>JAVLUX010000034.1:10819166-11452500 GCA_032164185.1 Moxostoma hubbsi
GTGATTATGGATTGATCTTAATGGCATATAGATCTGATGCCGCAAACTTGACACTTCCAGGAGTGCCAACATAAATATCTTGTATTATGCACATTGAAAAGTGCAAGGAGAACAAATGAATGGTCACTGTTTATGATTAATTTGATAATGGTAAAGGGGGGAGGGGATCTACAAACACAGTAATGGGGACAGAGAGACGTGTGTCTGCCAACAGGGAGACCGTACCATGGAATATACATCACAGAGGTTACCGGAGTATTCGGCACCATTCGGCATATTAGACCCCGTAGTGGGGCTGTCTACGAACTCCTCCACCGAGTTCGTGAACCATAGGGCTGGGAAGGAAGGACATCCAGCGTCCATGACTTTGTGAACTCGACTGGGGGTAAAAGCACCCATTTTCAACTCAGGGGAGGGGAAAGGCGCTATACACAAATGATACACCTGGTCAGCTGTTCCGTATTACCGAACTCTACCTGTTCATACCTGAAAGAACACGGGTCGAAACCGGCTCCACCCGCAGATTGTATAATCTCACGAATGTATTGGGTGTTGCCCAGCCCGCTGCTCTGAAGATGTCTGCTAAAGAGGTGCCATAAGCCAGTGCCCACAAGGACGCCACACTCTTTGTAGAGTGTGCTCGAACCCCCAAGTGGGTGGGCATGGCCTGGGTCTGGTAGATCAATGCAATGACATCCACGATCCAGTGGGCAAGCCTCTGATTGGAGACAGCGTTCCCTTTCCACTGTCCACCAAAGCAGACAAAGAGCTGCTCAGAGTGTCTAAAGCTCTGCATGTGATCCAAGTAGGTGCACAAAGCACGCACCAGACACAGCAACAACAGGGCTGGGTCTGCCTCCTCCCTCACCACCTGAACCCTGAAGGGGGTCGTGGGAACCTTGGGCACATAGCCCGGTCGGGGTCTCAGGATCACGTGACAATCTGCCGGACAAAACTCCAGGCAAGTGTCGCTGACAGAGAACGCTTGCAGGTCCCCTACCCTCTTGATGGAGGTGAGCGCAATCAGGAGGGCTGTCTTTAAGGAGAGGCCTTTCAGCTCGACTGAATCTAGTGGCTCAAATGGGGCTCTCCGAAGGCCCAGGAGGACCACAGAGAGATCACAGGAGGGAAAGAGGCATGGCCTGGGAGGATTCAGCCTCCAGGCACCTCTGGGGAACCTGATGATCAGATCGTGTTTCCTACTGCGTCTTGTGAGCGGCTAAAGCGGCTATATATACTTTCAAGTTGGAGGGGGACAGCCGCCCCTCCAACCTCTCCTGAAGGAAGGAAGGTACTCACCCGACTGCGCACCCGACTCTATGCCACTTCAGGGCATAAAGCTGCCTTGTAGAGGGAACTCTGGCCTGAGTGATCGTGTCTACCACTACTGGTGTTAGGCCACTTAGGTCTTCCGTGTCCAGTCCAAGGGCCAGACATGGAGGTTCCAGAGGTCTGGGTGTGGGTGCCACATTGTGCCCCATCCCTGAGAAAGAAGGTCCTCCCCCAGAGGAATCTGCCAGGGAGATGCTGTCACTAGGGTGACTTGTTCCTCGTCCTCCCTAATCTTGCACAGGGTCTGTGCAAAAAGGTTAACTGTGGGGAATACATATTTGCACAGCCCTCGGGGCCAGCTGTGTGCCAGCGTGTCTGTCCCAAGGGGGGCTCCCATCAGGGAATACCAGAGCGGGCAGTGGGAGGATTCCTGGGAAGCAAACAGGTCTACCTGTGCTTTGCTGAATCATCTCCAAATCAGCTGGACCACCTGGGGGTGGAATCTCCACTCTCTGTTGAGCATTGCCTGCCGCAACAGTCCCTAAGCTGTCTTATATGCATCACCCCGAGCGGTGTGACTGCCATTGAGGAAGCCATATGCCCCAGGAGCCTCTGAAAGTGTTTCAGTGGAACCGCTGCCCTACGCCTGAATGACTTCAGGCAGTTCAGCACCGACTGAGCGCGCTCGCTATTGAGGCACGCTATCATTGTGACTGAGTCTAACTCCATGCCAAGAAAAGAGATGCTCTGAACCGGAGAGAGCTTGATCTTTTCACAGTTGACCCAAATCCCTAGACAGCTGAAGTCCCTGAGCACCATATACCTGTGCATGCACAGCAACTCTCGAGAGTGTGCTAGAATCAACCAGTCATAGATGTAATTGAGTATGTGGATTCCCACTTCCCTTAACGGGGCAAGAGCTGAATCTGCGACTTTCGTGAAGACACAAGGGGACAGGCCAAAGGGGAGGACTGATACGCATGGCCGTCGAAAGCAAACTGTAGGAAGGGTCTGTGTCGAGGTAGAACAGAGATGTGAAAGTATGCGTCTTTCAGGTCTACAGGCACAAACCAATTTTGATGCCTGATGCTCGTCAAAATGTGTTTCTGTGTCAGCATCTTGAACGGGAGTCTATTTTAGGCCCGGTTCAGAACTCACAGGTCCAAGATTGGCTGCAATCTACCACTTTAAGTGGCACGAGGAAGGGCTGTAGAGCACTTTCCCCATCTCTACTGGAGGGACAGGCTCTATCGCACTCTTGAGAAGAAGGGTCGCAATCTCAGCACGCGAGGTCAATATCGCCCTGCACCGAAGTGAAGTGGACGCCACTTTTTTGAGTAAAAAAATGAGGGACATCTGTGAGGCAAATTAGCGATAAACACACATTGCTGCATGGAGAAGGCTTAAGGGCTGATTTCTTTTGTGAAAAACCAAACTTATGGGACACAATGTTTTTTTAGGCATCACACACACCATTTTCATCATTTGAATGGAAACAGGCAGAAGACGCAAAATGTCACAATTTTTTTTAATGCATTTTCACTTTGTAGGAAAGCATCATAGGAAAGCTATAGGATGCTCCCTTTCTCCCTATTTAGTGAATGTCTTTATCTCCAGTGTGACGTCTGTCTGCACTGGTCTCAGAACAGTTTTGAAAATTTTCATCCTTACTCCATGAAAGCATCTGAATGCAAAAAAATATTAAAAATATTCCAATTTGAAAATGCACAGTAAATATAGTATTTCTAATGAAAACCTTGTGCTGCTATAGACATCAGTGTATATCAGTGTTTCCCAACCAATGTGCCGCGGCACACTAACGTGCTGTGAAGAATATCTGGTGTGCCTTGAAAAATTATCAAATTCCACAAAATACATAAATGCATGAAAAAAACCCAATAAGAATTTCAGGGATCCAAACTCCTTACCTTTCGGAGAAATTAGCCATTTTGAAACCATAATCAGTGTTTTGTGATTGTGAAGAGCAATGATTAATGTGCAAAAGTGACTGATATTTATACGCATTAAGGGTCTTTCACATAACTCGCGTCAGCGCTGCAGAATACATTGAAGTCTATGAAATTACGTCAGTGTTTTTCACACACACTTTTTTGCTTCACCAATAATGTCTATGAGAGTACTAAGCAACAAGAAATATTTAAAAACTGTCCAAATTTGTGAAGAGACATTGAATGTCACAATTAAATATTACCTTATCGTTTAGGAATATCAGAGACCCCAGTTATTGAACTAATTTAAATTCACTAAGAAAACGCTTAGACCTAAACATAAACGAGTCCATTTATTACTTTCTGCTATTTTTTCTATTCCAAAGAAATGTTTTCAATGTTTATTGTGCACACCTACTGCAAACTGGTAAAATCACCCCTCTGTGACACTTTCTGCAACTCTTGTCATTTGGAGGGCAATGTGGCACTTGACGCTGGGTTCAGCCTCCAGAACCAAATTAAAACAGCTATGAGAAGTTGTCTGTCCAAGGGAAAGATGCAAAATCTAATGACAGTAGCTTCAGCATCAGTCTCCCTTGATGCATTTGATTACGCACAGGCGAGCAAACAGTTTAAGTCGATGTGGACGAGGAGGAAGGTTTGAGTTGTCAATTTAGTTTTGTTCAGTTAATTTTTTGAGTGTTTTGTTCATTTCTTTTTCATATTTGTTTTTTGTAATATTGCGTTGTTCATATGTCGTGTTTTAGTGGCCTCCGCTGTCACTGCGGGGGAAAAAAAAACATTAATCTGCTTCGAGTGGTGTCTCTGTTTTTCATCTGTTTGCTTCATAAATAAATAAATGCATAATCTGCTATATACTCGTCCTGTAAGTTCAGGATTAAAAATGAAAACGTGAACGAAAATAAAAGCTATTAAATGTGTTATTATCATTTAAATATGAAAATTCAAATGACGGGTAATAATAGATTATGATGGAATTTTTATGACACAGTCTGTCAAAATGATGGACGATGAGAAAGTCTAACACAAGCACTGTATGTGACTTTTTTTTGTTTGTTTGTTTGTTTTTTTTGCATAGACAAATTTGAAATGGAAAAATGTTGACGATGGTTAGCCTATGTGGGATAGTTGTGTGCCATATAATTTTTTTGTTGTAAAAAGTGTGCCATGGCAGAAAAAAGGTTGGGAAACACTGGTGTACATTGTGTTTAGCAGCATGGCGTTTCATGATAAATCGATCAAATTAAAAAAATGCATGCGAATAAAATGGTCGCAAATGCAACCAAAACAAATTGATTGCGATAAAGATTTCAAATATAGTCGTCATTAGCGACAGTAGGGTTACTGTATGTGTGTTAATTTGTGGTTTCGTCAGATATCATCAAGAGTCTTCTTCTCTGCTAAAATAGTATTTACTGTAATCTTTGGATCAGAGACTATCTCTATTTGAACCCCAATCCTCCTAGACCTATCAGGACTCAATTTTCCACTGGTGCTGCGTGTTCAGCTCCTCCAGCGTTAGCTCCAAGCCCTTCACAGCCCAGAAAGCGTGAGCGAGTCGTGACGAAATTTCTCTTTTGAACTGGGCCTTTTTCATAAGGGTGTGAAATGAACTCAGGAGCTCATTTTAGGAGTTTGAATCAGAGTCAATTTCTCAGTGAATTATCCGTCAGTGTGTTCACAACCGGGAGCGTAGACATTTCATAATAGCAGTCCCATGTGTATTGCAGGCTTCTTTATAATTAAAAGTCCCCCACCACTTTCCATCCTCAGAACTGCCGCTCACTGGATGTATTTTGTTTTTGGCACCATTCTGAGTAAATTCTAGAGAATGTTGTGGGTGAGAATCCCAGGATATCAGCAGTTACAAAAATACTCAAACCAGCCCGAATTGCACAAACTATCATACATACAACTATCCAATCAGCCTATCGTGTGGAAGCAGTGCATAAAATCATTCAGATAAGGGTCAAGAGCTTTAGTTAATATTCACATAAACCATCAGAATGGGGAAAAAATGTGATCTCAGTGATTTGGACAGTGGCATGATTCTTGGTGTCAGATGGGCTGGTTGGAGTATTTCTGTAACTGCTGAGCTCCTATTACACTAGGTGCAAGAATTAATTGACGCTCAAGAAGGAAACACACTACTACATGCATACTGTGTATGTGACATTTATGTAAACATCTGCTTCTGTAAATTCTGAAGGGCAGTGCCAAATACAAAAAAATGCTTTATCTCTAATATTTTTATAAATTATGAAAGGGGTGTGAACACTGATATGACAAAAGCGGAATGCAAACTTGCGTATATTCTCAACTATATATACTGTTTATTAAACCTCCGATTAATGGGTTATCAGCTGTCTTCCTTTTCTTCTGCTTTCTATCTTGTTTCTGAACAACAATCTAAATCAAGCAATTATATGATTTAATGACTAAAACAACCATTTGGCTCCATAATGTTTCAGGTAAGGAGCCAATGGCTCCTAAGTCATTTTTTTTTTAGTCTGGAGCCCTGAAATGGCATATCAGATGCAACTAGAGACTCAGTCATTTCACTCAAACGGTTTTCAGTGTAAAAATGTAATTAAGCTTCTTGCCAGATGTAGTTTTGTTGCCGTTTCTCCCAAAGACAAACTCAGCTGATAATGGCGTTGTTTTATCACATGATTGTCACATTTGTCTCCGTACGTTAAAAGTTAAACCCTTTACTGATAGCCCAGAGTCTCCTGAACAGAGATCAGTTGGTTTAAATCTATGCGTTGCGTATAGTGAAGCCAAAATACAATTAAGATCACCTCCTTTCACACTGTATTCGCACAGAGGCTGTTTAGCCTGAGACGTACTAATTGTATTAAAATGAATTAAAGAAATTGTAACACCCAATTAGGGCTGCAACTAACGATTATTTTGATAATCGACTAAACTAATGATTGTTAGAACGATTATTTGACAATTCGGGTGATTATTGCAACGATAAATCAT
This sequence comes from Moxostoma hubbsi, assembly GCA_032164185.1. NCBI lineage: Eukaryota > Metazoa > Chordata > Actinopteri > Cypriniformes > Catostomidae > Moxostoma > Moxostoma hubbsi. The sequence goes on from JAVLUX010000034.1 coordinate 10,825,397, forward strand.
TATCTCTTAACCGACTCATCAACATGTACCTCGACTTAAAAGGCTGTAATAAACATGCTTACTAATAATAAAGAGGACACAATCATCTTTTAATAATAAATCTAAATAACATTCATTAAATTAAAGGCAAAAAATACTTATGTTTGTTCAGCAAAAACATTCACTGCAAAAAATCTGATTGTTATCAAGTGTTTTGTCTTGTTTTCCATTAAAAATATCTAATCTATACATTTACCTGAGAAACAACATATAATATATTTAGACTTGCTTTCAGTGAATATATCTTGAATATAAGTGTATTTTGGATATAAGTGTATTTTTTCAATTGTTTATTCTCCTGCTAGTGCAGTAAAGTCAAAATATAATTACATTCAAGATATTTTCTCTTAAAGCAAATCTAAATATCTTATATACAGCTTCTCAGGTAAATGCATCTTTTTTTAAAGGATTATTAGATATTTTAAAATAGTTTTATTTTTAATATTACATTCAACATTCTCAGAAAATCATTTCAGCCCTACACCCAATATGGTAGAAAAGGAAGACAAGAACCAATGACCTTTTAGAAACAGTTTTTCCTGTTAGTAAACTTTAGGACGTGCATGTGCATTAGCTGGACAAGCCTTTGTTTTGTTTTGTTTTGTTTTTTGCATGATTGGGGCTAAAGCAGCACAATTATGATGCCATGTTCAAATTCATGATTTGAAATATGTTATTTGATCATAATCTTGACCATTCATTTGAGAGGTTTATGTCTTTCCACATTCAATAAGATAGGAGCTGTACTTTTGTGCCACTTGTATCCATAGAAAATAGCTGCCTGGGAGTGTTCCCAAGATGGTCACCAAGTGGACAGACTTGCCTTGAAAGGGACTTTGATTCATGTTAGTAAATAATTTTCTCTTGAGCTCTGCCGTCACTTTAACCAGGTTTCCATGGAGACATGGTGGGAATACTGTAAAATTTTACAGAGGCCTAGTTATGAGATATGGGCGTGACTGTGCCTTACTTCCATAATAAAACTCTGGACCAGGCTGCTGTAGCATTAAAAAAGTTGTAAATAAATAAAACAATCCTCAATTTCTTCCCTGTCAGCAAACAGCAAAGCTGCAAGAAAAAAAAAGAAGAGAGAGGGAAAAGTCATATGCTAAACGAACTGGCACCCAAAACACTTCACTGGAACCAATCATGCTCGCTGGCCTTGCAATACAGCCTAGTGTTTCAGCCAAAACCCCACTTTGAGGAAGAGAGGGCCACCAATACAGTCATTATAACCATTTGGTGTTTATTTTTCCTAGTTTACAGGCAAACAGGGTTATGTCATTCAGACTGAGAGGCCCCACTGTGGAGCAGTGAATGTTATAGACTCTACATTTAGTTACAAACATTGTTGACATGAGTAGAACTGGCAGCCACTTCCACTAGTTCCCTTTTTTCACAGCTGTAAATGTTCACTGGTTGTTCTGTTGAGCTCAAAGTGATTTGTGTTTTTCTTTCAGGTATTTCCTGACTAGTTTGAAGACCTTGGAACCTTCATCATGAGATAAGGAGGCCCAGACATGTTCTCTGACATGCTCAGTGGCTGGGATTCTGGAAGAACAGATTGATGGAGTGAGGTACAGTCAGGGCTAAAGGATGAAAGATTCAAAGGGGTTTACTGAGGTACAGTTTATTGGAAAGAGAGGGCTTCTGGATTGGAGCACATCTTCTGTTCTCTGGTCAGACAATGCCATGAAGTGAGATGGATCTATGTTAATCGCCAAGCCTAACAGCCCTGACAGTGAGAAGAATGAAGACTAACGAAGCAGTTGCCTCACAGCTTCAAGAGTTCTTCCTCTGTGATTGAGAAAGGGAGTTGGAGGGCAAAAGCATACGGTGTATTTACTCAGGTGTGTTTTTGTGCTTGGCAACTGTGCTACAACAATATTGAAAACAGGCTGCTGAGATTCACGAACAACCTGAACGAGGGGATGATGTTTCAGTCAAATCTCAGGAGCCTCCCCCTCCTCACTAAAACTTGTTTTGTTTATCCGAAACGCAAGTCATGGAATGCCTGGAAATAATAGCTATAACTTTTGACAATGGATGCCAAAATGTATCTAGGTATTTTCTTGAATCACAAATCTATTTGAGAGTTCAGTTTGTCATTTATTGTACAGCTGTATTGCTGTTCCTCAGTATTTCAAAAGACATTAGCAAATTTCACTATAAATCGCTAAAATAAAAAAAATCTATATCGGATGAAACCAGAGACTCAAATCTTTTGAACTGGTTTTGATGTTAAAACATAATTAAGTTTCTTACAATATGTAGTTTTGTTGCCTTTTCTCCCAAAGACAAACTCCGCTGTGGTCGGTGCCATGTTGCATTGTCACATGACTCCGGGTGTTAAAATTTACAGCCCAGAGTCTCCTGAACTGAGATCAGTCAATTTCAATGAAATTAAATTATGCATTGCATATAGCAAAGGCAAAATACAGTGTCCACGCATGTGGACGAGGGGGGTCGCAAAAGGCTAAAGTGAGCACTATCAATTGCCATTGAATTAGAAAGATTGATAGAAATATTTATTAAACATCTACTTTTGTGTTCCATATTAAAAAGTCATAAACGTTTTGAATAGCATGTGGCTGAGTAAATCATAACAGATTTTGTGAACTATTCCTTTAACACGAGATCTTTATAACCTAGCTAACTTAACTAAATTGTGACTTTTAGAGCTTAAAGTGGCATGATTGTAATTTAAGGTGTCCAGACTGTTGAGACACAGAATACACTTAACAGCTTCAGTTGTTGATGTTGTGATCTTTGCAATGTGGGGACACTGTTTTTAATAGTCATACAGAATGCCACATTTATTCAATGACATCATTGTCTGGATGGAACTTCAATCGCATGGGGTCTGCAGAGTTGCATGCCCCACACAAAGTGACTGCAGTCTGCCAATGAAAATACATGTTTGTTCTGTTTCTCCTCAGAGCTATCCAGACCATTACCTATCCTGTTGAATAGAAGATTTCCAGGAGACCTTACTTTTAAAAGGAAGCACACATTGCATTTTGAATTCTCTTTAATATGTAAAGCAGTCTCACTATGGAACTCTTGACTGACACACACACACACACACACACACACACACACACACACACACACACACACACACACACACACACACACACACACACACACACACACACACACACACACACACAGGCCGCAGCGCCTCTCGCTTGAACTGGTGCCTCTGGCTCATCTTTATACATCTCCCAGCTGATTAGGACAATTCAGCGTCGGGTGTGCATCCTCATGGCCCAGACACGCCCTCCTCTTCTTCACAGAGATGTTAGGCAGAATGTAAACCTCAGACACCTTTCAATGACTGAGCATATTTTTGTCATACAATTAAGGTGAACGGTGGCTGAGACTGAACATTCTGGCTAAGATCTCCCTTTGTGTACCACAGAAGAAAAAAAGTAATATAATTTTGTAACATTAGGTGGGTGTGTAAATAACAACTGAATTGTTATTAAAAATCTCGCTTTTACTATATGCCTGTTACGAAGAGGGCAGACGAGGGAGCAAGGATCCAAATGCAGCTTTATTCAAGGTTGCAAAGTAAAAGTAGGAACACTGGAACAAATGAAACGTCCATGAGGGGAAAAAACAAAGACATAAACACTAGATAATGACACAGGGAGTTTTCCAAGGAGGGCATAGGCAGGAACACGGACTAAGGTAGGCTTCTGGAGCAACGTGAACTGAGCATCAAACATTAGACAAACAACGACCAACAAAGGACAAGGTGAACATCAGGGCTTAAATACAAAACAAGTGGAAACAGACCAATAGAAAACCAAAACTCAAAACAAGATAACAAGACAATAAACTAAAACCAATGATAAATTAGAACTGATAACAAGACAATCAAACAATAAACCAATGAAAACCAGACACGTGGACAAGGAGGGAAAACAGGACATGACAAGACTTCAAAATAAGAGTGCACAAAACAAAAGGCAATACGGAACATAAAGTGCCAAAAGCTTAAATAAAAAGGTAGACAAACCAAAGACGGTGAGGATCGTTACAGAGCCCCCCCTTTAAGGAGCGGATCCCAGACGCTCCTAACCAAAGGAGGGGCAAAACGACAACGGAAAACGAGGACAAACAGGCAGATCAAGGAAATACGAGGGGCACAGAGGGACAAGACTAGGACAGAGTGATCGTGACAGAACAGGTGGGTGGCCAGGGGAAGCAGCCCTAGGGCAGGGACTGGGTCAGGGGGTCTAGGGGATGGCCACAGGGCTAGGGCAGGGTCAGGAGGTTTAGGAGATGGCCACAGGACTGGGACAGGGTCAAGAGGCCTAGGGGATGGCCACAGGACTGGGACAGGGTCAGGAGGCCAAGGAGAAGGCCACAGGACTGGGACAGGGTCAGGGGGCCAAGGAGGAGGCCGCGAGACAGGGTCAGAAGGCCAGGGAGGAGGCCGCGAGACAGGGTCAGAAGGCCAGGGAGGAGGCGAGGAGGACCCCAGGGACGGTGCCATGGTAGGCGGTGACCAAGGGGGCTTGGAAGGTCCTGGGGGCTGAGCTGGCACAGGCAGAACCGTGGAAGGTGGGACCATGAAGCCCCTCTGGGGCAGAGCCGCAGAAGGCGGAGCCGTGAAAGGGTCAGGGGGCGGAGCAGGGGCAGACAGCGCCGTGGGAGGCGGAGCAGGCAGAGCCGTGGAAGGCAGAACTGAGGAAGGGTTTGGAGGCTGAGCCGAGGAAGGGTCTGGTGGCGGAGCAGGTGCAGGCAGAGCCGAGGCATTCTTCAGAGGCGGAGCGCTGGGTGGCTCTGGAGGCGGAGATGTGGAAAGCTCTGGAGGCGGAGATGTGGAAAGCTCTGGAGGCGGAGATGTGGAAAGCTCTGGAGGCGGAGATGTGGAAAGCTCGGGGGCTGGCTCTTGGACGGTCGAGGCTACAGGCGCTGGCTCTTGGACGGTCGAGGCTACAGGCGCTGGCTCTTGGACGGTCGAGGCTACAGGCGCTGGCTCTTGGACGGTCGAGGCTACAGGCGCTGGCTCTTGGACGGTCGAGGCTACAGGCGCTGGCTCTTGGACGGTCGAGGCTACAGGCGCTGGCTCTTGGACGGTCGAGGCTACAGGCGCTGGCTCTTGGACGGTCGAGGCTACAGGCGCTGGCTCTTGGACGGTCGAGGCTACAGGCGCTGGCTCTGGCTCTTGGACGGTCGAGGCTACAGGCGCTGGCTCTGGCTCTTGGACGGTCGAGGCTACAGGCGCTGGCTCTGGCTCTTGGACGGTCGAGGCTACAGGCGCTGGCTCTGGCTCTTGGACGGTCGAGGCTACAGGCGCTGGCTCTGGCTCTTGGACGGTCGAGGCTACAGGCGCTGGCTCTGGCTCTTGGACGGTCGAGGCTACAGGCGCTGGCTCTGGCTCTTGGGAAGGGGCCGTGAAGGGCGGAGACTGGTGAGCGGAAGCCCCTCCTCTTCTCCTCCTCTTCCTGGCAGACGAGGCTGGCAATGCCGGCTCTGGGACGGACGAGGCTTCCAGCTCGTTGGCCGTGGCAGGCGTGGGCTCGTTGGCCGTGGCAGGCGTGGGCTCGTTGGCCGTGGCAGGCGTGGGCTCGTTGGCCGTGGCAGGCGTGGGCTCGTTGGCCGTGGCAGGCGTGGGCTCGTTGGCTCGTTGGCCGTGGCAGGCGTGGACCGGGAAGCAGAAGCCTTTCCTCTTCTCCTCCTCCTCCTGGCGGACGGGGTTGTCAACGCTGGCCCTGGGACAGACGAGACTGGGGGTGCGTTGGCCGTGGCAGGCGTGGGACACCCAGGGGCCCTGCCCGGAATTGAGAGAGGCGGCTCCCCTGCAGCGTAGGTCTCCACGATCAGGTCCACATACTCCTGCAAGGTGCAATCCTCGATCTCCGGCAAGTCCCTCCTTGGGCGGACAGGTACATTGTACTTGTATATGCTCTTTAGAACCTGGTCGTCCCAACCGGAGCAGCTGGCCACGTTGGAAAAGAAATAGGAGAACTCACGTATGGTCAGGTTTGCCCTAGCAAGCTCCACGAAAAAAGCTGCTGGATCCATTAGTGGTTGGTCGTTCTGTTACGAAGAGGGCAGACGAGGGAGTAAGGATCCAAATGCAGCTTTATTCAAGGTTGCAAAGTAAAGGTAAGTAGGAACACTGGAACAAATGAAACGTCCACGAGGGGAAAAAACAAAGACATAAACACTAGATAATGACACAGGGAGCTTTCCAAGGAGGGCATAGGCAGAAACACGGACTAAGGTAGGCTTCTGGAGCAACATGAACTGAGCATTAGACATCAAACAACAACCAACAAAGGACAAGGTGAACATCAGGGCTTAAATACAAAACAAGGGGAAACATAGACCAATAGAAAACCAAAACTCAAAACAAGATAACAAGACAATAATCTAAAACCAATGATAAATTAGAACTGATAACAAGACAATCAAACAATAAACCAATGAAAACCAGACACGTGGACAAGGAGGGAAAACAGGACATGACAAGACTTCAAAATAAGAGTGCACAAAACAAAAGGCAATACGGAACATAAAAAGTGCCAAAACTTAGAGTGCATAAACAAAGAACAATGTGGAACATAAAAGGTGCCAAAAGCTTAAATAAAAAGGTAAACAAACCAAAGACGGTGAGGATCGTTACAATGCCAGAATGCTGAAAACAGACAAGCTTCTTTGAATTACCTAATTGCTTCTTGATAACAGTTGCTTTATGTGTTGTCTCTTTGGAATTTTTTGCATTTCTTGTGTTTATGGAGCATCATGACATAAGCAAATGTCATCACTAATCCTGATATTTACAGTATGTCACATGCTCAGAGCCATAGCAGAGATGACTGATTTTAGGGTGTGTATTTCTATTGATTTTAGGGTGTGTATTTCGAATGAGACATGTTTTTGTGTGGGATGCAATCTGTGTGTGAGACCATGGCTTCTGTCTGGTCCTTAATGATGATCACTGCTGGTATGTAGACCTTGCCTCATGGGCTGCTATATGGCTGGCTATGGGATATTATAACTTTCCCCAGTGGACTCTAGACTCAATAGGCAGATGAAGACATTTAAAATATTTGCTTTGCTAGCCAATTTGATAATTTAGGCTAGAGAGAAAGAAATAAAAAAGGAATATGTCACCTAAAAATTTATATCATCTACACACCCTCATGTTGTTCCAAACCTGAATGACTTTATGTGGAACTAGATTAGAAATTAGAATATTTAGAAGTAAGATATGTTGAGGAATTTACATGTACATCATTTCTGTACAACATATTATGGCTGCTCACAAAATGTAAGTAATTCAATGTCAATATTCCCCTAGTTGCTCACCTCAATCCAGGTGGTGGAGGAAGTATCTCTGTTGCCTCCGCGTCTGAGACAGTCAGTCCGTGGATCTTTTCACGTGAATTGTTGAGCACTACCACAGAGATGTAGTGTATGTGGAGGCTTCACGCTATTCTCTGTGGAATACACGCACAACTAACCACGGCATCACTGCGGCGTTTATTGTGTTTATTAATAGTCCCACAGACAATACACCAACCCCTACCACTAAACCTAACCCTATCCTTCCTTTACAAAAATTAACTATGGATTTACTACAGTAAACATAGCATCACCATGGTATTTTGTAGTAAAATCATAGTAACCACAAAATCAAAATGGTTACTATATAAACATCATATTACTGTAGTAAGACCATTGTTAATTGCATCAAATCTATGGTTTCTGCTAAAAAAAACATGGTTACTACAATATTACTAAAGTAAAACTACCTTTATATTCATTTTTATGTATTATTATAAGTAGTATTAAAGAAAATATTAAGAGAGGAGACAGGAAACGCAGAATCAAACACGGGTTGAAAAGGCAAATTTCAAAGGATTTCAAATGGAATATTCCATTAAGCATAAACCAATTGGCACACAGATGCCATGTAAACACCTATACCAGTGTTTTTACTGGATTATCCAGTGTTGTGCACATGTCCGTTTACATTTTGACATCAAAAGCAGAGAATAACAATTGATAGAATAATTAGAATACATTTCAATGTATCATCTCATGTAAATGCAGTTTCATGTATAGTCTGATTTTTTTGAATAAGATGTTTTTTTTAGTTATCAACTTATTTGTTTGCAAATAATTTGTTTTTGTAATTAAGTCAGTGATAAGAACTTGAGAACTGGATCAGTTGATTCAGAATTTAATCCTTCTGTCAAATTTGTAAACTGGATCAACCGATTCCTCGAAAATAACAAGATCAAAATAATTTTTGATTTAGGAATCATTGAGCCCTTTTACATGCACAGCAATATGCTGATAACTGATAAAACGAATCAGACAAAGCAAGAAAAGAGATTTGAAATAATTGAGTTATTCTCTGCTTTGACACCAAACCGTGAAGAGACATGCATACAACTATTGCGTACATTGGATAAGCTGGTAAGAACGGCAGTAAAGGGTGTTTACATGCAACGCAAAAGTGGGGTAATGTGCAAAAATCTACCTGTGTCAATCACTTTATTTTTAAGCCATGTATGAACTTGGTTTTATGCATTTACATGACCACACACGTTGTTGGCTTATTGAGCTTAATCAGTGTAAGAATGTGCATGTAAACGCATTCAGTGCAAGCATAGGAGGATACAGTTCTGTGATATTTGAAGCAAAAAAAAAGCACATTTGTAGTGTTCAAGTTTATTTTAGTTAATTTCATTACTGTTTTTACCATTAGCCAGACATTGAAGTCCCGAAGTCATGGTGGGCTCTAAAGATTTTATGCATATTCTGGCCTCCAGTACTGTTAGGAAATCGATACTCTAATGTGTGCACTTGGCAGGAAGGCGGCACTAGTTCTCTCAAGGGCAAATTGACATCAGGGAGGATATTCCTCATCTGTTGGCCATTGTTGAAGATAATGGGAGCCATATTACATCAACACTACATCATAGGCAGCCTATGACCCCATCTCATTTCCAGTGATGCCGCACTGTGGCACTCCCAAGACGGCAATCACGCGAGGGGCCCAATGGGATATACTTTTACCTCAAACCCAGCTCAGAGTTGGCAGAGTTCCCTCATACGAAGGATGATTGACCAGAAAGTTGGGGGAAAAGCAGAGGTTTTGGGGTGGACACACTCAACGCAAAAATTAACCACAAGTTAGCAACTGAGGGCAACTTTGCCGAAAAGCTTTATTAAACATGAGCTCAGCTAATCAAGGGCATCGTCACTATGTCTGTGACTGTGTGTTTTCCGGAACAGTTTTCAGAGAAACCAGAGTATGGAGCAGCTTTACACTATGCCCTGTGTAATTTAACAAATGACTTATGTTTTGCTGTAACCAGAACTCTGGCGAATACTGGCTCACTTGCTTTGTCTCCAGACTTGAAACTGTGGAACTGTTAATCTGTTTGGTATTTATTTTTTTCTTAACAAATCATGTTTACAAGGTTTGTTCGCAATGATATAATCAAAACACTGAAGTAATGCAGAGAGAATTCACCCTGTCTGTGGTTGGCTGTGGTTATTGTATGCAGATTTCGCAAGTTCTTTTGGAATTCCAATAGGTTTGCCAACAAACTTTTTTCAGGATCTATTTCACGATTGCTTTGAGATACCAGAGTAAAATATCTGTAAATGGAAACTGAAGTTTGTTTTTATAATACTGCCTCAATTAAAACTTACCTGTAGCTCGACATCTAATGAAAGGTGGCACTAGATATGCTAAGGTTATTGGAATACATACACTGATGAAATGTATATTTTAAATGCACTGTAAGTAGGGGTGGGAATCATAAGGAACTGAACAATTGCAGTTTTCTTTTTTCGTAACGATTCTGGTTCCTTAATGGTTTTGTTAACAATTCTTTTAGTACTTAAGGAATAAATAGCCTTCAGCTCTTATTGGATTTACTGCCCTTAGCAGCCTATTTTCGAATGATGATATACTTTAATATTTTAACAGAAAAGATTGTTGCAAACAGTGTTTATGCAGATTTGTAATTAACTCATAGGGCTCTATTTTCTTGAGAGTGCAAAGCACAGCGCTAAGCGCTATGACAGTGCACAGAGATCCAAATTTTGTGAGGGCACTAATTCTAATCAGCGAGAGATGAAGGGACGGATGGAGGGTTCTAGTCCAGCCCCACACTCGCGGCAGCCTGGGCAAGCATAGCGGACAGCTCAGAATCGACCTCAGACTGGGCCGGCACACCCAAAGGCACTAGCCCAGTCGACTCCTCAGTGCCAGAGTCCACCAAGACGCTCTCCGATGCAAGGGCGAAACTCTCATCCAGCTCAGGGGCTCTGAAAGAGACGTCAGACTGGCTGTAAGGCGATCCGGTCTCATCTCGGGACCGGACAGGGGCACACGAGTGTGCTTGGGGAACGGGTGGTTCACGGGGATTTACCCGGCAAAACGGTGCCCGTTAAATTCCCAAAATCGTCTCCAGCGCCAGCCGCGCTGGCCCTATACCCGTGGGTAGAAAACGTGACGTGGGGGGCGGCTAGAGTGACTTTCCCACGGTAGAAAGAAAGCCGCAACTGTAATGTTGCCATGGTCATGTTCTCGCAGTGAGAACATGAACCACCACAAAGCGGAGAGGTAACGACCGCATCCACGAATGACACAAAGACGGAAGGGCATCTTGAAAAAGGCACGTCTTTAAAAAGACGCTCAATGTCAATGTGTCTTACTCTTTCAGGGAAATATATACGCTTTATTAGAGCTGTCAAAGCACCCAGGGGCGTAGTCTGCACTGGCGTGCAGAAGAAGAGAAAAGCCGCTGAAATGCAGCATATCACCAACAGCCTATGCTCTTTTAGAGGTGAGTGGAACAGCAGTGGGTTTTACTTACTTGCTGAAACATAACTGCTCGGCTCCAAAGAAAAAAATATGTCTGAACAGACATACTCTTCCCTCCTTTTATACCTGTATGTCCGGGGGAGGGGCATGCAAATTCTGTTCGCCAATTCTCATTGGCCTTTTCTCAAAGATAAGAGGTAAACAAGGCTCTCAAGAAAGACATCGACACAACGTCGAGTGAGTGACAGAAGGTGAACAACTTATGAATGTGCTGTCTTTGTTTATATCGCTGACAGGGAATATATAACAGGATGCAGACCATGATGGAGAAGAACCTCAGAATTTAATTGCACTTGACCCAGCCCATTAGCACTTTGCGCACCTTTTCGTTTGGCACAAATTCGCCCAAAAGACTTGTGCCTACTCTTAGCTCATACTAGTGTAACGGGGCGTTAGGGGGAAAGCAGGATAAAATCGAATAGCTGACTACGCCACCCTGTTAAACAGGAAAATATTAATATTTAGTTAAATAACCCATAAAAGGGCACACAGGTTCACTTGTTTCACAAAAAGACCAAAGACGTGGATACCAAAAATACAAAAAGCTTTATTTACTACAGTTATCAAGCAGTCACTTTAAAACAGGTAACCTCTAAAACAGTTATGACCAGAGCAGAAATTGCACACACACAAACACACACACACACACACACACACACACACACACACACACACACACACACACACACACACACACACACACACACACACACACACACACACACACACACACACACACACACGAGACCGAGGCTTACCAGTGGCAGGCAGGCTAGCCGACTAGCACAAGGCTCCTATCATTAAGTCTTACAACCCAGTGCACGAATCTCACCACGCACACAGCACATCAATGAAGTCAAATGTGAACACACGTCAAAAAGTGACAGATGTCCCTCCACCACACGTCCAGCTAGCTAGCTGCCTGCCCTGGGTCTCGGTTCCTGTAAACAGAAACAAAAGTTAACCAAAAATAATCAAATCATGAAAACCACACTTAAACAGCATAAAAGTGTAGACAGTTGTTTAGACGAGGAAATGACAACATGAAACATCGGTTTGTATGTTAACTAACTACCTAGGAGCCGGTCAACACAATAGATTAACCTCACAGGCCCATAAATGTAACACTCGAATGGCGGCGATTCACATACTCATGCACCCGGAATCAGCGAAAAAGTTAGATTAAACAAAACACTAATCAAAATAGCTTAAGGCTAAACATAATGCAACCAAACAAATAAAACAAAAAGGAAACATCTACAAACACAGCAGACAAAGCAGAGTAACAAATATCTACAAACACAGCAAACAAAGCATAACAAAGCAGCAGCTTCAGAGAATGTCGCGCTGCAGGCGAAATCAGCTGAGAGGTTTTCCTAATACCACCGAATATTCTGCGGGGAATGTTGCCCCGTCGGATCAAGCAGCAAGAGTTTTCCTAAAACCCCCGAATGTTCTTCAGGGAATGTTGCCCCGCCGGATCAAGCAGCAAGAGGTTTCCTAACACCCCAATTGTTCTTACTTATGCAGTAGCTCCAGATGTAGGTACAAATCACACACTCACGCGAATATCAGAAAAAGGCATCAATGCACCAACAAAACTCAGTAGCAGAAGATTAAGGTTGAAAGGAGAATGTTGAGGGGTGATCACTGAGGGAATGACAGCCGCCAACAGCTAGAAATGGTCCGTACCGAAGCTCCAAAGCAGAAGGGATCAACACCAGAGTGGGCGGTCCTCAGGCAGTGACAAACCAGCAGTGCTCTACACACAAGCAGTGCCCTACAGTCCCGTTTTATAGTATCCCTAAAGGCCTATAATTGGACAACCATGATTGGAGGTGTGGTAAAATAATTACAAAAAAATAACCTGTACAATGCTCACCGCTTGTCCTACTACATTCGCATGAAAATACCACAACTTCCTGGCCATGCCCATTGACTTTGTGTGTGACTTATGGCATAGTGCTGCACTTTGGGCTAAATAGGCCCCATAATGTGGTATTTAACCAGTGGTGAATTAGTAACATGCCAAATCAATATTTTTTATCCTTTCATTCTCATCACCTTTTTGGCTCTGTATTTTTTTTTTATTGCAATTCACTCTTATTTAATCTACAAACAAAAGTAGAAAACTAAAAAGTTTATCCAGTCAGAATGTATTCCTTGATTCTTACAAACAAAGTGTGACAACTGTTTCACAAATCCCATGCCCAAAGCCAAGCTTAGAGCGCCAAGATTTTGAGCTCCACCCACTCAGGCCTTCAGAATTCCCAAAGAATCCCTCAACAGTGCAAATGGATTGGCAACTAAAGTCAGATTGTCAGATTCATCAGCCAATCAGATTGATTTATTTGTTTTTGGTGAGTGTGATCTTTAGGATATGTCGAGGTTTAGGCCTTCTAGCTGGCCTTGAGTGCCGCAATCACGCTTTAAGTGATGTAAATCTTGCTGACGAGTCATTATTGCCACTATTGCCATTGTGAAAGAAATCCTTATGTATTTACAAACCTGAGATGTTCTGCATGACCGTGTGATTTTTTAATTTACTAATGATGAAAGGAGGACTGATTTTCACTTCAAGTAAATTGGTAAGTGTTTTTTTTCATTGTTATAGCAACATCAGGTGTTTTCTAAGTGTAATTTAGGCTGCTGGAGCATTCAGTGTTGGAGCAAGTTTTAAAATAATTGCCGCATTCCATTAAACTCGGAAAGTCGGATTTTACTTCCTACTAGGAAAAGTGTAATGGAATGCATCTTGAAGTCAGACTTACAACTTGTAGGCTCGTGAAGAAATTCTTAACTCCGATTTCGCCAAGATGCTGGGGCATAATATCACACAAACATGTCGACACTAAGGGAGATAAACAATTTAAATGATAAACATTCACGTTATTAAGTAATATCGATAAATGCGTTTCCACATCACATGATATTAAAGCATGTTTAACAAATGCCTTTATATACAGGTCTATAAAACATTATAATCTCTTTTGATAGTCGTACTCCCGAAGCAGAAATGCTACCGCGGCAGCATTGTTTATCAGTTGGATTGCTAGGAGACATTTCTAATGAGTCAAACCCCGGCTAAGCTAAATGGAGCGTTGCAGTTCTGAATATTGAGAATGGAATGCATTTATGGTCAGAGATATCAAGTAGGAATATCCCACATCCAACTTGAATGAAACACACTTGACTTTAAATGCTTGAGCATTAAGTGTCATTTCAAGTTCTGGCTTTCGAGCGTGGACCTGTTTTTAAAATTTCAATTTGTATTATTAGTTAGTTGCTACATAATTTATGATGCCCAAAGGCATAAGGTGTCTTATTCATTGTGAAACTGTGTTTTCTTAATGACATGAATCACACTGAAGGCCAAGACTTTAATGAACGGCCCGACACTATATTTAACAACACATTGTCATATGAACAACCATGCAGTACAGTTATTACTCTGATTCTAGTCTCACGGTCCTTACGCGGTAACACGGTAGCACTACTTGGTTTATTTCAAGCCAGAAATGACAAAATTATTGACTTGCTTGTTAGTGCGTTTTGCAATTCACTAAAAATAACCATCTGATATAATTTGTTCGGTAGGTAGAGCTGTATGTTTTGAAATATCAGTATTGGCCGATCCCGATCCGATACTGTGTTGTTTTTTTGCATAATCAGTTTATAATATCTTTACATTATTGTGTGGAAATAATTGGGTGTACTCTTAAATATGTAAAGAAACACAAACCTTTAACTACACATTATTTCAATATAAATGTATAGATTATTAAGAAACACTTTATTATCAACTAGTGTACTGGATAATGCTGCAGCAAAAAAAAAAAAAAAAAAACAGTAATTCCAGTATAAGTCATCTTATGACTTTTTTTTACTTGTGTCTGGACTTTAAAGGATTCAGATCTCTTTTTTGTTCAATTTAGTTGTAAGACATCAGCTCACTTTTCATTCACAGTTATTTTTTGGAACCCATTCAACTTAAATATTATTATCATTTGTAAACAAATGATAATAATAATAATACTAATATATTATAATAGTAATATATAGTAATATATCTCAATCGTGCATGTTTTGTCTGCTGTCACAGCACTCCCTGAGTTCTGATTACACGCACCTGCATATCATTAGTGGCTAATCACAGACTGCATAAATGCCCGCTTACACACACACACTCACTCTCTCTCACTCACTCTTTGCCTGTTCTCATCGATAGCATCTCTGAGACTCCAGAACTTTCTACTACGTCAAACATAACGGTGTCTTCATTATTGCCTGCAGGTATCATAAAAGTGTTGCGAGTTATCTCTTTCATTGTGTCTATACACTGTCTGGATATTACTTACATGCCATTTGCCACTCTGCTCAACTGGATTTACTCACAATTTTTACATCACTGCTTTGTCCTCTGCTCAATAAACCCTGCTACTGAGTTCATATCTCTGCCTCTGTTAGTCTCTCCGTGACAGCTTTAACTATTAAACCGTCACGCTTTTTATTCACAGTTTTATTAGTTTCTTATTTAAATTCGGGTAATATGCAACTTGGGTACCGTTCTAAGTCCATATAAGTGAACAAAACTATTGAGCATCTACATCTGAGATGTTGTTCATTTGTAGCGCTCAAATATTGACTAACAAGTGGCAGCTGCGCGTGCATTTTATATTTACTTATTAAATACAGCCTATTGCGATTCACAGATCTATCGCACGTATTCAAGTGGATTTGAATGAAATGCACGAGTCATATGAACTGCTTTAATGGCGTTTTAACAGTTTTTTTTTTTTTTTTTTAACTTGACCGTAACTAACATGACTAACGCACAGTATCGGATTTGTGTCGGGCTCGTCGGACCAATACCTGATCCGTCTAAAAATGTCGGTATCGATCCAGGTATCGGATCGGGACATCGTTAAAAGTGTCTGTCAAATATGTAAGCGTACAACACTCTTGAATAAAATACTTCTCAACATGACTTTATAGAGATGTTTTATATTTTTATTTTCTATCAATCTCTACTGTATTGCTTTAATAATGATGTTATTATGCTTTATATAGCTATATTACTCTAGTGTTTTGATGCATGTACATGCTGCTTTGCAAAAAACCTCCTAATGTACAGTGGTTATATAATACTGGCCTGATGCAGGACACACCAGACTCCATCAAAGCCTGCTATGTATTTAAATTGAGATCTATTTGAACCAAAGGTGAATATACTTTTCTTCATGTGTTCACCTTGGAGGTCTCTGCTAGTTATTACCATTAACCGAGTACAGAGAAAACAAGACCTCATATTGTGTGTACCCCCCAGACTGCGAAAGTTATTAGTTCTGTTAGATGGTGTCCATAATGGTTTAAGCACCAGGGGCTCCTGAAAGAGCCATTTTGCTGTTAATTAGAGGGCAGTGATGTAGCCCTGTGGAGAAGCAGCCCACTAGTGAGCTAACTTCCCCTCATCTTTTCACTCATAGTCACAGCCCCTCCGGAGCGATTAGTCAGCCCTGCCAACACCGCCCATGCCAGACAGGAAGCCCCATCTACATGGTGTCCAAGCTCATCATTTGCCAATGTTGCATGGTGTCAGTTCAGGCAAATATGATTAAAGTGAAACAACAAAGGACTATGAGTTAAATTACGCTGACTAAGTGCTTGATGTTTATATCTCTTGCACGTCTTCACACATTGCTCCCTTGTTCCCAAAATCTTATTTGTACTGACTCACACACAAACAGGCAGTGTTAAAGAAATTGGAGTTTCTGTGGCTTTTAGTCCATCTATTAGTTTTGACGGCATATGTATGCTAGCATACTCCTAAGAGTTGATTAAATTAACCTTTTTTTTTAGTAAATAAACACATTTAAAATTTAGTCTATCTCTGGAAATGGACCAAAAACATCAATGACATCTTGCACTACAGAGACTTTTGTCCAATCAAATGCTCTCTGAAATGAGAATGTCCCTCCCCCAGTTCCACCTGCAACCAGCTAGCATGTAGCCATGGCTGTGAAGTAAATAAAATGCAGTACAAGGGCAAAACGCAGTAACTAACTGCATATTTTTTCAAAATTGATTTATGACTGGGTGTTTACACTGAAAATGTGGCACAGAAGCTGCATCTGAAGTGGCATATATATCCCAAAAAAAGGTATATTTACACAGACAGCAAATGCATTTATATAAATAATGTTATGAGATGAATGTTTTAAATATAAAATTATGAATATCAAAATATGAAATTGATGAAAATATGGAATTACATTTCAAATATGAAACTATAAATTATGTAAAACATGCTCTATCATGACGACAACAAAGTTTAAGGGTGCTCTGATGCTGCATTTCATTTACAGAACCAAAGCAACATCATTCAGAACGTCATGGTTACTGTTGTAACCTCTGTTCCCTGATGGAGGGAACGAGACGTTGTGTCGAATGTAGTGACACAAGGGGTCTTTCTTGAGAGCCTCGCGTACATCTGGAATTGAGAAAAGGCCAATGAGAAATTGGCAGTCAGAATTTGCATGTCCCACCCTCGGACTTATGGGTATAAAGGGTAGTGGACGTGCGTCTGTCAGTCAGGATTTTCACTGAGGAGCCGAGAGTAAGGTTCGGCCGTTTACAGTGGTAGGTCTAGTGTCGTGACAAGGGGGACACAATGTCTCATACCCTCCATCAGGGAACGGAGGTTACAACTGTAACCATGACGTTCCCCTTCTGTCACTCACTTACTTGATGTTGTGTCGAATGTGGTGAAAAAGGGATCCAATTTAAAAATGCCATGCAATAAACCGTGTTACGTGAACTGCTGACACAGGTGCAAGCAAACTACTGCGTTTTAGAAGCAGATGTGTTGGCCACACGTAACCCTCCTCAATGCCCCAACAAAGTGTCATATACAGGTATTGTGTTCCCAGCACCCCTGAGGGAGGAACAAGTGACATGACTATCATGGGAGCAAGCCAGCCAGCCGCTGCCTTTTCTCTCTCTATGTTTCTCGTCATAGACCAAAAAGTGGCTCTTAACGCTATAAAACACGTTCCTATTCTTTCAGGGAGAAAAGACTTTGCGGAGACCACATCCTACCCAGGCTGGGGGGAGGTAACATGTGGCCAATATGTCCCATGGTCTGTCAAGCTACACGTGGGAGTGGCGCAGTGGTAAGTCCTACCTAGTAAGGGAGGTGCTTTACAAACACAGCAACTGGGGCAAAGAGACTGCCCAAGGGAGACGCGGGTCCGGCGAAAGGGGGACCGTACCGTGGAAAATACATCACAGGGAGTTGCCTGAAGAGGGAATTGAGCCTGTGGAGCCCTATCCCAGTACAGAGTACTAGAAACTCGTAGTGGGTCTGGTCCAAAATTCCTCCACTGAATTCGCCGATCAGAGGGCTAAGGAGGAGTAATCCATGGAGCCTAGTTAGTGGGATCTCCTGGGATAAGAGCACACGTATTCGCCTCAGTGGAGGGAAAAGGAGCCTTCCGGGTCCTAGAGGGGGTCCTGGAGAAGGGGGGCGTACACCGTCTGTGAGGTGCTCGACGCTGGGGCTGAGAGCTGGGCTTGGGTTGAGGCAGAGCTGCCTGTTTTCTGGCTGATGAAGCTGCAAGGGGACGCCCTTGGCGGGCAGACGGGGCGCAGGCTGCACTGGGGCAGTGCCGTGGCATGATGTAAGAGACTCAGGTGTTGCCGAAGAGACAAAGTTGGGATCCTGCCAGGTGGCGGCGTTCTTGGGGCACAGGTAGATCGCAACAGCTCCATCCACCTGGGGGACTTCTGTGTACCCGTTGGCCACCTCACTGTCAAGTGTAGTGAGAGTGGATGAGCAAGGAGGTCGCTTCCAGGAAGTAAAAGGTGCCCTCCATGTCCTCGTCAGCTCATCATGGGGGGGGCATGGCTGAGAGCGGCGCCATGACCCGAGGTACCAATCGTCAAGCCGTGAAGGCTGTGGGGAGAATGGAGGGTTCCAATCCAACCTGATGCTCATGCCTGCCTGGGAAAGCATGTCGGCCATCTGTGCATCAGCCTCAGTCTGGGTGGGCTGACCAGAAGTGGGCTCGAGGGCGAATGCGGGAAGGCCGTGAGGCGAGCCATACTCCCCTCGAGCCTGGACGGAAGCAAGCGAGCATGCCGGGGGTTCGTGGGGATGTTCCCAGCGAAACTGAGCCTGCTGCCATCCCCAAATCTCCTTCATCCCCAGCCGCGTCGTCCTCAATTCCATGGGAAGAAGCAGCAAAATGTCCAGGGGCGTGAATTGCCCAGCGTGCAGAGAGGGAGAAAGCCGCTGGTAATGCACCGTAGATCCAACAGCAATGCTCTGCTTATAGAGGTGAGGGGAAGAGTAGTGAGACTCAGCTTGCTGCTGCACATTTGCTTGGCTCCAAAGAAAAAATCTGTCTGACAGACGCAAGTTCGCTTCCCTTTATACTTGTATGTCGGGGGGCGGGACATGCAAATTCTGTCTGCCAATTTCCCATTGGCCTTTTCTCAAATCCAGAGGTACGCGAGGAGAGTTATTATTATTTTTTTATAAAAAAAGGACAATTTCTTTGTCATGCTAAAATGTCCTACCTCAATAGGACATGTCAACACAGGAAAGACAACTGCACATGTTAAGAGATTTCTTGGGGTCTTAAATTGTTTTCTCAAAGTGCACAAAACATGTTTGAAAAAAAAGTGTAATGTTTTGTTATTGAACACAGGTGGCTTATATGATTACTCCTATCCCAGATGTGATAAGGAACATGAGATGATAGCTTCCTGTCACCATGGCTTGATTTGAATCATTTTATAAGTTTTAGGGTTTCCATATGTGGCATAGGGACCTGCATTTCCCCCTTCATATCTCTCCACTGTTTACTCTAAAGAAATAACCATCTTCAGATTAGAGTGGTCTGCATCATCTTAACTGCTCCCATATTACTGTAGAAGTCACTTTTAAAAGATTTTCCTTGAGCAATCACATGCAGGTGTTCTCTAAAGATCAAAAGAGTCCAAAAGTAAGCCAGCTCAGATCGTGATCTTATATAGCCTGGGTTTATCCTGTCATGTACATTGTAAAAATGCTTTCTGTCTCCAGCTGTGAATTGAATCTGTTATAGAACATGAATTTCCTCCACATGTTTTTCTGGCTCACATTTAACTGGTCCTAAAGGAGGCTCTTGTGGATACTGAGAATGACAGTCATTTGACCTCTTTATATCAAACTGTCATGTTAGCATAACTGAAATGAGTTTAATTCATAATGTTTACTGCACAGTAGCTTTATGATGTCATTTTGTGTTTAGATGCAATATGTAATGATAAAACATCTAGGTTACTGTTGTAACCCCCGTTTCCTGATGGAGGGAATGAGACGTTGTGTCGATTGTAGTGACACTAGGCTGCTGTCTCTTTGAGCGCCTTGGTTGCCTCTGAACTTAAGAAAAGGCCAATAATAAATTGGCGAACATTTGGATGCCACTCCTCCGGACATATGGGTATAAAGGAGGGCACAATACGGCTGTTCATTCAGGTTTTGCACTGAGGAGCCGAGAATAAGATTCGCTGTTACAGCGGTTGGTACAGTGCTGTGGCAAGAGGGTTACAACGTCTCGTTCCCTCCATCAGGGAACGGGGGTTACAACAGTAAACTAGACGTTCCCCTTCTGTCACTCACTTGACGTTGTGTTGATTGTAGCAACACTATGGGTCCCTATCCAATAACATCACGAAACTGAACCATTTTACGTGAACTGATGATGCAGATGCAAGCAAGCTGTTACGTGCCAAAGGAGCAGACAGCATCAGGCTGCATGTAACCTTCCCCACTGCCCCATAAGACGTCTCATACATTTTAGGTTCCCGACATCCCTGAAGGGGGGAACAAGAGACGTGACAAGCATGGGAGCGGGCCGCACCAGCCGTGGCCTTTTCTCTCTGTTTTTTCTCCATAGAGTGTTAGATGCGGCTGGGGCCATCAACGCTATAACACGCATCGGGGAAGGTGTTATATTCCAATCCTATTCTTTCAAGGGGAAAGGGCCCTGCGGAGATCACATCCTGCCCAGGCTGGGGAGGTCAACATGTGGAAAATACAAGCCAATGGTGAGGGAGGAGCTCTACAAACACAGCGACCGGGGGCAGAGGGAACTGCCCAAGGGAGGTGCGGGTCCGCCGACAGGAAAACTTGGAAAATACTAAACGGGGGCATGGTGTACTGAATCGCGTAGCTGAGTTGGATGGTCCTGGCTAGCCAACACGACGGGTTGGAGAGCGAAAGCCACGTGTCCAAGTTCCGCACGAGTGGCACTAAGGGGAAGACCACATTTGCCGTACCTGGTAGGGCTTCGCAGTGGGGGGAGCAGATAGTATGGTTGTGTCCCGAGGCATCTGTGCTGAGGAACGGCTCATCACTTACCTTGCTCCGCGTACCCGGCTGGGGGTCTGTACTTAATACAGTCGCAGGCGTGGAGGCGAAGGGTCTCATTCCTCGTCTTCATCTCATTCCTCATGTCATCTGTCTCAGGAATGCTTGGGAGCCTTCCAGGTCCTCAAAGAAGTTTGAGAGATGGGGGGCGTCCGCTTCCTGCGGGGTGCTCTATGCGGGGGCTGAGAGCTAAGCCCAGGTTGTTGCGGGGCTGCCTGTTGTCTTGCAGCCACAGGGGGATGCCCTCGGCGAGCAGACGGGGCTCGGCTTGAGTTGGAGCAGCGCCGAGGCATGATGTGCTCTGAGCATGATATGCACATCAGGATCAGGACTACCCAAGTGCAGATCTTTTAGTGCCATGTGGACTTGCAAGAGTGCCATGGCATGCAGGGTGGAGGCAGCCTGTCCGGTGGCGCTGTAGACTTTCGCCGTCAGAGACAACGTCATCCTACAGGCAGTGTCGGGGAGTGCCGTACAATCCCACCTGGTTGCCGCGGTTTGCGGGCACAGGTGGATCGCAACTACTTTGTCCACCTGGGGGACCTTCATGTACCCATGGACTGCCCCTGCATCGAGGGTAGTGAGAGGCAGTAAAAGGTGCCCTCCATGACTTCGTCAGCTTGTCATGCACCTCCGGGAAGAAAGGGACCAGGGGGGGTGTGAGTGGCGCCCTGACCCAAGGAACCGATCGTCTAGCCGTGAGGGCTGAGGGGAGGACAGAGGGTTCCAGTCCAGCCCCATGCTCATGGCGGCCCGAGCCAAAATACGTGTCTTTAAAAAGACGTTCAATGCCAATGTATACTGCTCTTTTAGAGAAAATACTCTTTTAGAGGTTATTGCTCTTTTTGAAGCGCTGTGGAAGCGCCCAGGGGCGTAGACTGCACTTGTGTGTAGAGAAGAGAAAAGCCGCAGGTAATGCACTGTAATATCCAACAGCAAAGCTCTGAATGGATATTTTACTCGCTAAGGAGTTCAAGAAGTCACTAAATCTAGCAACAAAGATGCTAAATTGGCAGCAGTTGTAATGACTGAAGTTCAGCCATGCAACTTTGTGGCACAAGCTGATTGGTCTTTGACTTGATATCTGTTAGCCAATTGGATTGCATCTCTCTTTGTCTTTTATTTAAATGGCTCAGTTTTGCAGTTAAGCTGGTTTCCCTGCAGTATGATTGCAGCTTTTTTTTTCTCTGAAAATACTATTTGCACATTTGGTTTGTTAGGGGTTCAGCTTGCACTGTAAGGTCTGCTTGGGCCAAGACACATAGAAGTGCATCTTAAAAAATTTGTCAAATCTGGATGGCACACATCACTATTTTAGGTCATTATATTAAATAAATTACAATTAAATAGCTAGTTTAAGTCATTAGTTAAATAATCTCTGATCTTTCCTAGCCCAGGTATATATTATGAGTTATGTCACTACTGTTTAAGCTTTTTGGCTAAGCAGGCAGAGGCACACATAGAAATTGTTCATTAGCATGACGCAATTTGCCCTGTGGTCTAGGCACACCTAGCTATCATACACTATATGACTGTTCGGAGCAGCAGCTGCAGTACATAAGTCTTGGTGACATCTACTTGGTTGGGGTGGGGTGGGGGGTTGTGTTTGTGTTATGCATGTGTGTAGCTTCCCTGCTTTGTTGAGGGATCATTGTGTCATTTTGTGCAGCAGTATGTCTTGTATGTCTTGTTTTGCCTCATTGTGCAGCAGCACCAGCATGTACACATGGTAACTCAGTATCTTTTTGTTCTAGCAGTAGAAAGTCTCTGTACTTGCTCTGCAGCAGTGTAGCAGGTCTAGTCTGCCAAGACCAATATCCTACCCACACTTACATGCTAAATCTTTCAGAGAACTGGCATGACTGAAAATAGATTAAAAAGAGACTAAATGGTGACTTTGCAACAAGTCTTATTGCGCTCAGATTTACCAATATACCAGTATGCAATCAAAGGTCAGATTTCAATATGAACTCAAACATTTATCCTCTCATTTTTCAGAGATCCAATTATCTTAGCTGTTCTATCCACGGTAGTTTTTTGCAGCTTATTCTTAATTTACTGTATGTCAACATTTAATGTATCTTACTGTATTGTCTAATTTGTGTATTTTTAAATTTCCTAAGGAATTGATGGAGAAACATCTGAGACAAAGTTCATTTGAAAATGCAATCTAATTTGAAAATGGGCTTGAACTGTTTTGTGTAATATGAGGTCATCCGTAGAGAGAGGCAAATTACGTATCGTCTTTCATCAAACCCACCAAACGAGCCATGGTGAAGTCCAACTAGAACCACTGAGCAAACACAAATTACAGTTTAGACTTTCTGTTGGACTCTGTTTCCATAGTTTCATGTAGTTTCATTGAAGAAACCATTTTAATAAACACAACACGTATAACCATAGTGTATTAGACACAAGTCTTGTCAAGGCTATAAAGTTTCGACAGGGACTTGGAATCTTTCTTCCTCCTGGCATATTCCAGGGCACCTATTGCCAGCTATACCATAGTCACACCCTGCTGACTGACTCTAACCGGCACTCTCCAACATTGATGTAAGCGTTAAGAGAACGTTGCAACAGCGTTATCCTTTGAATACGTGCAGTGTCTCTCTAGTCCCTTTGTGATGAGTTGGATATTCCAGAAAACAGTGCACTTTATACCTTTTTATATTGAGAACATTTATTTAACTCTAAATCCCTCATTGTGTATGAGTCAAAAGTGCCTGTATAAGGGGATAATCCTATCATTTTTAAGAAGTGGAAAAAAAACACCATTCAGAGCATTATCCTTGGGAATAATGGATAATTATAATTTAAAAATGATTAAAGACTCTTTTCTTATTATAAAACAAAACATGCAGCGCTCCTCAAAGATGTGCATTTTTTTAACCACATTAGTCATTAATTTGGACATCTTTAACTACCAAACCCCAAGCACACTTGCATTAGTATGTGGCAGGGTGGAGAGTGAGGCTGGGTCATGATGCTGAACACCCGTCCCCTAATCGGGCTAATCAAGCCTCAGAAAGGGATAAATGCAGACTGGAATCTGCAGTGCGAGAGAGAGAAAGAGTGGCGGGGCGTTCAGTCCACCAGGGCCAGAGGACTGCCGTCGTCCGCTAGAGGGTGGAGGAGTGCCCCCCACAATATTATTTATTTTGTCAAGCCAGTTCTCACCTCTTCCTTTCCCTTAATTTTGACATGACTGATACATGAGAAAAAAGAAAAGTGTAATTCCAAAAACATCCGATCACTAAATTTGTTACAATTCCTATCCTTAATGGAGTATGGATGTTGTGTTCAGGAAAACTATGTGAAAATGGTTTTGGTGATGGTAGTGTCACAGAAATGACACACTTCACCTTCAATTCAATGCAGCACTAATCTTCAAGAGTAGATTTATAGGTAGAAGAATATATGAGTTCAGAAAACAATTCCTTAAGTGAATCCATTGCCTGGTCCTATGGTGGGACACCAGACACTGTGTAGAGTAAAAGTCCACTTGAAGTAAGAAATCTCTAGTAAATGACCTGTTATTAGGTCATTTGCTTATAAACTCTTCATCAATGGCCTTTCTAAATAAGACACAATTGCCTTTTCAGATTAGATAAGTATTATGTATTTAACTTTGTATATGATGATTTATTGAAAGAGAAATTAAAAATGCCTGTCATATGACAATATACAGTAAACCTTCCTACAACAATTACTGCTCATTGGATTTTCTGCTTAATGGTTCACTGCAAATTGGTAAACACAACTCTTTAGATTTAGGTTAAACCATTGAGCAAGAAAAAGCATTAAGACTTGCCACACCCTAGATTGATTCAAGCATTGCGGTATTTGAATATCTTTGACTCTGAGATATGAACAAAGCAGTACGTCATTACTGATTTTAAGGAGTGTAATCTTAGCGATCTGGTACAGTTATATAGTACACCGTGTCCCTACCACATCCCTTAATCTGAGAACCGTTAGAGAAGTGAGTGCTCTTCAGTGTCAAATAATGGCTGTTCTCAGATCAGGGAACATGTTGAATTTTCTGGTTGGATTGACTCGAATACGGTCCTTGACCGTCGATTGTGTTGAGTAAATGTATTACAGATGCCTTGGTAAAAACTTGCACTGGCTATAACACAGTACGGTATGTTTTTCCATGGACACACAAATGTGGATTGGAGGCACAAAGAGCTTCTGGAATGGGGCAGGATGTCAACACTGCCATGGCCTTTTCAGCATTAAGACTTTGAGATGCAGACTAGGCTGACAAACTAGATCCAGAAGGAACAGATAAATGCCTTCTTTCCCTGTTGTAACATGTATTTCCCTTTGTGAAAAGGACTGGCTGAATGTGAATGAACATTTAACACAGTAGAGGCTTTTCAAGTTCACATTCACTGTATGCAGCACACCCAAACTAGGGATTGACTTCACTTGTCATTTTTTTTTTTTTAATTATGGAAGAATAGTGGCTGTGGTTTAAAAAAAAATTCTTTCAGTTTTTCTATTGTTTTCCTATGGATCTTTAACAGTTTGGCCACGTCCCTCAGATTTTTCAATGTCTTTTGCAGGACATTTTTTATACGTTGTATCAAGTTAAAAAGAACATCAACTGTTAAAAACACATTTCAAAATACCTTTGTTCTGCTCTATTTGTGCTGCTGTGTTCGCCTGTGCTGTTTTTCAATTATTTTCCTATGTAAACATGTGCTATATATACAGAACGTTTCTCTACATGGATTTTTGACCATTTCAGTCTTGCCATTTTTTTAAGCATCTTGCACAGGAGTGCCACATTTTTTTTGTTTTTTGAGACACTTACGTTCTGCACTATTCGTGGCCCTGCATCTAGCTTTTGCATTCCATCTGAATGTCCCCTAAACTCTGATAGAGATTAAGACAAATTATTGAAGATGGAGAAAATAATCATCTTATGAAAATGAGAAACTCTGTACAAGACCTCTTTGCATTATTCAGATTTAGAGGAATATTGTGGGTTCAAAACAAGTTAAGCTCAATCAGCAGCAATTGTGACAATGTTTAACGCAAAAAAAATCAAGTTTAAAGTGAGGCACTAACAAATTAAGTGAATGGGACCAATTTAAAGGGGGTCATGACATACTTTTTTTATTATATATAATTGTATTATCTACCCCGAGGTCCACTGATAATGTAAGTAACATTTTTTTTGTACCAAAAGAGTCATAATTTAGTCATATATTATAATTTTCCACCCTGTCTCTAGCCTTCGTCTGAAACATTTGGTGTTGTCCTCAGTGGCCCCTTCAAATTTCAGTGTAAACACCCACTGTTATGATTGGCTAACATCATGCAGCCCCTCAAATACAGCCATATTTGAAACTCAATTGGAAGAGAATGAACAAGTATTATAACATTATAAAACAAAATTTCAGGGTTTACACATAACACACATCCAACACATTGCATCCATATATATTAAACTGTTCATTAAGCACAGTAGCACCATGAATATCAAATATTCATGACATTTGAAACATTCATGAATGGAATTGGTTACTTACGGTTTTGCAGTCGGGTCCAGTAGCGTTTTTAACTCCCCCATCTTTCAATAGCATTTACAGTGGCATGCAAAAGTTTGGGCACCCCTGATCAAATTTCTGTTGCTGTGAATAGCTAAGTGAGCAAAAGATGGCCTGATTTCCATAAAGTTAAAGATGACACATTTCTTTAATATTTAAAGCAATTTATCTTTTTTATATACATCATTTACAGTTTCAAAATAACAAAAAAGGAAAAGTGCCAGAAGTAAAAGTTTGGGCAACCCTGCATGATCAGTACTTAGTAACACCCCCTGGAAAGTCTCCCAGCTTGTAAAAGTTTTTTGTAGCCAACTAAATGTCATTCAATTCTTGTTTGCAGGATTTTTGCCCATTCTTCCTTGCAAATGGCTTCCAGTTCTGTGAGATTATTGGGCGTCTTGCATGCACTGCTCTTTTGAGGTCTATCCACATATTTTCGATGATGTTTAGGTCGGGGGACTGTGAGGGCCATGGCAAAACCTTCAGCTTGCACCTCTTGAGGTCGTCCATTGTGGATTTTGAGTTGTGTTTAGGATCAATATCCTGTTGAAGTAATCCTCTTCATCTTTTTTATAGATGGTGTGATGTTTGCTTCCAGAATTTGCTGGTATTTAATTTAATCCATTCTTCCCTCTACCAGTGAAATGTTCCCCTGTGCCACTGGCATCAACACAAGCCCAAAGCATGATCGATCCACCCCCGTGCTTAACAGTTGGAGAGGTGTACTTTTCATGAAATTCTGCTCCCTTTTTTCTCCAAACATACCTTTGCTCATTGTGGCCAAAAAGTTATATTTTAACTTTCTAAATGCATCAGGCTTGTTTAGATGTTCATTTGCAAACTTATGGCACTGAAATTGCTTGTGAGGACGCATTTCTTCTCATGACTCTTCTATGAAGGTCATATTTGGGCAGGTGTCGCTGCACAGTAGAACAGTGCATCACTATTCCAGAGTCTGCAAAATCTTCCTTAATGTCTATTGCAGTCAAACAGGGGTTTTGATTTGCCTTTCTAGCAATTCTACGAGGAGTTCTCTCTGAAAGTTTTCTTTGTCTTCCAGACCTCAACTTGAACTCCACCATTCCTGTTAACTGCCATTTCTTAATTACATTACAAACTGAGGAAACGGCTACCTGAAAACACTTTGCTATCTTATAGCCTTCTCCTGCTTTGTGGGCATCAATTGTTTTAATTTTCAGCGTGCTAGGCAGCTGCTTAGAGGAGCCCATGGCTGCTGATTGTTGGGACAAGGTTAGAGGATTCAGAGTATATATAAATCTTTGAAATTTGCATTTTCACCTGGCCTTTCCAAACGATGATTGTGAACAAGCCATAGCCCTA
Organism: Moxostoma hubbsi; assembly: GCA_032164185.1. Lineage (NCBI taxonomy): Eukaryota > Metazoa > Chordata > Actinopteri > Cypriniformes > Catostomidae > Moxostoma > Moxostoma hubbsi. The sequence continues at coordinate 10,853,628 of JAVLUX010000034.1, forward strand.
ACAAGCTAATTAAGGTCTGTGACCTTGGTAAAAGTCATCTGAGAGCTCAAATCTTTTGGGGTGTCCAAACTTTTGCATGGTGCTCCTTTCCTTTTTTCACTCTAAAATTGTACAAAATAAAAATAATACACTAATATTGCTTAAAATGTTGAAAAGAATGTTTCATCTTTAACCATAATCCTTTTGGAGATCTGTTCATCTTCTACTCACTTAAGTATTCACAGCAGCATACATTTTGACCAGGGGTGCCCAAACTTTTGAATGCCACTGTACTTTCCAAAGCTTGAATCAAATTGTGACTGGTTCACAAGCAATCCATGCTGATTTGAGCCAAAAGCAGAAGTGGAATGGACCAGAACTGATGCGATTTTAAATCACGTCTTTAAAAAGCTGCACGAGATGCATGATAACTATCAAAGCAGTTTGTGTACAGAGTAAGTCTCCTTTGGTGTATGAATGAGGCCCATCTCCCTCCTCTTAACCTGCCTGACTGAGTGCCAATGGGCGGGGCCAAGGGTGTGATGTTGTAAAAGTGGGCTTTGATGTCTTTTGCTGATATATTGGTCCTTGTATCATCACAAAATCCATAAATTCCAAACGAGACATTTTTGCAACTTGGTTTAAATAAATGCTATTTTTCTATTAAGGAGGAAGTTGAGTTCTCAAATGTACATAATATTTTTGTTGTAGAATGACCCCTAATATGTCTTAATATCAGGGACAATGTGATTTCTCATGTCCGGACCCCTTCAAAGGCATAAATGTGAAGCTTATAAATTTATAAAAACACTTACATTATGTAAATTATGGATAGGGAAGTTTGGGGCCCCCTGCTGGAGCTGCTGCCCCCCGCGACCCGACTTCGGATAAGCGGTTGAAGATGGATGGATGGACTTACATAAATTCTTCTGTTAAAAATCACGTTATTTGAGCTGTTAAATTAATCTCTTATCTGGATTACAGGGTTTACGGCATTGCATCGTCATGTAACTTTATACAGAAAAGGTTAGTAAAGGATGTTATCACACAAAAATCGTGTTAACAAGTATATCGTTAATGTCTTATGGCTATAATTTTGAATTAGTGAGTATTTTAATGTTTACAGATTCACTTCCATTATAAGTGCCTCACATGGTTGAAGTAAGAAATCTCTAGTAAATGACCTGTTATTAGGTACTTAGTTGACGTGAGGAACCATGTACATGCTCTTGAGAAATTATTGGGCATGTTTACATGAAATGATGGAGTGAAAGCAAGACTATGTAAATTGTGGTCCCTTGTTTTCCAGACCTTGTCTAATGCTTAACTCTTTTCATCAATGGCCTTTCTAAATAAGACAAAAGTCTAAGGATTTTTGTTTTAAAGAATATTAGGAAGAAGTCAGAATTAATTTTTGTGGTACATCATGTCACAAATGCTCCTGTTTGAGTTTAAATTGTATTGAACCCGGAATATTCCTTTAATAATTTCTTTAGGTGTTTCGCAGTCTACCATTTGTACTCTGTCAAAGGGGTCTTTGGCTCTCTCTTCCTTTCCTTTAGTTTGCCTTGCCATATATTGTCTGTGGTTGTTTTTAACAAATTCCTCTGTACTTCTGTCAAACATTACTCTCACCTCCATCGCCTACTATTTTCTTTTTTCTCATTAAAATTTCAGGAGTGAGACAGAGGGAGAATAAAAAAGCTTGTTTGGTGCTGGTCTGGAGGCCCCACACTCTATTGTGGGAAATTACCACGTGAATGTTTAATAGAAGGAGGTCACAAACAGGGGGACATGACACTCGCATTTACAGCGGGGCCAACAAAGGACTGAGATACCGTATTGCACACACATGCACGCATCCAGCTGACATGTTGTTTCCTAATGACGTCAGAACGTGAAATGGCAAGTATCGTGAACTTTCAGGCCAACAGTGTGACTCGGGTGACAGGATGAACTGAAATGCTATATGCAATCTTTTTATAGCTCTGGCTGGACTGTTTCCCGACCCCCTGCATCTCATCATGAAACCAAGCTGACCTTCCTTACATGAAAAGCCACAGTGACAGCACCTGGTTGTTATTTGTCCTAATGAACTGGGAGCTTACTCACTTGGGGTTGCTTTGTTGCGAACTCACCCACCACATTTCTTAATGTTTTACTTCATCTTCTTCATCTGCTTTTTCTCTTTTCCTTTCATTTCCACTGTTTCTTTCATAATGCCACTCTTGATAACTTGTATCTCTGTGTTCACCTCCTAATCTTTAATTCAATCTTCTAAGCTCTGCAGTCCACATTTTGTAATGTACCCATGCAGTATGTTCCCTCGAAGTGAGTTTGTACCATTGCCATATGAGGTATGGTGCTCAAGATCCACCACTGACTTTCACATATAGACCTCCTCATTCCAACTGCTGACAGACAGAGCATGTGCACACACAAAAAACAGTACAAAATTCAGCTTGCAGTCTGAATATGATAAGAGAGAGACTATAAATAGATATGTCTTTTATTGTGATGTGATTGCTGGTTGCGTGCAACAACAAGCAAACAGCAGGTCTAGTGTTGCAGTGGTATACCGGTTTCATGGTATGAATATTGATGGTTATCATACCATGTACATTTGCTTATCTACGGTATTGAGAAAAAAATGCAGCCGGACGGAGAATCTCACCTGTGCGTGCGCATCTCCTTTCCTCCTAATCTACCTGTCAGACTCGTCAACTTGTGCCACACACACATGTGCAGTGGAGAAAATGTCAGAGAGAAGGGAGGGTCGAGGGGGACTGATATAAGTGACATGAGTGTATGTGTGAGTTAAAGCAGTGTTTCTCAACGGATGGTTCGTGACCCAAAATTTGGTCGGAGGTCTGTTTGGACTGGGTCGTGGACAGCAGGGAAAGAACAATGCCATGGTTGTCCCATTGAAGATATTTCGGTGGCTGCCCAAGTGATAGCCTATTTAGTCAAACAACTCCACAGTGGCAAAGCACCGGGGACTGATGAGATCCAACCAGAAATACTGAAAGCTTTGGATGTGGAGGGGGTGTCATGGATGACACGCCTCTTCAACATTGCGTGGAAGTCTGTGACCGTGCCTAAGGAGTGGCAGAACAGGATGGTGGTTCCCCTCTTCGAAAAGGGGGATCAGAGAGTGTGTGCCCAACTACAGGAGTATCACACTTCTCAGCCTCCCTGGTAAAGTTTACTCCAGGGTCCTGGAGAGGAGGGTTCAGCCGATTGTCGAGCCTCGGATTGAAGAGGAACAATGCGGGTTCCGTCCTGGTCTTGGAACGACGGACCAGATCTTTACTCTCGCAAGGATCCTGGAGGGGGCCTGGGAGTATGCCCATCCAGTCTACATGTGCTTTGTGGATCTGGAGAAGGTGTATGACCGGGTCCCCTGGGAGAGACTGTGGGAGGTGCTGCGGGAGTAAGGGGTGAGGGGGTCCATTCTTAGAGCGATCCAATCCCTGTACGTCCAAAGCGAGAGCTGTGTCCGGGTCCTCAGCACGAAGTCGAGTTCGTTCCATGTTGGGGTTGGTCTCCTCCCGCGTGCTTTGTCACCAATCCTGTTTGTGATATTCATGGACAGGATATCGAGGCATAGTTGGGGTGGGGAAGGTGTGCGGTTCGGAGGGCTGGGGATCTCATCGCTGCTTTTTGCACATGATGTAGTCTTCATGTCATCATTGGTCTGTGACCTTCAGCTCTCACTGGATTGCTTGGCAGTTGAGTGTGAAGCGGCTGGGATGAGGATTAGCATCTCTAAATCTGAGGCCATGGTTCTCAGCAGGAAACCGATGGAGTGCGTACTCCGGGTAGGGAAGGAGGTATTGCCCCAAGTGAAGGAGTTCAAGTCCCTCGAGGACTTGTTCACGAGTGAGGGGACAATGGAGCGGGAGGTTGGCCGGAGAATCGGGGCAGCGGGGGCGGTATTGCACACGCTCTATCGCACCGTTGTCACGAAAAGAGAGTTGAGCAGGAAGGCAAAGCTCTCGATCTACCGGTCAATTTTTGTTCCTACCCTCACCTATGGTCATGAAGGCTGGGTCATGACCGAAAGAACTAGGTCGTGAGTACAAGCCGCAGAAATGGGTGGTGGGCTTCTCCCTTAGAGAGAGGGTGAGGAGCTCAGTCATCCATGAGGAGCTCGGAATAGAGCCGCTGCTCCTTTGCGTGGAAAGGAGTCAGTTGAGGTGGTTTGGGCATCTGGTAAGGATGTCCCCTGGGCAGTGTTTCAGGCACGTCCAGCTGGGAGGAGGCCTCGGGGAAGACCCAGGACCAGGTGGAGAGATTACATCTCCACACTGGCCTGGGAACGCCTCGGGGTCGCCCAGTCAGAGCTGTTTGATTTGGCTTGGGATGGGGAAGTTTGGGGCCCCCAGCTGGAGCTGGAATGACTTTGGATAAGCAGTTGAAGATGGATGGATGGATGTCTTGACTTGACTTTGACTTGAGAACCAACGACTCGTGACTTGACTTGAACTGCATGACTCGATAATGACTTTAATGTTTTTTTTATTATTTTTATTAGGGATGGGCAGTCATCAATAATTTGGTATTTGAATATTTAAGCTCATAAAAAACAAATATTCAAATATTCTATTATTTAAATTAAGTTAATGAGAAAGAGAATTTTTTTTGTCTTAAAAGTTGCGTCACCATAAAAACAAGCTTCTAATTACAATTTAAAAAAGCTTATATCATGTCCTGTGTTTATATATTTATTTTTGTATATATATATATATATATATATATATATATTACACATGTGTATATATATATATGTATGTATGTGTGTGTGTGTGTGTGTGTGTGTGTGTATATATATATATATATATATATATATATATATATATATATATATATATATATATATATATATACAGTGAGGAAAATAAGTATTTGAACACCCTGCTATTTTGCAAGTTCTCCCACTTAGAAATCATGGAGGGGTCTGAAATTGTCATCGTAGGTGCATGTCCACTGTGAGAGACATAATCTAAAAAAAAAAAATCCAGAAATCACAATGTATGATTTTTTAACTATTTATTTGTATGATACAGCTGCAAATAAGTATTTGAACACCTGAGAAAATCAATGTTAATATTTGGTACAGTAGCCTTTGTTTGCAATTACAGAGGTCAAACGTTTCCTGTAGTTTTTCACCAGGTTTGCACACACTGCAGGAGGGATTTTGGCCCACTCCTCCACACAGATCTTCTCTAGATCAGTCAGGTTTCTGGGCTGTCGCTGAGAAACATGGAGTTTGAGCTCCCTCCAAAGATTCTCTATTGGGTTTAGGTCTGGAGACTGGCTAGGCCATGCCAGAACCTTGATATGCTTCTTACAGAGCCACTCCTTGGTTATCCTGGCTGTGTGCTTCGGGTCATTGTCATGTTGGAAGACCAAGCCTCGACCCATCTTCAATGCTCTAACTGAGGGAAGGAGGTTGTTCCCCAAAATCTCGCAATACATGGCCCCGGTCATCCTTTCCTTAATACAGTGCAGTCGCCCTGTCCCATGTGCAGAAAAACACCCCCAAAGCATGATGCTACCACCCCCATGCTTCACAGTAGGGATGGTGTTCTTGGGATGGTACTCATCATTCTTCTTCCTCCAAACACGGTTAGTGGAATTATGACAAAAAGTTCTATTTTGGTCTCATCTGACCACATGACTTTCTCCCATGACTCCTCTGGATCATCCAAATGGTCATTGGCAAACTTAAGACGGGCCTTGACATGTGCTGGTTTAAGCAGGGGAACCTTCCGTGCCATGCATGATTTCAAACCATGACGTCTTAGTGTATTACCAACAGTAACCTTGGAAACGGTGGTCCCAGCTCTTTTCAGGTCATTGACCAGCTCCTCCCGTGTAGTTCTGGGCTGATTTCTCACCTTTCTTAGGATCATTGAGACCCCACGAGGTGAGATCTTGCATGGAGCCCCAGTCTGAGGGAGATTGACAGTCATGTTTAGCTTCTTCCATTTTCTAATGATTGCTCCAACAGTGGACCTTTTTTCACCAAGCTGCTTGGCAATTTCCCCGTAGCCCTTTCCAGCCTTGTGGAGGTGTACAATTTTGTCTCTAGTGTCTTTGGACAGCTCTTGGGTCTTGGCCATGTTAGTAGTTGGATTCTTACTGATTGTATGGGGTGGACAGGTGTCTTTATGCAGCTAACGACCTCAAACAGGTGCATCTAATTTAGGATAATAAAAGGAGTGGAGGTGGACATTTTAAAGGCAGACTAACAGGTCTTTGAGGGTCAGAATTCTAGCTGATAGACAGGTGTTCAAACACTTATTTGCAGCTGTATCATACAAATAAATAGTTAAAAAAATCATATATTGTGATTTCTGGATTTTTTTTTTAGATTATGTCTCTCACAGTGGACATGCACCAACGATGACCATTTCAGACCCCTCCATGATTTCCAAGTGGGAGAACTTGCAAAATAGCAGGGTGTTCAAATACTTATTTTCCTCACTGTATATGTATGTGTGTGTGTGTGTGTGTGTGTGTGTGTGTATGTTAGGGCTTGTCGATTTAAATGCAGTGTTATACATTTTAACCAGTTAAATCTAAAAAGGTATCTAGAAGTATTCACGGTATTTTAAGTGCCCATGATAAAACTACCTTGCATGTTCATTTAATAACATAATTTTATATATTGTATAACACATTACTCTTAAACAATTCATATAACAAATTTATGTAAAGATATGTATACAAGTTAATCTTTACAGAGCAAAAATAAATATTTATTAAAAAAATTAACCTATTTATTTTAATACTGTGGCTTGATTGGTATTGACTTGAAACTCATCAGGACTTGACTTAACTTGCATGCGGTGAGTCACTGACTTGTCTTGACTCTCTTGATTTGTCTGCACTGCACTTGAGACTTGACTCGAGACTTGATGGTTAAGAATTGAGACTTGCTTGTGACTTGAACATGTGTGAATTTCTCCCACCTCTGCCAAGAACTGTTACTGTGTATGTGTTCTTAAAGTTTGTTAGACTTGGATCAGTAGAATTACTGAGTGATTGACAATGTGTAATTAAATATACACATTCGGAACAGAGATTTTTTTTTATAATAAGTGGCACTCCCAAATATATATATATATATATATATATATATATATATATATATATATATATATATATATATATATATAAATAAATAAATAATTGACTAAACATTTTTATTGGTTTTGTTCGATATTCGTGATTATCATTTATATAAACAAATTATAGTATATGGTTGGGCTGGGTAGTGATACAGTTTCACAAGCCCTCAATTTCATTCCGATTTCAATTCGATTTTCGATTTAATTCTGATTCATATGGGTATATTTCTGTTAAAATGTCAATTTTGCCTATATATGTAGAGAGAAATTCCTTCTCGGCTTATGCTGTTAATTATACAGGGGACATTCTAACTCCATAAAAAATATTTTATCTTTAGTTTTTCTTCATTTTGGTCACATTCTATTGTATTCCATCAATAAATATGTTTCTGTCGAGAAGACACGCTGTCTTGAGTGAGGTTTAAGATGCCATTTATTTGATGAATGTAAAACCGAAAAGTAATGTCTATCTTTGGCGTAGGCCCCATCTGGTGGTCCGAGGGAGTTGTACTCAGAACCGTCATATCCTGCCGGAGATAGGCAGGGGCAAGGAGCCTACCCCCGTGCGGGACGGGGCTCAACTGGTGGTGGTGGTGGGGTGGTGGAGGTTGCCGTGTTAGCACACTGAAACAGCAATGTGATAGATTGTGAGCAGTCTTATAAAGCAATGGCTTACGTGCGATTGGCTAGGAATTACCCAGCTAATGGTGTGATGATGTACAGCTGCTAGTCTTCCCGCTAGAACGACGCTGCGCTAACATACATTTTTAAACTGCAAATATATGCAGTGAGACTAAATAACTAAAGAACAGAAAGGATATTTAAACAGACATTATTCAATTACAAATGGGTTGCATGGATCTCATATTTGGACACAAATTACACAGAACGAGTTAAACCAATCTTTTACTTTCAACACTAAATTAAATAATCTTGGTGCTGAACTTCTTTGCCTCTATTGACCTGTTTCCCTGATATCAATTTTTCCCCACAGCCGCCGTACTTGTGACCATCAGCGGGAAGAAACAATGGTGGTGAATGGAAAATAACCCATAAACCATATCAAGGTAAACTTCAAAATATGCTTTTGATCCATGCCAAGTCCCAAGAAAGGTGTATACATGTCTGAGGTCAGCACAAATATTGCCAAATATCACAGACATTTAAATATAAATTATCTACGATTTAACTCTGTATGGTGGCAAATCTGTTGTGTTACCCCCTAGTGCACATGCCTACCAGTACATCACTGTTAACATCTCTCATTCAGAAGTTAAAAAATGTTTGTGTTGTTTATTGCTCTTGATTTGTTCAAAATATTTCATAACCTCTGTGATGATCCATTCTGTATGAATGTTCAAGCTGCTCCTAACTCATGAAGAATACACTGAAAGCAACCAAGTCATGTTAGTGAATAAGACTGACATGTTTACTTTGTAGTCTGCTGGTGTGAATAAAGTCTGTGCTTCATAATCTTATGATGTGTTGTTTATTGACTAATGTATACATGTATAAGCACATAGTGCTTGCTTTTTTTAATGCAATGTGTTACAATTATTGCATACCTTTATACAGTCAGGGTCTTATGAATAACATTGTCCTATGTGCATTTACAGTTCAATTGTATCTGAATTGGTAGTGATATAAATGTAATTGACACGTGTACAGATAAATGACACGTCTGAATAAATGAGCAAAGACCCACTTGTTTTATCCGTGCTCTCCCCCTTAACCACTGCTTGTATTTGGTGAAATGAAGCTGTCACTTAAAATATAAAACTTTTATTGAAAGAAAAATTACATTTTGCCCCTGTTAATTAAACAGCAGTATCACCTTTTTATAATTTATAAATAGGAACAACATTTTTGCCAGGTTTGCAGCATCCAACAGCACAATGAAGAAATATGGAATTTTGGTCAAAAAACATGGTGATTTGGTCACCGCACAGCTGTCACAGTGACGTCACATGAAACAGGTCAATACTATTCAGTCATGGTGTGTGAAATCTGAACATTTAGTGGCTAGTCAAAGATATTTTTAGTTGCATAGCACATAATCTGGTCTCATATGTGAGTGATATATTTGCATTTCAGAGGGGTGCTGCAAAGATTTAAAGATCAATTTTGAAGAATCGATATTGTTCAAAAGATCACAATACATTGTAAAATTATTTTTTTACCCAGCCCTAGTATATGGTAAAATTTAGCTAGAATCAATATTTTGCTGCTTCCTCGAAAGTACTAATATAATCGTTAATATAAATGCTAAGGAACCAAGAATTGTTTAAAGGAATCTGAACTAGAATCATTAAATTCCTTACAATTCTCACGAGACTTGCTGTTTTGATGTCTGCGTGTTTATTTGCGAGTGTTCAGACAGAGAATCCCCAACTTCTCTAGTTTCTTCCACCCTGTCTTTCCCTCTCCTCTTGTGTTTTTTGGGGTTGATAATGCTGACATTAGATTTCCTCCCAGTGTGTTTTTCTGTTCAGAGCACTATTGCTTCATTCAAAATGGTTTTCCAAAAAAACATTTGGCACTGTGGACATCCATCATAGATTCCTTCAGGACTAAGTTCTTTGTGGACATAGCTCATATGTTTGAAAAGCCAAACGGTCCAGTTGATTATTCCTTAACCTTGCTCTCCTCTCCTGTATCATTTGAGAGGCTGTGCCTCTTTTCATTGTAAAATGGTTTAGATTACACTGCCTCATTGTTGCCTCATCCTCTGTAACTAAAATGACAAACACTTTTCTCTTTCAACACAGTTAATTTTTCATATCTCGCTCGCATCTCTCTCTGTCCAGGCCTGTCGTTAAGGTATTGAGGGTAAACGGTTTTGCTCTGCAGTCTGGGCCTCCTAACAAGGTATCTGTGTGTCTAATATTCAAAATCTGTTTAAATGCTTTGACTCTGGTGGTCTTCATGTAATATTTTTTTTTTTCCTCATCAAGAGTAGAGCATGTGAGGGTGAAAAAAGAAGAGGGACAAACCTTGCTGAAAAAAACTAAACTGTTGATGGGTTAGTGACGTGAAGCTCTTTTATTGTTTTGTACTGATCTATTAAGTTATTCAAAAATACATACAAAATTCAAATAACACAACAATTACTCAAATACACCTCTTCTATGATGAACATGTTTTTGATTACTGAGTTCAAAGATATTTTGATATTTTTTTATGGGGCTTCAAGTAAAAGTGTCATATGATGTAACTGTCTGGAGACAGTAAAAAAAAATCAGTTTCATTAAAAGCTGAAATTTTTGAAAAGGAAATGTTGGCATGGGTAATGCAGAATAATTATATATTATTATCTCTTAAATCAGTGTGAATCAGTTTTGTTTTAAAATACTTAACTTTTATCCACCAAAGCAAATGTCATGTGGTGTAGACAGTGGTGCGATTTTCCCCCCACCCACCACAAATCACCCCAAAGCACAAACAATGCCCCGCAGTCATGACTAAATGCTTTCATTGGTTATCTCAACCACGTCACTTGTGAATGGTTCAGACTCCAGAAAGTCGTAAATTAATTTGATGCTGACCAATGGTAAGATAAGCCTGCCGGTAGTTTTCAGTACGGATGTGACTTGGATATCGATTTTGCTCCGAAAGAAGAGTGGCTGACGTGAGGAAAACATTTTTTTTTACCTGAAGTTACAAAATACTGAGTTTGTGAGCTTGCAGTCTGAATATGATAAGAGAGAAAGACTATAAATAGATATGTCTTTTTATTGTGATGTGCTTGCTGGTTGCGTGCAACAACAAGCATTCAGCAGGACCAGAGTAGTAGGATTCGTGAATGAAAGACTCTTATGGGCTGGTTCTTTTTAATGAATCGCTTAAAACAACGGCCATATCTGACACAAAATAAACCAAGTACTTTAACTGTGTATGTGTACTTAAGGTCCATTAGACTTAGATCAATAGAATTACTGAGTGATAGACGATGTGTAATTAAATAGGTTATAATAAGTGGCACCTCCCCCCCCCCACCCCCCAAAAAAAACACTCTCTCTCTCTTATATATAAGGCTCTACCTCCTTCACATTGAGAAGTCACACTGTGGTAGACTTTTGCATCTGCCCGCCTCCACAACCAAGGGCGTAGGTTTGGTTTGAAAATTGGTAGGGACATATATCAAGGATAATATTCAAAATATTGGTATTAGGAAAATGCAAGATGGTCAGTATTTCCATGGTAATATACAGTTGAAATCAGAAGTTTACATATACTTAGGCTGAAGTCATTAAAATAAATTTGTAATTGGTCGAAATGAACAAGGGTTTCTACAGCCCTTACTACATTGTACCCATGAAAGGCGGCGGCTTACGGACGATCTTGGACTTGCGAGTTTTCAACCGGGCTCTGCTCAAACTCCTGTTCAAAATGCTCACGCAAAAACACATCTTAACTTGCGTCCGGCATCTAGATTGGTTCACAGTGGTAGACCTGAAGGACGCGTACTTTCACGTCTCAATTCTGCCTAGACACTGACCCTTTCTATGGTTCGCTTTCGACAGCCAGGCGTATCAGTACAATGTCCTCCCCTTCGGCATGTCTCTTTCCCTCGCATCTTCACGTAAGTCGCAGAGGCAGCCCTTGCCCCGCTCCGAGAAGCCGGCATTCGCATACTCAAATACCTCGATGACTGGCTTATTCTGGCCCACTCCCGAGAGTTACTATGCGCTCACAGAGACCAGGTGCTAAGGCACCTCGGCTGTCTGGGGCTTCAGGTCAACCCGGAAAAGAGCAAGCTCTACCGGTTCAGAGCATCTCTTTTCTCTGCATGGAGTTAGACTCAGTCTCAATGTCAGCACATCTCACCAACGAGCGTGCGCAGTCGGTGCTGAGATGCCTCGCCACTTTCAGACCAGGCACAACGGTCCCTTTAAAAATGTTCCAGAGGCTCCTGTAGCATACGGGATCCTCCGCGGTGGTCGCGCTGCTGGGGTTGAAGCATATAAGACCGCTTCAGCACTGGCTTCAGACTTGAGTCCCGAGATGAACATGGCGTCGCAGCATGCACCATGTTATGATCACCCCCGCCAGCCGCTAAACATTCAAACCCTGGACAGACCTCTGCTTTCTGCGGGCAGGAGTACCCTTGCAGCAGGTGTCCCGATGCGTCCTGGCCACAAGCGATGCCTCCAGATTGGGTTGGGGCATGGTGTGCAACAGGCACGCAGCCATGGACCGTTGGAAAGGGTCCCCGCCGCGCTGGTACATCAATTGCCTAGAGTTGCTGACTGTTTTCTTTGGCCTGCGGAAATTTCTCCCATTAGTTCGAGACAACTAGTCAGGCCAGACAGCACCAACGTGGTAGCATACATAAATCGCCAAGGCGGCATACGCTCCCGCCACATGTCAACCTCAATGTAATAGCGGACGCGCTGTCATGACAACGCTTGCCCGGCGGAGAGTGGAGGATTCACCCCCAGTCGATCCAGCTGATTTGGGAACAGTTAGGCAAGACCCTGTTTGCCTCCCGAGAGACCTCCCACTGCCCGCTCTGGTATGCCCGAACAGTGGCTCCCCTTGGGGCAGACGCACTGGCACACGGCTGGACTGCGGGGCTGCACAAGTACGCATTTCCTCCAGTGAGCCTTCTTGCACAGGTGATGTGCAAGGTCAGGGAGGACGAGGAACAAGTTACCCTTGTGGCTCCTTATTGGCCCACCCGGGCCTGGTTCTCGGACCTCGTACTCCTCGCGACAGCTCCTCCCTGGCGAATTCCCCTGAGAAAAGACCTTCTTTCTCAGGGACGGGGCACGCTCTGGCATCCGCACCCAGACCTTTGGAACCTCCACGTTTGGCCCCTGGATGGGACGTGGAAGATCGAGCTGGTCTACCACCCACAGTCGTAGCCACGATCAACCAAGCCAGAGCCCCTTCTACCAGACAACTTTAAGCCCTGTAATGGCGCTTGTTCGTGAATTGGTGTTCTTCCCGTGCTGAAGACCCACAGAAGTGTGAAGTTAAGTCAGTGCTCTTATTCCTACTGGAGAAGTTGGAAGGGAGGCTGTCCCCTTCCACCTTAAAGTTTGTTGCCGCTATCATAGCTCACCACGACCCAGTAGATGGCAAGTCTCTGGGTAAGCATGACCTATTTATCAGGTTCCTAAGAGGCGCTTGGAGGTTAAATCCCTCCCGGCCAAGCCTGTTCCTCTCCTGGGATTTCTCGGTGGTCCTCGCCGGTCTTCAGAGATCCCCCTTCAAGCCACTAGAATCAGTTGGCTCAGGGCCCTCTCTCTAAAGACGGTCCTGCTGATCGTGCTCGCTTCCATCAAGAGGGTCGGAAACCTGCAAGCATTCTCTGTTAGCGACACTTGCCTGGAGTTCGGTCCGGCAGACACACATGTGATCCTAAGACCACGACCAGGCTACATGCCCAAGGTCCCTACCACTCCCTTCAGAGACCAGGTAGTGAACCTGCAAGCGCTGCCCTGGGAGGAGGCAGACCCAGCCCCTTCATTGCTTTGTCCAGTATGTGCCTTGCGTGCCTATTTGGGCCGCACTCAGAGCTTTAGGTGCTCTGAGCAGCTCTTTGTCTGCTTTGGGGGACAGCGGAAAGGGAACACTGTCGCCAAACAGTGGCTTTCCCACTGGGTGGTGGATGCCATCTTTACTGGCCTATCGCACTCAGGCCATGCCCCCCCTTGCGGGTCCGAGCGCACTCAACAAGGAGTATTGCATCCTCGTGGGCACTGGCTAGGGGCACCTCCCTAGCAGATATTTGTAGAGCAGCGTGTTGGGCAACACATAACACCTTTGCGAGATTGTAAAATCTCAGGGTTGAGTCAGTCTCGTCCCGTGTTTTCTCAGGTCTGAGCCGGTAGAACTCGGTACACGCTGACGGTCTGACCGGGTGAATCGCTTGCATCCAGCGCCCTTTCCCTCGGCTGAGGTAAAACAGTGCGCCTTTTTTCCCAGGAGATCCCACCCACCCGGTCCCCTGGTCGATTCCTCCCTAGCCCTTTTGGGTCCACAGTTCAGCGGAGGAACTTGCCGACCCAGTCCACTATGGGTACCCTAGGCTACCCTGTACTGGAATAGGTGCTCCACAGTTCAGGCCTCCTATGCAGACTCCTCCTGTGTGTATTTCTGCGGTACGGTCACCTTTCGAGCTGACCCGCGTCTCCCTTAGGCAGTTTTCGCTGCCCTCCGGTCGCCGTGTTGTAGCAACTCCCCCCTCCTCGAGGCTGGATCTACCAATGCGCCATTCTTTCCCACGTGACCGAAGAGGCCATGTGATGTATTTTGCCACCTTCAATGCAACGTCGAAGTGAGCGACAGACAGGGAACGTCTCGGTTACGTGTGTAACCTACGTTCCATGATGGAGGGAACGAGACGTAGTGTCCTCCTGGCCATGTCACTGAGCCGAGCCACTGCAGTGGCCGGACCATTTCCGGCTCCTCTGAAAAATCCTGAATGGACTCGAAGTATTTCCCCGCTTTTATACCCATATGTCCGGGGCGGGGTATGCAAATACTGTCTGCCAACTTCTCATTGGCCTTTTTTCATAGACCAGAGGCATATTCAACACGACGTCTCGTTCCCTCCATCAGGGAACGGAGGTTACATACGTAACCAAGACGTTAACTGTTGCTTTAAGGAGCTTGGAAAATTCCAGAAAATGATGTCAAGCCTAATTTAGCTTCTGGCTAATTGGAGTCTGTAACACAGATCAAGGTCACGGGCAAGGAAGAGGCGAGAAACCGGCTTGACATATAACTTAAAGGTTTAATGGAAAACTCAAAAGACAAACACATAGGACGACGGACATGTCCGTGAACGATCTCTCTCTCTTCCGCATCGCCGTCCGCGAGTGGCCTTTATCCCTCTTGACAGCTTAATTAGCCTAATACGTAGCCTAATTATGCACGCCCTGGTCCCGCCCTCCACCGTGCCACAGAGTCATTTGGAGGTGTACCTGTGGATGTATTTTAAGGTCTACCTTCAAACTTTGTACCTCTTTGCTTGGCATCATGGGGAAATCAAAAGAAACCAGCCAATATCTCAGGAAAAAAAATTGTGGACCTCCACAAGTCTGGTTCATCCTTGGGAGCAATTTCCAAATGCCTGAAGGTACCACATTAATCTGTGCAAACAATAGTATGCATGTATAAACATTATGGTACCATGCAGCCTTCATATCGCTCATAAAGGAGACACATTATGTCTCCTAGAGATGAATGTAGTTTGGTGCAATAAGTGCAAATCAATACCAGAACAACAGCAAAGGACCCTGTGAAGATGCTGGAGGAAATAAGTAGACAAGTATCTATATCCACAGTAAAATTAGTCCTATATTGACATAACCTGAAAGGCTGCTCAGCAAGGAAGAAGCCACTGTTCCAAAACTGCCATTAAAAAAAGCCAGACTAAAAAAATCTTTCTTTTTGGAGAAATGTCCTCAGGTCTAATGAAACAAAAATGTAACTGTTTGGCCATAATGACCATCGTTATGTTTGTAGGAAAAAGGGTGTGGCTTGCAAGCTGAAGAACACCATCCCAACTGTGTAGCATAGGGGTGGCAGCATCATGTTTTGGGGGTGCTTTGCTGCCAGCGGACTGGTGCAATTCACAAAATAGATTGCATCATGAGGAAGGAAAATTATGTGGATATATTGAAGCAACATTTCAAGACATCAGCCAGGAAGTTAAAGCTCGGTCACAAATGGGTCTTCCAAATGGAAAATGACTTCAAGATACCTTCATAGTTGTGGTAAAATGGCTTAAGGACAACAAAGTCAAGGTACTGGTTTGGCCATCATAAAGCCCTGATCTCAATCCGATCTGAAAAAGCGTGTGCGAGCTTGGAGGCCTACGACCTGACCAAAATTTCAGCAGCTTATTGTGAGATGCTTGTGGAAGGCTACCCAAAAGTTTTTACCCATGTTAAACAATCTAGTAGGCAATGCTACCAAATACTAACAATGTGTATGTAAACTTCTGACCCACTGGAACTGTGATGAATGAAATAAAATATAATTCTCTCATCCATTATTCTGACATTTCACATTCTTAAAATAAAGTAGTGATCCTAACTGACCTAAGACAGAGAATGTTTTTTACGATTAAATGTCAGCAATTGTGAAAAAGTTCAATTTATTGGGCTAAGGTGTATGTAAACTTCTAACTTCAAGTGTAGGCAAAATAATATAAAAAATAAAGCATGTCCAATCTCTTATTTCTCTGCCCCACATAGGGGATTAAACGATTAGTCGTCAATAACGTCAACATTAAATAATTGTCTGCAAAAATGTTCATTGTCGAATTGTCATTTGATCTCATTTAATGTAACAGGAGATCACATTAAACTCTAAGCACTTTAGCTCACGCCTGACTGAGGAGAGGAAGAATTTCACAGCTCACAGTCCAGACACACTCCAAACATTCCAAACAGCTTCAGGTGATGTAGATCGCAAAATATGTGGGAATTATAATGCAAAAATACAAAATAAGTACAGAAGCTTATTGTGGAATAAGTGGAGCTAGAGCTAATGTTCCGCTGAAGCAAAACTTTCTTTTCGAGCATCTTTAAAGGAAACACCCTGTGTTACATCTTTAATGCAGTTATATTTAATGGGTTATATCTTTAATAACATTAAAATAATATAAAAGCAGGTCATTTAAATAACTACAAACTTCAAAACTGGCATTTCTCTGTGTAGTCAGAGCCACTTCTATGAGTCGAGTGAAGTGACACGATCTAAAGGGGAGAGATTGAAACTGCACCTGATGCACACTCTGTCCCCTCAAGCGCGTTTGCCACAGCTAGATTATAACATGATGGCTCGAACTTGTTTACTCATAATATATGTGTCACTGTGTATTTCTTATTGTGAAGAAAACTGGCAATATGCAGCTTTATAAATAAGAGAGAGTTTGTTTTTTTGTGAGTTAAAGATGGATTGAAGTGAACAAAGTTGAGAGAAGGTAGTCTTTTTCCCATTATAATATTATTATAATTATAATATTGTTGAATATAATATTAAAAATACAAATATTTAAATATATCCAAAAATCCTTTAAAAATGATGCATTCACCTGAGAAGCAGCACATGAGATATTTAGAATTGATTTTAGAGAATAGATCTTGATTATAAGCATATTTGGATTTTACTGCACTTGCTAAAATTTAACCAAGTGAAAAAATACACTTATATTTACGATTCATTCTATTAAAGCAAGTCTATATATATTATTTGTTGCTTCTCAAGTAAATGTTTCTTGTTTAAAGGATTTTTAGACTATTTTAAATGGAAAACAATAAAACATAATTTGATAAAGTGATTTTTTTAGCAGTGAATTCCTTTACGGTATTAAACTTAATAAAACAATTTTTTTTCCCCCTTTAATTCATTAAATGTAATTTAGAGGCATTTTTAAAATATGATTTTGAGGACAATAATTTACACATTAATAATTATACTAAGGACATTTAATAGTTGTTAAAATGGAAATAAATCATAGAATAAAGTTTGAAGTATTTTTGTGTGGAAAAATTGCCCAAATGTTGGTCGGGACATTTCCGATTTTCTGAAAGTTGATAGGAACATGTCCATATCATCCCTATCTAAAATTACGCCTCTGTCCACAACAACACATCATCGCCTACTTTACCTTATCACTTCCGTAGCCCACCCAGTCAAGAGCAGAGATCCAATCATTAAAGTGGCCATTTACATTCAAACCTTAAAGGAGAAGCAGCACCAAAACCAAGCGTTTCTGACAGAGGGTCAGAATGAGGGTGGAAATGTATCATATTTTACAAATATGTGTTGTAGTCAAGACCAGCTCATCCGATTACGAACCCAGGCTGAGACCAGAAGAGGCTCAGTCTGAAACAAGACTCATATAGACCCAATGCAATCTTAATTAATTTATTAAATGCACAGTGTAAACAACTAAATTGATTTTAAGCTCATCATAAATCAAATTGACCTCATATATAATTTGCTTTTGCTCTTGTTGTTTTAAACAATACCACCAGTTGAGAATAAAATATGGCTTAGCATGGCAATACAAACTACCAGCTTCTGTGTTCTATTATATTCTATTAATTGTAAGTCAAGTTAACATTTCTGCATTACAAAATACAGTATTACTGTAAAATAATAAAAATAATAAAATAAAAACTAGCAATGATATATTAAATGTAAACTTTTAATGCAGTATGTGAACCAAATCTTTACGTTGTAAGTTATGTAAGCATTTCTGATATACAAAATTCAGTCGTACTGTACTATAACCTCAGATATTTACCGCTACAGCAGAGAATAATTACTTTAAAAAAATATGAGAGACCACCTTGTTACCCAAATGTACACCAGGCTCCAGATAAGCTCTTTTATTATAGCAATTTATGATACAATTTTAAATGTTACATTTATAAGTTGTTATTGATATCATGTAAATCGTTAAAAATGACTGTAACTAAAACTTAATGGTTCCACTAACATTTGTCTCAGTCTCAGATAGGCTGAAAGAGCAGAATCTGCATGCTTTTAACACTATTCAGTTTAAAAACGTGATTAAAAACCACTCTTTTATTCCCTTTTGGATTTACGTAATTAAATCACTTTGCGTACAATAGACTATATTATAATAATGGTTTGGGTGTTTTTGAAGTTAGTTTAGAAGTTAGCAGGCTGTTGAAAAAAAATAGGTGCTTATGAGGAAACGTTTTGGAGGTTCATGGCATTGCATCTTAATAAAAGAGCTTTGCAAAAAAACTTGAATGTCCTCGCTCGTGTTTTAACGCTTGTAAATTCCTCATTCCTCGCTTGTAAATACATCTGGATAGTACTCTCTGTTTCTGTGGATTGATCAAGTCAACACAGTTTTTAATATCTCACCAGGAAAGGCATTTTGACCGTTTTCACACAGAGCCTCAATAGGAGCACTCTTCTTGCATGCGTGCTTCTTGCATGCGTGCCAGACAGCCCATGATAAGCAAGCTTTTTTATTTAGGGACATGATTGGTCTTGTGTCAAGACCAAGAATGGAAAGGGTCGAGTCCATGACAAGACTAAGACCATAAAAATATGGTCACAAGAAAGAGTCCATGACTGAGTCTGGTCTAGAGTACTACAACACTACAAAATAGTTTAGTGTTATAATTATTAGTAAACCTCAAGGAACATATTAACATTAAAAAAGGACACCTTTAAACCAGCCTAAGATGGGTTGCTGGGCCTAGCTTGTCTACCAGCCTTGTCAAGCTAGTATTTAGGGTTTTAAACACTTCTCAACTGGTCAGGCCAGGAGATCAGTTAAACTTAAAATTAAGCTAAGAACTGCAATCCATCTTAGACCTTTAACAAAAACATCTTAAACCAGACTAAGTGTAAAACTGCCATTTTCAGACAGAAACATCCAGCTCAGCATTCACTACACTCTCGACAAAGCGACCAAACAGTGAGTCAGACACCAGAGGTAACAAAATTTCCATGCATATTCTCCATTCTTAATAAATCCAAGTTGCTGAAAACCACCCTTCACAAGTGGTGATGGCCCCGCTCGCACGACTCCTTCAGAACCGTCTTTCCTTTCGCCTTCTCCCTGTCTCTCTATTTTACAGTTGAAACTTGAAGAAAAGGATCAATAAAACTTTACTTTTAATAATTTTTTCCATTCTTTAATTTTCACCACAAAGCTGACATGTTTTAAAGAGGTGCAACTTAATATTGCCTGAACTCCAGGACCCACCACAAAGATCTCTGGGTAACAGCAAGGGGAGGAAGTGCACAGACAGGAAGACAGGCTTGTATGGAAAAGAACACTCTGCTTGGCTGCAGTACGCCCTTAAGTAACAACATATGGAGGAATTTTTGTATTTGACAGTCGCGGGGCAATCATCTACGCATAAGAACAGAGACAGGAAAGTTATACTGTCACTCTGGGCACTTGGCTATCCCACATCCATGCCAGAGGACTGATAAGACTAGCCATACCTAATTCCTTTCCATGTTCTCATCTTGGAATAGGCATCACAATGGGCATGATTCATGGAGTAATTCCGCCAGCTACTGACTTGGCTCCCGCTCGCATTTGGGAAGAATGTGACCTCACAATACTGTTCTTTCAAAGTCCTATCCCTGTCTGTTCTTCTCCCAGACCCAGCCTGAAGCATGTTTCTGTTCCTGGAGAGCGAGAGAAGAAAGTGGAAAGAAAGGGAGGAGGAAGATAGAAAGAAATAGAGGAGAGAGTGAGACAGAGCGTGTGTACATGTTTTTTTCTAATAGCCAGTACGGAGATAGGCATGGACAGCATAATTGTTCTCACTCTCTGTTTGTAGGCCTCTGCTTGTCATAATGATGCTTATGATCATCTATACACTTGTATCACAAGTCTGGTTATGTAGTTGAACTGTGTATGTTACATATTTTTTATGCAAAGAAACAGATTTGCTGTCTTTTAAGGACATGTTTGCAAGACAGCAAAATAATAATAAGGTTTTAGGTAAACTTAAGTTTTAGACTTTGGTTTAGCATAAATTAAATTCTTCATGAGAGCCACTTTACCTTTGCCATGACACTCATCTATCTTGTCAGCTATGCACAAGCATAGACAATTAGCAGAGATGGACCACTTGTACTAAAACGAATAGAAGAATTTGGAACGGCCAAAATGGGGGGTGTAGAAGAGGAAGTCCTGCCTTACAGATAAAAGAGCTAATCACCTTTTTGACAGAGACATTGCCTATCAGTTACCTCAAGAATTAGCCGGACTAGCCTGAAAAATATTTGGGAATTTTTTCTGGAGAAGCACAATTTAAGATAACATTGTTGTCAGATTTTATTGCTCATTTGAAATATGTTTTTGATCATAATCTTGACCACCCATTTAAGAGATTTTAGTCTTTCCCCATTCAAGTAGATAGGACATGTTTGCCTCTTGTATCCATAGAAAATGGCTACCCAGGAGTGTTCCCAAGATGTTCGCCAAGTGGACTGATTTGTCTTCAAAGCCCTTACGAAAATAAAGTGTTTATGGCAAATTTGCCACAAACTTACTGCAAATTCACCACTGATAATTTCCACATGCATATGAGCTTTGCAGCAAACTTACGGCAAATTGCCCATTGTTGCCAAAGGTTTGCAGGAGGTTCACCACTACCGACGAAGAGCTGCAAATTCTGGCAAACATCTGCGGTGAATCAAAAGCTTATTTGCATGTGAAAATAACAAGCGGGAAATTTGCAGCAAGTTTGCAGCTGGATTAGGTGCTTTGTAAGGCAGGGAAGCATTATTACATTGTAAAGGCTGCTATAAATGGTGAAATAGATGTAAGAATCACAATTAAATATGCAAAATATATGGTTTTAATTCTGAGCATCAAGTGAATCAATGCATTAAAGTCTGTAATCACAATTATGACAATAACACTAAGGTACCAATGAGGGCTGCATTTCCCAAAAGCATCGTTAGACTAAGTAGATCGTAGAAACCATTGGCGCCAATGACCTCTACAATCAACTTAAGCTTATGATGCTTTTGGGAAATGCAGCCCTGATACAGCCAAGACCAATTAATGCAAATTTTGGCAGTTGTATTTTTGTGTTATAAATTGCAGTGTAGCGTTACCAGGCATAACAAAGAGTCTACTGCTAATGGAATGTATTATAAAATCCACACATCCATGGCAAATATGAGCTGATAATATCTCTTTAAAAAAAAAAAAAAAAAACATACACTGCTGAATTCCAGGAAAGAAAAATTCCAATAATAGCCATCACAGCATAAAAGTAAAAATTCAACAAGGCTTAGATAAACATTATAATAACCACCTCACACTCACCACAATCTCACTTTTAGTATTTTTAAATGTTTCTTAATCTTCGAGACAGAATTGCACATTTTAGGTTTCTCACTAATTAGATTCTCAAAATTCTGCTCATAAAGCATTTATGTGTGCACCAATTAGTTCAATCATACAGTTTGTGTGAGATTAGGACCCTGTTGAAAAGACCATCTTAACCAGCATGCAATTCCCATGCTGGTCTAGGTTGCTTATGCTGGTTAGGGCTAGTTTGGTGGTGTTCTAGCTGGTGGACCAACATAGCCATGCTTTTCACCAGATAAACCTTATTGGTGAAGCTTGTTGACAAAGATGGTCTTTCTGATGAAGCTGGCGAAGCTAGTTTAAAAGCCTTATGGGGACACCCAACATAAGCTGTTGACCAGCAATGCTAGTCTTTTCAAAAAGTGCAGTTCTGAGGTTTCCCAGTAGCTGAATAAGAAATATGATTATTTCCATGGGCCTCCAACCTGGATGTGTGGCTGACCATACTCACTATATGTAAGAGGAGGTCTTCTGTTCTCAAAACCTCAGGCCTTTATTGCTCAACATATCACAGATACACTGATGAGCCAAAATATTATGACAACTCACAGGTGAAGTGTATAACGATGATCATCTCCTTACAAGGCCACATGTCAAGGTCTGAATAGATTAGATGGTAAGCGAATAGTCATTTCTCGTAGTCAACATGTTGAATGCAGGAGAAATGTGCAGGTGTAAAGACTTGAGTGACTTTGACAAGGGTAAAATTGTTATGGCCAGATGACTGGGTCAGAGCATCTATGAAACAGCATGGTTTGTGGAGTGCTCCCGTTCAGCAGTGATGTGTACCTACCAACAGTGTTCAGAGGAGTGACAAACCACAAACCAACGACAAGGCGCCCAAGGCTCATAGATGTGCTAGGGCAATGAAGGTTATCCCATCTGGTCTGAACTGACAGAAGGTCTACTCTGGCACAAGTCACAGTACATTTTAACGATGGTTATGGGAGGAATGTGTCACATTGTATGGGGCTGTGTAGCCGCTGACCAGTAAGAGTGCCCATGATGACCCCTGTCCACTGCCGAAAGTGCCTACAATGGGCATGTGAGCAACAGAACTGAACTTTGGAGCAGTGGAAGATGGTCGCCTGTTCTGATGAGCTCCATTTTCTTTTACATCATGCGAACAGCCTTGAACGTTTGCACCTTTTACCTGGGGAAGTGATGGCACAAGGATATACTGTGGGAAGACGACAAGCCGGTGGAGGGAGTGTGATGCTCTGAGCAATGTTCTGCTGGGACCGGCCATTCATATTGGATGCCAATTTGGCACGTGCCACCTACTTAAACATCTTTGGAGTCCAGGTACACCCCTTCATGGCAATGGTATTTCCTGAAGGGAGTGGCCTCTTTCAGCAGGATAATGCACCCTACCACACTGCACACATTGTTCGGTAATGGTTTGTGGAACATGATGAAGAGTTCAAGGTGTTGCCCTGGCCTCCAAATTCCCCAGATCTCAATCTAATTGAGCATCTGTGGGATGTGCTGGACCAACAAGTCCGAGTAACGGCAGTTACACTTTGCAAAGTAAAAGGACTTGAAGGATCTGTTGCTAATTTTTTGGTGCCAGATACAAAAGGACACCTTCAAGGGTCTTTTAGAGTCCATGCCTCATCAGGTTGGCACTGTTTTGGCAGCATGCGAAGGACCAAAACCATGTTAGGCAGGTGGTCATAATGTTTTGTCTCATAGGTGTACACAGATAATGCAAAGCTGACAGCTCCTCTAGACACACTAACATGTCACCCCTAACCAGATCACCCCAAAACCCCTAGACAGAGTTTTGTCAGGTCTTCTCCAAAACCACCATGTGGTTTGTCATCAGTTTTTTTTTATTCTCAGCAGCATTTTTATGTTATATATCAAAGCAGTATTCCATCCCGTTCTCATTAGGCATCCCACAGTACAGACTGCTCTAAGCTATCTTCTAAATTTTTTATGATGCACCCTTATGGTTGTTTGTGAATTTTCATTGTTACATCATCATGTATCTATATTGCAACTTTACAGGTGAGCACCTTCAATAAGCACTAGAGCAAACAGCCATTTTTAAAGAGAGATCCAAATGAAAATTTTAATTGCATAACACATTTTGACAAGGAGGGGGTGGCTGGGCTGTAAGGATGGACGCCTGGTTCTGAATTAGCCCAATCAGCTGGGAGAGGGATAAAGAGGAGCCGGAGATGCCAGTTCGAGAGAGAGAGAGATGCATGCAGCTGACGTGTGCATTCTGCGTTGGGCTGGGAAGGCCAACAGTGTGAGCAACACACAGAGCTGTGTGTGTGTGTGTGTGTGTGTGTGTGTGTGTGTGCCAGCGAGTGTGTCCTGAAAAGCTGTTTTATGTTGTGTGAAACTGTCTAATTAAAGTCTTCATTGAACTGTTCACCCGGCTCCCACTCCCTCCTTTGTAGGGAAGGCAGAGATCTGCCACATTGGTGGCAAAACCTGGGAGTTGGAGGAAGATGTGCCATCAGAGAGCACTTGCCACTGACATAGGATCAAGACGCTGAGGGAGTGCTTGATTTGGTGGCACTGGGGCAGTGCGTCAGCTTGCAAGGGCTCTCTGATAGCACATGTTCCTTCAACTCCCAGCCGATTGGGGTAATTTAGCAGCAAGCGTCCATCCTTTCGGCCCGGCCACCCCCTCCTCGTCACTCAAAAAGTATTTTTTTATATATACTTCACTGCGCAACAAAAAACCAAGGCATTTTGGGTAGTCGATGCATTGGCTGGGGAATAAAGGGTTTGGGAACCCTTTCTTCCAATCAAGACATCACACTCCATTTGCTTGATTGGTCACTTTGCTAAGAAAGTTGTTTTCCTGCAATTGTCTTCATTGATAAATGAAAGAGAACTGGCCCTTGCAGTCATACGAAGCAAGATAGTCAAAACAAAGTATCTGTTAACTAGTATTTACATTTGTAAAATGGTGAATAATGAAAAGAGGTTTGTGTGTTACACTGAAATTCAGAGAATCTGGGCTCCTAGACAACTGTTGGGGTGGAGGCATTTGGCATTGTTGAAAGTCTCAAAAAAGCATTTTGGCTTGTTAGAATTGATAAGTCCAAGATCCATCAATTCGTTTTTATCTGGGCCAAGATTGAATGTTTGAAATCTGGAGATATCTGTGAGTTTCACTGGAGGCTGCTTTGAGTTACACTTTGTACTCTTGTGTAAGTGATTACTCACAACCAGAAACCTGATGTTCTAATAAATTACTCAATAGATTAAAGTTGTTAAAATGGATTGTCTTGTATAGCAATGCATTAAACCTTTATTTAGGAGCAAATTACTTCAGTAACAAGACTTCAGTGAATGTTTTTCCCCCTTTCAGAACACTTTCATTGGCATTAGTGCATTACAATAAAATACTATAACTTTAAAGTCATGAAGTTTTATACATGGTCTGGTGCCATGAGAGTTTCTTAATTTCAGTCTTATGAGACAATTATCAAACCTACTGGAATCAGTGTTGAAAGTAGAGGATTGCTTTTTGTCTGACAAGCAAGTAGACTAGACACCTGTTTTACAAAAATAGAGTTGGTTTCATTTCATTCACAGCAAGTGTGAGTCAAAGATCTATCAATATACTAAATCTCAAGAATTCATCTTCACTGGTCCAACCCCAAAGGTGTCCAGAAAAGCCCAGTTAGTCAGATTGGGAAACCTTCTCCCTGCTAGTCAGTTTTGTGGAGCTGTACAGATAAAAATCCAGTTTTAGTAGCAGATGACGTCATTTAATACCCTGAATGTTTTCTCTATAATTCTTGAGAAAAGATTGTCTTAGCTTGTTAAACGTCTGCATCAGTGTGTTTTATATAATGCCAGCAGTAGCCATAATTGCATGAAATGCAACACACATTTGAGCATTTGAACAACACTGTGGCAATTGAAACAATTGAGCAATAAAAGTGTGCATGTTATGGGCAGAAAAAGCTAATGTATGCTAGTCTCATTTTTTCCATATAGTCCCAACAAATAATATATGTTCTGCACTTAAAATGTTTAAATATAAAATTTTTACATTGTTGTTACTATTTACAATGTAAAAGAGTGTCACCCTTTACATTTTTACAATGTGGCTAGCAAATCCAATGAAACGGCATGATATAAATAACCATTGTTTAGCATACAGTATAGCATACAATATACCCTAAATAAATACATATAGCATACATATAGCATAAAATATACCCTAAATAAATAGTTATGGCATGGGACAAAATCTCCTGTGGCATTAGCTAACTTCCCCATGATTAGCCAGTTTGAATTACTTATAATAGTGTTTTTGTCATCATACTGTAGCTTCACAGACATTTTCTTAAAGATTTCTATCTGCAATAAAAATGTCTTGGTTACTGTTGTAACCTCCGTTCCCTGATGGAGGGAACGAGATGTTATGTTGATGTATTGACACTAGGGGTTGCTCTTGGGAGCCCCAAACACCTCTGATCTTTGAGAAAAGGCCAACGGAAATGTTAGGAACAGGAAATTGGTGATTGGAATTAGCATGCAATTCCTCCGAACATACAGGTGTAAAAGGAGCTGGTTCGCAATCACTCATTCAGGTTTTTCGCTGAGGAGCTGAGACTGTACCGGCCATTTCTACGGGTAGTACAGTGTTGTGACAAGAGGGACACAACGTCTCATTCCCTCCATCAGGGAACGGAGGATACAACAGTAACCAAGACGTTCCCTATCTGTCACTCACACGGCGTTGTGTTTATGTAGTAACACTAGGGGTCCCTATATAAAACGCCACAACCAGCTGAACTGTTTTACATGGTCTGACGGTGCAGGCAAGCCACTGCATGCCAAAAAGCAAGTGCATCCAGTCTGCACGTAGCCTTCCCCAATGCTACAAGGACATATATACAATGGGAACAGGCAGTGCCAGCCGTGACCTTCCTTTATTTTTTTCTCCTCACAAAGTGGCAATTTTTCAGCTGGGGCCATATGTATTTGCGTCGGGGAAGGTGTTCTTTCCTAATAATAAAAGATATCGTGGAAACCACATCCTGCCCGAAGGGGAGGTTAACAGAATACGTCACATGGGCTTACCAGCTGCATGTGGAAGAAGCCCCGTGGTAGGTCCTACCTGGAGGGGAGGAACTCTAAATCACAGCGATCAGTGGCAGGGGGTGGACCCTGTCAAAGGGAGACATGGATTTGCCCTCAAGGAAACCGTACCATGGAAAATACATCACAAGGTGTTACCACAGGTAACCATCACATGTGGAGCACCGAACCCAGTACAGGGCATACTAGTACATGTACTTGGCCCTGGCTATGATTTCCTCTGCCGAAGTCACCAGCCATTGGGCTAAGGAGGAAGAACATCCAGGGTTCACCGACTCGTGAACTCGCATGGGGGAAAGGCGATGAGAAAGGCACTGTGCACAAGTGGTACACCTGGCCAGCTGCCTATTTGTACCTGTCAAAACACGGGATGAAACCGACTCAGCATGGAGATTATAACATCTTGCAAAGGTTTTGGGTGTTGCCCAGCCCACTGCTCTACAGATATCTGCAAGAGAGGTGCAATTGGGTTGTGCCCAGTAGGATGGCACACTCTACGTGGAGTGTGCTCATAATCCCAAAGGGGAAGGCATGTCCTGGGCCTGGTATGGCAAAGCGATGGCATCCACGATCCTGTGGGTAAGCCTCTGTTTGGAGACAGTGTTCCCTTTCCGCTGTCTGCCAAAGCAGACAAAGAGCTGCTCAGATCGTCTAAAGCTCTTTGATCTGTAGATGTGCAAAGCAAGCACCGGACACAGCAACGACAAGGCTGGGTCTGCTTCTGCCCGGGGCAGTGCTTGCAGGCTCACCACCTGATCCCTATAAGGGGTTGTGGGAACCTTGGGCACATAGCCCGGTCGGGTTGTCAAGACCAGGTGAGAGTACTCCAGACCGAAATCCAGGCAGGTGTCACTAACAGAGAACACCTGGAGGTCCCCAACCCACTTGATAGATGCGAGCGCAGTCAGGAGGGCAGTCTTCAATGAGAAAGCCTTTAGCTCAACTGACTCTAGGATCCCATGAGGGAATGAGGCACAGCCTAGGAAGATTCAACCTCCTAGTACGTCTAATTAACCTGATGATAAGGTCGTGCTTCCCCAGGGACTTACTGTCCACCATGTTGTGGTGTGCCGCTATAGCAGCCACATAGACCTTCAAGGTGGAGGGGGATAGCCACCCCTCTAGCCTCTCCTGCAGGAAGGAAAGCGCAGAATATGCATCTCCTGGGGTCCTCACCTCGGTAAGAACACCAATTTGCGAACAAATGTCACTTCAAGGCATACAGGTGCCTCAGAGGGTGGCCTGAGCGATCGTGTCTACCACTGCCGGTGGTAGGACAATTAAGTCTTCTAGTTACGTCCAGGGGAGGGGAGCCTCGGTCAGGGAGTACCAGTGTGGGCAGTGGGTCAAACAGGTCTACCTGTGCTTTGCCAAATTGACTCCAAATCAGCTGCCATAAGAACACGTCCACTGTACGGTTGAGGTTGCCTGGGATGTGAGTGGGCCACAATGACCTCTCTGGATTCAGCAATGACTAGAGGAGACGGCGGGTGAGTTGCAACATACGACACGAATGTAAACTGCCTTGATGGTTTCTATACGCTACCGTTGCTATGTTGTCTCTCCGGACCAACATATGCTTGCCCTGGATCAACAGCCAAAGCCTACACAGGGCCAGAAAACCGGCAGCAACTCAAGGCAGTTGATATGGCAATGCAGTCGCAGCCATGCCCAGGAGCCTGTGGCTGCGTGCCCGTTGCACATGGCGCCCCAGCCTAACTTGGAGGTATCTGTCGCAACAACAACAGGCCTGTACACCAGCACTGGAGTGGTCTCATATGCATCAACTCGAGCAGCGTGACCGCTGCCGAGGATGCCATAAAACCCAGGAGCCTCTGAAACTGTTTCAGTGGGACCACTGTTCTCCACCTGAAAGACTTCTCGTGGCGCGCTATCATAGAGACAGAGTCTAACTCCATCCCGAGAAAAGAGATGCTCTAAACTGGGGAGAGCTTGCTCTTTTCCCAGTTGACCTGAAGCCCCAGCCGGTTTAGGTGCCTGAGCATCAGGTCACTGTGCGCACACAACAGGTCTCGAGAGTGAGCTAGAATCAGCCAGTCGTTCAGATAATTGAGGATGCGATCACCCACTTTCCTTAGCAGGGCAAGGGCTACCTCTGCGACTTTCGTAAAGATGTGAGGCAACAGGGACAGACCGAAGGGGAGGACCTTGTACTGATATGCTCGGCCCTCGAGAGCGAACCGCAGAAAGGGTCTGTGTCGTGGTAAAACCGAGACATGGATGTACGCATCCTTCAGGTCACCTTCACAAACCAATCTTGATGCCGAATGCATGACAGAATGCGCTTTATGAGTCAGCATCTTGAACGGGAGTGGTTCAGCACTTGCAGGTCCAAATTGGCCGCATCCCACCGCCTTTCTTTGGCATGATGGAGTAGGGGCTGTAAAACCCCTTCTTCATCTTGACATGAGGGACAGGCTCCATCACGTCCTTCTGCAGAAGTATCGTGATCTCCGCACACACGGTAGCAGTGTTCTCCCCCCCAACTGAGGTGAAACAGAAGCCGCTGAACGTTGGCAGATGCCTGGGCGAACTGAATCGCATAGCCGATTCAAACACTATGACCCTGTCTCATGTTCTTACAAATATTGAGAATTCCGGCAAACATGCAGCAAATTTGCCACTTGTTATTTTCACATGCAAATGAACTTGTGATTTACTGCAAATTATTGCCAAAAATTAATTGGTATTGGTGAACCTGCAGCAAACCTTTGGCAACAATGGTCTATTTGACACATACTGGCAAACACGTCAATGGCATACCTGTGGCAATAATGAAGAGTTGGATTTTAAGCAATACATTACTGTGGCCATGTTGCAGTATACGAATACTGTAACAGCTAAAAGGTGTTAGGCATGACACACAGTGGCTACTACATAATGCAAAATATTAACGGCCCAAATTTACTTAAAAACATATTTTACTGAGCAAATTAATTGAGTCTGTCATCTCTTTTGACCACTTGTGTTCAAATTTGGAGGAGTCCCTGATTTCATAATTAAATACATCAATTACTAATCTTTGTCTTAATGATAATGAAGCGTAAAAAAGTTTTTCTTACTTGTTCACATATATATATATATATATATATATATATATATATATATATATATATATATACAGGTCCTTCTCAAAAAATTAGCATATTGTGATAAAGTTCATTATTTTCCATAATGTAATGATAAAAATTAAACTTACATATATTTTAGATTCATTGCACACCAACTGAAATATTTCAGGTCTTTTATTGTTTTAATACTGATGATTTTGGCATACAGCTCATGAAAACCCAAAATTCCTATCTCAAAAAATTAGCATATCATGAAAAGGGTCTCTAAACGAGCTATTAACCTAATCATCTGAATCAACTAATTAACTCTAAACACCTGCAAAAGATTCCTGAGGCTTTTAAAAACTCCCAGCCTGTTTCATTACTCAAAACCGCAATCATGGGTAAGACTGCCGACCTGACTGCTGTCCAGAAGGCCATCATTGACACCCTCAAGCAAGAGGGTAAGACACAGAAAGAAATTTCTGAACAAATAGGCTGTTCCCAGAGTGCTGTATCAAGGCACCTCAGTGGGAAGTCTGTGGGAAGGAAAAAGTGTGGCAAAAAACGCTGCACAACGACAAGAGGTGACCGGACCCTGAGGAAGATTGTGGAGAAGGACCGTTTCCAGACCTTGGATGACCTGCGGAAGCAGTGGACTGAGTCTGGAGTAGAAACATCCAGAGCCACCGTGCACAGGCGTGTGCAGGAAATGGGCTACAGGTGCCGCATTCCCCAGGTCAAGCCACTTTTGAACCAGAAACAGCGGCAGAAGCGCCTGACCTGGGCTACAGAGAAGTACTTTTCCAAAGTACTTTTTTCGGATGAAAGCAAATTTTGCATGTCATTCGGAAATCAAGGTGCCAGAGTCTGGAGGAAGACTGGGGAGAAGGAAATGCCAAAATGCCTGAAGTCCAGTGTCAAGTACCCACAGTCAGTGATGGTCTGGGGTGCCATGTCAGCTGCTGGTGTTGGTCCACTGTGTTTTATCAAGGGCAGGGTCAATGCAGCTAGCTATCAGGAGATTTTGGAGCACTTCATGCTTCCATCTGCTGAAAAGCTTTATGGAGATGAAGATTTCATTTTTCAGTACGACCTGGCACCTGCTCACAGTGCCAAAACCACTGGTAAATGGTTTACTGACCATGGTATTACTGTGCTCAATTGGCCTGCCAACTCTCCTGACCTGAACCCCATAGAGAATCTGTGGGATATTGTGAAGAGAAAGTTGAGAGACGCAAGACCCAACACTCTGGATGAGCTTAAGGCCGCTATCGAAGCATCCTGGGCCTCCATAACACCTCAGCAGTGCCACAGGCTGATTGCCTCCATGCCACGCCGCATTGAAGCAGTCATTTCTGCAAACGGATTCCCGACCAAGTATTGAGTGCATAACTGAACATAATTATTTGAAGGTTGACTTTTTTGTATTAAAAACACTTCTTTTATTGGTCGGATGAAATATGCAAATTTTTTGAGATAGGAATTTTGGGTTTTCATGAGCTGTATGCCAAAATCATCAGTATTAAAACAATAAAAGACCTGAAATATTATCATTACATTATGGAAAATAATGAACTTTATCACAATATGCTAATTTTTTGAGAAGGACCTGTACACAGTGCGCAAACCTGATGACAGGACATCTAAAAGCCGGTTTGATAACTGTTGTACTGTCTGGGAGTAATTTCAGCATGTCGCATGAAATCTGAGACTTCTCATTGCAGACATGTCATCGACACAAAACATCAAAGAAGACGAGCTTCAGTCCTGTATTGTACACTAGACTTGAACCTTTTCAAGCTTGACTGCAGTTTAGCCATTGACGTTATATTTTATATATATATAAAATCTATATCTATATATAGATAGATAGATAGATAGATAGATGTAAAAACATGAACTATTATAATTATAATGGCTATTAAATAATGACTATAAAATTTAAAGTAATCCTTCAGTAATCAATTTTTTTTATAGTAAGGTATTATCTGTTATGGGCCGGCAAAAGTCCTTGGCTGTTTTGTAGTCCTAGTCCATCCCTGATACATAATGCTCATGTATGACAAAGAACTTTAAATTGGCACTGTTACGCTTTGGGCCAATGGTTCAAGATGGATGCATGGAAGGCATGGATGTCTTGAAATTGTCTGCCTAGACAGTCTGTTTCAAGCACTGAGCATTTTACCTTGACATTTATAATTTGTGAAAAAGCAGGCCTGTGGGTTTAGATATTGACGTTCATTGACACAACTTTTTCTAACGGATTCCTAATCTTTTACTCAGTAAATGTTAATTTATGGCAGCTTCCAGATGGGCTGGCTAAGAATCATGTTAACTTTCCCCAGAGCAATTCCTCAATTGGGGCAGGACTACGGAGGGAAGGGCAAAGGTCATTGTACTGCCATTAGTGTTTCAGGCATTACCTTAATTTCCTTTGAGAATGTATGAGTGTTTGGATTTGCTGTCATTTGTCTAAATCTGTAATTTTTCAATGTGTCTTAATTAGTATTATTTTATTGAAATATAAGATAACTACATGAGTTGAAATTTTACTCCCACAAAGTGAGAATGTTTGTTTTTCCATATTTCCCTATAGAAATGTTTTTTTATTTTAATCCTTGTCTTAATCTACTTGTAGTCTTGTCTACTTTAAAACCTTGCTTGTATGGTGCTGCATGTGCTTTGACCTACTTCATCTTGAATCCCCCATATGAATACAGATGTGTATCCACAGGAGATGTTTGTGTGTGGGCAATAATGCTCAGACATTCGAATGGGGGTAGGGGTCCATCTGTCCCTCTTTAATAAGCTTTAGCTCAAAGAGACTTCATCTGTCCTTGACTGCGACCCTGCCTTTATCTGAACAGTGAACACTCTTGGCCACACCACTGTTAAGCTTTAAAATTCTTTGCCAGAAACCTTGAAGGGCATTTATATGGATATATGGCCAAAACCAAGATGCAACAACTGCAATATTTCATAAGTGATTTCTCTATATGTATGGGTTCATAGTAGAAGTTGATTGGTGCCTGTCAGTGGACCAGTGTGCCAACATCAGCGGGATGCTGCTGGCCCATCTGTGGATGTTCCCACATCTGTGCACTCTTAATGCTATAATCCTTCACTGCCACACACACATACTACACCCCACCCCATTCACAGTGCCTATTCACAATACAAAGTCACATAGGCAAAAACAAAATAAACTATATGCAGATCTTGGAGCTCTTATATGGATATCTGACCACATTGTTTCAAGAAGAAAATGCATGTGAGGTAATTTCTTTAGTCTTTTGACTGAATTTTTTTAATTGTTTGAATTGCCACTTGAATCACATTTACAAGGATGTCAGTTATTGCCTTTTGAAAGTTTCATAGGGTACCGTGTAATCTAATATTTTTTATATAAAAACAGCATAGTTTGTCTTAAAAAAATAAATAACAAATAAAAAATAAACAATATATATGTGTGTGTGTGTGTGTGTGTGTGTGTGTGTGTGTATATATATATGTGTATGTCTGTGTGTGTGTGTGTGTGTGTGTGTGTATATATATTTATATGTATATAAATATATATACATATAAATATAAATATATATATATTTATATGTATATGTATGTTTCTATTTTGGTCTGAGGAAACTTGTATTGTGTGGGGTAAAAAATTGAATGAAAGAAATGTTTTGTTGCTACTGTTCTGATGGGGGAACATTGAGCCATGCACACCACACCAATTGTGTGCTAATGGGTTCATGTAATGCCAATAAATCACTAGTATCCATAAATTGGTTGAGAGAGAACATTTGCAAGCCTTTACCAGCTTCTCACCTGTGCCAGCATCTCTCATTCAGCTGCCCTGCCAACCAGAATGCCTGGTACTTCTCATTTTAATTTGACATAGTCCAAAAGTGGGATGGCTGTAGTGAATCCTAAGAATTGTTCCCTCTCTGAGTATCCTTTACATATTGTGTTCCCAGTTTCTATTGCTTTCACATTGTCCCATCAAATGCGGGTGGTTCTCCTCCCCAATAAAAGAGAAGATAGGTTTGAAATGTGACCATGGTTCATTTTGCATTGGGGCAACTTAAAACTAGTTGTGAGGTAAACAGTGAAACAAAACAACAGCTCTTGTTGTTTTTTTGTTTGGTATTTGACTTGTAATCGGCACTCTTTTCATATTCATCTTGAATGTGCACACAGATGTGGTGTCTCGGTACATCTCTCAATGATAACTGTGCATGTTTGTTTAGAGTGGGAGGGATGATTTTGTTGGGCTGTTTCTGCATTTGCCATTTTTTCCCATAAGACCTTACTACTGATATCAGACATGTACAATGCAATTGATATTCACTTTTACATAGATTTTCTGTCATTTTTTTTTTTAAAACAACTAAAAATGTTGTTGCTTTGCTTTTAAAGGAGTTATATCACCAGGAATCAAATGTCCCTTTATCTTTGATGTAAAATTAGAAGTTGTACTATAAAACATACTTCAACTTCCAGAACTCAAAAAGACTATAACGGTCCAAAAACTCATTCAACAACTCATTACATACTTCTGCAACCAACTGACGTCTAGCCCAGGGATGGGAACTGTAATGAATTTGAACAATTCTGGTTCTGATTCCAATTCCTCTAAATGATTTTGGTTCCTTAATAGTTCCATAAAGAATTCTTTCAATGAGGAAGAACTTTTTGGAACTAAGAAATGCAATTCTTATTAGATTTACTGCCCTCAGCATTGTGTTTTCAGAATTTTTTAGTTCTCATTATTTTTTTTAAAAGCCACTAATTGGGGCCTGGGTAGCTCAGCAAGTAAAGATGCTTACTACCACCCCTGGAGTCACAAGTTCGAATCCAGGACGTGCTAAGTGACTCCAGCCAGGTCTCCTAAGCAACCAAATTGGCCCAGTTGCTAGGGAGGGTAATAACATGGGGTAACCTCCTAGTAGTCGCTATAATGTGGTTCGATCTCAGTGGGGTGCGTGGATGCCGTAGAAAATAGTGTGAAGCCTGCAGATGCGTTATGTCTCCACGGTAACACACTTAACAAGCCACATGATAAGATGCGTGGATTGATGGCCTCAGGTGCAGAGGCAACTCTGATTCTTCCTCCGCCACCCAGATTGAGGTGAGTCACTATGCCACTACAACGACTTAGAGCACATTGGGAACTGGGCATTCCAAATTAGGGAGATAAGGGGAGAAAAAAAGGCCACTAATTGCAGACAGATTATGTTGGCAATTTGAAGCAGTTCTCGAATCCCAACCCTACTTACATTATAACACATTAAAGCATTACTTCCCACATTTACATGTCCTGTTTAGTTCTAAGGATCAGAGAGATGATGGGAAATAGTCATAACCTCATAGATCTCTGGGAAGAAAACACAAATTTAATGTGTAGCAAGCAGCACAGTTCTAGAAGAACTCTATGAATCATGATCTTATCCACATTTATTTACCCTTCAGAGACTCTTTGACCTGAAAGATTTATCTGAGAGAACCCAAGAGAGCACAATTAAGGAAAGTATTTCCCATGTCACATACCAGACAAGTTGATTTTTTGCTACAATGTGCAGTGCCTGGTTCTTTGCTGACAGGCAAGGCAGTGCTGGGTCAGTAAATGCCTTTGAGAGTCACAGAAACAATAGTTCAAAGGAACAGCGCTTGCATTTGATCCATTGTCCTGACAAGCCTTTGGAGACCACCACCCACAGAGCATCATCTTACCCGGGCAGAAAGTGAGAGAATGTGGTTTGATCTGGCAGCCTGCTGGATTAATTGCAGGTGAGCCATATCAGTGGGCTAGAGTGGGTGACAATCATCCAAGCCATTGTGCAGTGGCACGTACATGCTTTGTTGTTGTTTTATTGAATTGGTCAGAGTTACAGTATGTCATATGGAAATGTTTTTGTATGTGACTAAGGTCAGGTTGGCGTTAGTGGAGGTTGATTTAGGTAGTGAGATCTGTCTTGAATGTTTGTCTGGCTTTATTCAGTCATTCTCCAAGATGCATTGATGTGTTTGATGGAAGGCATGTTTGCTTGTGTGGTCCTGGTAATAAGGTATGATCTGCCATGGATAATCAGATCAGTACTTTTTAATCCGTCCTTCTTACTAGATCATGTTAGCTTGAGTCACTTCTAAAACTGATATAGAGACACAATATTTCTATTCGATGCATTATGCTGTGATTGAGTTTTCTTCTTAAAAAGTTATTCATGACACTTAGATCTAATTGGATAAACCATGGTCGAATCCATTGTAAAATAGCCATTAAACGTCCACTTTTGACCGCACATCAATTAAAATTTGTTTTGATGTGCTGATTTGCTATGTTGCTTCACAACAGTACACAGTCTACAGTTAAGGCTGAAACATACTCTCCAGAATATGTCAGACTGCAATTCATAACACAACAGAAGTATGTGTTGCATTCTCTCCATTACCACATGTGCCACTATTATGGACATTAGTGTGAAGTGTATGAATTGCACTCTTCTATGGTGAGTTTTTTCTTTTAAGTCAACTACCGTTATGGTGAAGCAACAGTTTGAAGAGAAGTTGAAACAAAATAAACAAATAACTATGTCACCCATGTACAGTTGGCAGCACTGTTGCTGTTTCTTCAAACATATTTATACTAGTTTTTTGCCCGAACACTTCAACATTCATTTGTCAATGCTAGAGATTAATATATTGAATATTGCTAAAGCATTTATTTTCCTAATTTGGCATAACTGTTTCATTATGTTCTTTCCATGTTTTTGATGCATTTTGAAGGAGATATAGAATCTGTGTTTTTTTATGCGAGTGAGATGAGTAAAGAGTGCTTTTGTTTAAATATACGTCCTGTGTTTATATTTGCACATGTATTTTGTTTTACCAAACATATCTTTTTGCCTGGATAATATAACACAAGGAATAGTGATATAAATACCCGTGAAATAGTTTAAGAATAATAGGTATAATTTATGATGCATAATATTAAAAATAATATAAAAGAATTAACTAACACAGTGTTACGTTCCATATTGTCTTTTGTTTATGTACTTTTATTTTTAAGTTTCTGGCACCTGTTACGTTCCATATTGTCTTGTTTATGTACTTTTATTTTGAAATTATTGTTAAGTTCCTGTTTCCTGGTCTTTGCCTCATGTCCTGTTTTCCCTCAATGTCTATGTGTTTGATTTCCATTGGTTCATTGTTTAATTACCTTGTTATCAGTTTTAGTTTGTCATTGATTTCAGTTAATTGCCTTATCTTGTTTTGAGTTTCAGTTTTCCATTGGTTTACGTTTTCCCTTGTTTTGTATTTAAGTCCTCATGTTTCCCTTGTTCCTTTGTCGAGTATTGTTGTAATCCTGACCTCTGCCCGTTGTTACCCGTTTAGTTCCTTAGTCTGTTCCAGTTCATGTTCTTAGTGTTTAGTCATCGTCTCCAGTTCTTGTATCAGCATAGTTTTGTTAATAAATCTGCACTTGAGTCCTTCATATTGTCTTCATCATTGCCTTGACTGCTACCAATTGTGACACACAGTCTTTTCAGTAATTAATTGTTGCATATTCATATTGAATTCAGTGTTTCTTGTGCATGTTTAGAAAAGAGCACATCACAGAAATACTTTGTTATACTATCTTTGCAATAAAAGTACTGTATGTAAAGAGTCTTTTTATGTCATATTTTATTACGAGATTAGTCCAAAGGAATAACAAGCAAAGTTATATACTTGAGGAATAATTGATGACGGACTGTTGAATTATTGAAAAATAATGCACACCCGAAGTGGCAAAGTGCAGTGAACCTTTTCTCCTTTCATTTAAAAAAAAAGAAAAAAAAACAAATTACTGAAAATCAGGGCAAATGATGTGTGTTCCCCTGTCTTCGCTCTATGGCCGAGGGACATGCATCAGTTCTGCTTTGTTTTTTTGGGGGAAGAGCATGCTGCTCTCACGTTGGGGCGGGGCGGGGCGGGTGCGAGCATTGGGATCTGCTTTCGGGCAAAATGCTTCGCGCTCACCTTGCTTACTTCCGGGAGTCAGCGCCCACACTTCATTCGTGGGACTCTCATATGGATCTAGCTGAGGATCGAGAGACGGGTTCGTCCCTTTTGCTCACTCTCTCCCCAGATCCAGCTGATCCTGGTAAGCCTGAAGTGCACCTCGGCGCCCAAACGCTTCAAACTAGAAGACAGATTTCTGTCTGGTGGCCAAAATAAATAAATAAATAAAATTTAAATAAATAAAAAAAAGGGGGGAACGCTATATCAGTGGAGGTCATGCTATGACCTCCATAATGAGAATTCTCATCCATGGAGGAATCCTATACTTCCTGTGTCTTCATTCCCTCGACATTGAGTTATTCAACTAATCGTGGGTGCTGAGGCTCGGGGGTATTCGGTGATGCCGCCGGTAGAAGAGCCACTTGCAGGTTATCTCTCGCCTTGCTGGCATCACCGCTAAAGAGAACCACTCTCCCCACAAAGCTGTGCAGGACCACCTCCACGCTTGTAGGGAAGGGAAGGCGGAGAGACACTTGTGGCTTAACCTATTGGGCCTCAGAGACAAGGACAAAACTTTCCTTCTCGATGCCCCGGTTTTTCCTTCTGGCTTATTTGGTAACGGTATGAATGTAACTA
The DNA here is from genome assembly GCA_032164185.1 of Moxostoma hubbsi. Classification (NCBI taxonomy): domain Eukaryota; kingdom Metazoa; phylum Chordata; class Actinopteri; order Cypriniformes; family Catostomidae; genus Moxostoma; species Moxostoma hubbsi. The sequence continues at coordinate 10,892,396 of JAVLUX010000034.1, forward strand.
TCACCAGGTTCCAGGAGGCAACTAGTCACGAGGAAGCCTTCGGGCAATTTCTTCCTCACCACACTCAGGGGGAGGGGCTGTCGGCCACCCAGCCCCATCCCGGTCCTGTTAGAAGGGAGGCTCAGAAACAAAGCGTGGTGAGTCGTGCTCCCCCTCATGATGACTGGGCACAGGCTCGTCGCCCCCAACAGCCTCCAAAGCAAGACTTCAGGGCAGTTATCTCTAACTCCGGCCCCTCCCGGTACCCCCACGAATCATCTCCTTTCCCGCCATCTCTGGTGTTTCGGGAGGCAGAGGCTTCCAACAAAAAGTTGTGTGTACCGCTGCTTCCTGCCCTATTCCAGGACGCGGAACACTCGACATCCCCTCAACAGGAAGTGTCGAAATTAATACCCATCACAGAGATCCTGACAGCATGGAAAATTCTGCCCGGTATTTCTATGTGGGTCCTAAGAACAGTTGGAAAAGGCTACAGAATTTAATTTGCTCGCCGCCCTCCGTGTTTCAACGGCGTGGTCCCCACTACCGTGAAACCAAGGCAGACATGTCTACTGTGGAAAGAACTCAAAAACTCTTTGTCAAAGGGGCCATAGAACGTGTTCCCTTCCAGAGAAAGAGTCAGGCTGTTACAGCAAATACTTCCTGGTTCCCAAGAAGGTTGGGGTTTTGCGTCCGATCTTAGATCCTTGAGGCTTGAACTGCTCAGTCAGGGTGTTCATGTCGTGTCACAAGCCCAACATCACGTTTTGGCTGGTCACGATCGATCTCATGGATGTATATTTTCATATAGAAATTCTGCCACAGAATTTGGGAGCACAGGAAGTTCCTGAAGTTCGCTTTCTGGGGCGAAGCCTTCCAGTATTGGGTTCTTCCATTCGGCCTAGCCCTATTACCCCGCACATTCATGAAATGCACAGATACAGCACTGGCTCCTTTGTGACTCCGGGGTATCTGCATTCTGAATTACATACATGGACAAAATACCCCACCCCCGGACATACGGGCAGCACCTAACACCTTTGCAAGATTTTACTATCTCAGGGTTGAGTCAGTCTCGTCCCGTGTTTTCTCAGGTCCGAGCCCGTAGAACTCGGTACACGTCGGCGGTCTGACCGGGTGAATCGCTTGCGTCCAGCGCCCTTTCCCTCTGCCGAGGTAAAACAGTGCGCCTTCTTTCTCAGGAGACCCCCTTAGGTCCCTGGTTGATTCCTCCCTAGCCCTTTTGGGTCCGCATTTCAGCGGAGGAACTTGCCGGCCCAGTCCACTACAGGTACCCCAGGCTACCCCTACTGGAATAGGTGCTCCACAGGTTAGGCCTCCTACGCGGACTCCTCCTGTGTGTGCTTCCGCGGTATGGTCACCTTACGAGCTGACCCGTGTCTCCCTTAGGCATTCTTTTCACTGCCTTCCGGTCGCCGTGTTGTAGCAACTCCCCCCTCCCTGAGGCGGGATCTGCCACCACACCATTTTTTCCACATGCGACCTAAGAGGCCATGTGATGTATTTTGCCACCTTTACCTCCCCTGTCGGGTGGGTGTGGCCTCCGTAGGGTCTTTTCCCCCTGAAAGAATAGGAATTCGGTAAGACCCCCTTCCCTCGATGCGGTAAGGGCCCCGGCTGCTCTTGCTCTATGCCGAGAAAACATAGAGAAAAAAGTGGCCCAGCCAGGCTTGGCCCGTTCCCTAGTTGGGAGCGTCACCTTGTTCCCTCTTAGGGTCACCAAAAGGATTCTGACGACTTTTTTGGTGCATTGGGGAAGAGTACGTGCAGTCTGAACACAGTTGGTCGCTTGTGCACATAGAATACCTGCCCGCTTCTGTGTCAGCGGTACACATACACGGCTCAGCGCATGGCGTGATTTGAAGTGGACCCCTAGTGTCGCTTCTTCGACACAACGTCGAAGTGAGCGACAGACGAGGAACGTCTCTGTTACGTATGTAACCTCCGTTCCTTGATGGAGGGAACGAGACGTTGTGTCTTCCCAGCCACGTCGCTGAGCCGAGCCGCTGAGGTGGCCAGGACACTCCCGGCTCCTCAGAAAAATCCTGAATGAACGAGCGTATTTCCCTCGCCTTTATACCCGTATGTCCGGGGGCGGGGTATGCAAATACTGTTCGCCAACTCTCGTTGGCCTATTTTCATAGATCAGAGGCATATTTTGGCACTCAAGAGAGACCCCTAGTGTCGCTTCTTCGACACGACGTCTCGTTCCCTCCATCAGGGAACGGAGGTTACATATGTAACTGAGACATTTTGGGCAAAGTAGGACACTTTTGGAAATGTTGCATTTCTTGGCACTTTAAATTATGATCCAAACACACATAACCCTGGCATTATACCTTTGAAGAAAGGTAAAGATGTTGTCTTTTTTTTTAAAAAATGTTAAAAAAAATATTCTTTAGAAAGTGTCTAGAATTATTTATTTTATATATATTTTAAAACTTTTACATCATAAATCATTATGTAACATTTACAAACATTGCACCTCAAATTTTGTTATTTTCTTTACCATTGCTTTTCCCAAATGAAATTAGCTCTGTCACACTATTTAAAACCTAGGTAAAAAAAGGTAAAAAAGAGATTTTGCCATAAAGACTTATTATTTACTCCCCTTCATGCCATCTCAGATGTGTTTGACTTTCTTCTGCTGAACACAAGCAAAGATATTATAAGAATATCTTAGCTCTGTAGGTCCATACAACATGAGTCAACAGGGTCCAAATCTTTGAAGCTCATATAGCACATAAAGGCAACATAAATTTATCCATAAGTAGCTTAATTTATGTCTACTGAAGAGATCTAAACAGTTCGAGTGAGAATATACCAAAATGAAACTCCTTTTTCACTATAAATCTTGCAATTGCAGTCTACAGGAAAGATCGCCAAATGCAACTGCTGAAAACAAGATTTACAGTAAAAAAAGGATGCAACCTTTATGTGCTTTTTGGAGCTTCAAGATTTTGTACTGTGATGACTTGCATTGTATGGAACTATAGAGCTGAGGTATTATTCTAAAAATCTTTCTTTGTGTTCTGCAAAAGAAAGAAAGTCATACACATCTGGGATGGTTTAACTTTGGCTGGCAACAAGGTAAATGAAGCAACGATGATGAAGTGCGATGATCCCAAATGCAGTTTATTAACAAGATGTATTCCAAAACATGAATCCAAACGTAAACACAAAACATGAACTAGACTTGACTAAACTTAACTTAACTTAACTTGACATGACTTGGCTTGACAATGAAACAAAACATAAACATGACTTGACTTAATCATGGAACCAACATTGCACAAAAATACTGGACAATGGACAATGGCAAACATGAGGGTTAAATACTATAGTACTTCGGAGAACACATGACAATGAAAACCAATGAACACTTAGAAACAAGACTAAACTAGACTGCTAACAATCCAGTGAAACAATGAACCAATGGGAACAAGACACAAGAACATGGGTAACACATGACAAGGTCAGATGACAAGGAAATTGGAACAAACATGGCATGGAACAAATATATCAAAATAAAAGACATGAATGTCAACACATACAACCCTGACAGATGGAGTAAATTATGAGAGAATTATCATTTTTGAGTCAAATATCCCTTTAATTGTTTACTTCCCAAAGATTAGTTAGGAAATTAGGTATAATCATCTAAATACATTCTTATGGATACAATGGGGATCAATTTTAAATGTCCTTTGTTACTTTACCCATATACCCATACTCTGTTAATTATTATTATTATTATTATTTATTTTTTTACATTTACAATCCAAATTAAACAATAATAAAAATAGATAATAATACATAGAGGTAACAACAAGGCTGTCCTGAGAAATGCAATGATGTTAGACATTTTCAAATTATACCAGTAAGTGCTTCTGGTTTGGCAGGCATGAAAAATACTATAATTAAATTAACAAAAAAAAAAAAAAAAAAAAAAAAACTAACTAAACTGAAACTGAGAAAACAAAAACTAATTTTGAAAGACAGATTGATATAAAATAGAAATAATAAATAAAAAATAAAAAACTATAATTACACATGTATATAATTAAATATCTTAATTGGCATGCAATTTTAAACAGTATTTTGCTCACACTTTTATAAATATGCATAGACTTGTATGACCTCATTAATTAAGAGACTTATGTGACTTAATATGACATATTTGTTCATTTAAAAATTCATATTTGTCACAAAACAGGACCAAATAAATTAACTAGCAATCAATTTAATTAGAAATTGGTGAAAAACTTAAAATAAATTGTGACTACACTCAGCACCTATAAACGCACACTCTCCCTGTGTACATTCATATACTGTACATTTTAAACTTTGATCTTGATTTAAAAAAATCTGATGGACATGTGTCGACAACCCATCCACAGACTTGCTGGTTGTACAAAACACATCACTGATGCTTTATGTCCACCCTTCATGGGTCTTTGAGTTTCAGTGGCTGTGAGATTTGTTTAATTTTGGCTTTGGACAGAGGGCAGATCTTTATCAGTCATTGAACAGGAAGGATTACTGTTGACTCTGCAAATCTGTGAACAGTGTGAAAGCTGGCAAACTCACCAGAGGCACGAGCAGTTGAGGTCATGGGTAAATAGACAGTTTGAGTGATACGAGTTTGTGAGTAATTGGACTGACAGCGGAGGGGAGTCAGGGTTACTGATGTTTATTTACCTCTTTTGTTGTGCCGTGAGCAAGGACAATGAATGCTTTGGCCCTGTCCCATGATGACATCGCCTCTTGTGCTGTCAGGTCCCGGATACGATGAGCTTCTGCAATCCAAACTTCCTCTTTGCAAAAAGATTTCCCAGGGATGCTTCAGATTTGTCAGCTTGGAAAAAGGGCATTGGGCACTAAGCACAAGTGTTGGTCTGACGGGGCTGTAACCCTAAATCTCTTCTGGAAAGCCCTGGATGTATTAAAAGCACAAGGATAAAGAAAGAAAATTAACTGTATTATTTAGGGACTGTATAAGGGATAGTTTAACCAAAAATGTTGTCTACATTTATTCACTCTCATGAGTTTCTTTGATCTGTGGAATACAAAGAGAGATGTTATGCTATATAGAGACATATAGATATACATATAAAACTCCTATATTAAGATATTCTAGACATTGCTTGTCATTCTTATCCGATGTTCTCAAAGGTGGTGTAAGAAATGTATCCATTATAGATTTCCACGAGCTAAGCAGTTGAATTAGCCATGGCCCCTTTATCCAAAACCCTGCATTTCAAAAATACTGTAGAGACCGACAATGAGCAGAAGACCATCATCCCATGGTTGTCAAACACAATAGTAACAAAATAACACCCTCAACAAACAACTGTAATGAAAAACTTGGCAAAAAAAGGACATTAAGACTCAATATTTCGCTTCCACTACAATACTATGATAATGTTTAAAATGATTGACAGGCAGAAAGCGTCAGAGACCGCAGACCACAGACACATATTTGTTTGCTGTTTACAGAGTTTAGAGCTGTCACAGAGACAGGTGAGATATGTCAAGACACTAATTTTATTAATATCTTTCAGGGAGTATGACAATTTTTGCATACCTTTCCATGAAAATCTTTTGTATATACAGTATATATCATTCAGATACATAAATAAAAATGTGTCACATTACTGTGGCAGACGAGTAAAGCATTTATAAGACAATACAAAAAGTGGATTTAGTGGGCCAGGCTTGAAACTTGAAAACACGAAAAGGATGCTATGTTTGAATGCAAGTATGAGTTTGTAACTGGTCCTGCTCGACCATCTCCAAGCAGGATTCGAACCGGCAAGTGTAAGTGTGGTTTGTTGCCTGTACTGCTGTTTGTTGCCTATCCTGACGAACTGGAACACTTCTAGTTTAATATTATGTTCACTTGTAGGTGTCTCTGCATTATGATATGACAATAATGGTCTATACCCCATGTGTAATTTATGTTTAGCGACGTATTTAGAGGTGAGGTTATGGAAGACGAGTAACCATCTGAGAAGCGATAGAATATGTTTGGACTTGTTATCCTTGTCATCGTTTTCTTTATCGAAGGTGCGGTAACTGTATAAACAAAGCTTCTCTTTTTTTGGTGCATGTTAAGTTGCTAATGTGTTTTTAAATGATTTGTCAAGGTGGAGTTTTGTTACGGTACAGGGGGAGCTACATTTTGGGTGTGTTTGAATCTCAAGCATTTAGAACTCTGTTTTTGTTCTCCTCTATCAATAGTTCTGAGGGTCAAGATCACACGCCCTTATCAAAACAGCACTTTCAGATCTTCACGGCACTCTGGCATTTTGCTCCGATCATTAGCATGTGGTGTTGTTAACCTTATCACTCACGGCAGAATGTTTCTGTGTTCTGCAATTTTGTGATACAGTGGATGGCTGTGCTCTTCCAAGGAGAAGAACTTCCTCTCTCTAGACTCACACATTCCAGACTGTGGCTGCAGGCATGGGTTGGACTGCACTGTTAAAATATGTATGTTTATTCAAAGAGAGAAATATCATCAAAGCCTGTTTGACGCAGTACTGTCAATCAATGTCTCTACAATAATTACATGGCATGCTCAAGTTCACGCTTTGCTTGAAAATGTTCATGTTTTTTTTTTTTTTTTTAAATGTCACATTATGCAGTGAAGCCATGAGAGCATATTTTCATTTGAATACATTTCAATAGTTTTTTTAAGCAGAGCATAAACTAAGGAAAGGCACACTTAACTTAAATGATCATTTATCAAGAGAATTTTAGTTCCCCGTCTGTTCGATGTCATGTCGAAGAAGCGACACTAGGGGTCTCTCTTGAGTGCCGAATATGCCTCTGATCTATGAAAAAAGGCCAATGAGAAGTTGGCGAACAGTATTTGCATACCCCGCCCTCGGAGATAAGGGTATAAAGGCGAGGAAATACTACACGTTCATTCAGAAATAATCCCCTTGGTGCCCCTAGCACGGAGCTTGGATGCGTGACTTTCACTTCCCAACCCGTCACGCTGAATGTTGCCTAATTTTGCCAGGCCCCCGCCCCCCTTCGCGGGCGTCCGCTTTTTCCGCAGTACACGGCAAGTATGCCAAATCCGTGAGCACGCAAATCGCTACTCTTTTACAAAACAAAGACGCAATAGAGCCTGTCCCTCCAACCGAAACGAAGTCCCTCCAAGTCTCTACAGCCCTTACTTCATTGTACCCAAGAAAGGCGGCGGCGTCCGACTGATCTTGGACTTGCGAGTTCTCTGCCCCTCCGTTGAAGCCCTGTTCAAAAGCCTGTTCAGAATGCTCACGCAAAAACATATCTTAACTTGTGTCCGACATCTAGATCGTTCCGTAGCGGCAGACCTGAAGGACGCGTACCTTCATGTCTCAATTCTGCCTCGACACCGACCCTTCCTACGGCTCGTGTTCGATGGCCAGGTGTATCAGTACAAAGTCTTCACAAAAGTAGCAGAGGCTGCCCTTGCCCTGCTCCGAGAAGCCGGCATTCGCATACTCAATTACCTCAATGACGGGCTCATTCTGGCACACTCCCGAGAGTTACTATGAGCTCACGGAGACTAGGTGCTCAGGCAACTAAGCCGTTTAGGGCTTCAGGTCTACCGAGAAATGAGCTAGCTCGCCCTGATTCAGAGCATCTCTTTTCTCGGCATGGAGTCAGTCTCAGTGTCAGCACGCCTTACCAAGGAGTGTGCACAGTCAGTGCTAAAATGCCTCACCGCCTTCAGGACGGGCATGGCGGTCCCTTTAAAACCTTTCCAGAAGCTCCTGGAGCATATGACATCCTCCGCGGCAGTCGCCTCGCTGGGGTTGATGCATATGAGACCGCTTCAGCACTGGCCCCAGACTCGAGTCACGAGACGAGCATGGCGCCACGACACACACTGTGGTACCATCACCCCCGCCTGCCACTAAATGTCAAAACCCTGGACAGACCTCTGCCTTCTGCGGACAAGGGTCCCCTTGCAGCAGGTGTCCTGACATGTCCTGGCCACGACCGATGCCTCCAAGTTGGGTTCAGGTGCCGTGTACAACAGGCATGCAGCTGCGGGCCGTTGGAAAGGGGCCCCTAGGTTCCTAGGTGCTCGGAGGTTGAATCCCTCCCGGCCAAGCCTGTTCCCCTCCTGGGATCTCTCAGTGGTCCTCGCAGGCCTCCAGAGACCTCCCTTCGAGCCTCTAGAATCAGTTGGACTCAGGGCCCTCTCTATAAAGACGGCCCTGCTGATCGCGCTCACCTCCATCAAGGGGACCTGCAAGCATTCTCTGCCCAAGGTTCCTACTACACCCTTTAGAGACCAGGTAGTGAACCTGCAAGCAAAGCTGCCCCGGGAGGAGGCAGGCCCAGCCCTTCGTTGCTGTGTCCGGTACGTGTTTTTTGTACCTACATGTATATGACTGTACACAGAGCTCGAGATGTTCTGAGCAACTCTTTGTCTGCCTTGGTGGACAGCGGAAAGGGAACGCTGTCTCCAAACAGAGGCCTTCCCACTGGGTAGTTGACACCAGTACATTGTCTTATCACACCCAGGCCGTGCCCCTCTCCTTACGGGTCCGAGCACACTCGACAAGGAGTGTTGCATCCTCACTGGCACTGGCCAGAGGCACCTCCCTGGCAGACATATGCAGAGCAGCGGGTTGGGCAACACCTAACACCCTTGCAAGATTTTACAATCTCTGGGTAGAGTCAGTTTCGTCCTGTGTTTTCTCAGGTCCGAGCCGGTAGAACTCGGTAACACGCTGACAAATTGACCGGGTGGACCATTTGCGTCTAGCGACCTTTCCCTTGGCCGAGGTAAAAATCGTGCGCTTTTTCTCCCAGGAGATCCCACTAACTCGGCTCCCTGGATGACTCCTCCCTAGCCCTGTGGGTCCTCAGTTCAGCGGAGTAACTCACCGACCCAATCCACTGCGGGTACTCAAATCTACTCTGCACTGGAATAGGTGCTCCACAGGTCAGGACTCCTGCGTGGACTTCCTCCTGTGTGTATTTTCAGCACAGTCCCCTTACGAGTGGACCCGCGTCACCCTTAGGCAGTTCCAGCTGCCATCCGGTCGCCATGTTGTAGCAACTCCCCCCTCCTTTAAGCAGGATCTACCTCTGCGCCACTTTCCACATGTTGCCTAAAAAACCATGTGATGTATTCGCCACCCTTACCTCCCCCTTTCGGGCAGGTTTGGCCTCCACAGGGTCTTTTACCCCTGAAAGAATAGGAAACTGGTTAAGACCCCCCTTCCCTCGATGCGTGTAAGAGCCCCAGCCATTTCTTACTCTATGCGGAGAAAAATAGTTCCCAGGTTGGCAAGCATCGCCTTGTTCCCCTGTTTAGGGTAACCAGAAGGATTCCAATGACTTTTATGGTGCATTGGGGAAGGGTACATGCAGTCTGACACAGCTGGTCACCTTTGCATGTAAAATTCCTGCCCGCTCCTGTGTCAGCAGAACATGTACACGGCTCAGCTCATGGCGTGATTTAAATTGGACCCCTAGTATCGCTTCTTCGACACAACGTCGAAGTGAGCAACAGACGGTTAACGTCTAGGTTATGTTTGTAACCTCCGTTCCCTGATGGAGGACCATTTCCGGCTCCTTAGAAAAATCCTGAATGAACTCGATGTATTTCCCCGCTTTTATACCCGTATGTCCGGGGGCGGGGTATGCAAATACTGTCTGCCAACTTCTCATTGGCCTTTTTTCATAGATCAGAGGCATATTCTGTGCTCAAGAGAGACCCCTAGTGTCGCTTCTTCGACACAACGTCTCGTTCCCTCCATCTGGGAACGGAGGTTGCACACGTAACCTAGACGTTTATCTGCTACTATAGAAAGAGGAGTTTTATAGTCATCACACCTTGAAGATCAGACTGCTTTTAATACTTCCTGGATGGTGCATGGAAATGATAATAAAAGGCATGAAAAAGGGGTGGAACAGGCTAACAAAATGTGTCAAATTTTTCTGTGCTAGCCCAATCTAGTCCTTAAGCAAATAGCTGTAATCCATAATACACCAGACATTTTGTGCCAGTGATAACACAAGCACTGAAGGATTAAGAGTAGATGTTTTGTCAGTTAAGTTAAAATTGGCCAACGTTACAAAATCCTTATAATTGCTGACACATCATATGGTTGATCCTGTGTCATGAACGACTGAGGTTTTTCCTGTAGGGTCTACCCTCAGGGACAGATAGTGTATAAAAGAATTAATACTGTGAGGAATGCAGAACTAGCATGAAAACACGCCACTGGCAGCACCAGTGATCCTGAACTAATTCGGACAAAACAGCAACCCAAACACTACTATATTAACCCTCTCTCCCTCCATTTAAACAATCTACCAGAAGACAGAGAGTGAGAGTGACCATTGTTAGAAACCGACTGTTGCCGTTTACTCGGCTGTTGGCCTTGGATTCCCATAGGCTCAGAGGTCACCACAACCAAACAGCAGGGGTGTAAGAATGATCCTAATGTTTCTTCTTAAAGGAGGAATAAAAGATGGCTTCAGGGAGATCTGGTGTCATCCGGGGTCAGGGCACGTGGAGGACCTTTGGCAACATGAGTGTGCAGCAGCTTTCCGCTGTATAACATAGCATATCATACCCATGACATGCCAACTGGGTGGAACAGGAAAAAGACCACAAATGGTGCCTCCTTAAGTAAAGGTGATTTAGAGTTTTTGGTTTATCCCTTACCAGACAGGTGCCAAACATGGAACTCTATTGTGTATATATGCTTCGCTTTAATTTAAATTATTTATATTTTCTTTTAAACTCAACACAAAAAAGCCACAATCCATAATGAAACAAGAGCAACATCCTTAATATGAAAAAGGGCAAAGGAGCAATAAACAGAGTACTTAAAATATACACTAACCAAACAAACTTATACAAACTGGCTGAGACTTAATTCCTGTCTAAGCAAGCACAGAAAGAGATCAGTCTGGCTTTTGATTCTAAGTCAAGCATGAATTAGCCTCATGGCCATTCTTGATCATTTGAAAAGGCCATTCACTGTCAGGAAATGAAGCAGAGCTATGTCTTCATGAGTTAATTGACTGGATTGCAGGTGTCTAGTTTCCTATAACAGCACAATAAAGGTCAGTTTCCTTGGTTACAGGGCCATTGGCAAGCTGAGCATTCGTGTTTGTTTCTGATGAGGTGGAGAAGTAATTTTTTGTATCAGGTGGAGGTGTTCCATTCCCACTTTGTGATTAAGTTTGTGTTCCTGTGCTGAAATATATTGTCACGATGCTCATTTGTGCTGCGGGGACACAACAGGACACCACAAGCTTGAGAAGTGGTTCTCACGGCTTTTGGCAGGCGATCGCAGAACGTTCTTTAGCCTCTGTCAACATGCATATTTGGTGTGGGACTGTGTGGATGTGTGTTTGTGTTCTTTCAAGCACCGGCTTTGTGCTTTGTTTGTGTTCTCTGACTCCTATTAGTACTCTAGAATAAACAAAGCTCATCTCTGATGGCTACCTACAAAAGATACTGAGGTCACCTTGACACTTAAAGTAGGTTACTTCTTATAGAATAATCAAATACAATGGCCCCCCAAAGTACTTGGACGCATTTGGGCACTTAATCCACACTTTGAAATTAATAATAAATGCATAAGGTGCTAAATAACAGACCAAGTGGTATCTGCAAACAAATAATGCTAGACTTTTCTAACTTAGAACTAACTTTACTTTTCTTAGACATTTTTTCTGGTATTTAACTGGTTATCAAGAAGGTCATTTTTAGTAGATGTACTGTATGAAGTAATTTCCCTGCAAGTTCACACAGGTGTCCTAGCAGTGTAATCATAGTTGAAGTTAATCACATTAACTTTGTATATGCTTCATTAAGTTTAACAGCCAGAAACTGCAAAATTATCTTAATTTTGGACACTGAATTGCTTTGAAACAAACTTTTTTTTATGAAATGTTTTGCTGTATTTCTTTAAAAATAAATGCCACTTGGTTTGGTATTTTGTTTTATAATGCACAGATATTCATACATTTTAAGGGTGGCATAAGTGTGCAAATACTTTTTGGGGCCACTGTATATCCTTTCCTTTGAGCATCATATAAATAAAGCATATTTTTTCAGGTAATTGTTTGAAGGGGCTTCGTAAGTTTTATTTTTATGATTTTGTTTGTTTATAATGATAAATATTTGCTGTAAGTGAGGGTGGGGTTAGTATGAATAGGAAAGTGTACAAAGTGTAAAACAGGTGGATAAATAATTACACTTATCGCTGCAGGTTTCCGAATTCATACAGTTGCCTGTAATCTATCTGGGGACATTACACCATGTCCGACAGCAAGAGAGAGAGAGAGAGAGAGAGGAGGGGTGGTCACATGATCACCCTCTCTTTCTCTTTTGTTGCTTTCACTCATGAACATCTCACACACTGACCCACAAACACATCTGCACCATCACTCAATCACACAAGCTGAATCAATCTAAAAACAGCAGTTCAGGAAAGTTTGATAAAAATACAGTTTTATTATTTATTTACTTCATGTGTTTCAAACCCGTTTGACTTTCTTCAGTTAAACTAAAAAAAGATATAAGCCCATTTATCAGAATAATGTCCAAGCTGCTCATTTTCATACAATGAAAGTGGATGGGGACTAATTGATGACAGAATTTTCCTTTGTGGGTGAACTGTGCCTTTAACACATGACAGTATTCCCACACTTCCTTTTATTGGCTCCAGCATAATGCCATGTTTTTTCATGGTTTTGTCTCATGAAGCCCTTGGCAGACCCATGCAGTGTGAGTAAACACATTCCTTAGCTGCACAGCGTGCCACAAGATTAGTTATGGCTTTAGAGAATGATTTTAAGAGGGACAATCTTCCTCAGATAGATTTTTTTTTTTCATGAAATACATATGTTTGCTGAAAACAAAAATCAATAGTATTAAAAGTTTGGCCCACAAAGCAGACACATCAATTAAACAAAATTTAGACTTCATTGTGGATTTATGCCTGGAATGTGACATTGTCATGATGCTATCATTGGAGAAAGAGTTATGTGCCAGGCTTGAATAGTGAATAATCATAGTAACAACTTTTACCTCACAGTAGACATTAAATATACTTTTTTTTTGAGTAACGTAATAGTTCATCCCAAAATGAAAATTCTCAAATCATTTTCGTTATGTAACCCATATGACTTCTTTGTGATGCTTGAACCAATGTGCCTAGAGTTACTGCAGAAGACCACTTATAAGACACTTTATGTGTTTAATAGCACCTATCCCCATTCACCAATATAAGGAAAATAGTGGCCCAATAATTGTTGAGAAGAAAGAAAGGCATATGGGTTCGGAATTGCACAAGTGTGAGACATTTCCAATGTTAATGACCTAAACTTTTATTGAAATATTATTATTATTTCTTTTTTAGTTAATTCACAATGGATCACATTGTTTTTAGCACAACATTATGCAAGGCCTCATGTGAACACATGGGACATTGTAAATTAGCTGATCTCATACCACTCATGAATGCAACGATTCAAGATTTTACCTGAAATATGACATAAATTTCAGGTTGTTTTTCACCAAAACCTATTGAATACCTTCAGAATACTTAGAATATGATGCACAAGCAGGATATGCTAATTATATGATACTTTTGGTCAAATTTTGAACCTTTAAGGCAATATCTACTGTCATTTTATTGACAAGATGGACAGCTTAAAACTTCTCCTTTTGAGTTCCACATAAGTCATACAGGCTTGGAACAGCATGAGTGTGAGTAATTTATCATTTTCTTGTTTGGGTGAACTATTATTTTAAATGCATTTACCTTCAGCAATGACTAAAAAGGTCTTGGCTATTTTTGAGATTGTGAAAGGAGAGATTGAAGTTTGAAACTTGTCTAATCAGCATTACTGCAATCTTGACTACACTTCAATTCTTTTGTGTTTTTTCAGTTTCAGGATTGAAGATGATAAAGGTGCTTGATGTGAAAAGCACAACAAAGTGCGTTGTGTCAAAACACTAGTGTGTTGATCTAACTGACACTCAGTGTGGAAGCTTGTTCTATTGGATGATTAAAAGAGGCTGAGGCATCCCCCTTGTAAAACCACCATTCCCCCTTACCATCCCCTTTAGATCAATTGTGTTATGTATTATTTAGAACTAATCATGCAATTAAAATATTAACTTTTCTACGTTTGATAAATAACAGACTTTTCAAAAGTTTAGTGCACTTTCAAAAATGGCCAACGGAACAGTTCAAGAATTTTTTTTTCTCACTTTAAAAAGAAGGTGAGACATTGCTATGATGAGTGTACAGTTACAACACATACATGTATGTTTTTAATTCAAACCATATTCAGGGTTTCACCCATAAAACGCTTTTGTGCGTTGAAAACATTTTTTATACCTGAGACCCCCGTGTGACTGCTGTTTGCATTTTCCATTTCCCTTTTTGATTTGCTTTTGATTAGTAACACATAATAAATATGCCAAAAAAAAAAAAAAAAAAAAAAAAAAAAAAAACATTTCAAGAGCAAATAGATTTCATAAAGATTTATGTTCACACATGTGGACAGCAAGACTATGTTGTGGAATTTTAAATCGGCAAGGTGCAGAATCATCACTGGTGCCACGCTGTCATCCCCTATCCAAGAGCTGGAAACCATCACCGGCCTTGAGCCCATGGAAGATAGAATGGGCACCAAACTCCTCACTTAGGCAGCCAAATTCAAAAGACTCCCAAATCACTCCATGAAAGACACAGGCAGCATGACAACAGAACATCTACTGCAGTCCTGCCCACTACATGATGGCCTCCGATGCCAGATCTGGGCAGAGGAGACCACTGTGTAAAGAAAGCTCTTTGGCAATCTGGAGGACCTGCAGCGCACAGCAAACTTTACACAGAGAACCGACATGTCCATATGAGTGGTCTAGAAGAAGAAGAAGAGGAATTTTAAATAACACTAATCTATGGAAATAATTTTTTCATCAAATTTTTTAATGTTTCCAGCAGTGTTGGATATTAATGCTGATTTGATCTTTTAGCTGAATAAATAATTCTCATTCAAAGTAATGTTCAGCATTATCCAATCACTGCCAACCATGTTAAAATAAAATGTTGCATTATAAAATTCTGAATCTATGTAGAGATTACATTTGTTCCATGTCTGCCAAACATGTTGAGTGGTCCAAACATCATCTGCAGCCTGAAATTTAATTTTTTTTATCGGATTTTAGGATTGAATGCACTTAGCTGTAAAGAAAGCTATAGGATGCTCCCTTAAACCCTTGCTCACTATTTAGCGAATGACTTAACTTCCAGTGTGCTGTCTGTCTTCACAGTTCTCAGAACAGTTTGAAATGCACTTTATTTTTTTTTCCTAAGTCCATATAAAGCCTCTGAAAGCAATATTTTTCAGCTTTTAAATGAACCCATTTATTCTCACTGTGGCAATGCACAGTAAATATATAGGATTGCATTGTTCAATGTTAATGAATAGAATCGTATTGCACAGAGATAACAAAAAAATAAAAATAAAATGTATATTAAAATTAAGCAAAATGATGAGTTTAAAGTTATTCAAAATTAAAAAATTTTTTCTACTTTTGAGGAAATGTGGTATGAGTTTACACATATGTGGACATATTTTTATCAGGAAGTTGAACGTCTAGGTTAGGTATGTAACCTCCGTTCCCTGATGGAGGGAACGAGACGTTGTGTCGAAGACGCAACACTAGGGGTCTCTCTTGAGCACCGAATATGCCTAAGAGAAGTTGGCAGACAGTATCTGCATACCCCGCCCCTGGACATACGAGTATAAAAGCGGGGAAATACGGATTTTTCTGAGCCGGAAATGGTCCGGCCACAACAGTGGCTCGGCTCAGCGACATGGCCGGGAGGATACAACGTCTCGTTTTCTCCATCAGGGAACGGAGGTTACATACATAACCTAGACGTTCCCCGTCTGTCGCTCACTTCGACGTTCGACACTAGGGGTCCAATTTAAATCACGCCATGCACTGAGCCATGTACGTGTTCTGCTGACACAGGAGCGGACAGGTATTTTACGTGCAAAGGCAACCAGCTGTGTCAGACTGCACTCTCAAAGTGAGAGCATGAACCATCCACAAACGCTGCCTCGGTGTGATCGCTGCCCAGACACACTAGACAACGCCTGTGGCCGTCTGAAGTGGAGATCACTCTACCACATCCAGGAACCAAACAGGGACGGAATGTCATCTTTATAAAGACGCGTCATGAAAAGGACGTTCAACGCCTCTGTGTAAAAGCTTTTTTTAGAGGAAAATACTCTTTTATAGAGAAAATCACTCTTTTAAATAAACTCTTTTAAGCTTTCTATGCTGTCGAATCGCCCAGGGGCAAGCTGCACTGCCGTGCAGAGAAGGAGAAAAGCCGCTAGATCCAACAGCAAGCAGAGTGTCAGAGGAACAGAAGCAGGAACATAAGTGTGACTCGCAGCTTACTGCATACACGACCATCGGCTCCAAATAAAATTTCGGAATGAACTCGACGTATTTCCCCACTTTTATACCCGTATGTCCGGGGGCAGGGTATGCAAATACTGTCTACCAACTTCTCATTGGCCTTTTTTCATAGATCAGAGGCATATTCGGCCTACAAGAGAGACCCCTAGTGTCGCTTCATTGACAAAACGTCGAAGTGAGCCAGGCGGGGAACATAAAACAGAGTGGACCCCTTTAGATCCACAAGACTGAGCGTGACATTTTTAAAAACATCTGATAATTATTTTGACATTTTTATGAAAATGCATATTTTGTTCAAGTCACGGGGTGTAACCATGAAATTTTTTAAAATATTTTTTACTAAAAAAATCATAATAATTTAAAAAAAAATAAAAAATTCCCTTGATAAATGTGTTCGAAAACTTTTAGGAAACTAATGATTAAGTTGTTTATAATTTTTCATACATTTATGAAACTGAATTGGACACA
The DNA here is from genome assembly GCA_032164185.1 of Moxostoma hubbsi. Taxonomy (NCBI): domain Eukaryota; kingdom Metazoa; phylum Chordata; class Actinopteri; order Cypriniformes; family Catostomidae; genus Moxostoma; species Moxostoma hubbsi. The sequence goes on from JAVLUX010000034.1 coordinate 10,909,353, forward strand.
AAAATTACATTTCTGAGAACATAACACAATTGTCTTAAACAAGATTTTTAAAACATTTCTAATTTGAACACCTTGGACAACCCCCCCCCCATAAAAATAAATAAACTAATTAATTAAAAAAATTGACCACCATTCTCCTTCAAGTTATTTAATCGACTAATGCGTGCCAATGTGTGTAATATCTTGAAAAACTCATGACACCAATGGGCATGCGTTCCAAAGGGAGAGATAGCACTGTAGCCATCTGCTCATCAAACCTTTTTCTCTTTCTGCTTGACTTTTTTTGAGGTGGAGGTGCCTTCCTCCATCATTTCCACTTCCACTGATCAATATAGGCCATCCAATCAATTGCCACACTCAATTAAACCTTTATGCTTCCATTCAAACAACATGCTTCAAAGGAGCCCTGAACTGAGAAAGAAGCCCATCCAAATTTCACTCTAGTGGCTCTTTCATTGGGATGCCATACAATGGAGCTTGACGGAAAACCCATCATTGTGTTTTGGAAAATAGGTCATGGGTGTATTGAAAGAAACAGTCTGTCAGGCAGTAGGGTGTAATGTGGTGGTGACAGACCCGTTGTCTGACCCGCTGCTTGCCATATTTTTTGTCCCATTGTTTCGTTTCCCCCTCTAATCTGCCCATTCTCAAAGTGTTACAATTAATTTGGGATGATTTCTATGGCAGCTCAGGCGCGAGGGCCATTACTTGACTTTAAAGAGGCGAGAGAATGGACTACATGCTAGTAATTTGCTATTGTACCCTGAAGGCTTCTGTACCCACTGCTAGTGCCTTTGAAAGCCTTGCACGGAAGAGTGGAGGTTTTCTGAATGGAACACTGCACAAGTGCAAAATTAGACTCTCCATATTAACCTCTAGAGTATGAAAACAAAAATGTGTTTACCCAAAATTGAAAATTCTGTAATTATTTATGCACCCTATTGTTGTTCCAAACCCATATAATTTTTTTTCTCTCCTGTGGGACACAAATGGAGATGTTAGGCAGAATGTTAGCCTCAATCACTATTTACTTTATGGAAAAAGTTTAAATGAATGTGAATGGTCTTACAGGTTTGGAACACATGAGGGTGAGTAAATGATGACATATATATATATATATATATATATATATATATATATATATATATATATATATATATATATATATATTATTTTTATTTGTATTTCTTTTGCTCTCGCAAAAACTTGCGCCTGGCATCTAGATTGGTTCGCAGCGGTAGACCTGAAGGATGTGTATTTCCACGTCTTAATTCTGCCTCGACACCAACCCTTCCTATGGTTTGCATTCGACGGCCAGGCATATCATTACTTTAATGCATTACAAAATAAGTCAGTCACTGTATATTTATGACAATTTACTCTATTATATACTTAAAGCTGAAGGGTGTAATTTGTCTTTATGCAAGTTTCCCCAAATCTCCCATCATCTGTCATTGGTTGGAAAAACAGATTGCCACTCCCCAAAGTCACACCATAGGTTGAGCATCTGTTGATATGTTGGGCTGCTCGGGATGCACAAACAAACAGAGCAATGACACCAAATCAAGTTTAATGGCTTAAACTTTTCTTTTAATATTTATCTAGGATAGGAGAAAGTATTTAAACAATGGAAAAATGCTACACATAAGCTTTAAGATAATTCCTAATCACAAAAATCTGTTTTGAAGGCAGGTTTTGCATTATATTTGGATAAGAACTCATGACACTGACAGTGAAGAAGGAAAAATTGCCATGTTTTGACAAGAAATCCATCGTGCCCCATTTGCTTTCTCTCGTTTCCTTTTGAACTGGTAATGTGGTTGTATCAATGGGACTTTTGACCAGACTACAGTTCCCTCCGTTTACCAAAGAAACCAAAAAGACCCTTCTCACCTCAGCTGGGTCCTCCCTACTGCTTCTACAGTTTGTCCTGTTTCCCCCACTTCTTATGTCAATGACATTTTTTTTTTACATCTGATTTGGGTGTAAAAAAGGGAAAGCCAAGTTAAGCCTTTTATCTTTGCCAGTGAACCCTTGATAACAGTGGACCTGTCTCTTAAAGCTGGAACCGCTGGTCATAAACACCATTCCCATGGGAACATTTTTAGAAAGCCTCGGTTTGTCTTTTGGTGCAAACGCTTTCCACTGCAGCTCATAATGCCATTAATTGTGTTTGTGTGGGGGGAAACTAGGGTAAGAAAAGGGTTTAAGACACGTCAGGAGCCCTGAGCGACCCACATCCTGTAAATCATGTCTTCTTCATGTGCCACAATTCTCCACAGATGCCTGAAATAAAAAGTCTGAAATAGTCAAAACAGAAAATAAATAGTGTGAAGTAAAAATTGTAAATAGATACAGAAAATGAAGGAGAAACAATTTTGAAAAAAAAAAAAAAAAAAGCTAAAATATATATATATATTTTAGCTTATTTTTTTTTTCAAAATTGTTTCTCCTTCATTTTCTGTATCTATTTACAATTAAGCCTTAGGTATAAATTGAGCACACTGTCTCTCAAACCACAGGAAATATGTGTAACAAAATGGTGCTGTATTGTTACTCTGTGAATATGGAACTATAGGTTTCTAATAACCTTCTACATACTTTTTTTGTTGTTGTTTTTAGCTTACAATTAATTAAAGTGCTTTAAAAAGTTAAAGACTCTCCCTCTCGCTATTTCTCTCTCATTCTTTCTTACATTTTCTCTGAATAAAATAGAGGGAGGATAAAAGAAACACAGTGCTGACATCCACCAGACGTGTGGCCCCTTCAATAAAAAATAAATAAATAAAAAAACAGTGGGAAAACCAAAAAAGCGAGTGAAGGAGAAAGAAAGAACGCAGCTCAATTATCAGATTAACTTATGCCATAATCTTTTCACTCTAGTTGCAGAGAGCCAAACAGTTCATTTAATGAACTGGTTTACTTTTAACCACACTGGGTGTGGGAACTGCATGGTTTCTTATAAACAGAGGCAAATAAACTATTCTGTGGCTTTAAAGCAAAACCAAAGAGAGGCAAGATGCTAGTGTATACATACAGTTTTTCTCTGTATAATATTCTCCATTCTGGTTGGTGCAGCCTTTCTTCAGTTGTTAATTATAATTACACAAATAACAATTTATAATTACACAATACGTAAATATTAGGAGACACTATATCTACATACTGTATATTTTGAAAGTCAATTCCTGCATAGCCACATACCTTGAATTCTTGGTTACAAAAAAACCTGCCAAGGAAAAAAGATACAGTTTATTGAACTCGCATTGACCTTTTGTGACAACTTGCCCCAATAGTGGAAATGTTGTCACACAAATGGGGTAAGTTCACAGTGGAACCAGTGGTGTAGGTTTCATGCCAATATTGTGGGAGGACATGTTACCCATCACCCCTCATCACAACGACAAAAACAAAATCTTCATTAAACAGCCTATCATTGGCTTTTTAGTAAAACAATATTTAGGCACAAAATGATTAATGAAACAACAAAAATAGAAATGGTAACATGCAGAAATATATACATTATAAATGTAAAATATAGAAATTATACATTTATGACATTTAAAACATGACAACCTGCCCCAATAACATTTAGCAAAATACCCGACCTGACTTAAATGCTATTGGCAGCAGTTTATCCTCTATGAAGTCCATTGTAGTAGACTGAAGTGATGTCTGGCTGGCACAGACAACAGTTAGTAGTCATTACTAGGGCTGAAATGACGACAATAAAAAATTGTCAACAAAATTTTTTGTTGTCGAATGGTCGTTTGATCTCATTTAACTTAAAATAAGATCATATTAAACTCTGATGAGGACGTGTGACAGCAAATTGATGTAGATCGCAAAGTACGAGGGAATTATGATGCAAAAATAAGTCAATACAGAAGCTCTCTCGTTGTGGAATAAGAGGCTGCTGCTCCGCTGAAGCAAAACTTGTGTGTCGAGCGTCTTTAAAGGAAAGACCCCGGCGTTACATCTTTAATGCAGTTATATTTAATGCGTTATATCTTTAATAAAGTTCAAATAATACGGAAGCAGGTCATGTAAATAACTACAATCCCCAAAACTGGCATTTCTCTGTGCAGTCAGCATCGCTTCTATGAGTTGCTTGAAGTGACCTGATATAATGGGGAGAGATTGAAAATTGAGAACCCGGCTAATGCATAATTTGTCATGGGGACACTCGTCCCCCTGTCCCGCTTGCCGCAGCTAGATTATAACATAATGTAGCAGTTCTAAATATGTTATATGTTGCTTAGCAAGTATCTTGTTTTAAGGATTTTTTGACAATTTTATATGGAAAATTAATTAATTAAATTGAATAAAAAGTAAATTCAGTGAATGTTATTTAGAGGTATTTTTAAAAAGATGTTTTTGTCCTCCATTGTTAGTATGCAGTTTAATACAACCATTTAAGTCAGGGCACAAGCTGAATAATCGGTTAAAAGCTAATGATTAATCATTGCAATAATCACTAAATAGTTGAATATCGTTCTAATTATCGTTAGATTAATCGATTATCCAAATAATTGTTAGTTGCAGCCCTAGTCATCAATCAGCGACATTCAGCAGTGGGAGTTGGACTTCAGACAGGACCTGAGCTGGATCTGGTAACATCAGGATATGGATCCCAAGGTTAAGACAGGGAAACATCTCGGGTTACATGTGTATCCCTTCAACACGTCAATGAACATTGACCGGAATTTATAGCCTCGTCTGATGTAGTCATTAGACACACCTGTGGCCAGGCTAAAAATGGATGCGTCACCAGGTGTCGTCAGATACTTATTTTTGAAGAGCAGTCCTGGGACGTCCCAGTGCGGCAAAGAAGCGCAGCATCTCGTTCCTCTTTTTTCAGGGAACAAAGGTTACACATGTAACCCGAGACGTTCCCTTTACAAAAAGCTTCACTATGATGCTGCGCTTTGCTAAGCGCTATGGGGAACGCAAAACCCACGGCGCCGCACTGGGGCTGTCCGGACCCCTACGGTTGTGAAGTGTGCTCACAAAACACGAGAGGTCTCAGACATGAGCTTGAGATGTCGACTCAAGGGCATAAGAGCCCGGAGTAGCATAAACATCTAAACCATAAAATTTGATGAACATGTGCGGAAAAGGACCAGCCTGCCGCATCACAAACTTATTCAGACATGAGCTTGAGATGTCGACTCAAGGACATAAGAGTCCTTTGTAGCAAAACATCCTACCCATACAAATTTGTCATAGAAATTGAGAACGTGCGTGGAGAGGATCAGCCCGCCGCATCACAAACTTGTTCAGGAATGAGTTTGAGATGTCGACTCAAGGGCATAAGAGCCCGGAGTAGCATGGACATCCAAACTATAAAATCTGATGAATGTGTGCGGAGAGGACCAATCTGCCGCATCACAAACTTGTAGAGACATGAGATTGAGATGTCGACTCAAGGGCATAAGAGCCCGGAGTAACAAACATCTAAACCATAAAATTTTATGAATGTGTGTGGAGAGGACCAACCTGCCGCATCACAAACTTGCTGCAGAGTGAGACCTCTAGCCAAGGCTTTAGAGAAGGAGAGCGCCCTAAAACCTACTGGCGAAGCTTGACCGCGTGCCTCGTAGGACCGGGCAATAATGTCCCTCACACAAAGTGACATAGTCTGCCAGGAGGTGACCGCCCCCTGGTCATGGCTTCCAAGTGAAGAATTGCTGCCCTGACTTTACGCCACTAGCAAATGCGGTGGACATAAGTCTGAAGTGTACAGACTGGACGAAGTCTGAGAAGTCTTAGCTGCTCCGGCGTTACAAACGGCAGGGAGCAGAAGGCTTAGAAAATAACCGGCCAAGGGTCGCGAAAGGAACCTTGGGCAGGTAGTTAGGGTGAGGGTGCAAAGAATGGTTTTGGTCATAGCTGGGGCAAACTCTAAACAGGCCGGCAAAAGAGATAGAGCCTGTAGGTACCCAAGTCTCCTTAGAGACGTAATTGCCATAAGAAAAAAACATCTTGAGATTCAGAAGTCTACCAAAAGCTGACTCTAGGTGTCTAAAAAAGGGGGTCTTACCCTATGAAGAGGTCCTAGCAAGGATGCCTCTTAAGGGGCACCCCACCCAGGTGTGGCAAACCGCAGTGGAGGCCACATAGAACCTGGCAGTGGCGAGGCAAGTGCCTGCTGACAGTTCTTTCTACAGAAAATCCAGAACTGAAGCAAACTGGCAGTTAGCTGGTTCTGTAATATGAACTTAGGGGGGGGAAACTGGGCAACTCGGGAAGAAGTAGAGGAGACATTGCGCTATCAACAGAGGCGAAGAGGTCCTCTTCTGCCCTGTAAAATCTACCCAGATCAGTTCCAAGTGGAGGGAGCCCTAGCACTTGAAAAGGTCCCGATAGCCTCAAGATAAAGCCCTGTGAACCTCAGTTTGGTAGCCTTAGGGGCCAAGCGTGAAAGGTTTCACAATTCGGGCCAGGGATGAGAAGGGTCCTCCCTGTTCGGAATCGCCCAAGGCGAGCCGTCGAGGAGAGGTATTCGAGAAACATATCCTGTTCGATCAGCGCAGCGCCATTAGTAGGAGGCAAGACCCTTGCTGGCGAACCTTGCTAAGACTCCCGAGAGCAGAAAAACTGGGGGACAAAAACGGATACAGACACATTCAGGGTCATGTATGTGCCTTTAAGTCCAGACCCAAGGGGGCTGGGTGACTTAGGAAGAAGTAGAGGAGACATTGCGTTATCATAGAGGCAAAGAGGTCCTCTTCTGCCCTAGATTTGTTCACTACCTCAGAATAAATCTGCTCCCACACACACGGGCATCCAGGTACGAAACTGTCCTGAGTGACAGGAGCTGCCCTGGGCCCCAAGGAGGATCCAACGTGCCAGAAATTCAGCTGACGTGAACGTGGATCCCCCCGATGGTTTACGTAAGAGGCTACCGCTGTATTGCCCACCCGCATCAAGACATGGCAGCCTCAGGAGGAAGTATTTCAGGGCCAGAAATATGGCCATCAGCTCGAGACAGTTACTGTGATAACCGAACTGATGACCCTCCTATCCCTTTAAGCCGGACGATCACTTAAGGCTGCTACCCAGCCCGTCAGGGAGGCGTCTGTCGTTAGCAGCCTGCGACAACAAGACACACCTAGAGTGGGACCCAAGGTAAGAACCGGGGTCTGAACCACATAGAAAGGGAACGAAGCACGTGGCGCGTAAACCTTATTTGCCTTAGGGGACCAGCCCTCGGATAAACCCCCCTGGCTTCTAGCCACAGCGGAAGCGGTCTCATGTGCAGAAGGTCCGAAGGGATCACCGCGGACACCAACGCCATAAGACCTAGTATTCAATGATACTGACAAGCAGTGCAACTTTGACCTAGCCTGACCTTGCTCAGGGTGTTCTGAATGGAAACGATTCATGCGGGAGACGATTGTGCCTGCATCGAGACCAAATTCCATATAACCCCCAGATGCGTCAAGACGATTTCCCTGTGCTGAACTTCCAGTTCTTGGAACTGCGCTAGGATCAGCCAATCATCTATAAAATTCAGAATGCGGATGCCCTGGAGTCGCAGAGGAGCCAGTCCTGCATCCATGCATTTCCTGAATGTGCGGGTTAATAGGGCTAGGCCAAATGGAAGAACCCGATACTGGAAGGCTTCACCCCCGAAAGCGAACCTCAGGAACTTCCTGTGCTGTGGCTCTATATGAAGATATGCGTCCATGAGATCGATGGTGACCAGCCAGACGTGATTTTGGGCTTGTGACACGATCGTCTTGATAGTCAGCATCTAGGACTTGAACACAGAGCGGTTCAAGCCTCAAAGATCTTGAATCGGACACAACCCCCCACCCATCTTGGGAAACAGGAAGTATATGCTGTAATAGCCTGACTCTTTCTCTGGAAGGGGAACATGTTCTATGGCCCCTTTAACCAAGAGATTTTGCAGTTCTTTCCACAGTAGACATGCCTGTCCCGGTTTCACGGTAGTGGGAACCACGCCGTTGAAATGGGGAGGATGACAAGCCAATTGAATTCTGTAGCCTCTTTCTACTGATTCTAGAACCCACATAGAAATACCAGGCAGAAGTTTCCATGCTGCCAGGTTCTCTGAGATGGGTATCATTTCTGACACTTTCTGTTGAGGGGATGTCGAGTGTTCCGCGTCCTGGATCAAGGCAGGAAGCAACGGTACACCCAACTCTTTGTTGTGGAGTGAAGAGGTTTCGTGAAGGTATCGGGAGGGCCGAAGTGGATGATACACATGCCCCATCCCAAGGGGAACTACCCCCACAAGGCTGGGTACAAGACCGTCAGGGTTTCTTTTTCTTAGAAATCATGCCCCTGAGGTCTTGCACTGGGGGCTGCTGAGGGTGACGAACTGGACCCCAGTCTTTACGATGGGGAGCACGATTCGCCACGTTTTGTTTTAGAGCCTCTCGTCTAGAAGGACCGGGGCGGGGTGGCCGATGGCCCCTCCCTCTGAGTGAGGTGCCCACACTCAGGTCCTTCAACAGATTAAGCCTAGTGAGCTTGTAACACTGCCATAGTGTGCAGGGCAACACCAGCCTGACCTGCTGCCTGATAAGCTTTCCCCACAAGTGTGGAGGTGGTCCTGCACAGCTTTGTGGAGAGAGTAGCTCTCTTTAGCGATGATGCCGAGCCAGGCGAGAGAAAACCCGCAGGTGTCTCTTCCACCGGCGGCATCACCGAATACCCCCGAGCTTCAGCACCCACGATAGTTGAATACACCAACGTCGAGGGCACGAAGACACGGGAAGTATAAATTTCCTCCATAAAGAAAATACTTGTTATGGAGGTCATAGAAGAAAGGAAGGGACTGATATAGAGTTCCATTCCCTCTTATTTATTTAATTATTTTGGCCACCAGACAGTAATTTGTCTTCTAGTTTGGAGCGTTTGGGGGAGGCTCTCTTGTTCGCGTGACCAGTCTAGCTTTAGTCTGGCCACAGCCCGCGTAATCACCTCGAGTAATTTCTCAGCCACTTTATTATTGTGCGTGAAATGTACAGGGGTTCAGCGCTCCGCCCCCCTCGTGAACCGAAGAGGCGCCGAAGCGTGCTTCGAGATCACGGGAAGGACCAGCTGGGTCTGGGGAGAGAGCGAGGGAAAGGGACGAACCCGTCTCTCGCTCCTCAGCCAGATCCATATGAGAGCCCCACAAATTAAGTGAGAGTGCTGACTCCCGGAAGCAAGCGAGGCGAGCGCGAAGCTATTTGCCTGAAAGCAAATCACAGCGCTCGCACCCCCACTGCTGCAACGCGAGAGCAGCATGCTCGCACCCCCAAACAAACAGAGCAAAACTGATGTGTGTCCTCTTCATCTATAGAGCGTGAACAGGGGAACACGCATCGTTTACGGCTTTCAGTCATTCTCTCTTTCTTTTAAAAATATATATATATTCTAGACAGAAGAGAAAGGAGAAAAGGTTCACTTCACTGCCTCACAAATTCTAATTCCTAGCAGAGGAAAGAAAGTTTTGACAGGCTTTGTGGAATACACACACACAGAATCGCTCTGAAAAAAGATGATCTGACGACACCTGGTGACGCATCCATTTATAGCCTGGCCACAGGTGCGTCTAATGACTACATCAGCCGAGGCTATAAATTCCGGTCAATGTTCATTGACGTGTTGCGCACATATTCACAGCTCGTTCACGACTAGGATCGTTCCCCATAGCGCTTAGCAAAGCGCAGCATCATAGTGAAGCTTTTTGTAAAGGGAACAAATATAATAAAATTAGCATAGATTCCATTCACTTTGTTGTAAAGTAATAGAATATGTTAAGTTTTTCCAGTTATATAGCCCTTGTGACAGATTCTCCGTATGATAACTAGCCCTGGTCTCAATTAAATATTTTAGACAATTAGTTAATAGTTTAAGCAACAGTATGAAGCATATAGTTTCAATTGAATGAGTCACATTAATAAAGCTCTTGTAAAATGCCAATATGCACACCTGTGCCGTAACCGCACATTCTATATTAATGCTTCAATGTGCTATGTTGCTTGGTAACCATAATCTACAGTTAATTTACTTTACTACTTGTTGACTGTGCTGGGTAGTAACAGATTACATGTAATCTGGATTATGTTATAAGGTTACAAAATTCAAGTGCTTGTAATTGGATTAAATTAAATTTTAAAATAATTGTAATCAGGCTACAGTTACTTTTTATAGATTTTATAGATGATTACATATTAACATACTAACTAAATATTAAGGCAACAGCTTTACATTGTTAATAATTTATTGATCATTTTCATGCCAATATCATCATATTCTTACCCCAAAGTGCAATTGTCTCAGAAATGAACATTTTGAGCATGTGCTCCTTTTACATTACAACAGTAAGATATGCACCTCAGCTAAGGAATAGGTGATGGGCAGTTACTAAGTAGTAAGTGTTAAAAGTAAGTGTCAGAATTTTGAGCTGTCAGCTTTGATCTAGCAATGTAATTGCTTTTGATTGCAGGTTAATTACTGTTTATGTAATAATAATAATAAGTTTTATTTATATAGAGCCTTTCCACAAGCTCAAGGACACTGTACACTCCATATACATTTAACAGGACAAAGTACATTAATATACATTTCAACAGAAGTTACAAGCTCAATTACAAAGGGTGAAATAAAACTTCATTCAGTAATAGACAGATAATGATGAGAAAAGATGTGTTGTAAACTGAGATTTAAAGATAGAAATAGAGGAGTTGTCATGGAGGCTCTGAGGTAGAGAGTTCCACAATTTAGGTTCAACTACACTGAAGGATCTCCCACATACTCCCACAAGTGGATAGACGAAATCTAGGGACTAGGGTTGCAACGGTATGAGATTTTCATGGAAAATATCACGGTATACGGTATTACACAATTATTATTATCTTTACAATGACCCTTAAAGGAGTGAACATTTTTTTTTTTTTATTGAAGTATGTGTAAAGAAGTCTCCCTTTTGAAAATAAATAGAATAAATAATAAACCTAACAGAATTATAACAATAACCGAATTATAAACATGAGAAACAAATTGCATGTAACTATATCATGTTATATAACTAAAGCATGTTAGTTTACATGTTAGCATAGCATGTTAAATTAACTACTAAATGAAAAATAACATCAGCTGTGTGAGCTTTAAAGTAATGTCCTATGATTATTAATAATTAAAATATAATGTAGGTGTGCAACTTGCATCAAGGGACATTATTTTTGATGTCAACAACAAAAGCAACAGGAAGTTTTCTCTCCCCCAAAAATTGAAGAGCATATTTACTTGTAAGAGCACATTATTATCCTGTTTGTTTCCTACTTTCAAACATTATTCAAACAGAACATACATATTACACAGGAGGAAAGGCTGCTAATTACCATGGTTAGGTCAGTGGAGCTAGTCTTATATAATAGTAATAATAATAACAAATTATTTTATTTATGAAAAAAAAAATACTAGCTAAAACACATATTGAAACTGTAACTACAAATGCCACTGTTGATATAAAATTAGGTTTTATAGATTCTACCTTTAGATTATTTCATATGAAACTATAACATTTTGTCAAAATATAACAGTTACTTTTACTCATGTAAAATTGTGAAATTAATTTGTAAAGGTGATGATGTGTAATGATTTTATAAACCTTTGTGGTGCATAGCACAGTGTTGCTCTTTTCCTCCTCAGTGCTGTGTGGCATGTCAGGGCTGCTACTGTTTGATGGGTTTGACTTGCCTTTCTCCATAACACTTTAAACTAGAAAAGTCTCACCAGAATTTAAATTGGTCACATCAGTTTTGAGGTCTGCACTCCGCAATATCGAGGGAAGCCCGATTGTTGAACCCACGCATCAAAGAGCAGAGTATATCATGATTGTGAACTGGTTCTGTTACACTTGTGCGAAAGTGTAGATGAGAAGCCTTTAGCTGATTGTGAGATTATCATTAAATCTGCCTGGGCAGTCTTAAATAGGCTGTCACTTGGACAGCTGCTGAAAAATCTGCAATGGGAGAACCATGTCATTGTTATTTCCCTGCTATCTGCAACCCAGTCCAAAAAGACCTGCGACCAAATTTTGGGTTGCAACCCACCAGTTGAGAAACACTGCTTTAACTCACACACACACTCACTTATGTCAGACCCCCTTGCCTCGCTTCTCTCTGACATTTTCTTTGCTGCATGTGTGTGTGTGTGTGGCGCAAGTTGACGAGTCCGATAGGCAGATGAGGAGGAAAGGAGATGTGCATGCGCAGGTGAGATTCTCTGTCCGGTTGCATTTTTTTTCTCAATACCGTAGATAAGCAAATGTACATGGTATGATAACCATCAATTTTCATACCGTGGTATACCGTGAAACCGGTATACCACTGCAAACCTTCTAGGGACAGACAACAATTTGTGTGTATGAATGCAGCAGATCACATATATAAGGAGGTACCAGATCATTGAGAGCTTTGAAGATTTTTTTACTTCATATGGCATGAGACAGGCAGCCAATGAAGACTAAACAAGATGGGTGTTATTTAGAAATCTAGCTGCAGAGTTTTGTATGTACTTTAATTGGGCAATAGTTTTAGCTGGTAGGCCAGTAAAGAGGCCGTTACAGTAGTCGAGACGTGATGATATGAAAGCATGAACTAGTGATTCTGCATCCTTCAAACTGAGAATGGGGCGAAGTCGTGCAATGTGACGTAGATGGAAGAAGCACTTTAGTGATGTTCTAATGTGGGCTTCAAAAGTAAGAGATAGATAGAATGTGATTCCCAGATTCTTAATGGTTTTAGAGGGTTTGGTCAGATTTCCATTAATATTGACACAAATGTCTTATAAGTGCTTGTGACCCAAAAATCATGATTTTAGTTTTGTCATATTGAATTTGAGGAAATTACTGTTTAACCAAATTTTTACGTCATTTATACAGGCAGTTAATGAGCTGATGGTACATGTTTCATCAAAACGTGCGGATATATAAATCTGGGTGTCATCAGCATAGCAGTGATAACTGAGATCATGACGACGGATGATCTGACCTAGTGGGAGAATGTAAATTATGAACAGTAGCGGACCAAGTACAGAACCCTGGGGGATACCCTGAGTGAAAAGAGCAGTATGGTATTTGTTTTTCTTAATAGAGATGAAATTGTCTGAAAGTGAGATAGGAAGAAAACCAGGATAGAGCGGTGCCAGTAATACCAATATCTGAAAGTCAGGAAAGTCAGGAGTGTTTTATGGCATACAAGTGTGGCATATAATCCAATTCCAAACGTGTTATAGATACAGAAGCCAACAGGATTTAACTTTATGTCTAATAAATGAAATGAAATACAAATGAAACAAACCTGCAAAAAAAAATATATATATATATTCCGAATGTGAAGCAGCAACCACACCGCAGCAGCCACAGCGTTCTCACACCGGAAGTTGAGACACTGTAGATTTCTTGTAATGTTTATATTGTATTATGCACTTAAAATTAACTAGATATTTTTTTTATATTATTTCTTACTACCTCAATAATGGTGTGCTGGCAGCTCACACATTGAACGAATTGCTTCAAATGATCTAGTGGATGCCACCTCTTAAGGTCCTGCATGCAGGGTAAACAATAGTTCAACAGCAAAATGTGCAGCAATATGGAAGAAAGCCCATCGCTCTACTGTTGCTGCTGATGCTGTGGAGTCCACTGCACGAAACTTGACATGAAACATGGCACAACTGTTCCTTGTGTGACTCATTTTAAAATGTTCAGTTCTTTTAGAATATTCTTGCTGTTCAAAAGATAATATCTTGCACTTCAGCTCTGGAATAGGCGATGGACTATCAGTAAGCAATAAGGGTTAAAACATTTTTTTTTTAGTGTATTTAGATACACAATATTGTTGCTGTTGATTTTATTGTCATTAATTTTAGTTTATTTTATGATTGTTTTATGTTGATTTTATGGTTATTAATGTTCGTAATGCTGCTATTGTTTTTTGCACTTAAATTAATTGAAATCTCTGTGTTTTGAATTATGAACTTTGGCCATGCACTGTCATTGCTGTTAGATTTAATGTTTATTTAATTCATGTAAAATTTTATGCACTTTTTTAAAATTTAATAAGGAGCTCTTTTTGTTTGTACTTTTTTGTTAAAAGGATTATCTTACTCAAATGCATGTGACATAAAATTAAATACAGTTAGGTTGAAAGTAATCCAAAAGTAATCAGATTAGATTACCAAAAATATAATATGTAGGATTACGTTACTGATTACAGTTTTTTTATGTAATTTGTAATCAGTATCTGATTACAAGTAATCCACCCAGCACTGCTTGTTGAATACATTTTTTATTCTGATTATTAGTATGAATAAATATAAAATTTCTGCCTTTTATCGTACTGTTGTTGCCGTTAATTTAAAAAAGATTTGTCTCATCCCTAAGAACACCTCTTAATTTAGGTAATATCACTGTAATGCACATCTCTTGTGGCTTATTGCTTTATTTTACTAAATATACTGGGACAGCATTGTGCAACCGTGACAAAGCATGGCAGTTGTTTCACTTATATTTCCAAAAAGTTTTGTTTGCCTCCTTTTATGCAAGTTGAAAAAATATCATCCCTCATTCTCACAGAAGTATTTGGTTAAAGGAAAAATGCTGTACCACCCCCACTCATTCCCATACACAGTCCAGCAGCCCTATATCCCTGGTGCAGCTAAACTTTGGTGGTCTCCAGCCTTTAGTGAATAATTGATTATGAGATTGAAGCCACAGGGCTTTAAAGGGGGTGAGGTGAAAGAGGTTTCCAAGGTCAACGCCTCCCTCCTTCTTCTCTGCCTCCTTTCTCCCAATTATTTGGACAAAGTCTTCAATGCAGTCGTCATTAAGTCTCAGCCACCAGGGGAAACTCCAAATATTTGGCCACATTTGCTCACACTTTGGAGTCAGGAGCTCTGCACAAACAGGATGAATTCTAGAAAGAACACAAATAGATGTTGTTTAGGTATATCTTTGTTGTTTTTGGCTCAAAGGTGAAAGCAGACCACTGCAGAGAACACAGTCCCATTAAGCCATATAAAATGTGTTTTGGCACAGACATAAATGACTAAATATTTATACTTCATATACTTCTTATTTTGCAGCTCTTATTTGGATGTAATTAACAGTCTGTAAATGTACACTGTAATTGGTCCTGTCATGTTCAATGACAAATCCATTGAACATATTGTCCAAATAGTATGTTAAGATATTTTGTAATACCCTTAATCACAACACAAAGATAAACAGCTGCTTACCTTACTTCTGATAAAATCTGTCCACAATCCCTCCTTCATGAAAACTCAAATTGCAATTCTATAATTAAATCCAGGAGGGAAACTGTTATGCTACATCGTCTCTTGCAATGCAATGTATTTTTTGCAAGTGGGTTAGGACAGTACAGTAAAATACAGTTTGTATACAATTTTCTTGTTCTCTTTCCATTTTCAGATAATGTTGAAATGTATCAATACATTTGTACTTATACTGGTGCAGACATCATTTGTTGCCATTAGTGATGTGTCACAATAGTTTACTAACAATAACCGACAATTAGTCAATGAATGAGGTTGACAAGTTTATTTAATTTTTTATTATATTTTCTTTAAGTTTTGATATTTTTTTTAATAGCACCATCAACCCGATCTCATTATAAGTAAAAATAATAAGACAAGATGGCGAAATCGTGTGAGATGGCTTTTTCATCCATGGAAAAAATTAAGGAACCCCTAACTCAAACCTAATCCTAACTATAAAGTGTAACCCCATACCCAAACCTACAGTAACCGTGATTTTAATAGGAAAATAACTTTTGCGTTCCACAGACGAAAAAAAATAAATATTCATAAAATAAAGTGTTGAATAGGAAAATAGCTAAAAGGCCTGTATTGGATTGTTTATTGGTTGTATCTGTTCGTATGAGCCAAGTCATACAGTATTTTATGATTTTGCCATTTTGAATGAATTATTACAAGTTGTCATGAGACTTGTCATGTTGGCACTACTGCTACAGCTATACACTTTTAGACTGACATTTTTGGCTGTTTCATCCCACCCAAAGCACTGTATTTTTAAGATTCTGTGTCAAATAGAAAGAAAAAAAAATAGTTCAAATGTGTCTCGAGACACCTGCATTCTGTTCCATTCCATTAAGCTGTTTTTGAACACTATCCTATATCAGCCTGTGCTTACCGAAATTCAAAACACTGCCCCAAGTGGCCAAAGCAGTAAGTTTTGTTGGGTGTATGGGCACGTATGAGCTCCATTTTGTGGGTGAAATGTCCATGGAGTGGCGCAAAAAGTGAGTTTTGAAGTGAGTTGTTTTCAGTTGTACAGGATGTAATACAGTGAAGAGGAATGCATATTTTATAATCTGTACCACCCAACCCAAACACCAAACCTAACCATTAGTGGAGTAATAAAAGAAATGTTAGAGGGAAAAATGCAACCTCTGAATCATGCTCATCACTGATTCACAAACACGATTATTTCCTTGTTTCAATGCAGGATTTGAACCCAGGTCTTCCAGACTGCTGACACAACACATGTCCAGTTATGCAACAAGGGAAGGTAAACACTCATGAGATGATGCAAAAATGTCTGATGGAACTTGCCAGTGAGTCTGCATAATGTGACTAATTGAAGGGTACTTGGAACTCTCGGAAACAGCATGTCGACTTCCTGTGTGATCATGTTGGCCTTTGTTGGCCTGGGAGGGTGGCAAAAGAACATGACTGTAAATACACAAGTTTAATGTTGGGACACATGGAGATAGTCACAAAAAATTAGATTTATCAAACCAAAAGTGGGCGGGACCACAAGGACCAACATACTCTGTGACAGTGAACAGGAGAGCGACAAGGAAACATGAGCAGCACAGGAAATGTTCAATATGTTGGAGGGTGTTAAAAACCATGCTGCAGCTTTCTTTAGCTAGGAGCCCTTTCTGACAGTGCTGATACTCAATGTTGTTCTTGGCTGGGAGACTAGGCCCTCTACCGGATCTACCTCTCTCTCTCTCTCTCTCTCTCTCTCTCTCTCTCTCTCTCTCTCTCTGGTGGCGAGTGCAGTCAAAACCAAAAGAAAACATGCTTCGAAAGAGAAAAGTAGGGAAATAGTAGAAGGGTAATAGTACCCCTCTCTCTGTCTGCCATGAAGAATGTATTTATTACATGTATTTAGGAGCAGTGCCTAAGAGAATCCCATTAAAGAAGATGTATAGCCAGCCCTTAAATGTGATTAACGTTATTTCATAATTTTAGTGCACCATGTGTTACATTAGCTATATTTTCACTCTACTGTCTAAAGCACCTTTCTAACACCATTCCCATATGCGAAAAGTGCGAAGAGCAAAACTATACAGCTTTGCGAGAAATTCTAATCTGAAAGGAGAAATCTTGGCAAAAGCTTTTTTATGAAAAAGTTGAATACAAAAAATAGAAAAAGAACTCTCAGTTTGCAGCTGTTCTCCACAATTTTTTTTTAAAAACTGTGTAAACGAAGTTAAGGGGAATTTAATTATTGCTACAAATATCTAATCAAGACATCAGGGCATATCTGTTTGCTGTTTTGTTTGGTTCTTCTGTAACATGAACCAAAAAATGGAATGCCAAATTGCAAAACTCTCCATCTCCTCCCCTCTTGCCTGATAGCAGATTTCAACATCTGCACGCTACTGACACTCTGTGGCAACCATAGGGAATCCTCTCCCTTATTACCATCCACAGATGCTTCGTTGCTCATAAAATTGTCTTACATTTTGTAGTGGATGATTGGACATCAAATTGGACATTTGACCTTGTACTTACTGACATATATTACTCAGGATAATTAGCCCTGGTCTCCCTTGCAAAATGTAAACCAAATATTATGAGCAACAAACATTTGCTCTTTAAAGGAGCTTGACAGAAGTTTGTGGGCTGTTTTCACTGTGTCCTCAGGACAATATAGAGACAGATTGAGGGGAGTTATTTGCCCCCCTTCTATTACCTAAACTGAATCCCCAGTTAGACTGCAGTTCTATGTCTGGGATGTGAATGTGTTCATTGGGGGGATGAAAGGAAAAAAGTAGTCAAGATTTTTGCCCAAAGTTTTTAAAAGGTGCACAAACCCATTAAACGTTTAAGAGCTACTGCAGCAGTTTTCAGCCTCTGTTGACAGTGGGTGTCTGACAGCGAGCTGCACTGTGACAAATGTTGCGTTTCCTTAATAGCAGCTCGATTGCTGTTATTGCTAAAGCAGGCCTGCTTGATGAAGATTGAACTACAAGATGTTTTACCTTAAAGGATTAGTTCACCCAAAAATTGCCTGTTTTTACTCACCCCTGTGTTGTTATAATCCCATATGACTTTCTTTCTTTTTCTTATCACAAAGGGAGAAATTGTGAAGAAATATTGTGCTCAGTGATGTCATACTGTCACGATTCCCGGTTGTCTGCCTTGTGTTTCTCCCTTGTCATCTCTCCCGGACTTCAATTCACATAATTCCCTGCCCTCATCACTGCCATCTATCTGTCATTGTCTTCACCTGTGTCTAATTTAATCATCATCCTTCTTGTATTTAAACCCTGTTGTTTCATCAGTCTTTGTGAGTACACTCTACAAGCAGTGATAGAATTTCTTAAAGAAACACAGTTAGCAAGAAGACTTTAGTCTGTTGTTGTTGTTGTTGTTGTTGTTGTTGTTGTTGTTGTTGTTGTTGTTGTTGTTGATTTATTTATTTATTTATTTTTTCTGTGGAGGTTGAGTTGAGGTTGAAGCTGGAGGAGCTAAACACGTAGCGCCAGCTGAAGCTTGGGCTCTGATTCTCTCTTTTTTTTTTTTTTTTTTTTTCTTCACGTCCCAAAGTGATCACACCTCAGTCCAGTAGATGCACAAAGATTGCAAACTGCCAATAAAAAGTCACTGAAGAAGAAGTCTTTGTGAGTTGTTAAATGTATATGTTATGTATGCCCTTGACCGTGTTCCTGCCCGTGCCCTTCGTGGATGTTTCTGTTGTGTATATATTGGTTTTCCCATCGTGGATGTTTCTTTTGTTCCCTGTGTTTCTTAGTTACCCTGTTGACCTTTTGTGTTTTCAATAAAACTGCACATAGATCCTCACTCCTATTTCGTAACACATACAATGGCAGTTTATGTGACTACATCATCAAGCTTCAAAAGAACGCAAAGGTATAATTCAGAAGTTTAATAAATTACTACAAGAGACTAATGATTGTTATAAAAGCTTACAATAAGGTTTGGAAATAAATAAATTGAAATCTAATGTATTATTTAGTGAAAATGTTCACTGATTGTAAATCACTTGTGTGCGTTCATGATAGGAATGGGAGCAACAGTTCATGCATCGCCCTTACGACATTGTGGATTTCAAGCAAAAATAGCAAACAGAATGTATCGTCACGCATCACTGCTGGTTAGGACAAAACTCTGATCACCAAAATATACCATGTATCACGTGCTATTTGCCGTCAGTTTAAGACACAGTGTGTCTGTGTCTGCCATTAGTCTATGTTTCTGTTTGATTTCTGAGTACTCTGTTCAAAAAAATAAGGCTGGGCATAGAAATGCATAAATTCTTCGACTACAAACTCTTAAGACATATTTAGTAAGTTCTGTTCTCTGTTTTGTGTCCAGCTGTGTGTGTTCTTCTGTTGTTGCTATCGCTGTGGAAGACCTGTTTTTAGATAAACAAAGTATGTTTTCGCTTGAATGAAAACACAATGCAGTCGTTGCTCTATATTTATGTAGAAATATGAAAAATATTCTCTGGCAATTAGCTATAATATTTTATGACCTCATGTTACATTAGCAGAGGTATAAAATTTGATTAAATATCAAGTGATAATATTTAAATTATTATTATGGCAGCCCATGATTGTATAGTAATCTTAAAGGGATAGTTCACCCAAAATGCGATTTTTGACATAATTTTCTCACCTCATGTTGTTTAAATGTCTGTGACTTTTCTCCCTTAAATGTTTACTTTAATTGTCTGGAAAAATATGCAAGGAAAGTGAAATGTGACTGAAACTGACATCGTGTTTTTTAAAAATTAAAAAGTCATACAGGTTTTGAACAACATGAGGGTGACTAAATGATGACAGAATTGTCCTTTTTAAACTTTAAACTTTAACTTCCTTAAAGGATCATGATACATTTTGGATTATAATAAAGAAAATATATTTAAATTACAGCCTGACATTATCTTTTTTTTTTAAATGAAATAGAAGTTCATTACAGTAGATTTGACATTTCAGTGAATAACTTATTATACTGTAAAATACAGAACATCATGAACATTGACTATATCTTGGTTGTCAGGCCCTTATCAGTCTCTGCTACCTCTCTTCCCTGCTCCAACTCTCCTGATTACTAATTACACTAACCTGATCTCCCTTAGTCATATCATCAAGAACACTATAAATACTCACCTCAGGCTCTTATTCATTGTCTAGTCTCGTTTGGACTAATGTGTTTGCCATGCCTGGGGTGACCATTTTCTAAAAAGAGGACACCTTTTTTCCTTGGGGGGGGTAGTATGTTTCAAAACAGTGTTACTATGAATGCAAACTTTAATACAGTGAAAAAGACACTCTACTTATTTATATATATTTACATTATGCTAATAAACATTTCCAATATTCTTTTGAATGTCCATGTACTAAAATAAAATATTTGATGCGTGTACCTTCATTAACTATTAGTTAATAATGTCGATAGAAAATGAAGCAATGTGATAACAGTTTTACCTGGTCAAAAAGTAGTCCTTTTGCTTAGCCTTTTCGCTTTCGCAGAGCTAATGTGTGCTTCTAAATCACTTGCACCTTTATTAGCAACTGACACATAAGTGCCAGCTTTACATGTAATTCCTTCTGCTTCCCACGGATCTCAACTTGAACAAAAGCAAGGGAATTTTTATAAATCAACTGTAATTTTGTACATTCGTTTGGGATTGTTTCCACTCAACTGTCATTTGCTGCTTCTGTCAAGCAACAGTTTGATGCTGAACACTACAGTTCAACAATGTTTGCGGAGAGATTATTAATCTTATAATTGACCAATTGGTGTGCGAGAAGGTGGGACTTACAAAGAGGGGTTAAAGCAATGCAAATATGTGCGCATGCACAATGATGTATTAGACCAGATGCACATCATAATGCAACTAAAGCGAATCACTGACATTTTCACAAATTTAGAAATCCCGGCCGGGTGCTTTTTTAAGGTACGAAAAAGAGGACATGTGCGGGGAAAAGTGGATGTATGGTCACCCTAGCCATGCCGCCTTGTGAAGTTCTAGATTAGAAGATAATCTCCAGTATTTGAGTTACATTTGTAGTTTGTTTTGCCTTTGTTTTTGAATCCAGTTCGGTTTTCTGTGTATACCTGTGTTTTCTTTGTGTTTGTTAATAAATCTGCATTTGGGTTCACCACTTCTGTCATTCTCTTCCTCTGTGAGTAACTTTGGTTAATGAATGGCAAATCCTATTCTCTCTGACCGTCATGAACTCCAATTCCCAGCAGTCACAGCAAGCGTTCAAATATGCCCACACTGGACTCTAACTCCCCTGCACCACCTGGATCTCAATCACAGAGTTCTGATCAGCCACACCTGCACATCATTATTACAGCAACCACTGCACCCTTTATAAGAGACATTTTCACATTCAGTTCTTGCGAAGTATACGCTCAGTTCCCTAGTGTTTGATGTTACCAAGCTTATGTAATTCTGCCTGAATCCCTGTTGTTATTCTTTTGCCTGTTTGTTAACCAGAAGATCCCCGTCTGTCACTCACTTCGACGTCGTGTCGAAGAAGTGACACTAGGGGTCTCTCTTGAGCGCCGAAATATGCCTCTGATCTATGAAAAAAAGGCCAATGAGAGTTGGTGAACAGTATTTGCATACCCCGCCTCCAGATACGGATATAAAGGCGAGGGAAATACGCTCGTTCATTCAGTAATTTTCTTCGGTGCCGATGGTCGTGTGTGCAGCCAGCGGTGAATGACAGAACTGATCCTGCTTCTATCCTCTGACGCTCTGCTTTCCTGTTGGATCTACGGCGCACTTCAGCGGCTTTTCTCTTCTCTGCACGGCGTGCAGTTTGCCCCTGGGTGCTTCGACAGCGCAGAGTTAAGAGTTTCCTTATAAAGAGTAATTTTCTCTGTGAAAGAGTTTATTTCTCTAAAAGAGCAATACACAGCGGTGTTAAACGTCCTTTTCAGGACACGTCTTTATAAAGATGCCATTCAACCCCTGTGTAGTTCCTGGATGCGGTAGAGTGCTCTCCGCTTCTGATGGCCACAGGCGCTGTCTCGTGTGTCTGGGCGCCGATCACACCGAGGCAGTGTTTGTGGATGGTTCATGTTCTCACTGAGAGAACATGACCATAGCAATGTTGCGGTCGCGGCTTGCTTTCAATAGAAAGCACGCCACTCCAGCCGCCCCCCATGTTGCTCCTTTTTCCCACGGGATTGAGGACGATGCGGCTGGCGATGGAGGCGATTTGGGGAGGGCAGCGGGTGCAGTTCCGGTGGGTACGCCTCCTCGGACCACCCGCCCCCCGACGCGCTCGTTGATCTCCATCCGTGCTCGAGGCAACGGCGACTCGCCTCCGGGCCGGTCTGCCTATCCTCTGGAGCTTGAGGTGGATGAGCTCGCCGCTCCATCGGAGAGCGCGACGTCTGACGCTGACTCCTCCCCTGGGCTGTCGCCTTTGGGACAGCACGCCCAGGCTGAGGCTGACACGCAGATGTCCGACATGCTTGCCCGGGCCGCCGTCGGTGTGGGGCTGGATTGGAACCCTCCATCCTCCCCACACCGGTCACGATTGGATGACTGGTTCCTGGGGTCTGGGCGCCGCTCACAGCCATGCCCACCCCCGGTCCCCTTTTTTACCTGAGGTGCATGACGAGCTGAAGTCTTCATGGAGAGCCCCGCTCTCCATTTGTCAAAAGCCCTGCTCGTCAACTCTCGCTACCCTAGATGGCGGGGCGGCCCACGGGTATACGGCGATTCCCCAGGTGGATAGGGCGGTTGCGCTCCAACTTTGTCCCGGTAACCCTACCACCTAGCACGGGCGCCCTATACCCCCTTCCAAGGCCTGTAGGACGACATCCTCATTAAACTCCAAAGCCTACAGTGCTGCTGGACAAGCCGCCTCCGCCTTGCACGCCATGGCCATCCTGCAAGTCCACCAGGCCAAGGCGCTCAGGGTTCTGCATGAGGGTTGCCCTGACCCCGATGTGCTGCAGGAACTGCTCTCAGCGACCGACCTCACCCTCAGAGCCACGAAGGTCACCGCGCAGGCACTCGGACAGGTGATGGCCACCCTTGTGGTCCAGGAACGTCATCTCTGGCTCAACCTGGTCGAGATGCGTGAGGCCGACAAAGTTCGCTTCCTTGATGCCCCTGTCTCCCAGCTTGGCCTCTTTGGCGACACCGTCGAGGACTTCGCCCAGCAGTTGAAAAGTACGGTGAAAAAGCAGACGGAGGCCATCTCTCACATCCTGCCTCACCACAAACCTGCCGCCATGGCCACTGCCCCGTCTGCTCACCGAGGGCGTCCCCCTGCGGCCAAGAAATCTGCTCCGCCTCAACCCGGGTCCAGCTCTCAGCCCCAGCGTCGAGCACACCGCAGGAAGCAGACGCCCCCCATCTCTCGGACCCCCTCGGGGACCCATAAGTCTCCCAGGTGCTCCTGAGATGGACGACCCAGCGGCACAGACATTAGCTCCAGAGGTGGTAAGACCGCTCCGTCCCCCGGTGGAGGGCCGGGAGGAGAATTTTTCATTTTCATTTGAAAATTGACACGACGTCGAAGTGAGCGACAGACGGGAAACTTGTGGTTAACAAACAGGCAAAAGAATAACAACAGGGATTCAGGCAGAATTACATAAGCTTGGTAACATCAACCCCCTTAGATGGGGTTGCGGTACCCATATTCTCAATGAAAGAGCTATTTCCTATGTCTCTGCGTCACCTGGCCCGCAAATGCCGTTCTCACAGCACTCTGCCACCAGATCTCAACAGTCCCGGCTTCCTGGACACGGACCACCCGTCTCCAGCCCCACGACTGTCCCCTGGCCGGCCGGTTCCGACGAGTCTTGAGGACGCCTACCCTGGACCTCCTCCTCAGTCGCTAACCCACCCCCTGCCGGGTGTGCGGA
Source organism: Moxostoma hubbsi (assembly GCA_032164185.1). NCBI lineage: Eukaryota > Metazoa > Chordata > Actinopteri > Cypriniformes > Catostomidae > Moxostoma > Moxostoma hubbsi. Next base: position 10,933,524 of record JAVLUX010000034.1, read on the forward strand.
GCAAGGTAAGTGCTTTGAGTCTTTTCTCAGCACCCCAGCCGTGGGTCGCCCTGTTGCCGCCCAACGCTGCCCTACCTGCTCCGCCCCGCTGCTCTGCCCTGCCGGGTACGTCAAAATGAATCGTCCTTTTGGTGCCCCTAGCGCAGAGGTTGGATGCGTGGCTTTCACTTCCCAACCCGTCTTGCTGGCTGGCCCAGACCATCCGACTCGGTTACGCAATTCAGTTTGCCAGGCCCCCGCCCCCCTTCATGGGCATCCGCTTTTCCGCACTGTCCCTCCAACCGAGATGAAGAAGGGTTTCTACAGCCCTTACTTCATCGTACCCAAGAAAGGCGGCAGCTTACGACCAATCTTGGACCTGCGAGTTCTCAACCAAGCGTTGCACAAACTTCCGTTCAAAATGCTCACGCAGAGACACATCTTAACCTGCGTACGGCATCTAAATTGGTTCGCAGCGGTAGACCTGAAGGACGCGTACTTCCACGTCTCCATTCTGCCTCGACACCGCCCCTTCCTGGGGTTTGCATTCGATGGCCAGGCGTATCAGTACAAAGTCCTCCCCTTCGGCCTGTCTCTGCCCCCTCGCGTCTTCACGAAAGTCGCAGAGGTGGCCCTTGCCCCGCTCCGAGAAGCCGGCATCCGCATACTCAATTACCTCGACGACTGGCTTATACTGGCTCACTCGCGAGAGTTACTATGCGCCCACAGATACCAGGTGCTCATCCACCTCAGCCGTTTGAGGCTTCAGGTCAACTGGGAAAAGAGCAAGCTTACTCCAGTCCAGAGCCTCTCTTTACTCGGTATGGAGTTAGACTCGGTCTCAATGTCAGCACGGCTCACCAACGAGCGTGCCCAGTCAGTAAGTGCCTCACCGCCTTCAGGCCGGGCGCAGCGGTTCCCTTAAAACTTTTCCAGAGGCTCCTGGAGCATATGGCGTCCTCTGTGGTTGATGCATATGAGACCGCTCCAACACTGGCTTCAGACCCGAGTCCCGAGACGAGCATGGCGCCACGGCACGCATCGGGTGACAATCACCCCCGCCTGCCGCCAAACATTCGAACCCTGGACAGACCTCTGTTTCTTACAGGCAGGAGTACCCCTACAGCAGGTGTCCCGACGCGTCTTGGTCACGACCGATGCCTCCAGATCGGGTTGGTGCTCCGTTTGCAACGGGCATGCAGCCACAGGCCGTTGGAAAGGGGCCCAACTGCGTTGGCACATCAACTGCCTCGAGTTGTTGACCGACCTTTTGGCCCTGCGGAATTTTCTCCCATTAGTTCGAGATGAACATATCCTGGTCAGGTCGGACAGCACCACTGCGGTGGCGTACATAAATCGCCAAGGCAACGTACGCTCCCGCCACATGTCACAACTCGTCCGTCATCTCCTCCTCGACTCAAGTTGCTGCGTGCCACTCACATCCCCGGCAACCTCAATGTGATAGCGGATGCGCTGTCACGACAACGCTTGCCTGGCGGAGAGTGGAGGCTTCACCCCCACTCGGTTCAGCTGATTTGGGAATGGTTCGGCAAGGCCCAGGTAGACCTGTTTGCCTCCCGAGAGACCTCCCACTGCCCGCTCTCGTGTCTTCCCGGCCACTTCGCTGAGCCGAGCCGCTGAGGTGCCCGGAACACTCCCATCCTGAATGAACGAGCGTATTTCCCTCGCCTTTATATCCGTATCCGGAGGCGGGGTATGCAAATACTGTTCGCCAACTCTCATTGGCCTTTTTTCATAGATCAGAGGCATATTTCGGCGCTCAAGAGAGACCCCTAGTGTCGCTTCTTCGACACAACGTCTCGTTCCCTCCATCAGGGAATGGAGGTTACATACGTAACCGAGACGTTTGTCTCCAGCCTGTTTATGTCTGTTTGCCGATCACCTGACCTTCTGCCTGTACATACGGTTGGATTTTGCCTGTTGTCTGTATCGGTCTTACTGCACTTGCATCCTCCTCTCCTGGTGATTTATCTGACACTGACTTATTCTACTTATTAGAGGCTTTAATGTATCAGTTGCTCATTGTACGAGCCTGGAAAAGCAACTGCTACCTGCCAAAAGTGGGAATGATGCACACCAGCCAGCGGGCAATTGCTTCTCAAGAATTTAATATATGTTAAATTAGTTTTCATTATAAATCTTTTTCTCATTCATGACAATTGAAAGGTCTTTACTCAATTGCAATTTACCATGTTTTATTGGCAAATCAAAAACTGTACATTTGTGTTGCCAAAGAGTTTGCAGCATAAATGCATACAATGATAAATTATGTAAAGTAAAAGAACAATATTACAAATAAAAAGTAGGCTAATGGTAAAGATATTGTGCAACCAAAAAAAAAGAAAACATATACACACCCTCATGTTGTTCCAAAGCCCTGTGGATTGCATGCTTCTTTGGAACACAAAGGAGATTTTAGTTTCAATCACCATTCACTTTCATGGCCTGTTTTTTTTTTTTTTCTTTCTCTCCTTTCATACAATTAAAGTGAATAGTGACATATCTAACAGTCTGAACAGTATCTTTATTTTATTCCATGGAGGATAGAAAGTCATGAGCTTGAGTAAACAATGACAGAATATTAATTTTGGGTAAACTATTACTCCGTAGTGACAAATTTAATAGAAATAAGGTCAAATATATTAAATAAAATATCAGTGCTATAATAATAACAGTAATAAGCTAAGAAATAGCAAATGTTAACTAAAATAAGTCATATTAATTGGACTAGAAAGATAAGAATAAGACAAAATGTGCCAAAAATATTTACAGTATAATGAATGTAAGTTTAGTGATGCAGACATGGGGGCAAGTCACTGCCTATGCTGAATGGTAACACTATGAAAATGCACTGCAGTACATTCTCAGCAGTACATTATTAGCATAGCAGTTGGGTCTCTTCATTGTATGGCTTTCGTCAAGTGTCTAGAAAATCCCATTCATCACACATGGAGGTGTCGTTTCAAGCTCTTTGGTTTTGACAGAAGCTTGGTCAGTTTACTCAGGCCCTTGTATACCTACAAAACATGCCAACTCTTGAATCCACTGACGTGCACAGCAGAGGTGGGGGACTCGAGTTACATGACTTGACTGGAGTCTGACTCGCTTGAATAAATGAAGAAAATGACTTGACTTTGACTTGAGAACCAGTGACTCAAGACTTGAATTGACTTGAACTACATGACTCGACAATGACTTGAATGTTTTTTTTATTATTATTATTTTCAATAACGTATTATAAATAGTAATGAAATGTGTTTGAAAAAATATTGCGACATCAATAATTCATATGCAAAAATTTAAGCCCACTGATCTGCATCTGCAGTTAACGCTGTGCTCTCAACACGCCAAAATGACAGATGATTGTCGAGTTCCCAAAATAATCTCCTTTGGATATAAAGATTTTGAATTGGAGAGTATGAATAAAAAAAGATTTGCCAGATGCACAATATGCATTGCAAAAATATCCGATACAACCACCACAACCTCGAATTTCATCAGACATTTTAAAAACCACAAGGAAAGGTAAGTAAATCATTTTGTTATCATTTTATTATCTTGAAAGGTTTATATGTAAAATTACTGTTCAAATGTTTGAGGGTTGTCAATTAAAATGATTCACGATTAATCATGTCTTGTAGCGTGACAAGTTTGAAATTACCCGACATTGCCTGTAAATGTGTGTGCCTTTTCTAAACTTTCTCAACAGTCAACAATATACCATAATCATTTGTTGGCAATATAAAACATAACAGGAAGATTTGCAGTCCCAACACTTTATTTAAAACGTGACAAGTAGTATAAAATATACAGAATGACTCGTGGCGAAATCCAAGTGCTCTAATAGTGATTATGACATTTGAAGCCCTTGAATGCAATACCTTTATGACTATTTTATATAAATGTATCTCTGAAGGGAACTGACTGTCTTCAGAAAAGTTTCAATGACATTCTCTTTTCATCTTAACTCCGTATAATGCCTAATAAAGTATTGTTTATAAGCGCAGGGCTGCTTTGTGTACATGTGTTACCAGGGTAACAGCTATATTTCTGCTGTTCCATAAGCACCACCTACTGTCAAAGAGCGAATTTGCATTTGCATTCAGCCCATCTGCTGTTATTTTTCGATTAATATGAAAGTCTGACCGCAATTCTACATTTTGATTATACATTATATATTATATTATACATTTGAACCCGTTAATTCTAAAAATCTAAACAATTCAGATAATAAGGTATCTAGAAATATTCACAGTATTTTTAAGTGCCCACGATAAAACTACCGTGCAAGTTCATTAAACCAATTTACTATATATATATATATATATATATATATATATATATATATATATATATATATATATATATATATATATATATATATTCATCTTTTCAGAGCAAAATAAATATTTATTTAAAAAATTAACCTCTATATATTTTAGTACTACGGCTTGACTTGACTTGAAACTCATCAGGACTCAACTTGCTTGAGGTGAGTCACTGACTTGACAAGCTTGATTTGTCTGCACTGCACTTGAGACTTGACTCGAGACTTGATGGTTAATACTTGAGACTTGCATGTGACTTAAACATGTGTGACTTGCTCCCACCTCAGTTTCTGCACATCCCTAACAAAAACAACAGTGCCCTAAATGCAAACGAGAGTTAAAAAAAATCAGACATACCCTAAACCAACACCTGAACCTATCTGATAGTGTCCTTAAAGCAAATGCGATATGAAAAACACATTTTCTGAAGCAACCACGTCATTTCATCTCAGTCCTATTATACTTTTGCCTCTCGTGTCAGCAGGGCCTTATTAACGCACTGGTTGGGGGTGTTTCCCAGTTGCGGCATCATCCACCGTATTCTCCTCCATCGACGTTCTCAGCAAGGCGTGATTGAAAGCTTGTTCAGAGGGAGATGCTGATGTAAACACAGAGAAGGAGTGCAATGGTTAAATCAGTATTACTATTGCTACAACACATCATCAGTAGGGTAAATCTAACTTATCTCATGGTGGTCTACAAGGTGTGCAACGGTTAAAGCACATTAATACGGCTTTACTTGTCAGCACGCATACTTGGTCTGGCCCGGGCCTCTGTCTTCTGTCAATCACTCTATTGGATGAGCTACCATGCAAGCTAATCATGTTGGGTTAAATGTGTAAATGTAGGTGGGTCTGTAATACAAGTGTTAACATATTATTTCAAGTAAAAGTGGCATGATATCATAACATTGCAATGTATATGTAATAAAATGAAAAATACATGTTTATAAAGTCATAATTAGCCATTATACTCTTGATTTATGTGAAAGTGAATAAAACGCACACACCTCTAAAACACCTCTAATGGTTTGTTCACCAGGAAACTGCAACAAAACATAGAACGTAGCACGCAAAACTCAGCTTGCAAAAATTTAGTTATATTACACTTTTTCTCAATCGCTTTGGCTCATTATTTGAAACAGTCTTAACATTCTCTAAACTATAAGTGCAATTGTCACAAATGTTTTATGGGACATCACAACTCTTACACAACTTGTTACATTCAAAAATGTAGTAACCCAGAATATTTAATTAATGCTTAAATACCTAGTTATTGTGTCAGTAAATTGGCCACCAAAATTAAAAGTTTGTTTGTCATCGTGTGATCCATACTAGTCAAAATGTTTAGATGTTTTGTTTAACCATGGCAGTCAACCCTGGAAATATTTGTTATATATATATATATTTATATATATATACTGACTGCTTACTGTCATATACAACAATGTCAGTTTTGTCTGGCTGAATGCTAATGTGTATCACACTGAGCTTTTTAGATAACGATTTCAACAGTAGGTGAAAACACTGGGAAAAGTCATTACTGTACAATACTGTAGTACACAGAAAAAAGAAAATTCACACTTGTATGTATACAGAAAATGTATTTTTGTAGCAATGTGTTACATGCAAACAGAAAATTCACTTTTGCATGTCCATTTTTACACATTTCTTACATGTAAATTCATTTATGGTGAACAGAAAATTGCCACAAAATAACATCCATGCAAAAAACTGTGGTAGTTCTGAAAAAACAATCAATTGTACCTCCTCACAGTAGTGACACTAAAAGTTCTCATCTTCTTGTTGGACATCCTGTCACTCTTGTTGGTCTGGCCACTTTTTGCACATTTTGTTAGGTTCCAGCTTTATTCCAAAATGGATTAAATTCATTATTTTCCTCAAAATTCTTCAAACAATACCCCATAATTACAATGTGAAAGAAGTTGTTTTTAAATCTTTGCAAATTTATTAAAAATTAAAAATAAAACAAATCACATTTACATAAGTATTCACAGCCTTTGCTCAATTCTTTGTTGAAGCACCTTGGGCACCAATTACAGCCTCAAGTCTTTTTTTGTATGATGCTACAAGCATGGCACACCTATTTTTGGGCAGTTTCTCACATTTTCTTTGCAGGACCTCTCAAGCTCCACCAGGTTGGATGGGGAGCGTCAGTGCACAGCCATTTTCAGATCTCTCCAGAGATGTTCACCGGGTTCAAGTCTGGGCTCTGGCTGGGCACTCAAGGACATACACAGAGTTGTCTCGTAGCCACCCCTTTGTTATATTGGCTGTGTGCTTAGGGTCGTTGTCCTGTTGGAAGATAAACCTTCACCCCAGTCTGAGGTCCAGAGCGCTCTGGAGCAGGTTTTCATCAAGGATGTCTCTGTACATTGCAGCATTCATCTTTCCCTCGATCCTGACTAGTCTCCCAGTTCCTGCCGCTGAAAAACATCCCCACAGCATGATGCTATCACCACCATGGTTCACTGTAGGGATGGTATTGGCCAGGTGATGAGTGGTGCCTGGTTTCTTCCAGATATGACGCTTGCCATTCAGGCCAAAGAGTTCAATATTTGTTTCATCAGACCAGATCATTTTGTTTGTCATGGTCTGAGAGTCCTTCCGGTGCCTTTTGGAAAACTCCAGGCGGGCTGTCATGTGCCTTTTACTGAGGAGTGGCTTCCGTCTGGCCACTCTACCATACAGGCTTGATTGACATGCATGTTAAATTAATGAGAAATTAAAATCTGGTGTGAACAAGAAACTAATTGTTCAGAGATTATTGTTATTGAATATATACTAATTCATATATATAATTATTTTATAATTTAGAATTGAGCCAAAGATTTTGAGAAAAACTATAACATTCATTCTGTGAGACCAGGTTGTGATTTGTTTGTGTATTTATGAAGTCTTTTTAACCCCAAGTTCACACAGGTGTCCTTGTAAACTATATGTGTAGTTCATCATCTTAACTGTGGACATGTTCCACTAAAACTTGACAACCATTATTTTGAACACTATATTTTTTAAATAATTTAAAACCCAACAAAACAGGCTGGCGAGAGGGTGGACGTACAGATAGATAGGGAAAACCAGGGCTTAAATACACAGGAGCAAACAAGGGAATGAGGAACACCAGAGGAAATAATCAGAAGAAAACCAATCAAGAAATTAAACTACAAAGGACTAAAAAACTAACAGAAAACAGGAACTAAACAAGAATTTCAACATAAAAGACGAGACAAAAAACAGGGAATATGTGATGGATAGATAGATGGATGGATGGATGGATGGATGGATGGAAAGAAAGATTTGTACAATTTATGATATAATTTCATATATTACTCTGTCTAAATGATCCTGTATACACATCTCTAAGTCAATTTTATACTGTTAATTTTATTCACACATCGCTTTGAGGGCAGAGCAGTGTCCTTAGTACTTTACATATGAAAGGCCCTTAATTGAAACTAGCATTCATCTCAAGTATCCATCTGAGTCAAAGCATAAAGTATCATCCTATTCTCTTTCAGTCCACTGCTAAGCAACAACCTACAGAGGATTTCATTTTTTATTGCTTGGAAGGGTTTCAGAGGGGCTTGCATAATTTTGCTTTGTGGGGGTCTGTTTTTTCCTTCAATGAGGTCACGTTGGATTAGGTGATGGATATGAAAAAAAGCGACGCTTATCTCTCTTTTGGTGAATATCAGGCAATGGGTTAGGAGATAGTGATGGACACAGCACAGCATGGAAAGGGGCTTGCAGGTAACCAACGTTCCAGACAAGAAAACACCACCAGTGTGGTTCAAAGTTTTCTGTGTTGCTCCTGCTTTCGAACAAGTGAGAAAGACTGCTTGGAATATGATCAGGAAGAGTCACATAATCCTAAAGCTGTCGTGGATAAGGAGAGAGTCCATATCATTGTTGAAGATTTGGGAATAGACAACCCTGGCTTCTGCCTCTATGAAGCTGAGCACTGCGGCCCACCTAAACAGAGCATCATGGGACGTTCTGCTAGTTCTGTGTCCGTATGCCAAAGAGCTGCAAAAAAGAAAAAGCTTGCACCTCTTTCTTCCTTACCACTTCAGTCCAGAGCTAATACAGAGGATTTGACTGTTGTAGACTCTCTTATCTATGGTATGGGCAGCACTAGTGATGGTGTCCTTCTCACACCACCAGTTATTAACCTTATACCACCAACACCTTCTGACGTATTAGACGACCAGTTCTTCGATATAAATTCAGAAGAAGAGAGCCTCATGCAAACATCGGGCAGTGAAGGTGTGGACAGTGTTGCTACAGGTGAACAGGAGAGTGAGGAGGATGGTGAGAGGTCAGATGAAGAAGTGGAAACTAAAGAGACCAAAGATGAAGAAAGTCCTCCTGAACTTCCAGAGTTGCAGCTCCAGGAGGAAGTTACTGTCAAGAAGAAAACTGTGGACAAGATACACTTCCTGCGAAGCTCCTTTCAAGTTTCCCCTCTTCCTGAATATCCTCGAAAAAGTAAGAGGCGTAAACATCATTACATGGAGTCCATTTGTCCAATTGTCAATTTTTTACAAGATCTTCTTAACTCGTGACGTATTGTTTCAAAATAGTCAAATCTTTGTTTACATTGGCAGGAAGCCTCAATACTGGAATCAGTTTGCTACAGTTCACTGAACACAACTTGGGTGAGTTTGTTTTGCTTTGTGGTAAATCTTCACAATAGTTTTGTCTTCAATGCCTGGAGCTTATGTTGTATTATTCACACTGTGTGAAGACTGGGTAAGAGATGCAACAGATATCTTTTAGAGCTTTTCCCTGCAAATTTTGGATTATCACTCATTTGAAAAGGTCCTCATAGGGCATCCAATGTAACATACACAGTATTATTTGTATTAACTTGCCATATAAACAGTGAATACTTTATTAGCCAGTTTTAAATATTTAACTTCTGCTTCAACTCAGTTTGCCAACCGATTGATTGTAGCAACTTAGCAAATGTTGAGGAACTGATGTCATAAATCAGTGGAAAGAGAGAAAATAGGCACTTGCAGCGACCACAAGACCCGACCCAAATTGTTATTTTGTGAAATTATTCTGTGTTATTGTGATATTTTAAAGGATTAGTTAAAAGATAACACAAAAATAGAACAAATCTCTCATATTTTACTCACCCTCATGTATTCCAAACCATAACACTTTCTTTCTTATGCCTAACACAAAAGTAGAAAATGTATTGAATATTCCAGTCCGTCTTTTCAATACAATGGCAGTGGATAGCGACTCACTTTAAAGTTTAAAAAAGGAACTAAAATTATAATAAATGTAGTCCATGTGATATGTGCATCATATTCTAAGTCCTCTGAATGTTTTGGTATGAAACAGCCCAAAATCTAAGTAATATTTTAGTGAAAATACTGAAGTCCGTTGCATGTTCATTAGCATTATGAGAGGGTTGTTTCTCACCAAAACCTTTGTATGCCTTCAGAAAACTTGGAATATGATGCTTGAGCTATATTTATAATACTTTTGGGACATATTTATGCTTTATAGTGAGTCACTATCAATGGCTATTTTATTGAAAATACAGGCAGAAATATTCATTATAATTGAGAGAAATTATATAGAAAGAAAGAATAATAGGTTTGAAATGACATTTGACAGATTTGCAATGACGTGTGTGGAATCGTATTTGAGGGAGTTCTATAAATATTCTGAGGTTTACTTAGTAACTTTAAGCAAGCAAGCAAGTAAAAAAAAAAGCACAATAAATCTAAGACAGACTGAATCCTTCATCATCCGCGCATATCCTTGAAACACTGAAACTGCACTCTCATGACTCAACTTGAGATTTTACTCATGTCTTCATCCAGGTGTGGTTTCCATGGGAAAAGGCAGAGTTCAGAGGCTGTGGGTGGACATGCAACTCTGCAGGTTTCATCATGAACAAAGCATGCATCTTCAACACGTTAGAAATGTAGACCCTTTAGTAAAACAAGCTTTAGCACTTTACTGAAAACTAAGGTGTTTATTGTTTGGTCTTAGAGAAATGACACCCATTGAGTCGCATTTAATCTCAGTGTTCTGACTGGGGTGCTAGTCTTGTGAGCAAGGGGTAATCTGTTTGAGACAATGGTGTCTATGCTGTGGCAAGGGACATCTTTTGTACACATTTGTCCCAGGATTCTTCAGTGTGAAGCCATATGACCTGTTCCCAAGCATTGTATTCCACCTCCTCATGTGTCTTTTTCAAATGCAATCAAAACCCCTAAGAAACATTCACACACCCTGTACTTTGATGTGCTAATGGCTGTTATTTAAAGGGATTGTTCACCTAAAATTATAATTCTGTCATCATTTAATCACCCACCCTTATGTTTTACCTGACTTGTCTGACTTTCGTTCTTCCAAGAAACACAAAAAGTCTTGTAAGAAGTTGTTCAGGCTGAATGCACTTTTGCACTCAAAGCTAGACGCAGTGCAATTAATAAATCAGAATGCAGGTGTCTTGATGTAAAAATGTATTCTGTGTCAACAGCCCATTAGGCAGTAGGTTAGACTTAATTTACTTTCATTGGATGTTTTGTACATACAATCAAAGTGAATGGGGACTGAGGCTGTCATTTGTGTTCCACTAAAGGAAAAAAATTAATATGGATTTGTGACAACATGAGTAAATAGATGCGTTTTCACTATCAGGCCAGTGCGAGCTAGGGCTATCAACAATAGCCTAGGACCTCGACATTAAAATCGATCTGCATTCCCACCATCGGGCCAATAGCCCTGCAGCATTTCCCTTAATATGCCGCTCTGTTGTCAACGTCACACATCCACCCATTTCACAAGCAAGAGGGAAAATCAAGCTGAGGCATCACACTCTGGAGAGGAGATTAGCTAGCCCTTGAAATAAACATGTATTTGTACTGTGTCTGCAATGTTTTTATCTTTTCCCGAACCTGTACCGTTGTGTGCTGGATACACAACTTGGCAAGTTCGGCAACAATATACTTGATCACGTTCGGCAGCAGTGTGGGTGTGTGTGTGCATGTTTATACAACGTTGTGGGGACCTGAGATCACCTACCTTGTCCCCACGAGGATAATGGGTTATTAAACATACTAAGCAATGTTTTTTTTTTTTAAATTTACAAATGCAAAATGGTTTCTGTGAGGGTTAGGGTTTCTGTTAGATGCATGGAAGTCTATGGAGAGTCCCTACGATGATATAAAAACAAGTGATCGGTGCGGGGCTGCACGGTAGAAAGGAATAAATGTTAATCGTCTGCAGCTTTGATCGATTTTTGCTTTTAAGCAGGGTCAAAGCGGAAAACCTGCACTCACATAAGTAAGTGGAGGTGAAGGGGATGAAGACTTTCATAGCCTTTAGAGAGAGGTGGGGAAACTCAGTCTTATACGTAAAGCAAAGCGATATGATGCTTCAGTCGCCTTAAATATGAACAGAGATAAAAGTGTGGATTACTCTCTTTTGTGTTTGCAATTCTTTCAGCTTTCTGTCAAAAAATTCCAGTGGCTTGGCCATCATACTAGAGTGCTTGGCCTCAATGTGATGCTGGAGCTTACCGTGTCTCATACTATCATTTGCTAGCACCTCTCTGCAAATAACACACTGTGGCAGTGGCGCACCATCGGGACCGGTCCACGAAAATCCCAACTTTAAATATTCGTGATCATACTTCCTCTGTTTTTGCTTGGCCCAGAATCTGCCTCCTCTCCTGTAGACTTTTGTATTGTAGACACTACAAAGTGATCCATTTTGCAATATGCATAACATGCATTTTAACATGCAAGCTAGCAGGACTGATGTGTACAGACATGAACCATTAAATTTTTTTCTGTGCCTCCCCTGGGACTCTCTGGTGCCCCCGGGGAGGCGCACCTCACCTATTGAAAACCTCTGGTTTAAAGGAAACTGTATTCTCTGGTGCTGTGTTTCACACTGCTCCAGAGTACAGTGGGGGCACTTTGGAGACCAGGGAAACAGCAGACAGGGCGGAAAGACCAAGATACTTCCCATGATCCCAAAGGCCTCTCTCACTCTGAAAATCAGTACCTCTACCTTCTTCAGCCACGTGATTTTACAGGAATCCAGTTTGCAATTTACAGCCTGTTTTCAAGGAGGAGAATGTGTCGAACTTCAGCGCATATGTGTGTTAGTCTCCTCCAGAAGGATCTTGTTGTTCGATCCCTCAGATCTTGACCTGTGTTAAGTCCTTGGCTTTACTGACTTTTCTCTGCAGTCTAGGGGCAGGCTCTGCACATATCCTCTTCCTGTTCACTGTCTAGAATGTCCAGAGGCTGTCAGAGGGCCGACTGCACTGCACAGACCGTGTGAAGTGGCCCAGTTTCCGAAAGCCTCCTCTCCTTTTCTGGACCCTTTTAGTTCTGTCTGGGGAATAAGTAATTCTCAAAGCATACTGAGACATGGCCTCATTCATGTTTTTATTCATGTTTGTTTGATTTTGCAGTTGGGATAGAATGATAGATGATACTTTTAAATAGATTTAAATGGGTCAGAGACATTTATCTATTAAGTTATTCAAAATTGCATTAAAAATGTTATTCACACAAAATCATTACTTGAATACAACTATTTTATGATGAACATTTAAACAAGTAGTTTTTCAACAGGTTGAGAACAACTGGTGTAACAAACTTGCAGGTAGCCATTTTGTTGTCATGTGACAAAAAAATTAAAAGAGAGAGAGAGAGAGAGAAGAGGAGTCATTTACACTCTCATTACTGTGTGTGAAGTAAAACAAAATAAAAAAAATAAATTGAAATCTTTTTTGAAAAGGCACATTTTGACCAGGTCAAATGGAGTAACCCTAAGAAAACTTAATTATATTCATGATTAATAAAAAAGAAAAAAAAGAAAAGATATTTGTAAAAATATGTTTTAGGTATTTTAGTGTATTAGAGGAGCAACAAACACATTCTAATAATGTTTACTTAATTTATGAAACCAACATAGTGTCAATAAGGTTGTCTGGGATGAAAAAATATGATAAAAATTAGAACTCTTTTAAAATCTTGTTTAAAACATATGTATCAAGTTTATAGATATGTTATCTTTGTTTCCATGTTGGTTTCATAAATTTTCGAAAAACATTTATAGATTTATTAATTTATTTAATTAATTTATTTAATTTTTTTTAAGGAAAAAGAAACGCGTGTACACAAATTAAATGTTTGGAAAAAGACTTCAAGCTTATTTTTCAAGATTTATTTAAGATTTAAATATAAAAAACTTGATTCACAAATACTGTATCAAGAATTTCTCTTGTGGTTACTCTAATAACCTGAAAAAAATGTGCTGTTTCATCATATGACAAAAACAAATAGCTACACCACTTGACCTTGATTTGGTGTTTTGCAAATATTAATATTTTTAAACAGAATTTTTTTACTGCCAATTTCTTTTTTTTTTTTTTAAATAAACAATGATACATACATACATACATACATACATATATATATATATATATATATATATATATATATATATATATATATATATATATATATATATATATTAGTACAGTTATACCACTAAGAAACTAAGAATTTTGTTTTACTTTAACCCCCTTACTTACATTTTTACTTATATCAGAATGTCTGACCTCAAAATGTAAAACATTTTCATTATAGTAGAGGTTTATTTAAGTAATTGTTTTTTGAATTGCAATTTTTAAATAATTTCACATTATTGACCCATATCCCAGTGGTTTCCCTCAGACTAGGCACAAAACTGGCACTGATGTTTTCTATTACACAGAATCAACAAGGATCAGAGAGTAGACTTCTGACAGGATTTAAGAATATAATTTCAATGTGACAATTCCCAGCACTTGTTTGTATTTTCCTGCTTTTTTGGGGGGGGGGGTACATAAAGCAATGTGGTAATGGGAATTTTAGAACAGTCTGCTGTCTGTGGGAAAACATAGATGACATTGGTCACTAAACTATGCCACTGGCTAGACAGTCCCTTACTTACTCCTATTTCACTGCCAGCCCAGTTAGCAACATCCCACAGTATCCTAGTTTGGTATTCTGTGTGTTGGCATTTATTTTAGTGTATGTGCACCAGACTTGTGATAAATCAGTGATGACTGATGGTACAGAGCACATGTAATAACAACCACAGCAAAAAGCAAACTCTTTAATTCCTCCCTCAATATCATCGGATCAAGTATTAGTACAAGCATACAGAGATTAAGTAGCTGTTTCCGGTTGACATTATTAATTTGACAAAAATTCCAACCAAGCTTTCAAGTGTGTTCTACAGAGCACTATACACCAAATATGGTGCTCTGGACTGTGCAGACTGGAGTTTGGGACAATTTTTCCCATGTTAGCTTTAAGTTCTACTTGTTTTGTTTCCCAGAGTTCGACTCAATGACCCAGATCGAGTTTGGTCTTCTCAGCATCCAAAATTGCTTTCCCATCAGCTCAGGAGGCATCTGCTAACATTATTGACATCTTGTTGATGTGTTGTTTTACTAATTTAGATGACCTGAGCAACAAAGATACCACCAGCCATGAGTTACTAAAGGAAGAGTTGAGGCTATTACCTCTCAAGAGCAAGATGAACGCACTAACACACCAAAAGGTAAAACTACTCAGTAAATTACTAATAACTAGTGTTGGGAACCAAGAACTGCTTCCAATTAAAAAAAAATAAAAAATCTGAATCCTATTGATGACTTTTGGTTCTGTTAATGGAATGTGCATTAATGTGCATTCATGCACAAATGCGATTGAAATTGTACTAAAGTGCTCTTACAGTGTTTCCTGCACTACTTTAAGGGATAGATCACCAAAAATAAATAAATAAATAAATAAATTCTGTATTAATTTATTAACCCAAACCTATATTGATTGCTTTCTTCCATTGAACACAGATGTTAGGCAGAATGTTAGCCTCAGTCACCATTTACTTTCATTGCATCTTTTATTCCACAGAATGAGCGTGAATGTTGTCAGAGGCTGTCATTCTGTGTAACATCTCATTTGTCTTTCATGAAAGAGAGTCATATAACGTTCAAAAGCTTTTAAGTGAACTAGCCATTTAATGGAATCATTAAGGAACCACAAAAGTTAAGAGCAATCAGAATCGTAACCAGAATCATTAAAACCCATACGATTTCCATCTCTACTGACAACCCATCAAAATCTTACAGACTGCATTCTCACCACATGACTAATTCCTCAAACAATAAAATGAATATGCATTTTAAATGGGATTAAACATTTACGAATGCTCCTATTTGTCAACTTTTCACAGAAACCAGCTGTTAGATCTTGTAGTTTGGGTGATACGGTGCCAAGAAGTCAGACCTTTCACTCCATATGCCAAGAAGGAGATGAAATTCTTGAAGATGAGGAATCACCACGGCAAAGAAGGATAACTGTTGGTAATAACATGCTTTGACCTCATATTGTCATGCATTGTCTGGGTGATAAAGGCTTTTTGTTTTCGCCATGGTCTTGTTTTGTCCCCAATCAGGTGATTCTCTCATGGATTCAGATTAATTTAGATGAATTGCATTAAACTACAGGTTTGAAAATTACCAATGAGCTTTTGTTAACTCTCCTCATCCCAGCATCTTACATTCCCCAGTCAAAGGATCATGCTGGAGACTGTGCAATAAAGGTAATTCTACTTTTAAATCTTGTTGTTTGTGAAAAAAACAACAACATTGCATTTTCTTATATTGTTTGGCTAAACAAGAAGTATTTCCCCTAACTCAAACCATTGGTTGAACCAGTGTTACTATGTCCTGCCCAGTTGGGTCACTCAAACAGATTGCAGTTCCGTTTGGTGCAATTTGTGGTACAGAAATTGCATACCTTTAATTGCACAACAAATCATTGTTTATTATTCGGTGAATAATCAACTCTTGTAGAGTTGAACACAGAGGAGTGAAACACACTTGTCGAAGAGAAAGACCCCACTAGCCATTTTGGAAAATTAAATGCAGTTACACTTGAAAATACTCCTGGGGTTTGTGTTTTAGTCAGAGCACCCACAGCTTTTGGCTATACGAAAGTAGTACATGCATGCAATGTCTTTCATGAGAGCACAGAAAATTCTCCATGGTTTTCGAAAAAACTATTAAAGCCAACTTGGTCTTATTTTCTGTCTTTTATGGTGGAATGCTCTAAATTTATCTTTTTGTGTGAAAACGTCTTTCATTGCGTTAATTTACAAAAACATGCAACAATACGTTCATGTACGGTTATTTAATTTGATGAATGTGTCTGCATGCATACACCCCATGACCTTTAAAAGTAATTTGTAACTTTTTTGTGTGTCTGTCTGTGTATCTACATGAGTGTAGCATGATTTTAATAGGCACAGAGCCAAAACTCTAGCAGAGTTGAACACAGAGGAGGTCTGCCAATGGTTTTGTAATATTGGGCTACAGAAATGCCTCCCCTTCATTCGAGGTAAAGTACAGTTTGCACTTTTTTTTTGTTGCCATTTTCCCACCCTTTTTAAATTCTGTTTAATGCACAAACCTTTCAAAGAGACAAAAGTGCATACCGCAAACCAATAACTGTTCAGATTATGTATCACTCATTTGCACTCATAAATTATTGCACCAGTTTCAGAATATTTCCATGCATCAACTTAAAAAGAGAAGGAAAACAACATTTACTAGCTAACACAACACCGTAGAGACTTTACTATTTCTGCCTAATTATTTGCAGGACCTATTTGTACAGTATTCAAAGCAATAAAGTGCTATTTTAGAGATTCATTAGTGTTATTTATCAGAAGCCAACAGTTTGGATCAATGTTAATTATAATTCTGTGGCTTTGGGTGTATCATACCTTACAGAGGCAGAGCTCAGTGGATCTCACATTGCCTCTATTGACCTCAACACCCTTGAAATCCTTCAAGTGCCCAATCTGGAGGAGAGAGAGAGGTTGCTTTCTGCCATCTACCATGAGTTACACCCACCAAACTCCACCACCCAGAGACTTGACTCCCTCCTGGGTACCATACACAACCATGAACCATTTGAGTTTGAATCAAATTACAAATAATTACTTCAGTCAAAATTGAACTGTAATTTCCTGGTACTGTAACTGGAGACTGGACAGAAACCTCAACCAAGTTTTCCTGACTTGTTTTGATTTTCTTGTGTTTCCAACCACCCCCCCCCCACCCCAAAGAAAGATTTGGTCCACACAACATTGAGAAATTCACAGCAGCTTTGGTGTCTATGACTAAGTCAAAATCATCTCCTCAAGTTAACAGCATCAGCATGAAACGATGTTCATTCAAATTTAGGTAGAGCCTTCTTCATTTACATTGAATATAAAAGTACATTGTGCTTGGTTGTAGTTCTACCTTATAATAGAGGTTGCACGACAACTCCTTTTTCTAGTCTGAAACCCATAATTCATAATCACACAATATCATGTTTTCTCTCTTATAGGCAAAAAGAGCAGAGCGCTAGAGATAAAAGAAACTCGCATCTTATAGAAATCACAATCAACGGTAACATTTTGTAATGGTAGCACAAGTGTGCAAAATTTTGTCCAATGTAATGGATCAGTGCATCTGGATATGTTTACTTTCAAATTTTTGACAACAGCTTTCTACAATGTTATTTTGATTCAGCGTCAGATCGAACAGTTCATCTGAGGACACCCAAAGAGACGAGTGTGGGAAAAGTGATGGAGTCCTGTCTGAGGATGCTGGGAATTAATGAGGACAAAGATCATTTCAACCTGAAAAAAGAACAAGGTATATAATTGTACTATATATATATATATATATATATATATATATATATATATATATATATATATATATATACAGAATATATATATATATATATATATATATAAGCAACAAGAAACAAAGCATTTACAAATGTGAAAATGTTGTGTGTACATAGGTATGAGGATTGTGAACCTTTTAGTCAGAAGAACTGGAAGGAGATATTTAAATAAAAGATATAACATTGTTGTTGATGAAAACAGTACTGCAATTAAACTAGAATACTTCTATCTTACCTGCATTAAGTAATATACTTGTATTTTATGTGAAAATTTGCATAGCATGTCCATCAGAGAGTCTTTTGGGAGTGTGACAACATATTACAAATTTTAAAGATATTTGTTAATTAATCAAACTAAACCAACTTACTCCCAATTTACTCTATTTATTTATTTATTGTCATCTTTCGAAAAGAGCAACCATTTACTCTAAAGTTTGGAAAGAATCATATATGGTTTGTGGCTTGTAAGTGCTCTGGAATTTACACAGCGAATTTGCTTTTACATACCATCTCTATTTTTCCACGGTTTTCAGATGAGTTCTCCCCCGAGCAGCAGATTGGAGATTTGCCTGGCTCAGAGACAAGACTAATGGAGCTTCACTTATGTAGGAAGGTAGACAAAATCCCAAATTTTAAAGAAGTATTATGATGGGCTAAACAAATGCAAATGTTATTATCTTGGTATATAAACTTTAAAACTGAACTATTGGGTATCAAAACATTTAGAATACACAGAAAGATGACCCTAATTCTTCAGATGCCATTATTTGTTCTGCTGATGATGTTCTGTGCAAGAATCTACGAAACAATGACGGAAAGATTCGAGAGCTAAACCAACAGGTTGATTCACTTCAAAACGTCATCATACAGGTAAATGATTCCTGTCGTTCAAGACAAAAAAGCCTGTGTTTTCTTTTGCAATTTTATTCACATAGCTTGATTGATCTGATTCTAGCTTTTCATTAAACTTTTTGTATATGATAAGCAGGTCCAGGAGCTTTACCATGGCCTGGTGGCATTTTGTTCAGAGCTGAAAAAGATGGAGGGAGAGATGGATACAGAGCAGCTAGACAGCTTGGAGCTGAAGAGATGTCTAAGTCAGGCACAGGACAGTCTGCAGAGGAAAAGACAGAGTCTTCAAATGCTCAGGGATAATCTGAACAATGCACCAGTGCAGAAGAAAAAGTACGTATATACATTCATGAAAGACCATGGCCAGGCACTTGTATCATGTGTTTACAAATAACATGTGAGGATGTAGTCAGTTTATGTGTGGGTAAGCAGTTTATGTGAGTTGCTTTTATTTAATATTACATACAGTATTAAAATCTTATTGTGGCAGGGCGGAGGGGGGAGCCGGTTCGTAAATGATCTCTCTCTTGTCGCACCACCGTCTGCCATCGGCCTTTATCCCTCTCGGAGGCTTGATTAGCCTGATACGGGACCGGGTGTATATCATCATGACCCGGCCCTGCCCTCCGCCCTGCCACGCTTATATAATTGCCAAATGGAGTTCTGGGGGGAAAAAAACCTGCAGTTCCTAATAAAGTTACTGACAAAAAGTTTTATTTACTCACAAGTATATTACATAAGTATAAGTATACATTTTTTGGACGCTGGTCACCCGTTACAAAACACAATAACAAATTACAGTATTTACACATTTGTGTGGAGAGCAGAGTAGTTTGGAAGCAGTGTAATAGAAGAGAACAAAATCGAATAGAAAAGAGTGTGCTGATCTGGAGGATAATGCAGATGATTAAATTAGGGTATTTACACATTAGTGCAGAAAGCAGTGTAGTTTGGAAAACAATAGAATAGAATAGAATACAATACAATACAATAGAATGTGCTTATCTGGAGTATAATGGAGAATATTAAATTACAGTACACATTAGTGCAAATAGCATTATAGTTTGGCAACAATAGAATTGAATAGAATAGAATGTGCTAATCTGGAGGATAATGCAGAATATGAAATTAGGGTATTTACACAGTGCAGAGAGCAGTGTAGTTTGGAAAAGCAATAGAATAGAATAGAAGTTGCAAATCTGGAGGATAATGCAGACTATTAATTTAAAGTATTTACACATTAGCGCAGAGAGCAGTGTCATTTGGAATAGAATAGAATAGAATGTGCTTATCTGGAGGATAATGCAATACTGTGAACAGCAGTTAGATAGTACTATGAGATTATTTTAGGGAATAACAGTGGGAAAGAAACTGTTCATTAAACCAACGGTCTTCATGGATAATGATGTGTTGCATCTTCCAGAAGGCAGAGGCTGAAAAAATTTATTATCAGAGCTGGTTTTGGATACACTGAGTGCAATTTCTTTGCTCTAGAGAGAATTTACTGACTTATTTTTGATGCTCTGTTTATAGTCAGTTTCAGTTTATTTTTCTGTTTGGTGTCAATGCTAAAGGTTGCTTTGGATGAAATTAGAAGTCTTAAAGTGTAGTTCAGCCAAAAGTGACAATTCTGTAATTTACTCACCATCATGTTGTTTTAAACTTGTATGACTTGCTTCCGTGGAACACAAATGGAGATGTTTGGTAAAATGTTAGCCTCATTCACCATTTACTTTCGCTGCATCTTATGATGATACAATCACCATACAATGAAAGTGAACTGATATTAACATTCTGCCTACAATCTTCTTTTGTATTCCACAGAAAAAAGGAATTCATTCGGGTTAGTACGGGAATCTGTACCTGTTTTTATGAGGTGTGCAAATAAAGAGAGGGTGTTGGAGGGAAAGGCCAGTGTGGGACTCAGCCAGTAATTTCCTGCTTTTTCTCAACATAACAGCCTTTGATTTATTCTGACATATTTTTTTGAGCTGCACAGATTGAAAGCAGGAATGGATAAGGGTGTGAGAAAATACCATCATGAATCAGTATGTCCAAGTCCTCATTAATTACCTGATAAGCCACTTAACTTTAAGCCTTATTTCCCCATCTGTCGCTCACTTTGACGTTGTGTCGAAGAAGCGACACTAGGGGTCCCTCTTGAGTGCCGAATATGCCTCTGATCTATGAAAAAAAGGCCAATGAGAAGTTGGCAGACAGTATTTGCATACCCCGCCCCCGGACATACGGGTATAAAAGTGGGGAAATACGTCGAGTTCATTCAGAAATTTTCTTCGGCGCCGATGGTTGTACTGCAGCGAGTTGCGAGTCATACACCCATTCCTGTTTCTCTGATGCTCTCTGCTGTTGGATCTACGGCGCACTACAGCGGCTTTCTCCTTCCTTGCACGGCAGTGCAGTTTGCCCCTGGGTGCTTCGACAGTGCTGAGCATATTAAAAGAGTGATATTTCTTTTAAAATAGTGTGGAGTGGAGGGGGGCGGGGCCGGGCTAGAATGTCGCACGCCCGGTCCCCAGTCGGCCTGATGGGGCGCGCGAGGGATAAAGGTGGCCGGTGACGATGGTTCGAGAGAGAGAGAGAAAGCTCACTCACCGGTTTTCTGATGTACCGTCGCGTGGTCCTCGAATAGTCCTCCACACTCTCTGGCGGACGTCAGCCGCAATAGTGGCGCACCTCACAGCCAGCCTGCTTATCTTCTGGAGCTCAAAGTCGATGAGCTCGCCGCTGCATCGGAGAGCGCAGCATCTGAACCAGATGACTCCCCTGGGCTGTTGCCTTTGGGCCAGCATGCCAGGCTACAACACTCAAGTCGCTGCATGCCACTCACATCCCCGGCAACCTCAATGTGGTAGCGGACATGCTGTCATGACAACGCTTGCCCAGTGGAGAGTGGAGGCACCCTCAGATCCAGCTGATTTGGGAACGGTTCGGCTAGGCCCAGGTAGACCTGTTTGCCTCCCGAGAGACCTCCCACTGCCTGCTCTGGTGTGCCCGAACAGAGACTCCCCTCGGAGCAGACACACTGGCACACAGCTGGCCTGTGGGGCTGCACAAGTACGCATTTCCCCCAGTGAGCCTTCTTGCACAGGTGCTGTGCAATGTCAGGGAGGACAAGGAACAAGTCACCCTAATGGCTACCTATTGGCCAGCCCGGGCTTGGTTCTTGGACCTCGTACTCCTCACGACAGCCCCTCCCTGGCAAATTCCCCTGAGGAAAGACCTTCTTTCTCAGGGACAGGGCACACTCTGCCATCCACACCCAGACCTTTGGAACCTCCACGTCTGGCCCCTGGATGGGATGCAGAAGATCTAGCTGGTCTACCACCTGCCATCGTAGACACAATCAGCCAAGCCAGAGCCCCTTCTAACAGGCATCTTTACACCCTGAAGTGGCGCCTGTTCGCAAATTGGTGTTCTTCACGGGCAAGTGAAGACCCTCAGAGGTGCGCAGTTAGGTCAGTGCTCTTATGTCTGCAGGAGAGGCTGGAGGGGAGGCTGTCCCCTTCCACCCTAAACGTGTATGTCATTGCCATCGCAGCCCACCATGACGCAGTAGATGGCAAGTCTTTGGGTAAGCACGATTTAATCATTAGGTTCCAAAGAGGTGCCCGGAGGTTGAATCCCTCCTGGCCAAGCCTGTTCCCCTCATGGGACCTCTCAGTGGTCCTCGCAGGCCTTCAGAGACCTCCCTTCGAGCCGTTAGAATCAGCTGGACTCAGGGCCCTCTCTCTAAAGACGGCCCTGCTGATCGCGCTCACCTCCATCAAGAGGGTCGGGGACCTGCAAGCATTCTCTGTTAGCGACACTTGACTGGAGTTTGTTCTGGCAGACACATATGTGATCCTAAGACCACGACTGAGCTACGTGCCCATGGTTCCTACCACACCCTTTAGAGACCAGGTAGTGAACCTGCAAGCACTGCCCCAGGAGGAGGACCCAGCCCCTTCGTTGCTGTGTCCGGTATGTGCTTTGCGTACCTAATTGGACCACACGCAGAGCTTTAGATGTTCTGAGCAGCTCTTTGTCTGCTTTGGCAGACTGCGGAAAGGGAACGCTGTCTCCAAACAGAGGCAGACATATGTAGAGCAGCGGGTTGGGCAACACCTAATACCTTTGTGAGATTTTATAATCTCCGGGTTGAGTCAGTATCTTCCCATGTTTTCTCAGGTCCAAGCCAGTAGAACTCGGTAACACGCTGACGGTCTGGCCGGGTGGATCACTTGCACCTAGCGCCCTTTCCCTCTGCGGGGTTAAACTATGCGCTTTCTCTCCCAGGATATCCCACTCATTCGGATCCCTGGATGATTCCTCCCTAGCCCTTTGGGTCCGCAGTTCAGCGGAGGAACTCGCCGACCCAATCCACTGCGTGTACTTAGTCTACCCTGTACTGGAATAGGTGCTCCGCAGGGCAGGACTCCTACACGCACTCCCCCTTTGTGTATTTTCCGCGGTACTGTCCCTTTACGAAGTGGACTCGCGTTTCCTTTAGGTAGTTCCAGCTTCCCTCCGGTCGCCGTGTTGTAGCAACTCCCCCCTCCTAGCGAGGCTGGATCTACCACTGCGCCATCTCCACATGCCGCCTAAAAAACCCATGTGATGTATTTACCACTCTTAACTCCCCTTCAGGGCAGGGGTGGTCTCTGCAGGGTCTTTTTCCCCTGAAAGAATAGGAAACTGGGTAAGACCCCCTTCCCTCAATGTGTGTAAGGGCCCCGGCAGTTCTTGCTTTATGCAGAGAAACATAGAGAGAAAAGAGGCCCGAGCCACTGTTGTGGCCTGACCATTTCCGGCTCCTCAGAAAAATCCTGAATGAACTTGACGTATTTCCCCGCTTTTATACCCATATGTCCGGGGGCGGGGTATGCAAATACTGTCTGCCAACTTCTCATTGCCCTTTTTTCATAGATCACAGGCATATTCGGTGCTCAAGAGGGACCCCTAGTGTTGCTGCTTCGACAAAACGTCTCGTTCCCTCCATCAGGGAACGGAGGTTACATCCGTAACCTAGACGTTTTTCTGTTTCATTATGTGCTTTATATGCTTGGCCAAAAAAAGATGTCAAATTGACTCTGAAGCTCATCTGTATGATAGTGTACCTTTAAATGTTGACAAAATTAACTTTGATATAAAGTGACAGAACATTGAATATCTGTTCAGATAAGCTTCCATATCCATGGCTAAACTTTACAAATCTCATGGAAGTAGTTAGTGTTTTGTTTACTCCTCAGGAAGGCAGAGGTTCGGCTGCTGGAGAAGATGAGACTGAACTGCCAGGTGTTTAAAGAAGAGATCACACTGGTTCACCTCAACCGGCAGGTGGCTCACCTACGTTCAGCTCTCGAGAACACCCAGGCCAAGGTGAGCCAGAAACCCCCTGATCTGACATTCCTTTTTAGATTGTTTATTAGATTGTCCTAGTGCAGTATAACATGATATAGTGCTGACATGTGAATGCAAGCCAGTGGTTATTATTTTAAACCACATTTTAATGAGGCTGAACATATGGTACTAATGTGAGCATTAGAGTCTTGGCTTTCCCAATATGCAAACACTTTGTTGGACGTACAAAAATATTTGAGGGTAAAAATGAACACAGTTATTCGACATGAAGAACTGAATTAGTTTTAGAGGCTGTTCTCATAACATATAATTATTGCTGTTTTTTTTTTCTTTTTGCCTAAAAAGAATAGTTCACTTAAAATTTTTAATTCTGTCATTATATATTCACCCTCATGTCATTCCAAACCCATACCAATTTATTGTACATTAAAGAATGTTGCAATCGCTGAGTTCCATAGAATAGCAGTTGATAGAGACACAGAAATCACCTAAAAGTGTAATAAATCTAGTCCATGTGACTTTTGCTTCCTTGCCTCATTTTGTGAGCAGAGTTACCTAGGAAATGATTGGTGTCATTTCACAATGACAATCACCACAGCAGTGAGCCATTGGCAGTCATTTCAAAATCCAGAACAACACAAATGCTAGTCTGGCACTAGGTTGACACTAAGTGTAAAACTATCCTTGTCAAGGCCGTACCGATGATTCTTTCCCACCTTCGTCCTCCTTTTAAAGTGGCTCTTTCATCTCATCAGTAGAGACCTAACAAGGTGCCATGAAAGGACACATGCCGACTGGAGCTTTGAAAGAATAGAGCGTGTCATGTTGCTGCCCTCAGGCCACAGTCTTTAGGTGCTGAGTTGGTGGGAAAGAGGCAGTGGCGCTAATTTTTATCATATGACCTAATCAGGGAGAAAGGTGCAGGTCAGGCCACAGAGCAGTCTGGGAACTAATACAAGCCTGGTTCTAATAAGGAGCTGCCTGCCATTTATTTTCAAGAGATTATCGGACAATAAGGAAATATTTCATCATCGGCTCTAACCTGCTGGATCTATCACGACTGCAGTGCATCAGAACAGACAGGAAGAGAAATTGAGGAGTTGTGGAAATAGAGGGAAAAATAGCAAATATTGTTTCAAAGTGGGGTCCCAATGTGGAAACATGAACTTGAGTGGGAAAACCCCTGTAAATAATATGGCACAAGCACCCCTCAAACGTTTCTAACCTCTCTTTTTTTCATTTCTATTTAAATATCCATTCTCCTTCAGGCCAGAGATGTAGTTTTGTTTGCAGACTTTAGGATTAGGTTTCACTATTCACATGGGAAAGGTGGTGTAGATACAGTACTGCATTTATCGTCCAAGCACGATAGCTCCCCGTAGTTGGGCTCACTTTGATTCCCAATGTCTTGGCAGTCACCCTGTTGAGCTGCACCGGCGGCTAAGAGGCCCCGAGGCTAATAGTTGTGGTAGCTTTTGGCTCTGCCATGGATTTATAGTCCATCTTGAGGTTGACATTTTACTGCATGCAATTCTGTACTCATGGACCCTGCGAATGCATTATTGTAACAGACATTGCCTCACTTACATTATATTATTTAAGACCAGCCACACTTTTCTAACCACGTCCGGAAGCCTTTCTCATGCGAAACACAATCCTAAAATCCAAGACTTGGCACAGCTTCCTCTCCCATCTCATAAGAGTTTGGGAATTTCTGAAGGTGTGCCCAAGAAAGGCCATTTCTCAACCAATTGTTCATCATGGAGCAACTCCCAACCCTTTACGGTTTCAAAGACCATTTGCCAAGTCATATTCTTTGTATTTCCATTGTTCATCTTGTTCTCCAGTTTCCATTGTTTGCTCCGTGGCCAATATCACTTTTATAATTATTCCCTCACCTTGCTCCAGCACCAGGTTAATATGAGGGCTGACCGACACTAGGAGCAAATGAAGGTTTTCTGGAATGATTCATTCCGAAAGTACCAGCCCTTATGCTACTTCTCTTAGGTAAAAAGCGCAAAGATTTGAAAGAGGGTCTTTTAGGCCCAAGGGAATCAGAACAGTGGGGGTGATGAGGGCTGATAAGTATTTCTTCAAGGGGGGTTTCCTGAGTGAGCGAGCTGTCTGGTGCCAGTGTCTGGAGAGAGGCTCAGTAGCCATGGCTGCAGGGCTTTCACACGCCAGGAGAGTCGAGCCCTCACCTCTGCTTTCTGCAGCATGTTCAGAGAAACCTGATCACTCTGCGTCTATCTTTTCCCACACTTCCTGTATTCAGTCTCTGTCTCAGCAATTGATCTTGCATTTTCACAAGTGAGGAGCTACTTCGTTATGTGTCATGTCATATTTTGGCCCTTTAGAGTGCAACAATTGAACTGTCATATTTTTATTATTTTTATATGAATGCAGTTTAGCTTAAAAAATTATGGGTATATTTATTTTTATTTTTTTCAATATTACACATATTTTTCATATCCCAACCTTTTAACTAAGTCATTTGTAGGTTGATTTCACCTAAAAGTGTAATGATTTGTCTCTGTGACACTGTCAAAAGGGTGGGACCATCTGTTTTTCAGTCAATAGAAGACAGGGGGAGTTTTCTGTAATCTTTTTGAAAACAGTGATTATTTTTGAAATTCTGTTTGGTTACCCTATTATTGCAGAAATTATACACTTCAGCTTTAAAGATGCAGTGTGTAAGATTCAGAAACCCTTGTTATTAATGACACCTCTGCCTGTTAAGTGAATTGCAGCCATCTACCTGTTGCTCGTGATCACGCACACACTCCATAGGGACGTAAGCGAGCGATCGAGCATCGACTAAAACTATGACGTAACGTACAAAGAGGCTGAACGTGATTCACTGACATCATGCTAACAGATGAGGTAGCATAATTAAAATTACACAGTTATGATTGTTTTACTACAAATTTGAGACTGTATATTATATTTGACTCTCAAAGTGTGATATGGGTTTGACTATACGAGACTGTAGTTTGAAGTAATCACTTTTCTTTGAATGATACATTGACTGCATTTATACGATAGCCTATGTTGGCGTTAGCTAGATAGCCAGCATAATCAGTAGCTGTTAGCTAAATTTTGTGGATGATGACAGTAGCCGTTTATAAAATAGACTTTATAAATATGTTGACAAAATTCAGTACTGATGTGATTCCATCACAACTGTCATTTTGATATATCAATGCACTATTGTTTTATAGGTTGGTTCTGTGTATCCAAGTTACGTTACACTAATGAATGGAGCTTTTTGCATTGTCTTGAACATTGTCTAGCATTAATTTCATGTATTATTGTAGTTTACCTTGCTGAATAATTACAGATTAACACTGACATTAACAAGACTTTTAGCCTAAATTACACAGATCAATCCCTATGACACTAGATTTCACTTGCTTTGCAGTTATGTAAGCTTGCCTATCCAATAAGAAGAACGGCTATTCGGGTTCGGTTTTGATTCTCAAATCCGAACAATGGTCCCTCAGGGAATCAAATGCCCTACAGATGTTCACTCTAGTTTTCGCTTGACCACGATCATGTTTCCGCTTAGCCAGATGGGATTAATTAGATAAATGTAGTTTTATTTATAAGTGAATTACAGTACATTTAGGATAAACATTTTAATAGTTTATGCATTACATGGGAATCGAACTTTGGAGGTGCTATAGCACCGTGCTCTATCAAATACTCCATGTTCTGTGAATCTGAGCATATATAAGCCACAGGATATAAAAGACAAAAGCAGAAATTCTTACTAGATATGTTTTTGCCACTGTTTGTGCTGTTTTTGAATTTTTATTCTTTGTAAACTCAGTGTTTTTACACGACTTTAGATAATTACAATCTGTTCCATTAGTTGCGCTGTGTCTAGCTTTTTTAAGTGCTCATTTGTTCTGAACGGCCCCTAAGAGACCAGATTTTTGACCAAATTGAACTAAATTTGAACATACCGTGTAGTTATAGTACTATGTTTTACATAGCAGCATAAAATGCATAAAAAAAAAATCTCTACACATATTTTACATTAACACTATTTCATGATGTAAAATGCTTCAATTGGTCTATGTATTTCAGTAATGGTGACTGCATATGTTTTGAAAGACTCAATATGCTGTGCATAGTGTGGAGATTTTCAGGTTGAAGAATGCTGACTCCACAACTAATATAGCTAATTTTCTCTCCAGTGGTCAGATCAGACAGCCTGTCAGCTGTAACACCTCGCAATTTCAAAGCTGTTGTTTCAAAGACAGATTCTCTGACTCTAGTTCAGTTACTATAAAATGAGAGCTGTGTCTCATTGAGGTGAGCCACCAGCTATTCACTGCTGTTGATGCTGGCTCATCTGTTTTTTTCTCCAGGAGAGAGCCAAGAGGAAGAGCACCACTCTGACTCAGCTGGTCCCTTTGCAGTCTCCTGTCATGCTGGTGGCCACCCAAGTGCAAGCAGACCCAGACGGTCATTATGGGTTCTCTGCATGCTGGGTCGAGGGCCAGGGTCTGATGGTGGTACATACTGAGTGTACAAACCTTTGTCTGAATGACAGGTAACTGAACTGTAAAAACAAAATAAATCAGTAACTTTAATGTGCTTCTTGTTGTAACATCTAAACTAACTGGTTTTATTCAAGTCAAAAATATTATTAAATATTACTATATCAACCTGATTACATTAGGCTACAACTAAATTAATTTTTAAGGGTCAGATCAAGTAGAAATGGCACCTTAAGGTAACAACTTTTAAGGTAACCCCTTAAAGTCAACATAAAAAACAGCATTTGCAGCATTCAACTTGACTTTATCTATCGGGAAGTTCCTGCATCATGAAAACTGGCATTACACACCAGTTGAAAATGGGGGGTTGAAAAGAAAGAAAAGTGTGAAGTCATCTAAAAAGAAAAGTTTTTTTTAAAGGGGAGGCAAGTGATTAGATTTTAATAAAATATTATAAAGACAAACATTTTGTGATCCAATGAATCATTCACAATAAAACAATGAAAGTGCATCAAGAAAGTCAATAGGTTCAATTTTGATATCATGTTGAATTGAACTGATTTCCACTCAGTAAAAACTACGGGTCATAGTCTTCCAACACAATTCAATTGTGAAATAATGCTAGACAAAGAGAGGTCATCTCAGTGCAATAGATGTTTTGATGAATTAAGCCACTAATTGGTCACTTGTAAACAAGCCAAGAGACATCCCAAAATTTCCAGCCTTTAAGAGCAGAGAGGATCACAGAGGTTCCATCAGTGTGTGTTTTTTTCCCCCGTTGCTATGGAAATTTGTAGGAGACATGGAGCATAACAGGAAAACACTGAAATGTAAAACTTGGATTGCTAAGCGTGAGGAACAGATTAAAAAAAAAAAAATCATGAAGAATATAAAGACTTACAGTTTCAGCGTTCCATTCGTGAGCTGGGTTTTACAACTCATAACTGTGATTACCATATACATGTAAACACGTGTACATAAACACACATGAAATACATGTTTTGAATCAGAGAGAGGGAGGGAAAATCATTATGTATGTATTTGTTTGAAAAATTGCTTGTCATTTTCCTCTTTTTTTTTAAATTACTTTGGATAAAAGCGTCTGCTAAATGACTAAATGTATATTAGCATTTTAACCCACTGGAATGGAGAAACTGCATGTATTTGGAAGTTAATTGCCAAACTTCTGGCAAAACAGAAAGGCTTAATTACTTTCTTATTTTCAAAATCATTAGGCTTTTGAGGAAAGCACAAAATTGAACAAGCTTAGACACACACACACACACACACACACACACACACACACACACACACACACACACACACACACTTACCACATTGTTATGGAACACTGTGGTCCTAATAAAGTGCCCAACGT
Source organism: Moxostoma hubbsi (assembly GCA_032164185.1). Classification (NCBI taxonomy): domain Eukaryota; kingdom Metazoa; phylum Chordata; class Actinopteri; order Cypriniformes; family Catostomidae; genus Moxostoma; species Moxostoma hubbsi. Next base: position 10,963,761 of record JAVLUX010000034.1, read on the forward strand.
GGTCTTCTGTTGTTGTAGCCCATCTGCTTAAACATGTTGTGCATTCGGAGGCGCTATTCTGCTCACTACAATTGTACAGTTGAGTAGTTATCTGAGATACTGGAGCCTTTCTGTCAGCTCAAACCAGTCTGGTCATTCTCTGTTGACCTCTTTCATCAACAAGGCATTTCTGCCTGCAGAACTGCGGCTCACTGGATATTTTTTTGATTTTGGCACCATTCTGAGGAAACTCTAGAGATGTGAGAATCCTAGGAGATCAGCATTTACAGAAATACTCAAACTAGCCCATCTGGCACCTACAATCATGCCATGTTCGAAATCACTGAGATCACATTTTCCCTATTTTAATGGTTGATGTGAATATTAACTGAAGCGCCTGACCTATATCTGCATGATTATGCATTGCACTTCTGCCACACGATGAATAAATAGATGTACAGGTGTTCCTAATAAAGTGCTAATGAGTGTACAGTTCACACACACACACACACACACACAGTATATATACAGTCAGCTCCATAAATATTGAGACATTGACACAATTCTAATCTTTTTGGCTCTATACACCACCACAATGGAGTTGAAATGAAACAAACAAGATGTGCTTTAACTTAATTTGAGGGTATTTACATCCAAATCAGGTGAACGGTGTACGAATTACAACAGTTTGTATATGTGCCTCCCACTTTTTTAGGGACCAAAAGTAATTGGACAGATTAACAATCATAAATCAAAATTTCACTTTTTAATACTTAGTTGCAAATCCTTTGCAGTCAATTACAGCCTGAAGTCTGGAACGCATAGACATCACCAGACACTGGGTTTCATCCCTGGTGATGCTCTGCCAGACCTCTACTGCAACTGTCTTCAATTCCTGCTTGTTCTTGGGGCATTTTCCCTTCAGTTTAGTCTTCAGCAAGTGAAATGCATGCTCAATCGGTTTCAGGTCAGGTGATTGACTTGGCCATTGCATAACATTCCACTTCTTTCCCTTAAAAAACTCTTTGGTTGCTTTCGCAGTATGCTTCGGGTCATTGTCCATCTGCACTGTGAAGCGCCGTCCAATGAGTTCTGAAGCATTTGGCTGAATATGAGCAGACAATATTGCCCGAAACACTTCAGAATTCATCCTGCTGCATTTGTCAGCAGTCACATCATTAATAAATACAAGAGAACCAGTTCCATTGGCAGCCATACATGCCCACGCCATGACACTACCACCACCATGCTTCACTGATGAGGTGGTATGCTTTGGATCGTGAGCAGTTCCTTTCCTTCTCCATACACTTCTCTTCCCATCACTCTGGTACAAGTTGATCTTTGTCTCATAGGATGTTGTTCCAGAACTGTGAAGGCTTTTTTAGATGTTGTTTGGCAAACTCTAATCTGGCCTTCCTGTTTTTGAGGCTCACCAATGGTTTACATCTTGTGGTGAACCCTCTTTATTCACTCTGGTGAAGTCCTCTCTTGATTGTTGACTTTGACACACATACACCTACCTCCTGGAGAGTGTTCTTGATCTGGCCAACTGTTGTGAAGGGTGTTCTCTTCCCCAGGGAAAGTATTCTTCGGTCATCCACCACAGTTGTTTTCTGTGGTCTTCCGGGTCTTTTGGTGTTGCTGAGCTCACCGGTGCGTTCTTTCATTTTAAGAATGTTCCAAACAGTTGATTTGGCCACACCTAATGTTTTTGCTATCTCTCTGATGGGTTTGTTTTGATTTTTCAGCCTAATGATGGCTTGCTTCACTGATAGTGACAGCTCTTTGGATCTCATATTGAGAGTTGACAGCAACAGATTCCAAATGCAAATAGCACATTTGAAATGAACTCTGGACCTTTTATCTGCTCCTTGTAAATGGGATAATGAGGGAATAACACACACCTGGCCATGGAACAGCTGAGCAGCCAATTGTCCCATTACTTTTGGTCCCTTAAAAAGTGGGAGGCACATATACAAACTGTTGTAATTCCTACACCGTTCACCTGATTTGGATGTAAATACCCTCAAATTAAAGCTGAAAGTCTGCAATTAAAGCAGATCTTGTTTGTTTCATTTCAACTCCATTGTGGTGGTGTATAGAGCCAAAAAGATTAGAATTGTGTCGATGTCCCAATGTTTATGGACCTGACTGTATATATATATATATATATATATATATATATAAGAAGAGAAGATGATTAAATTGCCCAAGAAAGCTTGCTTTGAAATAATTGTAAAAAGTGCTAAAAAATGCATGGTCCAGACAATCTAGCTATAGTATATTTTTATTTATTATGCAAAGAAATAACAAAATATCTCGTAAAAAAAAAACTGTCTTGTGTGGATTAAGCAAATCTTAAAACTGCATTCTTATTTTTATCATGAACATTTTTAAACGTATTTAACTCTTATATAATTTTTGTTATGCTCACATTGCACAACCTCAAATACTCAAAACATCTATTGTAGTCCATAAAATGAAGTATAATAATGTGCATTACATTTACAAGCATTCACACAAGATTATTTATATATCAGTGGGGATACTGATACGGCAGCTGTTAAAGCTTTTGTTCTGAGGTTGTGGCTCTGTTCCAGGCTGGTGGAGTTAAATGGAGTGAGTGTTTTGGGGAGCAGTGAGGAAGAGCTGGAGTTGCTGCTCAAGACGCCCACTACACACATCATCGTTCTGCGCCAACTGCCCCAGGAGCCTCCTCAGGAAGACCCTCCTGCCTTTCAATCAACATAGACTTCAGCTCTGAGTGATCACCAGGACATACAAGTGCTGCAAAACACCATGTAATGTTATCCAATCAAACTGTCTAGACACTGACTTAAAAGGATAGTTCACCCAAACATAAAATGCGTCTCATCATTTACTCTCATGACATCTCAAATGTAGATTACTTTTTTCTTCTGATGAACACAAACAAAGATTTTTGGAAGGACATTTCTGCTCTTTAGGTCCATACAATGCAAGTGAATTGTGACCAGACCTTTATATATATCTGTTTCTCACCCAAAGTGATCACATCACTTCAGAAGACATACGATAAACCACTGGAGTCATTTGGATTACTTTTATGCTGCCTTTATGTGATTTTTGGAGTTTGAAAGGTATGGTCACCATTCACTTGTATTGAAAGGACCTACAGAGCTGAGATATTCTTCTTAAAATATTAATTTGTGTTCAGCAGAAGAAAAAGAGTCATACACAACTGGGGTGGCATGAGGGGTAGTAAATGATGGGAGAATTTTCATTTTTGGGTTAACTAGCTCTTAAAGTTTATTAAATTATATTGTATTTTCTGTCTTTTTGCTGAAACTCTTTGCTTTTTGTGCATAAAAAAAGCTAGATGCTGCACAACAAATAAAATAGAATATAGAAAATAGAAAGCATATATGTAGAAATAGAAAGTAGATCTCAAGACCTCTCAAGATTTAACAGTTTATGTTAATTTTAACTTAGCGAGAAGCACAACGTCAAAGACATCCATCTACATTGAAAAACAACTGAAAAACAGCGCAGGCAGACGCAAACAAATGTTTGGTGTGAATGGCCCCTAATATGGTAATACTGTGCATGTATGATATGAAAGTCTGTGTGATAATATGACATATGTCTTGTTTTGGTACAGTCTTTGTAAGCAGGAATTGTTTTTTTAAATTTATTTTATCCCAGTTATGAACATATTGACAGTTTTTATATTCAGGGCATCCTGCAATATAAAATACAATACAATACAATCTGGATAATTTCAATGCAATTTTATTTTCAGGTGGGTATGACTTTATGTTTTTGGTTGATACTAATGTAATATCCATAGTTTTAAAAAGTGGGTGGGTTAGTCATACACTGCTAAAAAATAATAATAATAATAATAAAAAAATTGTATTCATGGGAAAAAAAATAATTTTGAAATGCACTCAACCATGAAGGTCAAGCTAGCTAAATAAATCAATGTCACAACATTCGCTTTGTAAATGTTTTGAAAAAACTAAAAACCCTGTCATAAGAAGGCAAGGAAACATCTTGGTTACTGTCATAACCTTCGTTCCGTGATGGAGGGAATGAGACGTTGTGTCGATGTAGTGACACTGCATCTCTTGAGAGCCCCGAACACTATTCTTTTGAGAAAAGGCCAATGAGAATTGGTGAGTTGAATTTGCATGTCACTCCCCTGGACATACAAGTATAAAAGGAGAAGGAATGCCCAATGGCTAGTACAGCGTTGTGGCAAGAGGCACACAATGTCTCTTTCCCTGGCCTCATATCCGTGGGTAGAAGGCGCAGCACGGGGGTGTGGTTAGAGTGGCTTTCCCGTTTTGGAAGAAGGATAGTTGCGAACGCAACGCTGCCATGGTCATATTCTCGCAATGAGAACATTAACCATCCACAAACGCTGCCTCAGTGTGATCGCCCAGGAATCACACAAAGACAGAAAGGCATCTTAAAAAGACGTTTAGCGTCAGTGTGTGTGCTCTAATAGAGAAAATATACCCTTGAGCAGGAATATACACACTTTTTTGCCCAGGGGCGAAATCTGCACTCGAAGTGCAGAAGGAGAGAAAGTCACTGGAAATGCGCCGTATATCCAACAGCATATGCTTCTGAATGGAACAGCAGTGGTATTCAGCTCGCTGATAGTACAACCGTTCGGCTCCAAAGAAAAAATCTGAATGAGAGTGGGCATTCCTTCTCCTTTTATACCTAAATGTCCAGGGGAGTGGCATGCAAATTTCACTTGCCAATGCTCATTGGCCTTTTCTCAAAAGAATAGAGGTGTTCGGGACTCTCAAGAGCGACCCGTATTGTCACTACATCGGCACAACGTCGAGTGAGTGACAGAAGGGGAACTTACTTTAATACAAAAATTTACGAGAATCCAGATATCATAGCTGTTTTATGTGGTCAAAACATGTATTTCCATGGCTGTGTCTAAGCACTGACTGAAGGTGCTACATAGTGTTGTGAAATGCATTGATGATTCCTTTAATACAGAAATTATATTGCCATGATCCTGATTAACATAGTGTCATTGTTTTTTTTTTCTCCATGTGCATCTGTCATTTGCATATTATAAGCTTCATGAAGAGGCTTGCTTAAAATTTGCTTAGTTTGTCCACATAAATCTGTTAATTTCAGTGAACAAAGAATTAACTGTCAATTAAATGTGTAACTTCATTGATTCATTTATTAATGCAGACAGAAATAATCCTGTTGCTCCTATCATATATTCATAATTTTGTAAGAAAGATAACAACTTAAAAGTATGTATGATTTGCTCTATTGTACATTATGACACATGAAAGCAACAAGATTTACATAAGGAAGACATTTTTACTTGACTCACTCAAATATATCTAACTGTCAATAAAACTTTCAGATAATTTGGGAAGAGATACAGAGAGATAGCTAATATGGCTTTGTAATGGCGTTGTGAATTAAGTTATTATATTAATTATAATTATGTTATTATATTATATTACATGCTACATTTATTACATGTTTCATTAATCTACATGTTTTTCCTCACTGCTATCTTCAAGGAAAAATAAAAGAAAAAAACAAAAACAAAGGTATTATGTTCAGGTATGGGAATGCATAAGCTTATAGTTACAGACCCAAAGCTGACATTTTTGTAGTTTTTAGTAAGCACATAAAAGTAATAGATTTAAGCAAAAAAAATAAAAAAAAATAACAATAATATTATGTTTAAATAGTGCCACATACACACAAAGTGTGACAGATGTGTGTGCTAGATTTCACCCCACATGATGATGTTTCCGAAGACCTCGTGAATCAGGTCTTGTGGTTGAACATTGTCGGTTTCATTGTAAGCCAATTAATATGAGACTGAGCATTCTAGATGGAATATGGGACCCGCAAATGGCTCAAGGTGACCTGACCCATGACCTCTTGACATTTGTGGTGGAATTAAGTAGTCATGTGAATTTAACTGTGTGAGTGGAAGAAAGCCTAGAGGAAAGGAATCTTGTTACTATTGACCTAGTGAATGACACTGTTGAAGTACAGTGTTTGTGACTCATTTTCCATTGTTCAGACTATGTTCACTAACTATTTTTTTTTATTTTTTTTTATGGGAACCTGAAATGTACAGTGCATGAACACTAATCTAAAGAACAACCAATAAATTAACCAAAACCATCATGTCTGTCATCGACTAAATATGCCTTCAGTGTAAAGGAAGTATTAAACAATCAACAGGAAGTGTCCATCCAAACCAAATTCGAAAAAAAAGAAAACATGATTTAGCTGCACAAACTTTTCACACAAGGGAGGGCAAACCCAACACTTTCATAAACAGTGCTTCTGGCAAAGAAAAGAAAGACGTTGTTGGATTCCCAGTAGCCACTGCCCTTCCCCACCCTCTCCAGTCATGACATGTCTCCTAAAAATGCCCTTTCTATTCCTTATACAATTAAAATTAGCTGAGTGATTGGGCCTGGGTAGCTCAAAAAGCAAAGTCACATGTTCGAGTCCAGGGCATGCTGAGTAACTCCAGTCAGGCTTCATAAGCAACTAATTGGCCTGGTTGCTAGGGTGGGTAGAGTCAGGTTGGGTTAACCTCCTCGTGCTCACTATAATGTGGTGCTTGCTCTCAGTGGGGCGTGTGGTGAGCTGTGAGTGGATGCCGCGGAGAATAGCATGAAGCCTCCACGCACGCTAGGTCTTAAGACCTAACTGGTAACTGAGATTCGTCCTCCGCCACCCAGATTGAGGCGATCCACTACCCCACCACGAGGACTTAGAGCGCACTGGGTAAGGGGAGAGTACCGCCCCACTAATTTTTTATTTTTTTTTAATTTGCTGAGTGACAATACAAACTGACATATGTCAGCGATCCAGTCATAACAAACTGGAAATTATGTTATTGTTAGAAACATGAATAAATTCCTTTAAAAGTCATGAAAATATAATTAATATATTGCAATATAATTAGTATAAATTTCTTGCAATTTACCTGTTTTAAAAACATTTAACCATATTCTACATGTTGAGTGTCCCCTCATGTGGGCTGCCATGTTGAGATCACATGACCAGTCAAATAATACTACATTTATCTTAGTAGCTGCCCTTTTATTGGACACTTTCACTCATGGATTAAATTAATCATGGCTGACTGTGAATAGTTAATTTCTAAAAGGACATTGGTAACCGAAAACTAATGTATCCACGCCACTAGGTGTTGATGTAAATCCAAGATGACTGCCATATTTACCAGCACAACATAAACTGAAACAAAAATTACTGAGTGCACCTTTAATATCTCAGTTTAAATAGTCTATTATAAATTAGCCATTCAAAGGTTGATTTCCCTCAAAAGTGTAAATACTGCAAATATGTCTGTATCAAAACATTACTAAACATTATAATGCAATGGAGTTTGGGGTTGGACTATCTGTTTGACCGTCCAACCAATGGCAAGCATGAGGAGGACCTGTTTGAAAACAGTAATTATTTTTGATAATTCCGTTTGAGAGCGCAGAAATTATGCACTTTACACTTATTTAATTATACACTTAAACTAGTTTACATTTATTGATTAAAAAGGCTCTTGTACGTTTAAATAAGCAAATTTATCAGCACAGAACATGTATTCTACGAATTGTATTGTATAATTTAGATTTATTTTTCTTTATTATTTTTATATATAATTAGGATGCTTAACTGCAGTTCTTGCACTGCCACTTGACCCGTGTATGAACTGTGGATGCCGCAACAGACAATATTCCTATCATCACAGTATGCATTACTCTTCCAATGCAGAGACTCTCAGACATAGATTATAAAGTTCATGGGGCAGAAACATTTGCCATATGCAGACGTATAGCACATTTCTGAGGGATTGGCTTGCCTCTAGCCAAAAGCCTCCATATATGCATTCTGTTATGATCCGAAGCCAGTAAAAATAGTTTGGCCTCTTATAAGGGGAAAACAGTCTCTCTTTAACAAACAGAGGGGACATATTTAATATTTCTGAGCTGTCTTTTGGGGGTTGTTGAAACAAAGTGATGGTGGTGCATCTTCTTTCTATACAATCCAATGAATGATGAACTATTCCTTTAAATATAAACAAGAAGCATATAACTAATATGTGAGACTGTGGTACAGTATTTCAGAACCTTGACCAGAGTTAAACATCTGCCGCCAATTGATTCACTGCCTCTCCCTCTTACATCGAATGAGTAATTCAAGGCAAGGATATTTAGTTTACTGCCAAGTTCTATAATGACCTGCAATGACAATTTGCCTCAATTTAATTCAAACATTGCAGGACAGCCTCACAATTACCTTACATTCATTCGACTTTTACAAAATAGGTCACTAAACATGATGCAAAGTAATGATGCATATGCATTTTAGTATATATACATTTTTGCAATGAGATCAGTACTTATAGAAGGGAGATGTTCTAGTTATGCACTCTAGCATTACTCTTATTGGATGACCCAAAAATCTTACAAAACTCCTTGGTGCCTGTTCTTTTTTAATACTTTAGATATGACAATTTCTAGCTTTCCAGGTAAGCAGAAGCTGAGATCTTTCTCTCTCTGACCTCAGAACTTCCAGGTTCATCTCTCTCCCATCTACCGCCCACCCCCCCACACAAAATCGTTTTCCAAAAAAATTATGTTACAGTTGGAATAAGTTGTGGAATTTTAAATAATACCAAGCTATAGAAAGTTTTTTTTAATCTAATTGTTTATTATGTTTCCAGGAGTGTTGGTTATTCATGTTTTTGAGACATTACAGACATTACTTCTGAAATGAACATTAATAGTTCTGATTAAAGGTAATGGGCATCCAGTCACTGCCAACCAGTTTAAAGTAAAATTTAGCATGAAAAATTTTAAATCTATGTACTGTGACCATTGTCCCATGTCTGCCAAACATGTTAAGTGGTCCAAACATCATCTGCAGCCTGAAACAGAACTTTTGGTCAGATGTTAGGAGTTGGATGCATAGGAAAACTAAGTATGCTCCCTTGCTCCCCTATTAGGGAATGTCTTAACCTCCACTGTGCTGTCTGTCAAAACTGATACAACTGTCTCAGAACAGTTTGAAATGCACCGGACTTTCATCCTAACTCCATGAAAAAACATGGCCTCTGAAAACATAATTTTCCAGCTCTCCATGCATCCATGATTCTCAATGTGATAATACACAGTGAACATAGGATATTTTAAGGAAAATTAGCCAAAGTCCATGCATGTGGTCATTGTGTTTAACATTGTGACGTTTCATGATAAATCTTCTTACCACTTCTAACCCAAATCTTCATTTTTAAAATGGCATATAAATGATGAAATTAGAGACTCTACTCATTTGACTCTAACAAGTTTCCATGCAAAAATGTTATTATGTTTCTAGCCAGATGTAGTTTTGTTGACGTTTCTCCCAAAGACAAACTTGTCACATGACTCTGTGCGTCGAAAGTTTAACACATTAATGACAGCCCAAAGTCTCCTGAACTGATATCAGTCAGTTTTAATGACATTTATTTATTCATGTCCTATAGCGAATCCAAAATGTAATGGACGCAGGGATTCAGGAGGTTAACAGTGTAGGGAGGTCGACTTTATTGTGTCATTCACAGTTTGAAATGAAAATGGCGGTTGCTGCACAGCTCATTTAGTGGGCTCAGGTAGCTTAAATTCTCTGATTGGTGGATCCTTTTCCTTCAGGATTGGGTACTGAGTTCTTCACCAGGAATGTGAGCGCAGCGTAGTTCTAGTGGGAAGACTAGCAGCTGTACATCATCACACTATTAGCTGGGTAATTCCTAGCCAATCGCAGGTAAGCCATTGCTTTATAAGTCTGCTCCCAATCTATCACATTGCTGTTTCAGTGCGCTAAGATGGCAACCTCCACCACCCCACCACCACCAGTTGAGCCCCGTCCCGCACGGGGGTAGGCTCCTCGCCCCTGCCTCCTATCTCCGGCAGGATATGATGGTTCCGAGTACAACTCCCTCGGACCGCCGGACGGGGCCTACGCCAAAGAGAGACATTACTTTTCTGTTCTACATTCATCAAATAAATGGCATCATAAACCTCACTCAAGCCTGCGTGTCTTCCCGATAGAAAATCCATTATTGAACACGCTGGTAAAGCAGATCAAGTTCATGGGCAAGGAAGAGGCGAGAAACCGGCTTGACGTATAACTTAAAGGTTTAATGGAAAACTCAAAAGACAAACACATAAGATAACGGACATCCGTAATTGAGCTCTCTCTCTCTCGATCGCCGTCTGCGAGTGGCCTTTAACCCTCTTGACGGCTTAATTAGCCTAATACGGGACCGGGCATGCGTAATCACGCGCCAGTCCCGCCCTCCACCGTGCCACAACGCTTTTTTAAAAATGAAGTTGAAATAAAACAGACTGATGACTTCAACAATAGCAATTAGCTTCCATCGATTAACAACCTCGGGGCTCACAGTAGGTCTGTATTTTCTGTTTTATAAGTTATTGTTGAAAATAAATGTGCCCATAAAGAAAATGTATGTTTTATATTACTTCTGGAACCAGACTGTACTCTTTTTTAAATATTTAAAAGATACCCGCATATTAAGAGCGCGATTTAGGGCAATGCTGCGGGGCTATTGGCCAAATGGTTGGAATGCATATCGATTTTGGTTTCACAGCTCGAGATCCGAGGCTATTGGCCCTGCCTGACCAGTTGATAGCCCTGGCTCACACTGGTCTGATAGTGGAAAAGGAGCTTATATTCTCCTACAGATCTACAGTATGTGCAGTTCTGCTAAAATTGTTGGCTTATATGACAAATGGCTTGTGTTTTTTCCTAATTTATAATTTGCTTTGGATAAAAGAGTTTTCTAAATGATTAAAAGTAAAATGTAAATGTTTTAATGCCTACATGTCTATAACAGAACACAACAAAAAGGAACCGGTTTGTCTTTGACATCTGGGCTGATGGATTGAAACCGCATACTTGGTAAGACAGGGAGTATGCTTATTGTCAATGGTCAGAGCCAAAGTTTTTCTGTTAGTGAGGGGAGTTTTCGGCACGTAAATCTGGCCTCTCTGGGACCCTTTGACTGGCAGAAGCACATGCAGGTCATTCTATGAGGACTGCAAAAGCCCCTCACAAAACGTATAGACAGGCCAAAGGGCCAAGATCACCACCAAACTTATCTTATGCATGTGGTCAGGTAGATTGTCCATAAAGAAATACATTAGGATATGTAACATTCTATGGCAGTGTTCAGATGCATTTAAAGGCAGGGTGGAAGTTTAGTGATGAGGAAAAAGGAACAGTCTGAATTGTAATTTTTTGCACAATGAGAAACGCCCAACTAGTTCTGACAGGAATGGATTTCTAAGCTCCCGTGGGAAGGTGGTGGCATCAGGCTAGTTATGACAGTTGTAAAGCAATTTGGAGTCATCCAGCTGTGAAATGTTCTTCAAATTCTCACCTGACCGAACATCACAAATAAGTATTTTTTATGACAGTTTGCCTTCAAGGGATTGTTCACACAAAAATGAAAACTTTGTCATCCTTTAATCACCCTGTTGAGTTCCAAACCTTTATAAAAAAAAATCATCTCTGGAACACAAAAGGAGATTTTAAGCAGAATATTAGGGACTGAAATCTTCACTCGCTTCTCATTTTCATTGTATGGGTAAAAACTAAACAAAAAAAGAGCATTGTCAAATTTCTTTTGTTTTCCATGGAAGAATGAAAGTCATACAGGTTTGGAATGAAATGAGGTCGAGTAAATGACACCAAATTTTCTATTTTGATTCAGATGGTAAGTTGATATTCAGATTTATATTTTATAGCTATTGGACACTTTCTCTGATGCATATTTAAATTGTAGTAAATTAGTGAGTGATGGATCAGATTAAATTGCTGAATGGATCAATCACATGATGGAAGGGTGAGAAGGTCAAAGACACGCATACAGACAAAATTAGGGCCAAAGGTTTCATGAAAGGGGACTGGATGAATTAAGTAGGGGAAATCCTCAAGGCTTCGTATTTCATTTCCCATGCATTTAAAGAAAAGTCTCCTTCTTTCAAACTCACATTATAAAAAGGCAGTAGACACTTGAATAAGTCCCTTAGGATGTTTATGTCTTGACCTCACAGTGATTATTGGTTGCCCCATGACTTCTAAGCATCTACTTAAGGAATCTGAGTTATTGTAAATGATCGAGTTTAACAAAACAACTACTGCCACCTTCCTGCCAAAAATGTTACTACATCAATGTAAACGTAATTAAACTTTGTGATTTATGAATGACCATATAGATATACAGAATTTTCAAATTGCATTTTTTTTTCATAAGATTTAAAAAAAAAAAAAAAAAAAAAAAAAAAAAAAAAAAAAAAAAAAAAAAGAAGTTAATTTGTGACTATTCCCACAGTTAGAAGAGCTTTTCTGTGAAATGAATGAAAGAAATGAAGATCAAAGGCTGTTCAAGCCTCTGGTGATCTTTTGCTCCTGCATTTGCTGGTGTTGGGTTTTCTTACATAATAAAAATTCTTCCCACACTCTAAACAAGCAGTTCATTTATAAAGCACTGTACAATTACTGGCACCAGCTATACCACTGAAACCGGGAGAGAGGCAGAGTGAGTAAGGACTAAGGAGGAGGGAGAGAGGTAGGCCCATGAACTATGTGGTAAGAAGTAAAAAGTGCAGAGTATACTTGAAAGAAGCAGTATTCTGATGAGAAATATAACATTAGTAAATGCTTAGCCTTGTGTGTGGGAACAACCAAAGTTTCTTTACAGAATCTAATTTTTACTATCTGAACTTACATATACACTTCAAACAGCTACTGTAACACCTTAAAGGAATAGTTCACCCAAAAAGGAAATTTCTCTCATCATTTACTCACCCTCATGCCATCTAAGATGTGTATGATTTACTTTTTTCTGCTTAACACAAACAAAGATTTTTAGAATATCTCAGCTCTGTAGGTCCATACAATGCAAGTGAGTAGTGATCAGTCCTTTTAAGTGCCAAGGAGATAAAGTCAGCATAAAAGTGGTATAATCAATGTCTTCTAATGTGAACCAGTTGGTTTTGAGAGAGAACAGACCAAAATATAAATATTTTTTCACTGTACAATTTGCCATTGCATTCTCTAGATCGTGATTTGAAGCTCGATTACACTTCCTATTGCGCCATCTAGCGCTCATGCCTCAAGCACTAGGATGTCTAATCGAGCTTGAAATCATGATCGTGCCTAGAGACTGTAATGGCAAGATGCTCAGCGAAAACCCAATAATCAAAACAAGCAAGTACAATGCTTCACACATTCCCCTTCATTAGTGAAAGTCAAGATTCACATGAGAGCAATTCATCAATTCAGGACAAATCTACAATAAAAGTCTAATTGAAATGTATAGCAAATTTGCTTGACAGATTATGACAACTGTTTCAACCATTTTGGATTTAATGGCTTATGGAATGAACTAATGCCTAGATGTTTTTGGGGTAAGACTATTCAACAGAGAACCAGTATAAAATATTTTGCTCAACATGACATAAGCAATTTCTAATGCAATTGATAAATTGAAACATCAATTCAAATTTGAATGAATGAAACAAAACATTGGTTCAAAAGAATGAGAAAATGGTTTTATGATGTTCACCAGTGACTAGATGATGATGGAGGTTGAACAAGAAGTTTTGAGAATTTCAATTGTGATCTGAGAAGTTTACCAAAGCAAGAAAGATCTGTCCAAGGTAGACACGGGTCTGCCAACAGGGATGCCAAATCGATGGCATCCACGATCCAGTGGGCAAGCCTCTGTTTTCGCTGTCCATGAAGCAGACAAAGAGCACTGACCCGACTGCGCATTTATGGGGGTCTTCGGCTCGGGGAGAACACCACCTCACGATCAAACGCCACTTCAGGGAATAAAGCTGCCTCATAAAGGAAGCTTTGGCCTGAGTGATCGTGTCTACCACTGCAGGTGGTAGGCCACTTAGGTCTTCCATGTCCCATCCAAGGGCCAGACATGGAAGTTCCAGAGGTTTTGGCACATGTGCTAGATGGTGCCCTGTCCCTGAGAGAGCAGGTCCCTCCTGTTGGATTTGACATGCAGAAGAATTGAAACAACATGATCTGAATCTATGAATTACCTTTTTAATCCTGGAATTTCTCGGCATCATAAAGTAACGGACCAAGCCTCAACTTCCTACTGAAGGCCTGTCTTTGGACAATAAAATGGTCAAGACACTCTAAACAACTCTAATTTAAAGAAAAAGGGTCATGGGTCAGAAAGGCCCTCTGCATGACCTCCTGAACTTCCACACAGAGTTAAAGCAGACTTTTTCTTGAAAGATTTCCAAAAGACCATCAGATTTGCACGACTCAAGATTAATCCAGGAACATTTTACACAAAGTCAGAGTACTTTACCTATTTAGCCTTCTAAAATGTACAGAATGCATTTAAATCCACGATTTATACAAGACCTAGTCTTGCTAGGTAATTCTGAAATTTTCTTTGAACTGAGGAAACTTGTTTAACTGACAAATTAATGATTATATCCTGATGTACCTCTTTAAAATGTGTGTAATGTTTTATCCATGTGGTATAACCAAGGAATTAACCAGTTTGATTTATAACCAGGGATTTTCATGATTTGTTAACTACACGTATAATATCCATGAAAATTTTTTATATTTAGTATGAAAGTGTTCGCTGTCGTATGCAGAGAACGCTGATGACAATGAATAGCATGATGACAACGTATGTCCCTTGTACCATTCTCAAGATTTAAACGTCCCGGAGGTCCAGGAGGGTGACTCATTCCTTGTCCTCCCTGTACTTGCTCAGGTCTGACAGGGTCTGTGTAAGTAGGTTCACTGGGGGGAACGCATATTTGCGCAGCCCCTGGGGCCAGCGGTGTGCCAGAGTAGACAATGGGAGGATTCCCAGGAAGTTCAGACCTCAGCCGCTGCTGACTCCAGAGGAGGAATTGCGACATGCGAGGAGAGCATACGGTGCCTTGCTGATTTATAAATTCTACTGTCGTTGTGTTGTTCATCCGGACCAACACATGCTTGCCCAGGATTAACGGCAATAGCCTCTAAAGGACGAGCAGTAAAGTCCGAAACTCTAGGCAGTTGATGTTCCAACACAGCCATTGTCCTTTCTTGGAGCCAGCGGATGTGTGCCTGTTGTATAGGGTGCCCCAGCCCGACTTGGAAGCATCTGTGGTGACCACGACGCATCTGAACACCTGCTATAGGTGGACACATGCCCGAAAAAACATGAGGTCCATCCAAGGGCTGAATAAGTGGTGGCAGACCGGAGTGATAACCACCCAATGTGTGCGGTGGTGCCATGCCCATCTCAGGACTCAAGTCTGAAGTCAGTGCTGATGCAGTCTCATATGCATAAACCCGAGCGGTGTGACCGCTGTGACCGCCGCCGAGGATGCCATATGCCCCAGGAGCCTCTGAAAGTTTTTCAGTGGAACCACTGTCCTCCGCCTGAATGACTTCAGGCAGTTCAGCATAGACTGCGTGCGCTCGCATGTGAGGAGTGCTATCATCGAGACTGAATCTAACTCCATGCCAAGAAAAGAGATGCTGAACCAGGGAGAGCTTGATCTCTTCCCAAGTGACCCGAAGCCCTAGACGGTTGAGGTGCATGAGCTCCAGGTCCCTGTGCACACAACAACTCTCAAGAGTGTGCTAGGATCAGCCAGTCGTCGAGGTAGTTGAGTATGTGGAATGCCCACTTCCCTAAACTGTGTTACGTAAACACAGATTATGTGACCCAAGAGGTGATGAAACCACTCTTTTTTGACAATGTGGGTACCACAGCCCAATGGGCGCACTCAGAAATGAACATTGTCAGCGTACCTCATCTCAACCAGATTCAGCCACAGTTGGCGCTCCTGGACCACCAAGGTGGACATCGCCTGCCCGAGTGCTCGTGCCATGGCATGCAGGGTGGAAGTGGCCTGTCCAGCAGCACTGTAGGCTTTCTCACCAGAGACGACGCTTTGGCCAAAGATTAGAGGTGTTTCGGGCAATAAAGAGTGACCCCTAATGTGAATAGGTCAAGTGAGAGACAGAAGGGGAGCTGTAATTCATGCTTCAAAACCTAGTTATTGTGTCAGTAAATTGGCCAATGCCACCAATATGAAATTTAAATGTCATTTTTGTTCTACATTTGTTAGCACTGACTGCTTACTGTACTATACAAGAATGTCAGTTTTGTCTGGCTGAATGCTGTTGTGTATCATACCAAGCTTTTTAGATACCGATTTCAACAATAGGTCAAAGTTTACTGGGAAAAGTCAGTACTGTACAATACTGTAGTACACATGAACATTTGTATGTATAAAATAAAATTATTTTTGTAGAAATGTGTTAAATATAAACAGAAAATTCACATTTGCAAGTCCATTTTTACACATTTCTTACATGTAAAGTTCTATATAGTGAACAGAAAATTGCCAAAAAATGACAACCACATACACACAAAAAAAAAAAATGCATCAATGAAAAAACATTCCATGTCATAGATGTTTATGAAATATATCTGTTAAATCTGACAGATTTTGATAATTGAATGGATCATTTACTATGTGATGGCTCACATGATGAATTAATGTTTAGAAGTTGTGAAGAGTTTGACAATTTCACTGAAAATCAACTCATCAGCAAGCCATGTGCATTTAGTTATTGTGCAAATTGTAGACAATTGTACTTACTCTTTTGCTCACATGTGCCAAAACACGTGCAATATGCTTAAATAAATAAGAAATTCAAATCTGGTGTGAACAAAAATCTAATTGTTCAGAGGTTTGAACTTAATATTTTGAAGGAAAAAAAATATTCTCAATTGATAATTGAGCCAACGTGATTGAGAAAAACTGTATTATGCAATTTATCATGTTTACCACCAGAGGGCAGTACACAACTTAATAATCAATATATGTGAAGCGCCACAAGGAAACCATTTGCACTTGACCTAGGATTACCAACGTTACCTACTTTAAAGTGAAAGACATTAGAGATAGGACCTTGTGAGAACGTCATCTTTAGACAGGTTTTCAGGTTTTCACTTAAAGAGAAAGTGACAAAAAATATATTTATAGACTTATGATTTCTTAACATAATTTGGCTCCTGGAACACAGTAAAATCTATGCATATCAGTACTGTATTAGAATCACCATTGACTTTTTCTGATAAAATTATCTATCTGTCTGTCTGTCTGTCTGTCTGTCTGTCTGTCTGTCTATCTATCTATCTATCTATCTATCTATCTATCTATCTGTCTGTCTGTCTGTCTGTCTGTCTGTCTGTCTGTCTATCTATCTATCTATCTATCTATCTATCTATAAATCATAGTCAGCAAGACTGTTTGATTTACTTCCCAGTAAACATTAGGCTTGAATGTCCAACGAGTCAACTTTGTCATTCTTTTCTGAGTCTAAAATCTATCATGTGTTCTTTCCTCTTTTTTAATAGCCAATTGAAACCTTCACAAGACAAACATCCTGTTCAAGCTCTATGAAGCACACAGCAAAAGAAAAACTGACTGTGACTGTTCATGGCATTCAGTCTCTCAATGCCTGATGCATCGAGATAGGGTAGTAAACAGAAGTTAATCAGTCAGGGAGCGTGAAAACGTCCCCAGCTCCATGGAGGCTTGCACATCAGAGGCCCCCGGAGACCACCCCCTAGACCTGATGCCATCTGACATAATGCCAGCTCTTCTGAAAGCACAAACTCAGCCACCGGCCAGTGTTCCTGTTATCTTGCACAGGAGAGTGTGGAAGAAAAAATTTAATAAATTAAATATAATTTAAAGAATGAGCATAAAAGAATTTGTGGGAATTTCTTTTATCATGCCCATTTGTTATCGCTTTGTTTTGTGTCAGGATGGATAAATATAATTTGAAACAATAAATGTATGAAACCCAAGTCTGCCAATTTGATGGTGCCTCATCTGGCTTGGAATCAACTTCATCATCAAGTGACATTCCATTTAAACTGCTTGACCTTCACAATTTTACTGGATATATTTTGAGCCACTGGGATAGATGTTTTTTTTTCTTCTTGACATTAAAGCATCCTGCAAAACTGATTGACAGTATATGTATTGCTGGTTCCAAAATCTGTCCATTTTATTTTATTTACTGTTTTTCTTTTTTTTTTCAATCGCTTTGGCTAATTTTTTGAAACAGTCTTAACATTCTCTAAACTGTTTTATAGGACATCACAACTCTATTGCATGTCTGCAAAATGTAGTAACTCACCCAAAACATTTAATTAATGCTTAAATACCTAGTTATTGTGTCAGTAAATTGGCCAATGCCACTAAAATGAAAAGTTTTTTTGTCATCGTTTGGGCCGTACTGGTCAAAATGTTTAGATGTTTTGTTTTACCATGGCAGTCAACCCTAGAAATGTTGTTATATCCAAATTAAATTTTTGTTCTATTTTTTTGTTATCACTGACTGCTTACTGTACTTTACAAGAATGTCAGTTTTGTCTGGCTGAATGCTAATGTGCATCACACTTAGCTTTTTTGATACCGATTTCAGCAGTAGGTAAAAATTTACTGGGAAAAGTTAGTACTGTACAATACTGTAGTACACAGAAAAAGGATAGTCACATATGTATGCGCACAGAAAATTTATTTTTGTTGCAATCTGTTACATGCAAACAGAAAATTACCATTTGCATGTCCATTTTTACACATTTCTTACAGGTAAATTCAATGATATCCATGCAAAAAAAAAAAAAAAAAAAACTGCAACAATGAAAAAAACTATTGTAGTTCTATAAAAATCAATCAATTGTACCTCCTCACAGTTAACACTACTAGTTCCCATCTTCTTGGTGGACATCCTGTTGCTCTTGTTGGTCTGGCCAGAGAGTTAGCAGACATTACAAACATTCCATGTCATAGATATTTATGGAATATATATGTATGTCTGACAGATTTTGATAATTGTTATCAACAAGTTGTGAATAGTATTACTCATCAGTTTTGATCAGCAAGCAATGTGCATTTAGTTATTGTGCAAATTGTAGACTATTGTATTTACTCTTTTGCATGCATGCCAAAACACGCACAATTTGCTTAAACTAATATGAAATTAAAATCTGGTGTAAACAATAAACAAATTGTTCAGAGATTTGAACTTATTGTTTTGAACAAAAGAATTATCATTCGATAATTGAGCTAAAGCGATTGTGAAAAACTGTACATTTAATTTCCTTTTATAATTTCTTAATTTTGTATTTTATATTTAAATAATTTTATTTTAAAATGGATTAAATATTTGAATAAAATATTTTATTTAATTGTTATGTCCTATACTCTTGAAAACATGTCAGCTTTCAGGTTTGCAGCAGCAGATACTAATATGAATTACGAGATAATGGACACTGAAGTGTCACAGGCACCGAATGATTCCATTTATTCATGTTAACTTCTTTCAAGTCTCCATTTATCAAAGGAGACCTCTCGGTCACTGCTGATGCATGCCTAAATGGAGAAATGGCATGTTTCTCTGCTTTGTTGAGTGACTATATCACTTTGGAGAGCATTTGTATTTTGACAGCTCCCTGTCGACCAATTTTCAACATGACATTGCTCTGTAATATAAAATTTAAGGGGTTTGTGAAGATAGTGTTTGCACTCAAGCCCTGTTCAATGAAGTCTTGTCATGTTTGGTTGATGCCAATAAAAGATGGCTTTCTAAATCACTGGCTCAGTATGTGGTTTGACTAGACATGATTTGAGCAAATTTCCCTTTCGCTGGAGACTGCGGGGAGATAGTGGGCACTAAATTATGATTTTGTGAAATGTTGATGTGGTGGGAACATGGTTTATCTTCAGCCTTTGTTGGAGAGGACTGCTTTCCTATAATCTGAAACCTGCATGTGATGAGTTTTCACCTATAGCTTTAAGTCTTAGAATGTCTACATCTCTTCAAAACTCAAGGTCACCCAATCGTGGCAAGCATTACTCAGCACTGGAGACGGTTGCAAGTTTATGACATTTTCCCTCTTTGCAAATCTTGCATTCCAAAATATTTCTCATTAGGCTATACCTTGGAAATTGCACTTTAGATAATTCTTATTTATCAGCAGTTATGAGTTTTTAAAGATCTAAAATGTCAAATGTCATCCTTATTTTCAAAATCAATGAGTGGGTTTATATGCACAATCTAACACTGATTGTGCTTAAAAGGCCAGATCACCCAGAGTACCCAAAGTTTAAGTTAAATTTTGCTCTATTTCTCAACCAAAGCTATCATATCGATTCAAAAGACATGGATTTAACCACTCCAGTCATATGGATCAATTTTTGCTTCTTTTATGTTCTTTTTGGAGCTTGAATGTTTTGAACCCAATTGACTTTGACATTGTATGGAAAAAAATCATAAGTACCTCAAAAAATCTTTGTTTGTGTTCCACAGAAGAAAGTCATGTGATTGTGGTATTGCAAGAGGGTGAATAAATAATGAGAGAATTGTAATTGTTGGGTGAACTATTCCTTATAATAACCCAACAACATGTAAACAGCTTAAAGATTATTCAGTTTAGCAATAAAAACAACACAAGTGAACAGGCGTGCCACTGATAATGAGCTTCTCTCATAGTGCTCATGAACATGCAACAGACATCAAGATTTTCACTGTAAAATTACACATTTTAAGTTGTTTCTGACCAAAATCTATTGTATGCCTTAAGAAGACTTAGAATATGATGCCAAAGTCGCAAGATCATTTTGGGTCTTATTTTAAGCTTTAAAGTGAGCCACTGTCAATTCTCATTATATTGAATAAACCGACCAGAATATTAAAATTCCTTCTTTTGTGTTCAGCAGTAGAAAGAAAGTCATAAGTGTTTGGAACAACATGAGTGAGTAGATTATGACGTAATCTTCATTTTTAGATGAACTATTTCTTTAAGAACCTTGAGTAATTCCACTGATCAGATTTGGGCTTGCGCCAGTCTTTATCCAAATTGTTCAAAATTATTTTAAAATCTAGAATCATAAATAATATCATTCAATCCTTAATGCTCTTCCCAAGGACTCCTGGGGGCTCATTGAAGAAACAATGAACTCTCTGCACTTTTGACATGTGTCCAGTAATAAAGCTCATTCCTCTGAAACATGAATATTTGACCTGCACAATTAACTTGTGTGGAGTTTCTGTAAAGCGCTGAAGCTGAAATTAAGCTATGGCAAGACAGAACTGCACAAATATGTTGAATTCATATTTCTACATCACCCCTAATCTAATCAAGCTCACCTAATCAGGAAGCTGGATACAATGACAGATACAAAGACTGTCCGATTGATGTAATTAAATCTTCCATTGTTTGTTTTCTTCATTGTGGTTGGACCAAGCACGTGTCTTTGAGGAACTCCATTTTTGAGTCTGGCCTGTCTAGACTCATTGTCCGTCTGCTCACAGCCTGGTGATGTGAAATATTGATTAGCTCATTCATCCACATGATCCAATGCTCACTTCTCCTGTCAGGCTTATTTAAACTCTCACCCGTGAAGGGACTCCCCTATGAAGGGCAAGGAACCAGAAGGTGAGAGATGCATCTGAAGGACTGGCTACTGGGGGAGGGGTAAAGAGGGAGTGAGATTTAAAATTGAGAATCTAGATGCGTGATCAAGACAATGTTCGATGCCATCGGGAAAGAAGGGAAGAACACTCGGATTTTGAAGATGAAGTTTGAATACGTTTTAATTTCCCACCACCAAACACAAATTCTAGGGTAATGATTGCATTAAAATACTGGAACCAAATGATTTTTGTAACGTTCGGTTCCAAAAAATAAAACACGACCTGGGTAGACCAAACAAATGACTCTTTTAAGCCAGCTTTCTACCAAAGGAATACACAGCATCAGTGATCAGCTACATCTCCAAGACCATCACCACACGCTCCAACCAGAAGCCGTGGATGACTGTGGAGGTGTGTGCGCTGCTGAGGACCCGAGACTCCATTCAGAGCAGGCGACAAGGTAGCCCTAAGAACAGCGAGGGCCAAACAGTTCTGGGCCATTAGAGAGGCAAAGCGCGCACATGCCCAGAGAATCCAGTCACTTCCAGGACAGCGGCGAAACATGGCTCATCTGGCAGGGCATCCAGGCCATCACCAACTACAGTACAACATCAGTTGCCTGTGCCAAAGATGCCTCCCTTCCAGATGCACTGAATGAATTCTACGCTCGGTTTGAGGCGCAGAATGACGTGGCGGCGAGGAAGACCACCCCTCCTCCCAACGACCAGGTGCTATGTCTTACTACGACTGATGTGAGGAAAACTCTATGTAGAGTCAACCCACGGAAGGCTGCTGGACCAGACAATATTCCTAGCAGTGTGCTCAGTGGATGTGCATACCAGCTGGCAGATGTTCTTACCAACATCTTCAACATCTCTCTGAGCAGCGCCATCGTTCCAACGTGCTTCAAGGTCACCACCATCGTCCCCATGCTGAAGAAGTCTTCAGTGTCCTGCCTCAACGACTACCATCCTGTCGCACTCACACCCATCATCATGAATTGCTTCGAGAGGCTCGTTATGAGGCACATTAAGACCCAGCTGCCCCTCTCACTAGACTCACTGCATCGTCCCAACCATTCAACAGACGACGCCATCGCCACCACCCTCATGTGGACCTCACCCACCTGGATAAAATGGACTCATACGGTCGAATGCTGATCATAGATTTCAGCTCATCATTCAACACAATCATTCCTCAGCACCTGATTGGAAAGCTGAACCTGCTGGGCCTGGACACCTCCCTCTGCAACTGGATCCTGGACTTCCTGACTGGGAGACCTCAGTCAGTCCGGATTGGGAACATAATCTCCACCGCCACCACACTGAATACTGGGGCCTCCAAGGGCTGTGTGCTCAGTCCACTGCTGTTCACTCTGTTGACTCACGAATGTGCAGCAATTCACAGCTCGAACCACATCATCCGTGGTGGGTCTTATCAGCAAGAACAACGAGTCAGCATACAGAGAGGAGGGGCAGCGGCTAACGGACTAATGCAGAGCCAACAACCTGTCTCTGAATGTGGACCAAACAAAAGAGATGGTTGTTGACTTCAGGAGAGCACAGAGTGATCACTCTGTGCTGAACATTGACGGCTCCTCTGTGGAGATCATCAAGAGCACCAAATACCTTGGTGTTCGCCTGGCGGAGAACCTCACCTGGTCCCTTAACAGCTCCATTGCCAAGAAAGCCCAGCAACATCTCCACTTTCTTCAAAGGCTGAGAAAAGCACATCTCCTACCCCCCATCCTCACTACATTCTATAGAGGGACTATTGAGAGCATCCTGAGCAGCTGCATCACTGCCTGGTTTGGGACTTGCTCAATTTCGGACTGCAAAGCCCTGCAGAGGTTAGTGAGGACCGCTGAGAAGATCATCAGTGTCTCTCTGCCCTCCATCAAATATATTTAAATCAAACGCAGCATCCGCAAAGCAACCAGCATTGTGGATGACCCCACACACTCCTCACACAAACTTTTCACCCTCCTGCCATCTGGCAAGAGGTACCGAAGCATTCGGGGCCTTATGGCCAGAATGTGTAATAGCTTCTTCCCCCAAGCCATCAGACTCCTCAATACACAGAGACTGTAATGACAAACACACACACACACACACACACACACACACACACACACACACACCTGTACACCACAACTTATGCACATGTCCAGAATTGCACTTACTTTATTGTCACTTTATACCTGGCTGCTACCTCAATAACAGCTATGTCCATAGAACACTACTTCATAGTATGTTATGTTTTAATTGTGCATTTTTAGAAAGTGTAATTTTTTGCACTTCTCAGATTAGAAATAAGTACTGGTCAGTGCTGCACTGTCTCTCACTGTCTCTTACTGTGCCTATTCTCCTGTTCCTTTTTAGTAATTATTGTTACTCTTTGCACACGTTGGCACGTGCACTTTATGTAGGAATGTGTTGGTAGGGTTACCAACTTTCTATTAGCTAAATACAGGACATTCCAGCTCTAAATACAGGACATTTTTTCAGTGGTGCTCTGGCGTGAGATGCTGCACAATATTTATAGGTCAACCTAGAGCTTGTTTACAGAGGAAAACAATAAAAAAAACAAAAAAAACAGTACATATGAATGCAAAATGTGTTCTGTTTGAACTGCACCATATTTGCTTAAATTAAAAACCTCTTTATTACAACTGCCAATAACTACCAAATTTAATGTCAATCTGAATTTGTCAACAAAATTTTGTCAGTTTCCACAATAGCTTCTGAAGAATGCACCGATATTGCTTGTACCTTTAGCTAGTGTGGCCTTCTTGTACATTTCTGTGGAAGCATGTTGATTCAAGTCATTCTCACCTCCATGGCCAACTGAAAATTCCCTGCGACGTAAAGTATAGAAGTCTTTCGTTGAGTCACAGCAGACAGGCTTAACCCATGTCTTTTTTACTTCCCATTGTTTATTGTAGATGCACAGTCTTTTTTATTTATTTTTGCTGGGTTATCCATATTTGCAGTTTAATCTGTATTTCCACATACCAAATCGACTGAACAGTGTCACACATTGGCCAGTTTTTTGTGTGTGGAGGAATTGGCGCATTTACTTAACGTATAATGATTCGCTTGAGGGGGGCTGTGATTGGATGATGACAGGTGTCGGTGATCATTCTCAAGTGTCGTGATCAGCACTTCTACTGTTGCTGTTGTATCGGTCAGTGCTTAGATCAGCGTAGCAGTCAATAAACGGGACAAGGGAGGTCACGTATGGGACAGATCAATTAGGCCCAATATAAGGGACGTCCCGGGTAATACGGGACAGATGGCAAACCCTATGTGTAGGTCTTAATTAGTCTGTGTAGTTTCATGTGGTTCTGTGTTTGTCCCATGTTTTTTATGTAGCACCATGGTCCTGGGGGAACGTTGTCACATTTTGCTGTGTACTGTACTAACTGTATATGGTTGAATGACAATAATAACCACTTGACTTGACTTGATTTGTTTTAAGTGAATCAACAACAACAGCACGAACAGTGTTGTCTGAGTCCCAAACTAATAAATCATATGAGCCGGCTCTTTTTGGCAAACCAAAAAGTCTTATCAATCAGTCGAAGCAGTGACTGGATGAATTAGCTAATTGACTCACTCTAAATAAAACTAGAACTGTTACTGTGTTATTATGTGTACTTAAAGTTGCAATCAGTAATGTTTTTCCTAATTTAAAAAGCTTTATTCTAAAGAAATTAATATTAATTTTAAAAAATATGTATAAAATCATGACCACTCGTGAGATAAAAACTCATATCAGTCAGCTAATAAAAGCTCTTTTATTCTACACGGAGATAACATCACATGACTATCTTAATAATACTCGCTTAATCTCAGTATTTGCCTTGTAATTGGATACTTTCATTCATGGACTAAATTAATCCTGGTTTAATTTGCATAGTGAATTCTACAATGGCATTGGTAACTGAAAATGTCTGTGTTTGAATGATGCAGCATCCAGGCCATAAGGTGTCAGTGTAAGTCATGCTATGACATAGTTAAAAAAATTGCTGAGTGCACCTTTAATGTCATGAGAAAAGTTTACTGTATGTCTGACTTGTCATATGAAAACATTCAGTTTATAATATACATTATATACAGAATAATCTGAAAAAGAGCTCAAAATGGAATTCCGTATACCATAAATAATTAAAATTAAAAAGCAGTTAACTTTTAACATCTTTCATGTCTGTCAAATCCTCTTGAGAAATCCAAATAAAAAATTGTCTGGTAATTTTTTTTTTAATCTACCAGCCACCTTGACTTGTAGGTAAGCATGCTTTTTTTTATTTTTTATAACAGCGTCTCAAGTCCAAAGTAGTTCAGCTTCACAGACCCTATATATTTTATTAAAATGGCAGAAATTGAGCAGCTGAACTAAATAATCCTTTTACCAACCCTGGCACCCCCAAACACTCTACTCTTTTCGTTCAGATGTCAGCTTGCCAAGATGATGGCATTTGGGGTACCAGAAAAGTGAAAAGGTTACAACTGCAATAACCTGTGTGCTAAGCTGTGTTAAGCTTCTCGTTTGTCTGCCCAAAGGTCACTCACTTCCCTTTAAAGAAGTCAACAGCTTTTGGTAATAGGTTTCCTCTCTTGTGAGGAAGCCAATGAATGTGAGTCAAGCATTTTGCCATGATCTTCTTTCACTGCAAAATAAATATTTAGCTAATCAGTATTTTTATGTATTGTAAGCATAAATATATCTAAATAAGCTTAAAAGAACGTACATTTAGCAAGAATATGTATGACTGGTATTCAGAGCATAAACATAGTTTATTTTTCTTATGCTATTGGTTTACTCAAGATGTACTCTCTGAAATCATGTTATCAAATTTGCCTCTTTCTGGTTTTACGGATGTTTAGTTATGTTTAGTTTATTTATAAAATCATCCTGGTTACTCCTGGAACGAGAGGTTGTGTCGATGTAGTGACACTTTGGATCGCCCATGGGAGCCCCAAACACCTCTGATATTTGAGAAAAGGCCAAAGGGATTGGCAAGTGGAATTTGCATGCCACTCCCCTGGACATACAGGTATAAAAGGAGCTGGCTCGCAACCACTAATTCAGGTTTTGTGCTGAGGAGGTGAGACAAGGTGCCGGCCATTTCAGTGGGTAGTTCAGTATTGTGGCAGGAGGGACAATGAGTGAACATTTTGTTCCCTCCATCAGGGAACATAGGCTACGAAAGTAACTAGGACATTCCCAATCTGTCACTCACTCAAGATTGTGTCAATGTATTGACACTAGGGGTCCCTATCCAAAAAGACACAACTAGCTGAACAGTGTTATGTGGACTGACGGTGCGAGAAGGGTAAACTATTTCATGCCTCGTAGCCAGCGCACCCGGGCATCATGTAACCTCCCCTAACAATCCTACGAGCTTCGTACGGTCCCCAGAACCTCAGGGACTTGTCGACTGCCCAAAAATAAATACAGGCAGCCCATGGCCCATGGCCACTTCTCTTCTTTTTTTCTCCTCAAAAAAGAATGGAAATCATTCACCATAAGTGTCCACGTCAGGGAGATGTCCCTTCCCAAGGGGAAGACATTGTGGAGACCACACCCTACCCAAAGGGGTGGTAATTGTGTAGAAATACGTCACATGATCTTACCGAGTTTTGTCGGCAGTGTTGCATGTGGAGAAGTGCCCATGGTAGGTCCTAACCAGAGGGAATGAAGCTCTACAAACACGGCGACCGGTGGCAGAGGGGACTCTGCCCAAGCAAGATGCAAGTTTGCCAACAGGGAAACCGTCTCTCGGAAGATACATCACACAGGGCTACATACAGGAAACCAGCGCATTTGTAGCACCTACCCCAGTACAAGGACTATTAGCACACGTACTGGGCCAGCATCGGCATTCTCCACAAACTCACCTGGTTATCCAGGATATCCAGGATATCCAGGTTCCATGATTCGTGAAAACGGCTGGGGGGTAAAAAGCGCAAGTATCCCCCTCCAGGAGGGGAAAGGCACTATTCGCAAGTTGTACATCTGGTCAGTTGTCCCACAAACTTATACTACAAATCTGTTCATACCTGACAACACAGAGGACGAAACCAGCTCAACCCGTAGATTGTAGAACCTCGCAAAGGTGTTGGGTGTTGCCCGGCCCACTGCTCTACTGATGTCTGCTAAAGAGGCTCCATTGGTCGGGGCCCTGGAGGCCACCACACTCCTGGTTGAGTGTGCCCAAAGCCCCAAGGGGAGCATCACGTCCTGGGCTTTGTATGCCAAAGCAATAGCTTCAACGACCCAGTGGGAAATCCTCTGTTTGGAGACAGCACTTCCATTCCGCTGTTCTCTGAAGCAGACAAAGAGCTGTTCAGAACACCTAAAGCTCTTCTCTGATCCAAGTAGATGTGCAAAGCACGCACCGGACACAGCAATGAGAAGGCTGAGTCTGCCTCCTCCTGGGGCAGCTTCGCTTGCAGGCTCACCACTTCATCCCTAAACGGGGTCGAGGTCGGGGCCTATAGACCATGTGAGAGTATTCCAGACTGAACTCCAGGCACGTGTCGCTGGCAGGTGAGTTTGCAGAGAAAATCAATGCCGGCCCAGTACATGTGCTAATAGTCCCTGTACTGGGGTATGTGCTCCACCCGTTACACATAGTGCCCCAGCCACGCTTGGAGGCATCTGTTGTTACCACGATGTGACTGGAATCTTGCAGTAAGGGGACCCCTGCCCGCAGAAATGTAAGGTCTGTCAAAATGGTGTCAGATTGGACTGAGCCTTACTACAACCCGAAAAAAGAGATGCTCTGTACCGGGGAGAGCTAGCTCTTTTTCCCAGTTGACTGAAAGCCCCAACCGGCTGAGGTGCCAGAGCACCAGGTCCCTGAGTGCACACAACAAGTCTCGAGAGTGAGCTAGAATCAGCCAGCCGTCAAAATAGTTGACAAGGTCAATTAGATTTATCTTGTTTTAGAAACAACTCTGAATAAAATATTTAGTCCACCTGTGGCAAATTCAATTGATTGGACATGATTTGGAAAGGCAAACACCTGTCTATATAATGTCTCACAGCTGAAAATGCATATCAGAGCAAAAACCAAGTCATGAGGTCAATGGAACAGCCTGCAGAGCTTAGGGACAGGATTGTGTCAAGGCACAGATCTGGGGAAGTATACAAAATATTTCGGCTGCATCGAAGGTTCGCAAGAGCACAGTGGCAACCATAATTCCTAAATGCAAGAAGTTTGGAGCAACCAGTATTCTTCCTAGAGCTGGCTGCCCAGCCAAACTTAGCAATCAAGGGAGAAGAGCCTTGGTAAGGGAGGTGACCAAGAACCCGATGGTCACTCTGACTGAGCTCCAGAGATCATGTGTGGAGATGGGAGAAACTTGCAGAAGGACAACTATCACTGCAACACTCCACCAATCTGGGCTTTGTGGCAGACTGGCCAGACAGAAGCCTCTCCTCAGTGCCAGATGCATAAAAAAACACCTAAAGGACTCTCAGACTGTGAGAAACAAGATTCTCTAGTCTGATGTAATGAAGATTGAACTGTCTGGTCTAAATTCCAAGCATCATGTCTGGAGGAAATCAGGCATGGCTCATCGCCTGCGCAATACCATCCGAATGGTGAAGCATGGTGGTGGTAGCATTATGCTGTAGTGGTGTTTTTCAGTGGTAGGGACTGAGGAACTGGTCAGGGTTGAAGGAAAGCTGAATTCCGAAAAATACTATTATAGTCTTAAAGAAACCCTGGTCCAGAGGGCTCAAGACCTCAGACTGGGCTAAAGCTTCTCCTTCCAACAGGACAATGACCCTAAGCACACCAAGAGTGGCTGAGGGACAACTCTGTGAATTTCCTTGAGTGGGAAAATTTGCAAATAAAATATGTTTTTTGTTTTGTCATTATGGGGTATGTAGTGTATATTGATGTGAAAAAAATAAAATAATTTAAAGTATTTTAGCATAAGGATGCAACATAACAAAATGTGAAAACAATTAAAGAGTCTAAGTACTTTCTGAATGCACTGTAAAAAAAGCTCCCCTTCAACAATGGCTAATGGAATCTAAATTCCTGGAATTAGGCTCAGAATATGAGACAATGTGAAACGGGATTCCTCGCCTTGCAGGGGTGGCACTTGTTTCAAGGCAGTAACAGGGAAGACGGGTGTTTGGACATAATCTCTCTGAAAAGCAGCTGAAGAGTGGAAAAGAAAGATAGGATCAGGATCTATTATGCTTTTACACAGCAAGATATAAATCCTTCTCTCATTATGCCATTAGGCTCTACTGTGTCCCAGTTTGGAAAGTATTCTCCTCCACCCAGACACTCTTATTTATTTATTTGCACGGAGAATATAGGTCACACGTTTTAAGTACTTCTAAATGTTTAATGCTTTGCAGCTTTTATTCAAACGGGCACCAGCGTTTGCAAATTGTGCTTGCTGCAGAATGACTGCAGCGTTACATTTTATAGATTTACAAAGAATAAGGTGGTTTTGCTGTATAATCGCAATTCACCACATCTCATGACCTCATTAGCTATTTTGACATCGTGGTCATGAACATACAGATTTCTGTAAATGTTTAGACTGTTCAGCAATATTAAAATATGACTTCAGAAACATACAGAATATTAAATGTATTATATTAAACATAAATGTACATGTGTAGAATTAGTTACTGAGTGAAACTGGTCTGTCTGATTTAACTGAATCTGCTATGAACCCAAAGGGCATTTCTGCTTTTTAATTATTACACTGTAACCTGCCATATCCAATTTTTTATGAACTCCACATTGTCACTTTATATTTCAGCTTCCTTCCTTTTTTGGAGCAATTTTTTCTTTATGTTCTTTAGTGCCTCATTCATTCTCTCTGTAAAATGTATGAACAGACAACTAAGTTATTGCAATTACTGTACTTTATCATTCGATGTCTCTGATATTTATGTCTCTTTAGATTTATATGTCACATTCAGTAGATTTCTGTAGGGCTGTTAATCAATTATATGTTTTAATTAAATGAATGCATGACATGCAGATTAATTAATCAAATTAATTACAATTCATTGCATATCGACATTTGAAATATATTACATTATTGTGGCAGATGAGTAAACCATTGAGCAATCCACACATCTTATTATGTGGCTTGTTGAGCGTGTTACCGAGGAGACCTACCGCGTGTGGAGGCTCACGCTATTCTCCGCGGCATCCATGCACAACTCACCGAGAGCGAGAACCACATTATTGTGACCATGAGGAGGTTACCCCATGTGACTCTACCCTCCCTAGCAACCAGGCCAACTGGTTGCTTAGAAAGACAGACTGGAGTCACTAAGCATGCCCTGGATTCAAAATTGCGATAGCCCTGGATAGCGCCTTTACTTGCTGAGCTACCCAGCCACCCTACCAGCCAGATTCTTAATCCCTGCTACCTGATTGGTCCCTGTCCCTAAAGCCCATCCCTATACCTACCCCTAAACCTAACCATACAAGAAGTCAGAATTCGGCACGACACCAGCTCACTTTCTGTGGCTGCGCTGTTAGTGAGGTTTGTTGTGGAGTGTTCTCTGCCCCTTGCTGATATGACTAAAAACACAAATTGACATGCACTTTATGCTTGAATTGCTTTGATGGTAGGAAAATAGTTACTTTTATTACAAAATGATCTTCAAGCATAAAAAGAATAAGATGTGGACAAAATGTGAACAACATGTGTGAAAAATCATCTGAAAAGCAGGGGTTAATATAATTAAAAAAAAAGTGGCTGGTTACTTCGTTGTGCCTACTAACCACTTTGGCGAGGGACAGTTTCAGGGTTTTTCCTGCAGTTAAAATACTGTGGATGTAGGTGATTCAAAATTAATTGCATTCATCTCACATTCAGCACTGTATAAGTAAATAGCCCTTTTCTATCTTACGTGCACATCAGTGCAGCATGAATTAAGCGTGATTTCACACGACCAACGCAGCACATACACCAGCGTGCTCCAGAGCCACAGGATAGTGCATAGTGAAACTTGCCTAAGTAAGAAAGGCTTTACTTGGTATCATAGCGGAGACCACAAAACTTACGTGCCATGTTTGAATTCTACAGAGAATGTTCAAATCTAAAGTGCTATATTGAAGAAGTCAAAACTCTCAAATGGATAGCCAGCCCCGACATTATAAACAGCACTGATGAGGTAAGAGGAGACAAATATACATTAATATTTCTTTAAAATACACATCATCATCCTAACTAAAATGTTTTTTTTTTAGTTTAAGGACCTAATAGCAGTTGC
Organism: Moxostoma hubbsi; assembly: GCA_032164185.1. NCBI lineage: Eukaryota > Metazoa > Chordata > Actinopteri > Cypriniformes > Catostomidae > Moxostoma > Moxostoma hubbsi. The sequence continues at coordinate 10,995,582 of JAVLUX010000034.1, forward strand.
TGAACACAGACGATCACCTCACAGCTCGCAACACACCTTGCTTACAAAGTTACTGTCTCCAGTTATATCACTTTTTGTGGGATGGGGAATTTTGGCTAGTGAAAATTGGCACACCACTAGCCACAGTGGCCTGTGAGCCAAAAAGTTAATGTTAAGCCCTGGCCATAATGCATCATTAGTACCCAAGACATAAGTTTGGTAGGTTATAAGATTTTCTCTGGTCAAAATTCAATCCTATGAAGGGGTGACCCATGAAATGGAGGGTTGCTGAGATCTATCACAAGTGTGCCCTCGAGCAAAGCACACTATCCTTAGTTAAGTTGTAATTAGTGGATGGTAAGTAGTTCTGGGTAAAACATATCTGCTAAATGACAAGCAAGTGAGTAGTAAATAGTCGGTTGTTTAAGTGGAAGAAAAAAAAATCTAATTTAATTTGTGCATGCTAAAGGTGTAGAGCAAAGCTCTGAAGCAGTGTATACTTTCATGGCCAGACTATAGCAACCATATTTACTCCAGAAAAAATGCACAGCTCATTAGGGGCTAAATAATACAAAACAGGATAGAGTGTAAAGTTAATGGCCATTACTGAGAAACCAAATCTTTTGAAAAACGGCTGCTCCATAATGTTTTAATGCACAGCTGGACAAATGAGATGTGATTATTTCAAATGTAAAGTGTAACTTCATTGTTTTATATGGCTTGACAATATGTTACAAGTTTAGATACTCCAAGAGAAGCTAAGCACATTAAGGCTTCAAAAGATATGAGGGTGAGTAAATGGCTGAATGTTCATTTTGGGTGGACTATTCCATACTGAGAAAGACTAACGCCTGTTTCACATCGCAAGCATGAGCAGCATTTATGCAAAGCTATAACACAACTGCAGTGTAACTACAGATGCAAACTTGCTAGGGCTTTCACACTGCAATTGTTTTTTTTTTGTTTTTTTTTTACAATGTTACAGCGCTTCTATACTTCTAGATTGACAGCCCTAGTTTTTAGACGTTTTTGAAGGCAGAAATTGAGTCAACTTCACGGATGGAGTTGGGAAGGTCATTTCACCAATGTGATATGATGAAGCCGAATAAGCCTCTTTCAATAAGGCGACTTTCCTTGCAGGACTTTTCTGACTGCAGGCTTCTAGTTGATGAGTAGCTCTGCAGAAATTATTTTAGGTATGCTGGAGCAGACCCAGTGACTTTTCTGTATGCCAGCTTCAGAGCCTTGAATTTGATACGTGCATCAGCCGGAAGCCAGTAAAGAGAGACAAGGATATGTATTCATTTTTGTCCACTAGACAATTTTGATAGTGTGTTGGGTTTCCACTTGTTGTCCATTATGAAACCTGAGCAAAACCACCCTTTCAATAATCAAGAGTCATGGCAAATTTGCTGCAAACATGACAGATTATTTTCAGAGTCATCATTTTTATTCGTATGGTGCTTTTTTCAAACACATATCGTTTCAAAGCAGCTTTACAGAAAATCATGCTTTAACAGAAAATTAAACTGTAATATCTATAAAGTCTTAGAGTCATCATTGTGTAGTTTGATTAAATATGATTTTAAATTCTGAGCTGATGTAGGAGTTATTAACAGGCCAGAATTTTGTGATCGTAATGAACGTGATGGAATATAGAGTGATAGAAGGTCACTTAAGTACTGTGGAGCTAGACCATTCAAAGCTTTGTATGTAGTTAACGTATGTAGTTAACAAATGTAACGATGATAAAATGGGCTAATATGATCATATTTCTTGGTTCTAGTCAGCACTCTAGCAGCTGCATTTGGTTTATTTGAAGTGCATCCTCCCAGTAATGCATTATAATTATCTAGTCTTGAGGTCATGAAAAAATTAATTCATTTTTCGGCATCAGCAGCAGAGAGCATGTGTCATAACTTAACAATATTTCTGAGGTGGAAGAATGCTGTTCTACAAACACTGAAAATGTGATTTTCTAAGGACAGATTGGTATAAAATATAACATTCTTTGCTGTACAAGACGATGTAACAGTAGATCCATCGAGAGTCAATTTATATTTTAGAAGCTTATATTTAGAGGTTTTTGGTCCAATACTTAGTACCTCTGTTTTGTTGGAATTGAGTAGAAGGACATTTCTAACCATCCAATCTTTGATTTCATTGATACACTCTAGTCATTTGGAGAATTGAGAAATTTAGTTGGGTTTAGAAGAAATATAAAGCTGGGTATCGTCGGCATAACAGTGAAAACGTATTTAACAATTCCTGATAATATCTTGCAGGGTGATCATATACAAGGAGAACAGCAGAGGCCCTAAAACTGATCCCTGCCGCACGCCATACTTAACTTTTATTTGATTTGACAAATCCTCCTTTACAAATACAACGTGGAAGCGGTCTGATAAATAGGACCTGAACCATGCTAATGCAAGTCCACTAATGCCAATAAATCTCCAGCCTATTCTAGAGAATTTCGTGATCTATGGTGTCAAAGGCAGCACTAAGATCTTAAAGCACTAGAAGAGAAATGCAGCTGCGATCAGATGACAAGAGCAAGTCATTTGTAACTCCAATTAATGCAGTCTCTGTACTGCGATGGGGCCTAAATCCTGACTGAATTTGTTTATATATGCAATTTCTCTGTAGAAATTAACATAATTGTGAGGACACTACCTTTTCTAGTATTTTCAAGATAAATGGGAGAAATTGTCATTAATTAGCCAATTCACCAGGATCAAAAGCCACCAGGATGTGGCTTCTTAATAAGCGGCTTGATAAATGTCATTTTAAAGTTTCTTGGGACATGTCCTAAGGATAGTGAGGAGTTAATAATATTAAGAAGAGGTTCTGAGATTACATGGAATACCTAATTTAAGATCTTAGTTAGTATCGGATCTAACATAAATGTCAAATACTATCACTATTAAGATTATGAGACAAATTACTAGAGAGGAGAGCAGCATCTTCCCTGGAGGGATGGTGTCTGTCTCTCTTTAGCAGGTCAGGTCTACATGCAGTGGCATGCAATGCAGGAAGAAATAACATTGATGCCATGACTTACCTCATTTGATTGTTGTCGTTTTGGTTGTTTTTGAGGGGCGAGGGTTTGAGTTCAATGTTGTTCGATGTGGTTCCTGATCTGCAGATGTCTGAGATTGATGCAATAATCCATGTAAAACACAGAGGGGAAAACTAATGCATGCAGACAAGATGCAAGATGAAGACATGCAGGAAAAAATTGATAAAAAGAGATATACTGGTGCACATGGTAAAATACACGCAGTTGAATCAGTAGAAAAACTGAAAAATTTGAAGCATGTGGTATAATGGCAAAGGATAAAATGAAGAGTGTGTAAGAATAAGCAATGCTAAGCAGGTTATCAAGCTGCAAACACAAACACAAACTTGTGCAGCGTGTCGGCAGTAACCGTAACAGGAATGAGCTTTGTGGCAAACTTGAGGAAAATTGTCTATTGTTGCCAAAGGTGTGCTGCAAATTCACCACTACCATTGAAGAGCTGCAAACTTCTGGCAAACATTTGCAGCGAATCACAAGCTCATTTCATGTTGAAATAATAAGTGGCAAATTTATGGCAAGTTTGCGGTTAGTTTCCCAGAACTATCAGATGATTGCCAAACTTTCTAAACCACCATCTGACCAAATATATGTTGTTATCATCCAAGTTGCAAACTAATTATCTATATAAGAACAAAATCGTTAGGATAAATTAAGAACCATGTGATAATTATTACAACTGTCAGTAACTGGTGTGCTAGCTGGTCTCAGAACTAGAATATACTGAGGTACTAAGAAGTAATATAAAATTTTGAGGTGCTGGAAGTAGCAATGAAATAATCAGTTTTATGAGAACCTACGTGCCACCAATCAAGAAGTGCTCCCCTGTGGAGATATGCAAAGAAAAACACTGCAGCTGTGTCTGCCTGTCATCTTATCCGCTCTATCCCTGCGCCCTGGGTTAATACCCAATTTTCCATGGAGACCTTTCTGCTATTTTGTAACCTGTGTCTATTGTGGTTTCTTTTGGTAGCTTTGTTTATTAAATTTTTTCGGTTATACTCCTTGCATGAAGCCAAATATAGCGTGAACAAGTCTCGGTTCACTGATGTGTTTATTAACAGACCTAATTGTGTGGAAGAGAAGGGAAGCTCCATGTTCGATGTCAATCAACAACCTGCTAAATGTTCTATTGTAGTAAATAGAACATTTAGCAGTTAACAGTAAGAAGAACATCAAAGGTTATAAACCTTTAAGAAAACCGTCTAACATAAGAAAACTGGCATGTTATTAGTGAATCAGATTAAGATCTTATTTTGGCACTTCTGTGAACTGTTTTTGCCAACTAAACTGCTGTTTAAACCAGCCTAATCTAATTTAAGCTGGTCCCCCAAACTGGCTAAACTTGTTTATCTGGTCTCTTAACCTGCCTAAAACCAGCCATATGACCAGCATAACTAGGCTGTGAGACCATCTAAAACCAGCCAACCAGCTTAGGCTAGTTTTAGATGTTCTCTTTTTCAGCAATTCCATGTAGGCTGTCTGGCTGTGTCTGTATTTTTGCTTGTGTATGAGGTAGAAAAGGGCAGTGCGTGTGTGTTGCCTTTAATGTTAACACCTCATTATCCTGATTAGCATCACTGTGATTATATTAGCTCTGATAAAAACTGAAAAGGTCAGGCTGAGGTGACACTTGTTGTTATGCTTAGAAGAAATCATTAAGAATTAGCTCCAAGAGGGTTAACCACTTCTGGTCTGAAAAATAACTTGTCGCTTATGTCATAGCAGACATGAATAGAACTGGGTTGAAATGTTTGGAACAGAAAAATAAAACTAAGCTTCAAATTCTGATCAAAACTCAGCTTTTGGAATTATTACATTACACCACTTCCTATGCTTCTTTGAAAATGTTCTCGTGTAATTGCTGTGAATGTGGCTTGTCAGACAGACCCTATCTCTCCCAGACCCTCTTTCACAAAACCCAATTTCCCACGAACAATACCTTTAATCTGTACAACTGCTCTCCCTGCTTAGCTCTTAGCTCTGGACAAAAAAATAAAACAAAAAACAGAATAATCATAAATATATGGTTTAGAAAAAGTGAGTAACATTTTTATAATGATCCACCCCTTCCATAAAGTGATAGGCAGACTTTTTTTATTTTAATTTTTTTATTTTTTTTTCCTCCTCCACTCTCTCCTCCACATCTCTTTCTTTAAATGCCACAAATGTCATTGGCAGAAGGGACATCATCATTATTGATATCCTAAAGATATTGTTATATTTAAATCTTTATTAAGGCAGAAGAGAGCGATCTCCTCTTGCTCTTGACACAAAAAGTGTTCATTATAGGCTCTCTGCCTCATTTTCCAATGTAAATCACAAAACAGAGTTTTATAACAGCCAGTCCTCATTTCATAACTCCCACACCTGGGTAGACAACCCCACATGCCCAGTTTATGTGAATTTTGAAGTATTGAGTGTGATTGTCAGGAGCATGCCTAGCCTTTCATCAGTATTGGGGCACAGGCTCCCCATCAAGTAAAAAACATATACACTTATGTATGTACATGTATATTTGTAAACATTTGAATAAATATGAATGATACCCTGTTTCTCAGGTCAGAACACACTCACTTAGCAATTCATTAGGAACACCTGTACACCTACTTATTCATGCGATTCTGTGGCAGCAATGCAATGCATAAAATCACACAGATACAGGTCAGGAGCTTCAAATAATATTGATATCAGCATTAAAGTTCACATCAACCAACAGAATGGGGAACAATGTAATCTCAGTGATTTAGACCGTGGCATGATTGATGGTGTCAGACGAGCTGGATCGAGTATTTCTGTAACTGCTGATCTCCTGGAATTTTCACTCACAGCAGTCTCTTGAGTTTACTCAGAATGGTGCCAAAAACAAAAAAACATCCAGTGAGTGGCAGTTCTGCAGATGGAAATGCCTTGTAAATGAGAGAGGTCAACGTTGAATGGCCAGATTGGTTCGAGCTGACAGAAAGGTTACGATAACTCTGATAAATACTCTGTGCAATTGTAGTGAGCAGAAAAGCATCTCAGAATGCACAACACATTATTATGCAGAATGGCATCTCAGAATGCACAACACTCACAGACTGAGACAGATGGGCTACAACAGAAGACCACATTGGCCACTATATTAAGACCATAGTGTTCCTAATAAAGTGTTCAGTGAGTGTATATCTCCATTTCAAGACAAGGACTAATTTAGTGAGGTTTTTACTGGGGCACATCAGATTTTTATTGGGTCTGGTGCTCCACCCTGCTAAAAACAGCTACAACAACATCTTAAACCAGCCTAAGATGGTTAGTTGGCTGGTCTCACAGATTGTCAGGCAGTCAGTTGGCTTGCTTTTGGAGAAGTTTCGGACATTTTTTAGCTGGCCAGGCTGGGTGACCACAATGTTGGAGAAGCTACCTTGAATCTGTATCTTCTCAAGCTACAACCTACACTGAAAAAAAGGTGTGTTAGATTTACTTAAAATATATATGTAACATCTGGACCAATCAAACACATTTATTCATTATTTAATGAATAAACCAACAGATGTCTCAAGACTGTAGCAAGCAGAGGCCCACACAGGCTCCATTTATGTCTGATCCCCCTGTGATTATTATCAGCAAAGGAATGCAGAAAGCATGATTTAATCCTTTCCCCCATAGGAAATGGACACAAAGCCCAGAACAACAGACCTTTCTTCATTAAATTTTATACAAACTGTCTACCGTATACTGTTTTATGCATGACTTATGACAGGACTACCAGCTAATGTAAAATTATTTAGGATCGTGTTTCCTACCAAATGAATCCTTGTGTGACACACTGCAAAGTGATATATATATATATACACTACCGTTCAAAAGTTTGGGGTCACTTACTCATTCTTTATTTATTTATTTATTTCACATTTTAGAATAATAGTAGTCAGCAAAACTATGGAATAATAGAAATGGAAATATGGGAATTATTTTGTGACCAAAAAATCCAAAATAAATCCAAAACTATGTAATATTTTAGCATCTTCAAAGTAGTCACCCTTTGCCTAGATTTTGCAGACATGTACTCGTGACATTTTCTCAACCAACTTCTTGAGGAATCACCCCGGGATGCTTTTTAAACAGTATTGAAGGAGTTCCCATCTATGTTGGGCACTTATTGGCTTCTTTTCTTCATATTTTGATCCAAGTCATCCATTTCAAAAACTTTTTTTTTTTTAGGAAATTTTAGATTTGTAATTAAATAAATGTATATGTTTTGGCAGAATAATATTTTGTCTACAAAGTTAATTTCAAACTTTTAAGCATACACCTTCAGATCAAAAGATTTTTAAGATCATGAGAAACATTTCAGACAAGTGACCCCAAACTTTTGAACGGTAGTGTATATATAATATATATATATATAATTCTGATAGCATGCATTGTATGATTCCTATATTAATCAGAGCATAAAGAGGTACACATTAAAAACTAATCCCAATCATGCATTCGATCTCAGCTACATGCTAAGAAAGAGTTATTTTTGTGTGGCCATAAAAAATATCCTTTCTGAGAATTGATAGACGATCATTACTGAGTGTTCGCTGGATGAACAGATAAATTGATTGTAATATTAATTCAGTTAAATCTAAAGTTAAATCTATTAACCAATCCAAATGTTCATAATTAATTATAAAGAGTTATGATTAATTATTCATGTCTCCCTTTTAAATATATTTTTGACTGTGGTATATTTTGATAAATAATCTCAACCCTGTTTCTAAATGATTTCATTTCAAAACTATACCTAAATATGTAATATTATTGTCAATAAGCCATGAGAATAATATTACTCCAATAAGAGAAATAATCAGAATTCTCTTATTAAAGCTAATTCCCTACAGTAGACATTGTGAGCTAATGCAACGAGACGTTGTATTAAGATATTAATGGTGGAGAATTTTTAAATGACAAATAATCTAGTAATTTGTTTTTATTTTTATGTGCTACTTAAGCAAAGCTAAACATTTTATAAATATGTACGTTTCTGTGTAGAAGTTACGTTATGGTCGCTGATCCAACAAATAATTTTTTTCAGTGTACTCATAAATTAAAGTATAGTTAAACTACAGTCAAACAAATATTATATATATATAATATAATATAATAATTGAGTGGTGGTGGCGTAGTGGGCTAAAGCACATAACTGTTAATCAGAAGGTCGCTGGTTCGATCCCCACAGCCACCACCATTGTGTCCTTGAGCAAGGCACTTAACTCCAGGTTGCTCCGGGGGGATTGTCCCTGTAATAAGTTCACTGTAAATCACTTTGGATTAAAACATCTGCCAAATAGAAATGTAAATATATAACAATTGGATAATATTATTTCATTCTGCAATCAGTTCTGATTTGAGAATTCATTAATAACTGTCAAGGCTCCGGTGAGTTTGTCGGTTTGTTATATTTCTATATTTCTCTCCCTCATGTTTTGCAGGTGCTGCCAGCATGCATGATCAGTGTTTTTTTTTTTTTTGTGTTTGTGTGGGGGTGAGTTTACCGACTACATTGTTAATAGCTTGAGTGAAAAGGTTGTGTAATGCATCTCTTTTCTCTTTCCTCCATGTCTGGGAGGGGAATGCTGAATGTGATATGACCTCTCTGTCACTGCATATGGCCAGGCACATGATCACCGGGCAGAACTGATAGAGCCATATGGTGCATCGCAAAGGGACACGACAAAATGCAAACATAATACTCTCAATTCTGTGTAAAATATGTCTCTATAAATAACTGGGATGAGGGAATTGAGAGAGAGATCATTTACAGTAGTAAATATGGACTCTTTGGACTGATAATATGGAGTGACGTGTTGCTGCAATGAAGTAACGTGTTTTTGTGTGTGTGTTGTGTGTGTGTGTGTGTGTGTGTGTGTGAGTGAGAGAGAGAGAGAGTGAGAGATACGAAAAAGTGGGTGCTTGTGCTCAGTGCTGGTGGGCTCGGGGTGAGAGGGTCAGCTCTCCATGCGGTGTGCTTAGAGCAAACACACTCCTCCACAAACATGACTCTCAGCCAATCTTGTCTCTACTTGACTGCAATGTGTTTCCAATCTCCACAAGCATCTCCCTATGCACATATCAGTGGCTTCTAATTTAGGAATTCAAAAGCTGAGAGAAGCATTCTTCTAGCTTTTCTAGCATTATAGTAATGCTGTCATTACCCTGTAGTAATAATGTACAGAACAATTATTTTTTTCCATCTGCAGGCTAAACTATAACATTCATGATGCTCATAACTATTTCTGATCATGATGGTATGGTATCTGTAAGCTATTAGCTTTTATACAGTATTTGGAAATATAGGTATGTAGTCAGGACAAAATAACTAAATATACAAACAGTAAATAATAATTAAGTGTCTTTTAATCACTTTTGGTCAGATTGCAAAATGAGTGTCTCTGATTTAATTACAACATACATCCATCAGTGTATTATTGCATGATAATAAAAAACCCTTAAAACTCTTAATTACATTTGCATTCAATGTAAGCACAAACTTAATGCTTAGAGCAGAATCAAACTCTGTTGAACGGATGTGTTTACACAAAGAGCACAATGTGGTCACATGAGTCACATTTGAGTGGACAAATCACAAAACCTTTTAAACGGATGGCCCAAAACGCATCTTAATTCCAGTTCAAATGCATTTATACAGCAGCAAAGCACCACCTGTATGATTGAACGATTAACATTAGCAGGTAATTAGGGATAAAGTGTACGGAAGACATTTTAAGCAATCAAACATATTTCTCATAATTCCTCATACATTGCTTAATTTTACACAAGTAGGATATATTCCTTGATCAACACCCTTTGTTGTTTCTGGAGCAAAAAAGGCATTACCCACTCATTTTAAGGGAAAGGTTATATTTGTTAATAGGAATGCTGTTCCAAAGGATGCTGATCCAACAACAAGCCCTATTTTTGTAACTCATATTATGCATCTTGCATATATTATAGATTTTATTATCTGTCATCTGTTTTTAATTTATTTTACTTCCCAACTTAATCACAACAGTCCATACTGTGACTCATACTGTGGGAAATGTCATGCTAAATGTTAAATCACACTGTATATTTGTCAGTCTTTTTCTTTGCTTGTTTTCCTCATCATATAAATCAAATCAAAGGTCCATTAACATCACCTTGCTGTCTCTACAGCAGTGTTTACCATTAAGATGGAAATAGAGCGGTGACCGAGTGAAACCAGAGGGACTGTCTGCCACTAAATGAAAAATGGTTGGCTCACTCACTCCTCCACAGAATCCAAATGAGCCAAATTCACAAACTTCCCCTCCTCTAACATCACCCTGCACCTGTCAGTCCTGACCTCTTACCACACAAAGAGAGAGAAGCAAAAAGATAGTCACTGGTCTTATTGTGCCTGATTCCTCAATGCATGTTTTTGCAAATCTCATAATCTTTCATTCAAATTGTATAACTTGCTCCACCTCTGAAATGTCTTTAATTTTCATTCGTCATCTAGGCCAATGTCGTCCCAAATCCTACAACACTCAGATCCAAAGGTACCCATTTGTAATGCCTTATCACGGAACCCTCTGGGAAGGTTTTCTTTGTTTGTATAATAGGTTTGTAGGCTAATTGGTTAGCGGTATGCTATGCTATCAGGTCTCCTGTTTTGTCCATTATTGTTCTCACCTAATAAAGTGTCCATTTATTTAAGGTATATGTTTATGCATTGTTTCAGTAAAATAAATATGGATTGTTTTCTAGAAAAAAGAAACCAGTGAATTTAGATATTTTTGCTGCTGCCCTCAAGCAGATGGCAGAATCACATTCCCTCCCACACATACATACACACCTACACACCGCAGACTCTCTCATGCAACATAATTGGTCCTATCAGTGGTCCTATCAATGTGTAACCTGCTGAACCACAGAATGTATCAGTAAAAAAGAACAATTTAACTCAGGCATGGATCAGAGGTCCCTGTATTCTGTCACTGTCACTCGTAGTTCAAAGTTCAGTGAAGCTTATTAACTTGACTATTTATACAGACTATACACTCACTGAGCACTTTATTAGAAACACTATGGCCTAATTAAGTGCCTGACATGTTCTTCAGCTGTGGTAGCCAATCCGCCACAAGGTTTGATGTGTTGTGTATTCTGAAATGCTATTCAGCTCACTACAATTGTACAGAGTGGTTATCTGAGTTTCATAGCCTTTCTGTCAACTCAAACCAGTCTGACCATTCTCCATAGGCCTCTCTCATCAGGAAGTAATTTCCGTCCACAGAACTGCCGCTCACTGGATGTTTATTTGTTTTTAGAACCATTCGCAGTAAATTCTAGAGACTGTTGTGCGTGAAAATCTCAGAAGATCAGCCGTTATACTCAAACCTGCCTGTCTGGCTCCAACAATCATGCCACAGTCCTATATATATGAATATTATGTAACCTTGGCAACATTTTTGCAAAACGAAATTACATGCTTCATTACACATTTTGCTGCAGTTACCTAGAGATTTTTCTAGCAGGCAAATTTTTAAGGTGAATATTAGATTGAGGTTTTAATGAGTAAAATGTACCACCCTAAACTAAACCTTTAACCTAAATCTGACCAATAGTGTTTTAAATGCAAATGAGAGTTGAACAAAACAGACATCCTTACCCTAACCCAACACCCAAATCTAACCGATAGTTTAGTAAATGCAAATGTGAGGTAAAAAACCCCCCAAAAACAGACATCCTTACTCTTAACAAGTACATACAACTAACCGATAGTGTGGAAAAGGCAAATGTTACAGAAAAATATATTTTACAGTACCGAAGCAACCAGCCACACTTTTTTTGACACTTTTGCTCAATTGTCATCTTATCTGCTTGGCTGGGCTCAAGCCTCCCTTACAATGAGTGAGTAATAGTGTGAAAAAGAAGTGTTTACAAATTTCTAATCATCAAAATCATTGTAGTGGGGATTTGTGTGAAAGCGAATAAATATAAATGTTGTTGTTGTTGTAGTGACTTTATTGTTAGTTTTACCAGGAAACTGCAGTGAAACAAGGGACGTAAATGTCAGTTTGCACAACAGAAGGTCATTCCTGACCAAACACTTGAGTTCAATGCTACATAGAGCGAGACCTCTCTATCAGAAAATACTTAAGACACCCTGTTATTTAGGAAAATGCTATGATGATTGCCGTTTTCTTGAGTCTGAAGGATATCTTCAGTGGGTCACCTTATTCAACTTAACTGAAAGTCAGTAATTTAGAGTATGGATGCCAAACAGCTCAGGAAAATGGTGAGAGCTGCACCACTTCCATTGTAAAATCTAAAGCCATTCAGGCAACAAGTGTACATGTGGCCATATCTGACTGCAGCATGGTGAGATTTCCATCTGGTTAGACTGGGGATTGAGCCACACATGCTCACACACACACACACACACACACACACACACACACACACACACACACACTCACCTTGTTTTTATATCATTGTGGGAATTCTCCATAGACTTCCATGCATTTTATGGATTTTATACAGATCTAATGATAATTTCAATCACCTAACCCTACTCCTAACCCTCACAGAAACCTTTTTACAATTTAACTTTTCAAAAAAAAAATAATTTAGTATGTTTAATAAGCCTTTTTCCTCATGGGGACCGCTGGCTGGGCCCAAACAAGGTAGGTGAAGGTCTAGGTTACTGTCGTAACCTTCGTTCCCTGATGGAGGGAACGAGACATTGTCGAAAGAAGCAAAACTAGGGGTCTATCTGGAGAGCCTTGCACATCTCTGAGACCATCTATCACACGCATCAGGGAAGGCATTCGTTTCCTACTCCTATTCTTTCAGGAGGAAAAGACCCTGCGGAGGTAAAGAGTGGCGGAATACGTCACATGGGTTTTCAGGCCACATGTGGGAATGGCGTGATGGTAGATACTACATGCTGTGAAAGAGGAGTTGATACAAACACAGTGACCGGGGGGGCAGCGGGGACTGCCCAAGGGAGACGCAGGTCCACCCGTAGGGGGACCATACCGCAGAAAATAAACACAGGGGGATTACTCCACACAAGGGTCCATCCTGTGGAACACCTATTCCAGTACAGAGTAATTTTAGTACCCGTAGTGGGTCTGGTCGGGGAATTCCTCTGCTGAATTCATAGACCAGAGTGCTAGGGAGGAGTCATCCAGGGAGCCGAGATGGTGGTATCTCCTGGGATAAGAGCGCACATGAATACCTCAGTGGAGGGGAAAGGTGCTAGGTACAAGCGGTACACCCGGTCAGTTGTTCCGCATTACCGAGTTCTACCGGCTCAGACCTGAGAAAACGCGGGACGAGACCAACTCAACCCTGTGATTGTAAAATCTCGTAAAGGTATTGGGGTGTTGCCCAACCCGCTGCTCTGCATATGTCTGCAAGGGAGGTGCCGTTGGCCAGTGACCACGAGGATGCCACACTAGATGTGTGCTCAAACCCGCAAGGGGGCAGGCACGGCCTGGGTGTGATAGGCCAATTGGATGGCATCAACCAGCCAGTAGGAAAGCCTTTGTTTGGAGACAGTATTCCCTTTACACTGTCCACCAAAGCAGACAAAGAGCTGCTCAGAATATCTAAAGCTCTGAGTGCGGTCCACATAGGAATGCAAAGCATGCACCGGACACAGCAACGAAAAGGCTGGGTCTGCCTCCTCCCGGGACAGTGCTTGCAGGTTCACTACTTGGTCCCTGAAGGGGGTTGTAGGAAACTTACGCACGTAGCCCAGTCGTGGTCTTAGGATGACATGAGTGTCTGCCGAACCGAACTCCAAACAGGTGTCGCTGACAGGGAATGCTTGCAGGTCCCCAACCCTCTTGATGGAAGCGAGCGCGATCAGGAGGGCTGTCTTCAAGGAGAGGGCTTTGAGCTCAACTGATTCTAGTGGCTCAAAGGGGGGTCTCTGAAGGCCCGAGAGGACCACTGAGATATCCCAAGAGGGAAACAGGCTTGGCCGGGAGGATTCAACCTCTGGGCACCTCTAAGGAACTTGATAATCAAGTATCAACTTGATAATCAAGTACCTTACCCAAGGACTTGCCTTCCACTGCGTCGTGGTGGGCCGCGATAGCGACTACATACACCTTCAAGGTGGAGGGGGACAGCCTCCCCTCCCCACCTGGGGGACCTCCGAGTACCCATGGTCTGCCCCGCCATCAAGGGTAGTGAGATCGTATGAGCAAGGAGGTCGGTTGCAGGCAGTGAAAGATGCCCTCCACAACCTCGTCAGGTAATCATGCACCTCTTGGAAGAAAGGAACGGGGTGCGTGGCTCTGAGCGGTGCCCAGACCTGAGGAACCAATCGTCAAGCCATGAAGGCTGTGAGGGGAACCGAGATGGCGGCCCGCGCAAGCATGTCGGCCCTCTGGGTATCAGCTTCAGATTGGGAGTGCTGACCCGAAGGCAGCAGTTCAGTCGAATCTTCCGCGTAAGATACCGGATGCAGCTGCGAACTCATCATCCAGGGAGTAAGCAGACTGGCCGTGAGGTGAGCCGCACTCAACCTGAGCCTGGACGGAAGTCAATAAGCATGCCGGGGGGCGGGTGGTTCATTGGCAAAACTGAGCCCGCTGTCATCCCCAAATCACCTCCATCGCCAGCCGGGTCATCCTCAATCCCATGGGATGGAGCAATGCGGGGGGGCGTCTGGAGTGGCATTCCTCTTTAAGAAGGAAAGCCGCGACCGCAGCGTTGCCATGGTAAGGTTTTCGCAGTGAGAACACGAACCATCCACAAAAGCTGCCTCGGTGTGATCGCTGCCCAGACACACGAGTCAGCGTCTGTGACTGTCAGGAGCGGAGAGAAACCGACCGCATCCAGGAACTACACAGGGGCGGAAGGGCGTCTTTATAAAGACGCGTCCTGAAAAGGACGTTCAACGCCGCTGTGTATTGCTCTTTTAGAGAAAATAAACTCTTTTAACGAAATATTCTCTATTAGAAGCAATGTCGAAGCACCCAGGGGAAAAGCTGCTCTGCCGTGAAGAGAAAGAGAAAGCCGCTGATATGTGCAGTAGATCCAACAGCAAACGCTTTATAGAGATGAGTGGAACAGTAAGTGACTGCAGCTCTCTGATCACACAACCGCTCAGCTCCGAAGAAAAAATCTGAATGGACAGACACACGATTCCCTCCTTTTAAATCCGTATGTCCAGGGGAGGGACATGCAAATTATCTGTGCCAAATTCTCATTGGCCTTTTCTCAAGTTCAGAGATGTGCGAGACTCTCAAGAGAGACACCTAATGTTGCTTCATTCGACACAATGCCGAAGTGAGCGAAAGATGGGGAACTCAGGTTTGGTCCCACAATGTAGTATAAACATGTACACACACACACACACACACACACACACACACACACACACACAAACAGACAAACAGACTGACAGCTCCCTCTGTCCACCAACTCCCTCCTCTCTTTAATCATTACAAATCATTCTAGCCAGCGAGTCTCATGCCGAAGTGTCCTTGGGCAAGACACTGAACCCCAAGTTGCTCCCAATGGCAGGCTAGTGCCTTGCATGGCAGCTCAGTCGCCATTGGTGTATGAGTGTGAATGTGTGTGCGAATGGGACACAGAGTAAAGCGCTTCGGTAACCTCTAAGGTTAAAAAGACCATTTACCAACATGAGTATAGTCATTTTAATTGTTGAGTGAATTATCCCTTTAATATATGACTGAAACAACCAGTAGGTTAAACCATAGGCAGTCATTCAGGGTTAGATCAAGTAAAAATCTATCTTTGTTTTTGCTACAGTATGGAAGCATCAGCATAAGCAAACTGTAACAATTAAGCATTAGAACTTTTTGAGCTGTTTAACTAGAGGAGGCGAAGCTAAGATCAAGGCAGTTTTAGATCTTAGATTTTCAATAATCAGAGAAATATAAGAAAATGTTTTAGGAGAATAGATGGTCTGCCAGTTTCTCTTAAATCTTACCTTCTTCCTGTCTGTCCCCAGCTATCCTGTGAACACTGTTTCCAGGGCAACATCCCTGGTGGCCAATGGATGTGCAGAGAAGAATGATTGTCCAAAGCAGTGGGGACACAGGGACCTCTTCAGAATCTGGAATGTCAGGCAGATACCACAATGTCTATGCTTTTTGATCAAGAGATTTATTATCAGTACAATAGCAATATCTATGTGTTTGACATCATATCACATCAAAAATATGATGGTCATAGATGGATGGATGGATGGATGGATGGATGGATAGATAGATAGATAGATAGATAGATAGATAGATAGATAGATAGATAGATAGATAGATAGATAGATACTTTGTGAACTTTCAGACCCCGCTTCAGGCAATCTCATCAGATTTATGGGCTTTTACAGAAATGTGTTCTGTTCTCTGATTTCTGTAATGTGTTCTTCAGCCGAGGAACAAAAGGCTTAGCAGTGTAATTCAGTGAGAGCAGAGAAATGTGTAGAGCAAAGCTCTGTGCTACATGCATTAAACATGACATGTAAGTGTACGTGTATGGTATAGGACCCAATACGAATATGCTCTTAACACTTTTATATTCTGTGCTGAGCTGCACATCACTGAAGGGATTTAAACTTTGATTTAATGGGTGACAGATCGAATGGGGCAGGAATACATTGTGGAATGTGGTAAACAACACCAAATAAATGAGGGTTTAACATTTTAAAAAGGTACCAGAAAAAAAAAAAAAATGTATTTGAAATATTTAATGAATATACATTTATATATACATGTACATGTATATAACAGACAGAAGAAGAAGCTCCACAAATGACACAAATCAGCATAAAATTGTTCCAATCCACACGTCTCCAGTGGTTTAATCCATGTTGTAAGAAGCAATATGATAGATGTGGTGAGAAACAGATCAATATTTAATTCCTTTTTACTATTAATTCTCCTCCCTGCTCAGTCAATCTCCACTTTCACCATTTACTTGAGTTTTTGGTGATTCACTCAATTTCTAGCAAAAATGTACTTAAATATTGTTCTGTTTCTCAACCACACCTGTCATATCAATTCTGAAGTAATTGATTAAACCACTGGAATTATTCCTTTTATGCTGCTTTTATGTGTTTTTTGGAGCATTACAATTTTGGCACCCCTTCACTGAAATATCTAAAAATCTAAATTTGTGTTCTGAAGAAAGAAAGTCATAGACAGATGGCACAAGGGTGTGTAAATGATAAGATAATTTTCATTTTTTGTGTGAATTATTTCTTTAAGTTGCACATGGGGGGCCACATTGTCCTCCTTTTGAGATACAATGTTCAACATTGATCTTGTGTCTTTTAAGCCAAGAAATAGTTGTGTTCTCATTCTAATGAATGATGCACTATTTTCTGAAGTTTGTGACTGGTGGAATGTTCTGCTGAAGTATTGCTCTGCAAATGTTGATACTTTTCTATCTTTATAAAGGCTAAGCATAATTATAAATTCTTTTATCATCTCTACTTTCCTGGTAATTTATTATACCAATTCAAACACTCTCTACATCAGGGGTCAGTTTTATTAAAAAACTAACAATAGTTTATATATTAACAACATTATAAATAATATTATTAAATATGTCACTGTTTTATTCTATTACAATAATCTTTTTAAAGCTACTCAAGTTATTCAGACAAAATTAGTGAGTGGTTTTCTCATTTCCTTGTTATTGTTGTTTGATTAATAGCCTTTATATGACATAGCATACGAGACATGCTCAATTTGGTTACATGTACACCTTGTGTCCGACATTTTGATGCAAATACGCTTTTTGTCCCATTGTTTAAATTCACTTTAGACATAAACAACTGTGTTTACATTAAATCCTCACCAGGACAGGCATTGGCGAAATTAAAAAGTGTATTTGATAATTTAGGCGTGAACCTGAATTAGCGCTCAAACATTAGTCTCCTGTCAATCAAACAGCGAACAGCTACAGACGTCAGTCTTTTGTATCCAGATCAACCAACCAGATTGATGTAATGAACACTCCTGTTCTAGATGTAGAACATAAGCTAAATATAGAAAACCACTCAAAAGTTTGATCGAGGACAAAATATCATTTTATTGCCCAGCCCTATTGATAACATTGTATTAATCTTTCACAGAAACCCAATAATCTCAGAGATAGACAGTTAAATTACAGAATACACTATAGTTACACAGAATCGAGTAAACAGAAATATGAAATTTACCTCAATATGTTTCTTCAAATTAGAGGAAGGATTAATGCTGATATATGGCTTGAGCAAGTTAAATTCACATGACACAATCATGCAATCGGCCTTTTTCTCTGCAAAAAGCCCTTTCAGGTGCAGCCGGATATGTTCAGCTGTAAAATGTGTTTGAGGCATTCTACACAGTTGGCATCAGATCTGCAGCTGCCGTTCAAGTTTTTACGCGTGACTTGATTTGACGGGAGTCACGAGTCTCTCCATTGCTAATCATGTTGATAGATAAAAATTCAATCAGGACAGGGAAGTAGTGAACACAGATGATGGGAAAATAGTGCAGTAAAAGTACAGTTACAGCACTTAAAATGTACTCAAGTAAAAGTAAAAGTATAACATTTTAAAACTACTTAAAAAAGTAAAATTCTTGGGAAAAAGTAGTTCATTACAGTAATGTGAGTATTTGTAATTTGTTACTTGACACCCACCTGCCAAGACCTGTACATCTTCAGAGTGAGGATACGTGCAGGTAGAATCAATCTGGACCCCACACACACTGCCCATTCCCTCTTTGAACTGCTGCCCTCTGGCCGGCGCTACAGAGCACTGAGCACCAGGAAATCCAGGCACAAGAACAGTTTTACCCTCAGGCCATTTTCCTTATGAACAATTAAACTGCCTCAGAACTACCCCATAGTGCAATAATGTAAATAAATATCTCATTATATTTAAATTCTTTCATATTTAATTCAATAAATTTACATACCCCTACCTTGCACATTTATTACCACTTGCACATGTACATTCTGTTATATGTCCTATTATTTGCATGTATGTTTATACTCTTACCTTGTTTCATAATTTTACAACTTCATTGTGATGATGATGTAATGTCAACAAACCATAAAATCCTAATATTAATGTAAAAACTATGATTTAAACAACATTACAGCTAAAATAATACAGAATGTAAGTGCTTTTGTAAAATTATAAGATTCACATTTCTGCATTTAAACTAGGGATGGGCACGAGTACTCGCGGCTTTCCCCACAGGAGGGAACACTTGGGGAGATACAAAAACACACGTACGCGTGCGCACACACACACCATGCGTGTGGCAGTGGACTCAAAATGCTGAAGCAGTGCAAATACAGCAGGTGAGTGTTTCAAATAGATAGACAAAGCACAGCTAAATGGAACAGAATACAGCATCTTCAAAACTGAACTTCAACTTAAAACGCATATTAAAAATGCAATGGTTATGACGTCTCCTGGTAAGCCAACCACGATTTGAAAATAAACGGTTGAAACAGTCACTAAAAAAACTGGTGCGCGCTAACTAAGATTAATGTTAACCTGAAGGAAAAACAGACAAGATATGCGTTGTGCACATTCTTTCAATAAGTTGGGCAGCGAATCTACACATAATTTCAAAATATTATGCATTATTTTTTGATTATGCAATCTTTTGTTCACTGTGAAAAATGTTAATTGATTAACGATTATTAACTGTAAAATATAGAGTAACATTTTTATTGTTAATTTTAATTGTACAAAAATTGTACAAAAAATTGTGGGCATGCCCACAATTCCCTGCATGACCCATCATATTTCATAATATTTTATGGGAATAGTTATGTTTCATCATATTTTTAATATAAGTTATGTACAACAGGGTGTTCTGTTTTATATTTGATGTAGTTTATTTAATGTTTACAGCATTATTTAAATTTCCCTGAAGTTAACCTGATTATGTTTAGTGTTTGTGCGAGTGACACTGAGCACTGTCTCTACACATTTATTGGTCATTACTCACACAGCGCTCGTTCCCTCCATCAGGGAACGGAGGTTACATACGCAACCTAGACATTCCCTGTCTGTCGCTCACTTCGACGTTCCCCCGTGACCTTCATAGAGACGCGAGGGGACAGGGACATGCCGAAGGGGGAGACCTTGTACTGATACGCCTGGCCGTCGAACGTGAGCCATAGAGAGGGTCGACTTCGAGGCAAGATTGAGACGTGGAAGTACGCGTCATTCAGGTCTGCCGCTGCGAACCAATCTAGATACCAGACGCAAGTTAGGATGTGTCTTGCGTGAGCATTTTGAACGGGAGTTTGTGCAAGGCTCAGTTGAAAACTCGCAAGTCCAAGATCGGTCATGCGGGGTGCTCGACGCTGGGGCTGATAGCTGGGCCCACTCTTGGTTGAGGCGGAGCAGCACGTTTTTTTGTTTTTTTTTTGGGAAGCTGCAGGAGGATGCCCTCGGCGAGCAGACGGGGCATGGCCCATGTCGGCAGGTTTACGGCAGGGCAGGATGTGTGAAATGGCCTCCATCTGCTTCTTCACCGCTGAGGACTGCTGGGCGGAGTCATCAACGGTGCCGCCAAATGAACGGAGCTGGGAGACGGGGGCGTTCGAGGTGTGCCTTTTCTACTTCCCGCATTTTGACCAGGTCCAGTCCATAGATTATGTTTCTGGACCACAAGGGTGGCCATCGCCATTCGAGTGCCGGCGATTCTGACCTTTGTGGCCCGGGGGGCGCGTCAGGCTCAGACTGGGCGAGCAGACCCAAAGGTAGCGCCCCAGGTGAGTCATCAGCATCAGACACCGCTGTAACGCTCTCCGATGCAGCGGCGATGTTGTCATCCAATTCCGGGATGAAGTGAAGTGGCTTTCTCTCATGACAAAAGAAAGCCACGACCGCAATGCTGCCATGGCTATGTTCTCGCACTGAGAACATGAACCATTCATAAAACGCTGCCTGCGTGTGATCGCAGCCCAGGCATGCGAGGCAGCTTTTATGACCATCAGAGGTGGGGAGAAATCAACCGCATCCAGAAACTACACAGAGGCGGAAAAGACGTCTTTAAAAAGACGCGTCCTGAAAAGGACGTTCAACACCAGCTGTGTATTTGCTCTTTTAGAGAAACTAATTCTTTTAGAGAAAATAACTCTTTTAACTGCGCTGTTGAAGCGCTCAGGGGAAAACTGCACTGCCATAAAGAGAAGGAGAAAGCCGCTGAAGTACACCGTAGATCCAACAGCAGAATCAGCTCAGAGGAAGAGGAACAGGTGTGTGACACGATCATCGGATCCAAAGAAAATTTCTGAATGAATTTGACGTATTTCCCCGCATGTCCGGGGGCGGGGTATGCAAATACTGTCTGCCAACTTCTCATTGGCCTTTTTTCATAGATCAGAGGCATATTCGGTGCTCAAGAGAGACCCCTAGTGTCACTTCTTCCACACAACGTCGAAGTGAGCGACAGACGGGGAACCCGGAATATTCCCTTAAATTAATTTCCATTCACATTTAAGAGTGATATTTACACACAAATAAATCATGACAGAATTTTAATTTTAAGTAAACCATCCCTTCAATTTATACCTTTTGTATTTCATGACTAAATATAAATATAAATCAACAACAGGCTGCTTAGAGAAATGCTGAAAATCAGAATGCATCCATCTAAGGGGAAATGGGCCGTCACTTTAATTAAAGAGGTCTTAGCATATTCTATTAGGTGCTGTGCATGGCAGTTTCAGCCTATCAAGGCTCTTGAGAGTGCTCATTGGTTGGGCTGTGAGGGGATGTCTGGCTTCCATCGGTAGGGGGTTACTCTTTCCGCTCCATCCTTCCATTCAGCTCCAACAGTCAGCAAAACACACGTCAGAGCACAGGTCCACAGCGAGCAAATTCTGCAGAGCCCTGTGTATAGTATGTGTGTGTCAGAGCGTCCATAGGAGAAAGAGAGTGAGAGAGACAGTGTGGACTGGCTGCTTCTAACCCACTGCAGGAGGACTACATCTGGGACAGTCACAGAAAAGAAGAGAGAGAGAAGGAATTCTAGGATAAATGTTTATTTAACAGCACAGTTATGGGGACTTCTCTCTGCTGTCCAACAATGGATCAAACAAAAGCAAAAAGACAAAAAAGCCAGTCACCGTATACGCTTTAATCTTCTGGTGGAAGAAGGAGATTAAATTGTCAGTTTGCTCTCAGAAGGTGAAGACTTGGATTGGATTTTTTTTTTTATCTTCTATCTTCTCCTTTTTCCCTCTCTGTTTAAATTGATTGCTGTGCTTTCTGGCTCCTCATCCATCACGCTGTGTCTTAACAAGTCTTTACCTCTCTCTCAAATCCTTCCTTTCCTTCCCAACATCCTCTCTGCATGCTTTCCCACTGCTCTGCAGGTGAACACACTCATGGTGGATGCCAAGGGAAGGAACATGAAATGTCTGACGTTCTTGTTGATGCTTCCAGAGTCAGTTAAGGGCAAGTCCAGCAAAGGCTCCAAAAAGGGGAGTCCCAGCAGCTCTTCCAAGCTGCCCCCTGTCTGCTATGAGATCATCACCTTGAAAACCAAAAAGAAGAAGAAGATGGCCACAGAGATTTTCCCCACCAAGAAGCCGGCATCAGCCACCACTGTGCAGCAGTACCAGCAGCAGAACTTGAACAACAACAACACCATCCAATGCTGCAACTGGCAGGGTCTCTACTCCACCATTAGAGAGAGGTAGGTACTGTAAACGTCTGAGCTCACTAAATGCCTCACTCAAAGAGGCAGAGAGAGAGAGAGAGAGAGAGAGAGAGAGAGAGAGAGAGAGAGAGAGAGATAAGTGACAGACATGGCTAGAAGTCTGCACTGAGATTGGATCTGTCATCAAGCAGAGCATTTACATGTTTTTCAATTTAATCAAAATAGAAGAAAATTGTTACTCGCTTCCATCATCCACAAAAGGGCAGATATGCCAATCCATTATTTGAGGATAAATGGAAGTGAGTTTCAATTTTCTTCTATTTAAATAGATTTTGAGACATTTGCAACCACAGTGTATCAACTAAGGTGCAAGATCATACTTATTAACAGTAATGTAATAATATTTCCAACTGATATTTTAGATAATATTTGGCATACATTTATGGTAGTGGGTGTCAGAAAAGGATGGACTTTTTCTTCCTGTTCTGTCTAAATTCCGCAAAAAAAAAAAAAAAAAACATAATAATACAAAGTATTATTTTTTCTTGTTTTCCAGTGAAATTATAAAACATTCATAAAAAAAGGTACATTTACTTGAGAAGATTGTGCTTTTAAAAAACAAAATTAAATTATAATAATTATATATAAGTAGTTTTGGCAATATCTGGCAAATAGATTTTTCCTTGTTATAAGCATACATGTTACTTAATTTTGTTAGATTTATTTGAAAGCAGGACAAAGTATCTAATGTCATTGCTTCTCAAGTAATTAATCTTGCTTTAAAAATATGAGATATTTTTGATTAAAAAAAAAAAAAAACAAGACAAACAAACTTAGTAAGTAAATTATTCTTATTTTGCCTTTTTTTTTTTTTTTTTTGCAGTGTATATAGTTTTCTTCCTTGCATTTGCCTTCCTTACTTGGGGGTATTAAGGCAGTATTTTTCATAAAGTTGCTTTAAAAAACAATATTGCAAAAAGCACTATACAAATTAAATTTAACTTGACTTGTCTTGATTGTTGTCATTTTAATTATTAGTTTTTATTATTGACTTCATGTATTGACATATTTATGTGTTTTGGAAGAATATGTGCATACACAGAACAAATCTTTAAATCTGAGTCTTTTACAACATGACTACTCTCATTGTTCAATTTGATCATGTTTGGTTGTTGGACCTTTCTGTTGGTTACCTATTTTTTAGGTCTCTAAATATTCTGAAATGTTAAAATTGTAATAGGCAAGGTAATATTTAGCATTTTCAATAATTTCTCTTTGGAACATCTTGTATAGTTGTTCTCCGTTCTGTACTTTGTTCATTGTCCCTCATTGTCCCCCCTGCTCTCTGTCAAATAGTAATATTTATTTTGTTGTCATGGGAAAACCCCATGCTGGCTAAAACAAATGTGCACTCTCGGACACTGCTTTCTAATCATCCTGGAACACCGTTCCTTGAATATCCATGGCTCCTATGTGGCGCGGAACCCAATAATACATGAGGAAGATGCCATTGTGGACTACAGTTGTCAGGGGACAGGGATTTTCCTTTTTCATTTTGCCCCAGAAAGACCATTTAAGTTTAACCATTTTGTAAGTGAATAGCTAATGCACAGAATTCTGGTGAAGTTGTGCTTTCAAACTGACAAGTCATATCCACAGAGCCCAGCAAATGAGTGAGGATGTTTTTTCATTTTTCTTTCCAAAGCAAATGTTTAAAACATAAATGCTGTTTATGTCAAGTTATGTGAAGTTACCACCTCACAGAACTGTAATTAGAATGTCAAAAGAAACGTGTTTGCACCTCGGCATATTTCAATTAGGGATGCTGCTCTGTGTTTTTCAGTCTAAAATAATTTAATTACCTGAATTTTCCCATGCAGAAATTCTGTGATGTTCAATAATGAACTGATGGCTGATGTTCATTTTGTTGTGGGCCAGTCAGGAGGGACTCAGAAGCTCCCCGGACACAAGGTAAGCCTTTCTGACCTGCACCAGACAGTCACCTCAGCAATGGCAGAGAACAGCATGACAATTTGGAGTTTGTGATATGCTTCACTGCTGTTGCTAATGACATCTGAATTCATTCTGTTGTGTTCTGGCTAGCCGGCCATGTGCCTTTCTGAGACATTCTTCAATTATTGATGAAAACCAGGCAGAGAGACATCTGTTTTCATGCTGGATTTGTGCTGCATATAATTAAGTAGAATTTGAGGGCAAAGTTCTTAAAGGGATATTTCACCAAAAAATTTACATTCTCTTATCATGTATTCATCCTCATTCCATCCCAGATGTGTATTACTGCTTTCTACAGCAGAACACAAACTAAGATTTTTAGAAGAGTATCTCAGCTCTGTTGCATGCCCCGGAAGTGACAGTGGGAATGCAACTTGAGTCACATTTTATACTTGGTGGCCTTAACTACTATATACTAACATTAAATACATATTAGACTATGTATTTACTGTGTAACTACAAGTTGTTCTACAAAATTCCCACATTTGCTGCTACTGAGGTTGAGGTACGGAAAGGTTTAGGGGTTAAGGTAAGGTTAGGGTTAGGATTAGGGGTTAGAATTAGGTTTTGGCGTAAGGGACAGATTAGGGGTAAATTTAACAGTTGTTAAACAGTTCACGCTCACGGGCAAGGAAGAGGCGAGAAACTGGCTTGACATACAAATAAAGGTTTAATGTAAAACTCAAAATACAAAGACATAAGACAACGGACATGTCCGTGAATGATCTCTCTCTCACGCACGTCCTCCGCAATCGTCCTTTAACCCTCTCGGAGGCTTGATTAGCCTAATACGGGACCGGGCGTGTTGAGTCACAACCCGGCCCCGCCCTCCACCGTGCCACATTCCTCCCTCGTTCGTTCAGGCTGGGGACCCCCGGCCTGACGTACATCCCCTGGGGGGGGGTGCCTCCCGCGCGGTCTGCCGGCGGGTCATCCCCATCAACCTGGACGAGGGAGGGGGCAAGGGGAGGGGGAAACAACAATAATTAAAAATATGGGGGGGGGGGGGGGGGGGTCCTTCCTGCACTTAGCAGTACCTCCCCTCCCACAAACACCATAATTTAAAAAAGAGGGAAAAGGCCAATGCAGAGCGGCAGTGAGAGAGAGGAGAGAGAGATAAAAAAAAACGTTCTCGCCGGTTCCCCGATACGCCGTAGCTTGTTCCTCAGCCACTCCTCCACCCTCTACCGAATGGCAGCCGCACCTCTCCAGGCGGATGCAAGGCAGTCCTCCAGTGCCTGGCGGATGGAATGCCCCGCCGTGTTTTCGGGGAGCCGAAGGGGACTCCACCGCCCCTGGCAGCGGTTCTCCCGCTCCAGGTGGTCGGTTGCGATCCCCTCCCCGCTCGCGGACGGCGATCTTCCCTCGACCCCTCCGTGTTTCAGCGGCTGGTAGGGGCACCCTCCGCCCCTGGCAGCGGCCCTCCAGGCGGTCGGCTAGGAGCCCCTTCTCCCCTCGCGGTCAGCGGCCGTTCCTCCGCGTCCAGGCGGCTGGGCTCCTTGTCCCCCGGCAGATGGCCGTGGCTGCTTTGTTGGGGTAGTGGCGAGAACTCCGTTACGGCGTATCCCTCTTCCTTCCCGGGTTTCGACACCAATGTAAAACAGTTCACGCTCACGAGCAAGGAAGAGGCGAGAAACTGGCTTGACATACAAATAAAGGTTTCATGTAAACTCAAAATACAAACACATAAGACAACGGACATGTCCGTGAACGATCTCTCTCTCACGCATGTCCTCCGCAATTGGCCTTTAACCCTCTTGGAGGCTTGATTAGCCTAATATGGGACGGGGCGTGTTAAGTCACGACCCGGCCCCGCCCTCCACTGTGCCACTACAGTGTAACTACAAATGTAATTAAATTCAAGTATGTTAAATGTAATTACAATGCAACAACATGTATGTAGATTATAAGTAAATTGTATCAAATGGTTAACTTCATAATAGTTAATGCAACCTAATATAAATTTGGTCCGCAACTGGCACACACTAGCCCTCATTTGGCCTGATATTGGAAATGCTGCTAATGTTGCTATGTCGGGCTGATCAGGATGATTTGAACTCTTCTACTCAGGATTAATTGTGTTAACCGTCTTTTCCAATTACTTATTTTCTAATATTTAATGGGGACTCAGGGACTGGTATTATTGTTTTATTATTTTGTTTACCTTAGGCCAATTTTGTCTCTACCGCAAAAATCAATAAAAATTGGATCTTGTTTTACTTTGACATTTTATTTAAACAGGCAAGGCTAATTTATCCTCAAAAAGCTGGTGCCTACAATTGTGGCATGACTCATCTTTTATTCATTTAAGAAGGCAGAATGGAAAGTTGTGATTGGCTGATATGCAATGCTTTGTAAAGCCTGTTTAGGCAAGGCCATTGTATTTCTTTGCTATATGGCCACAGCCAATTTTGCAATGGTCCATGAAGAGTTATTACTGAGCACCTATTTTATGATGTCCATTTGGCTGCCATTCAGATATGCATTATCATTTTTATGGAAAGGTTGTGTTTGCTTCTAGCAAACGCTCCCATGTATCTAAGTGCTTTAAAAAATTACTCTCACCATTAATTTTCAGGATTTTTACTCGAGGGACATTGAAGAGCATAAAACATGCTTTTACTGACACAGCATTAAAAAAGGCCACAAAGAATTACATCAATTCACTAACAGAAAAAGGTGTAACTAAGTAAGCAAGTTTCACTTCTGCTCATGTTATATAATCCATCTGCATCACTGTGTTGCCTCTGATTTCATCATTAGCTGTGCTCATCCATTAGCATCTGCAAGATAACTTTAAGTTCTAGTAGCCATTTTCACATTGTGAAATACTCTGCTTGGGAGGGAAAACCGAATGGCATTCATATGAATAGCACTTACATGTCTTGTAAACCCAGGGGGAAATTATAGCTGTAATTAAGCATTGCTCTTTGTGGGTGAAATTTGTGTGCTTCATGCTCAAATGACTCCAGGGGAATGGGATAAAGTGGAAATTTTAAAAGCCAAGTGTTACCTATGCAATGCAATCGACGCAGAAGAAAGAAAACCTGAAGGGGGACTTGTAAGGAATAAAAGATTGCTATATAATTCAAGATGAGTTTTTATATGATACAGGTTGATAATAGAAATTGTGTTTTGGGTTGGAAGTAATTACAAGTAATTCGAGCACAGCTAGAAGACAGAACAGTCTGTGATCTTGTCCATTTGAGGGGTCTTGACTTCAGACTTGATTTCAAACTCAAAATACACTTTAAAACAAAGATGACTTGATGGTTTTTTGAATGAGCTTAATGTTTCAAACCACCATTTCTTGCTCACGAGTTGACAATAAATCACTGACATGATTTGAATCTATCTGGGAAGAAAACTTTTTTTTTACTAGTTTGTACCATGTAAATGTAATTTAATGGTGAAATGTGTAGTTTTTCAGTGTTAAAATAATTTCTTCTGTTGTTGCTTAATGTTTGAGCATCCTGACCAGCCAGACACAGCAACATTGGCTTAACCAATGGCGTGAGTTTGAGGCAGGACTATTTGTTTGTCAAACCAATTGACAATTCCATTTCCATTCAACTTTTAAGTTGAATTATCCTACTGCTTTTGCTAACTGGTAAAATTGGTAATTTGAAAATAATTTATACTATCATATTTCTTTTTTGATAGTATGTCCTCGCTGTGGGAAGCTCTGTTTTTCATGCTATGTTCTACGGAGAGTTAGCCGAAGACAAGGATGAGATTTGTATCCCTGATGTGGATCCCCCAGCATTTCTGGCTATGCTAAAGTAAGACTTTTCTTCTTGCTGACCCTGTACTCATCTGCTTTTTTAATAACAAAACCATTATTATCTTCCAGCACAGATGTTTTAGTTTCTACTGTTTTCAATTAAGTGCAGGAGTAGGGAAAACTGTTCTTTCAAATCTAAGAACCCTTCCTCGGATTTCCTCCAAAGGGTGATTTGACTATACAGATGTGTTATATCGTTACAGCCAACAATTCAAGATAATTCAAAGCTATATGGCCTTTATAAGAATTATCTGATCAACTGAGTTATTGGCTTCATTTAAATAAATTGATGATAACAAATAGATGAATATGATTTCTTAAATGTCATTTTGAATGGAGTCCTCACTTCAAGTACCACTGTTATATAAATTTTAGTAAGTTCAAAAAGCTCACTGGTATGACTTTATGTGTCTCACCACTTGAAAAATCTGTATCTAGAACTCTGGCATGTTCCCTAAGTATTTGAACACAAGTGGCACTGCTATCTTAAATGTTGAATAAAACTCTATCTTAAACAAGGAGAAAATAAATAATGAAGTAAGCTTAGCTTGTCCTCTTCTCTAAAGGGTAGGGACCATGAGAGAAGAATCTGATAGATCTTAGCTCATTATTTTCAACCCATCTCTCTAGAGAGACATATTTTGTTCTTTCTCTCTCTCTCTCTCCCCTCTCACCACCCATTGTCATAAAGAATGAACATGTACATTTTTTCTTTTGCTTTATACTGTATTTATTGTTTCAGTTTGCAAAGCACCTCTATAGAACATTGTGCCCGTTATAAATTACTGCTTGAAGTCTGTTCTAGTCTAGAATATATTACAAAAAATGTCAACATAGTCTCATGACAACTCGTAATATTTTTGTACAAGATTGCAAAATCGTAATATATTGCACATCATGGTTCGTGCAAAAAGGTACAACTTTTATTCCCATATAGACCAACCAATAAACAAACAGAATTTCAAATCGATACAAAACAGGCATAAGATTTAACTAGCCACCTATTCAACCTTCAACAAGTTCAATGTGTTATGCATTTTGCTGTCAAGGTGCTGATCTGGTCACTTCAATTGTACAGTGTGGTTATCCGATTTACCGTAGCCTTTCTGACATCTAGAACAAGTATGGCCATTCTCTGTTGACCTTTCTCATCAACAAGGCGTTTCTGTCTGCAGAACTGCCACTCACTGGATGTTTTTTGTTTTGGCAGAGTTCTGAGAAAACTTTAGGGACTGTTGTACTCAAAAAATCAGCAGTTACAGAAATACAAAAACCAGCCCGTCTGGCACCAACAATCATGTCACAGTCGAAATCACTGAGATCACATTTCTCCCCCATTCTGATGGTTGATGTGAGCATTAACTGAAGCTCCTGACACATATATGCATGATTTTATGCTTTGTACTGCTGCCATATGATTGGCTGATTATATAGTCGCATGTGTTCCTAATATGAACAAGTGTTCCTAATAAAGTGCTCAGTGAGAGCATTTTAAGAATGGAACGTGTGAACAAATCTGGTTACTCATTCCATATTTATTTATGCAATACAAATGAATGATGTCAGTAACCTGTAATACACTTCCCTCATCTTGTTCCAAGCACTGACATTTTCTTTATTCTGTGGTACACAAAAGTTATTTTCAAGTCAAGACATTTTTAGGTTTAGTGTTTGGATAAGGGGTTAGAATTTATGGTTACATTTAGCTTTGTGTTAGGGGTTAAACTAAGGAAATATAAGTTATGTTGGTTCATTTATTGTTGGTTCATATGGATGTAAAATTTATGCGTTTGCGTATGAGCTAACTCGCGGGATTTCTTCCAATTTTTCCATCTTGTCCTATTACAACTTGTCATGTGACGAGTTGGGAAATGTAGTATAAGATGTGCCATCTGTTCCCAAGGACACAATCACAGGTCACAGTGCCTGCAAAATAATTTATATTCCACAAACTAATGGCTATTTGTTTATGTTTTATTTTATAAAGACTAATTTCAGGGTTTCCATTATACTTTAAAGACTTGCAATACTTTTTCTTTTTCTTGTGTAAAAGAAAACACATTATGGCTCACGCTGCTAGAACATCATAAAAAAAATTGTTTCTGGCTGTGCTATTAATAGCAGGTTACAGTGCACTCTAGAGTACTACATACTTTTCAAATTACTATTACAGATTGTGTACTGCACCGTTAACCCTGAATCTTTGTGTTTCTCAGGTACATTTACTGTGATGAAATTGACTTAAGTGCCGACACTGTGCTGGCGACATTATATGCAGCCAAGAAGTACATAGTACCGCACCTGGCTCGGGCCTGTGTCAACTTCTTGGAAACAAGTCTGAGTGCCAAGAACGCATGCATTCTTCTATCTCAGAGCTGTCTGTTTGAAGAGCCAGACCTAACACAACGCTGTTGGGAAGTCATTGACGCTCAGGCTGAGCTGGCTCTTAAATCCGAGGGCTTTTGTGACATTGACGCTCAGACCTTGGAGAGCATACTCAGGCGGGAGACCCTAAACGCCAAGGAGATTGTAGTGTTTGAAGCGGCACTGAGCTGGGCGGAGGCTGAATGTCAGCGTAGAGAGATGAACACAACATTTGACAACAAACGCAAAGTACTGGGCCAGGCCGTCTACCTGATCCGAATCCCCACCATGGGTCTTGATGATTTCGCGAATGGTGCGGCACAATCAGGAGTGTTGACGCTGAATGAAACCAATGACATTTTCTTATGGTACACAGCAGCCAAGAAACCTGAGCTACAGTTTGCCAGCCAACCTCGAAAGGGTCTGACAACGCAGAAGTGCCACCGATTCCAGTCTTGCGCCTACCGCAGCAACCAGTGGCGTTACCGTGGACGCTGTGACAGTATTCAGTTTGCAGTCGATAAGCGAGTGTTTATCGCTGGTTTCGGGCTCTACGGCTCGAGCTGCGGATCTGCAGAGTACACCACCAAGATTGAGCTGAAACGGCAGGGGGTTGTGCTGGGAACCAACCTCAGCAAGTACTTTTCAGATGGTTCCAGCAACACCTTCCCTGTTTGGTTCGAGTATCCGGTTCAGATCGAGCCTGACACATTCTACACGGCTAGTGTGGTTCTCGATGGTAATGAACTAAGTTATTTCGGACAGGAAGGTATGACGGAAGTTCAGTGTGGGAAGGTGACCTTCCAGTTTCAGTGCTCCTCGGACAGTACCAATGGCACAGGTGTGCAAGGGGGACAGATTCCAGAGCTTATCTTCTATGCCTGAGTTTCCACTTGCAAGACAAAAGACCAGTGTGAAATTGGAATAGCTTTTCATTGCTTACAATATCTTACTTTTTTTACTACATGGCAAAAGTTTCTTCCAGTGTTGTCAATCCAAACTGAAACATAACTGGTATTTCAGGAGTTTTATTTTAAGCTCATAGTGGGTTTTGAAAGTCTGACAAACCATGAAGGGTTTCACTGTAATTTCTCCGGGTACTCAAATTGTACTTAAATATTTTATAATGTGCTCTACATAAAGTTGTACTAGTTTGCAAGGGGAAATTTTCACA
Source organism: Moxostoma hubbsi (assembly GCA_032164185.1). Lineage (NCBI taxonomy): Eukaryota > Metazoa > Chordata > Actinopteri > Cypriniformes > Catostomidae > Moxostoma > Moxostoma hubbsi. Next base: position 11,027,633 of record JAVLUX010000034.1, read on the forward strand.
TTTCAATAGGCTATTGCGCTTTATTAAAAAAAAAAAGAATTTTTATTTAAAATATATTTTTATTTAATTTGAGAGGAGACATTGAAAAGAAAACAAACCCATGTGCACTGGATATAATGTTATACATGTACAGAATATATTTAAATGTGTTAAATAAATTATATGTATAGCTATACTATATTACCACCCCATGACTATATCTGCTGTTTTCAATGACTATGCCAGGTTAGTCAAAGCTTGAACATGTATATTGTAGCAATAGTGAACAAAATATTCAAACTCAAGATAAATGTCTAACCCCAATATTTCTTCGCATTACACTTCAATATCAATAAATCTAACACCAAAGTAATCATCACCATCCCTGCATCAGGCCATTTATAGGTAACTACCTTTAATAATAAACATAATTTGCAAGCACAAAACATATTATACAGACTTTTTATTAATCTTTTAAAGTAATCTATTCATTAGGATATTCACACTGACAAATCTAACCTATAAAACATTTTGATCATAAACATGCGTGGTTTACACTTAAACTCTGCAGTGGAGTCTTATGTACAGTGAACTGCCTCATATTGTATTATATTAATCATAAAGAGCATTATAAATATTTATCTAACTATTAATGCACAGTTTTATGAGTTCTATAAAAAATTACTTTTTTATTTAACCCTACTCACCATCAGTATGTTTTTAAGTATTGCATTCTCTTTCACTTCAGGTTTGTAAAATGCACTAAAAATGCACTGCACAAATGCATAAGCAACATTTCTTTCAGCTGAAATAACAGGTTACATATTCATAGGAGCCACAGAATGTGACGTTTTGGGATATTGTGCTATAATTTCCACCTCTGTAATTGCTAAGTTCATGGCTAATTAGAAGCATAATTAGCTGTCACACAACAAACCCGTCTTCACACTACTAAATGGGATGTTGTCAACTAGCATAATATCATGTATTTTTTAAGACAAGTTATCATGCATTTTATTTGTCTGCTCTGGGCTTTAATTACCAATATTGTTGACTTTTTTCTCTTTTCATTAAGGTGTCAAAAGCAAGAATGCAGAAAGTTAATTCTATTCCCTGCAGAACTATAGTCACAGACATACATTAGCAATGAACAGAAGACAAATAATTCCTCTTTAAACTGGTCAAGAAATGACGTCTCACATTTTTTCAGAAACAAAATTACATTATTTTCCTTTAATTTTAATTCAAAATTTTTGCATAAATCTGCCCTATTTGATAGCAAAATAATTGTCTTGTACCATTGCTGTCTACTGAAATCTTCCATAAACTTATCTGAACACCATGGGTTATACAAACCACATTGCTAGCTGTCTCAAATAATGTTTACTTTAAAGTTTATTTTAAATTTGTCTACATGCAAATCATAAAAAATTGTAAAGTTGTGGATTCTTTGTGTGCTGATATTTTGTTAACATGTCTTTTTTTTATTTAAAAGTGAAATTACTCATCACATGAGCTATTTTAATTATTGTGCACTAATTAGAAGAGGTTATTGATGGAGCTTTTTGTGTGTAAATAATGAACACTTCTGTGAATGTGTATAAAGTGTGTTACAGTACAGAGAGACTTATGAATGTGTATGATAGTTGAACATGCAAATAAACTGAACAAGCTGTTCTGTTATGACATCTTGAGTGGCTTTTCATCTATTTGTAACAATTGTGAACAACTATACAGATAAGTCGCAAGATCTCAGACTGCTCTGCCCTGATTTTTCATTCGTATTTTATAGATGTGTTATGCTCAAACTGTAGCAATGGTGGAAAGAGTACTGAATTTTTACTTAAGAAAAAGTACTGTGTAACAGGGTTCAGAAGACTGACGAGGAGGGTGGACACAGAGGCAGGGGTGTAACTCAAAAGGTAAGCTTTTAATTAATATTTGGGGAAACAGTGTACACAAAACAATCTTTACAAGGGCTCTCTCTCTCATAGCCAACACTGGACTGGCATCCTCTGAATAACTGGCGGTGCTGTGGCTCTTTTATGCCACTCTCCCCGTGCTCACTGGAATTAGAGACAGGTGTTAGACATAATTTAGCTCAGGTTCAAGCGCCCTTACCGCTTTCCCTCTCCGGACGGGCACTTGACCACGCCCCCGCTGCCACATACTGCTACTGAAGAAATAATTCACTTGAGTAAAAGTAAAATTACTGAAAAATATTGTGACTTAAGTAAGAGTAAATAAGTTGTTTTCCAAAAAAACTACTCAATTATGTTAAAAGTTACTTTAATGGAAATTATATTATATATAATATGTACGCTTCCATTTTTAGAACACAAAAACATTTTTGTTCTTGAAAGAATGCTTCCTTTCACCAAGGATACATTAAATTGATCAAAAATACTGCCATAATCATGAATTGCAAATTAGTATTTCGGTTTGAATTAACTGTTTAAAGTGGTATTTACAAAAAAATTTATTTACCCATAATGGCAAACATATACTGTGTCACCCATTCCTTACAAAAGCATTCTAAAGTGCTAAATTTGTGCTGCTGCCATATGATTGGCTGATTAGATAGTCGCATGATTTCTTACTATGAACAAGTGTTCCTAATAAAGTGCTCAGTGAGAGCATTTTAAGAAAGGAAACGTGTGAACAAATCTGGTTACTCATTCCATATTTATTTATGCAATACAAATTTCTAAATTTGGTACTGAAGAAAAATTTTATATTATTAGAACAATTGAAAATGGTTGCGCTACCATGCGGAAATCACGATACAGTGCCCCATTTGCTGTGGTATTGAGTTCTTACAAGTTGCTTTAAACTTAAAGTAAAATTTGGGTTTTAAAAATAGGCAAGAAGAAACACATTTTTCCTGAAATTCTATTTTCTCCTAATGTCTATTTCTTTAGATAGATGAGGGCTTTTCCATGCATTACTGTTTTGAAAAATGAATCACTTACCAGGATAGAGAGGGAAGTGGATGGCCAGATACACAACACTAAGACTAAGTAAATCACAGTCACTCCTTACAGTCACTCCTCACATTTCCTAAAATAGCAGTTTCTAAATCCCAAAGACATGTATTGCTGCAAGAGGATTCTTGAACATTTTAAGAATACTATATTTATTTAAATGTAACATTCTAAATGTCTCTAAATCATCTCTAAACTGCATAATGTGCATTGTGACTAAAACACATTCCTATATCAGGTTTATTCTCTTTTGTAGAGAATATTTTGTATTTTGGCTGTAAAGTTAAAATACTGTAACTAAAATAATGCAATATCATAGAAGAGGAAATGTATCCTCTATGATATTGCAGCAATTTTCCAGATATGGAATGATATTATGCCAACTGTTATCAGCTCATACATGCCAAGTGAATAAAATAAGGTAAAATGAAAATTTCACACAGTGTTTAGAGAGAAATATGATTGATTCAAACACTAAAAGTGGTTGTTCTGTTTATTTATTATTATATTACAGTTGTAATAATAAAATCTTTATTAACATTATGGTCATTTAATTTATCGAGATATTATTATTAAGTAAATTGTTTACATTATGTTTTGTGATTTCATTGTGATTTTTCATACATTCTTTATATAACATTCCTCCCTTGTACACTTTTGGCCTCAGCGATAGAGGTGGGGAACTCGAGTTACATGACTTGACTCGAGTCTGACTCGAGTCGCAAATTTAAGGACTTGTGACTTGCTTGACTAAATGAAGAAAATGACTTGACTTGACTTTGACTTGAGAACCAGTGACACGTGACTTGACTTGAACTGCATGAATCGAAAAATACTTGTATGTTTTTTATTCTTATTCTTATAATTTTTTCAATAACTTATTATAAACAGTAATGAAATGTGTTTAAAAAATAAATGCATGTGCCTTTTCTAAACCTTCTCAACAGTCAACAAGATACCATAACCATTTGTTGTCTTTAGAAAAGTTTTGATGGCATTTTCTTTTCATCTTACCTCCGTATAATGCCTAATAAAGTAAGTGTTTTTAAGCGCAGGACTGCATTGTGTACAGGAGTTACCAGGGTAACAGCTATATTTCTGCTGCATAAGCGCCACGTACTGTCAGAGAGCAAATTTGCATTTTCATTCAACCCGTCTGCCGTTGTTATTAGATCAAAATGAGAGGCTCAAGAGGCAGAGCCGATGGGGCTGAGAACCAAGGTGGAGTAGGTGCAGTCCTGTACCATGGAGCAGAGGCAGTACTGGACCGTGGTGCAGAGGCGTGCCTAGATCGTGGAGCACAGGCGAGCCTGGACTGTGGAGCAGAGGCTTGCTTATGACATGGCATGGAGAAGTCTGGGGCTTGACTGTGACATGGCATGGAGCAGACTGAGGTTCGGCTGTGACATGGCATGGAGAAATCTGGGGCTTGGCTGTGACATGGAATGGAGCAAACTGAGGTTCGGCTGTGACATGACATGGAGCAGTCTGGGGCTTGGCTGAGACATGGCATGGAGCAGTCTGGGGCTTGGCTGTGACATGGCATGGGGCAGACTGAGGTTCAGTTGTGACATGGCATGGGGCAGACTGAGATTCGGTTGTGACATGGCATGGAGCAGTCTGGGGCGTTGCTGTGACATGGCATGGAGCAGTCTGAGGTGTGGCTGTGACATGGCCTGGAGCTGACTGTGGCGTGGCTGTGACATGGCCTGGAGCTGACTCTGGAGTGGCTGTGACATGGCTTGGAGCTGACTCTGGCGTAGACAGAGACTCTGTAATGACCTCTTTGGTCATGAACATGGACAGAGAATTGGAAATGAACTCGGGGTCGTGAACATGGGCAGAGGCTTGGAAACAACCTCTGTGGTCGTGAACATGGGCAGAGACTTGGAAATGACCTCCTTGGTCGTGAACATGGGCAGAGATTGGAAATGACCTCCGTGGTTGTGTACATGGGCAGAGACTTGGAAACGACCTCTGTGGTCATGAACATGAACAGAGACTCAGGAACGACAACTGTGGTCATGAACACAGGCTGAGACTCAAAGACAAAATCCCTTCTCCTCCTCCTCCTCCTCCTCCTCCTCCGTGAGGCCGAAGTTGGCGGTGCAGGCTCTGGGACAGACGAGGCTGGCAATGTTATCTCGTTGGCCATGACAGGCTCTGGCTTGGTGGCTGTGACGTGAAACTCTGGCTTGGCGGCCATGACGTGAAACACTGGCTTAGCGGCCATGATGTGAAACTCTGGCTTGGTGGCAGCCATGTTGAGGAACTCTGGCTCGGCAGCGGCCATGTCGAGGAAATCTGGCTCAGCGGAGGCCATGTTGAGGAACTCTGGCTCGGTGTCCGCCTCCCCCACAGTGAACATGGAACCACTGATCTGCAGGTAGAGGTCGATATATTGGGCCAGATTGAGGGGACTGCGACCGCCAGGCATCAAAGAGGAGATGGGCTTATTAAGATCGAAAAATGTCCTTGAGGACGAGCTCATTAAAAGCCACCTGAATGGCTAGGGCACAAAAATCCTCAGCATAATCCTCCAGGGGACAACTCCCTTGACAGAGGCTCAGAAGCTGAACTGCTGGGTCCATTGTATGGTTGAGTATTCTGTAACGTCTTGTACCTGGCAATGGCAATAACAAAGACTTTGACGAAGGAGGCTGAACCCAAGTGCAGTTTATTTACAATAGTGTGATCCGACAAACCATAACTCCAAACGTGAACAAAACATGAACTTAACTAGGGGTCTCTCTTGAGCGCCGAATATGCCTCTAATCTATAGAGAAATACGCCGAGTTCATTCAGGATTTTTCAGAGGAAACGGAAATGGTCCAGCCACAACAGTGGCTCGGCTCAGCAATGTGGCAGGGAGGACACAACGGAATCCTTCTGGTTACCCTAGACAGGGTAACAAGGCGACGCTTGCCAAACTGGGAATGGGCCGAGCCTGGCTGGCCCTCTTTTCTCTCTATGTTTCTCCGCATAGAGCAAGAACGGTCGGGGACCTTACACGCATTGAGGGAAGGGGGTCTTACCCAGTTTCCTATTCTTTCAGGGGGAAAAGACCCTGTGGAGACCACACCTGCCCAGAACGGGGAGGTAAGAGTGGCGAATACATCACATGGGTTCTTAGGCGACATGTGGAAAGTGGCTCAGTGGTAGATCAGGTTCTGGGGGGGCGGCAAATTAATTAGCTCCATAGCTAACGTCTTCGTCTCTGGGTCAGACGTCTCAGGAGCGCCTGGGAGCCTTCCGGGTCCTCGAGGGGGTCCGTAAGAAGGGGGGCGTCTGCTTCCTGCGGGGGCTCGACGCGGGGGCTGAGAGCTGGGCGCGGGTTGAGGCGGAGCAGGGTGTTTCTTAGCCGCAGGAGGATGCCCTCGGCGAGCAGACAGGGCATGGCCCATGGCAGAAGGCTTGAGGTGTGGCAGGATGTATGAAAAGGCTTCAGTCTTCTTCTTCACCGCAGAGAACTGCTGGGCAAATTCCTCAACGGTGTCGCCGAAGAGGCCGAACTGGGAGACAGGGGCGTTGAGAAAGTGAGCTTTGTCGGTCTCACACATCTCGACCAATTTCAGCCACAGATGACGTTCCTGGACCACGAACGTGGCCATCGCCTGCTCGAGTGACTGCGCTGTGACCTTCGTGGCTCTGAGGGTGAGGTCGGTCGCTGAGCGCAGTCCTGCAACACATTGGCATCAGGGCTACCCCCGTGCAGATCTTTAAGTGCCTTGGCCTGGTGGACTTGCAGGAGGGCCATGGCATGCAGACCGGCTTTTGCGGTCAGAGAAAACGTCGTCCTACAGGTCTTGGTGGGGAGCACAGGGTGACTCCACCAGGTGGTCGGGTTTCCGGGGCACAGGTGGAGCGCAACAGCCCTGTCCACCTGGGGAATTGCTGTGTACCCATGGGCCGCTCCGCCGTCGAGGGTAGCGAGAGCGGATGAGCGAGTGGCTTTGTGACGAGTGGAGAGGGGTGCTTTCCACGAAGACGTCAGCTCATCATGCACTTCCGGGAAAAACGGGACCGGGAGGGGCGAGACTGTGAGCGCCGACCAGTCATCCAACCGCGATGGCTGTGGAGAGGACAGAGGGTTCCAGTCCAGCCCCACGCTGGCGGTGGTCCGGGAAAGCATGTCGTTCATCTGAGCGTCAGCCTCAGCCTCAGCCTGGGCGTGCTGGCCCTCAGAGTGAGAACATGAACCATCCACAAACGCTGCCTCGGTGTGATCGATGCCCAGACACACGAGACAACGCCTGTGGCCATCAGAAGCGGAGAGCACTCTACCGTATCCAGGTACTACACAGGGGCGGAATGGCATCTTTATAAAGAAAGTTTAACATGATCACTGATGATGTGACCTCTCATAATCCCACACAATGTCTTTTGGGACTAAATATTTCAGAGTATTTTTTCTTAAAAGTTGCTAATAGGCTCTTGCAACATTTTTAATTGCCCACAATAGCAGCAAGGGACTCTGTTAGAAGGGTCTATGGGCTGTTAAAGCTGATAAATTGAGTTTTAAATGACAGTTTAGGAAAAGCAATCATCAGGAAAGAAGGAAAGAACAATGAAACAAGCAGCTCTTCCCAATAATACATTTATATTAATATAGGACATTACCAATCTGAGTGTAAGGCGTTGGATATTAGAAGATCACGTTTCAGCTTATGATAAACTGACCCTACAGTCCCAGACCACCATTCTTCAATGAGAGCATGCAGTATTTGAGCAAAAGATAACAAAACAAGTATACTGTGTCCACTCCATAAAAGTGTTGTTAACTGATTATGATGAATAAAAAATATGAAAGTCATTGAGAGTGGTGCTTTCATTCCTAATACCAACCTATTCAACAACCTATTTTCAATACTTGCATTTCCTCCATTTTTGCCATCAAAGCCAGATTAGTTAGCATTAGTTGCTTGTCTTAACTTTTTCATTAACTATCAGGAATTCATAAACAATTCTGTGTTTTTCAGTGATCTCCTACGGTATTGACTTTTATTCTATTAGATCATATTTCTCATAAAGTTTTGTCTAGCCAAGCTCCCATTAATGTTAACTGCAGTTTCATCTAGCCTGTTGTTTGCCTTGTACGGTTTAATGGAATGCCACTTTTCACAGGGTAGCCCGTCAACATGAAGAGGCGTGTTTAGACCCATCTTGTCAAATCCTTCATTTACCACACCTACAGGGATCAATACTCTGTCCATTGATTTCTTTTGTAAGAACTCTCAAAAGGACAGTAACCAGCCTCTGTAATTTGGTATACTTTAATTATAGAGGCTACATGACCTTTTTCTTTCCTCTGAATAGGTTCTCAGACGAGTTCAGGATTGCTAAATGGCCAAGTTTAAACAGATCAATGTCATGTCAATCAGCAGACTTGTTTTTGGAATTAATCTTAAGAACTTATTCTTGTTGCTAACATTGACAGGCTTGCTTTCAGAAAGTGTTTCAGTGCTAAGTGCTAAGACAACCTAATGGCATACAAGTCATGTATTTTAGAGTTCTGCAATTTACTTTATTCACACTTCCAAGTTTGGAACAATTTCTGACAGTTGAAGTCAGAAGTTAACATATACCTTATACATTTACGCCAAATACATTTAAACAATTTTTTTCATAATTCCTGACATTTAATCATAGAAAGCTTTCCCTGTCTTAGGTCAGTTAGGATCACTACTTTATTTTAATAACTGTGTGTTAACAACATACAGTGTAAAGTGTAGCTATAACTATTATTTTTAAAAGTCTGCAGTCAGCTTGAATGTAGTTATGAGTAGCTTATTACAAAGTAGCTTCCCCAACACTGATCCACTATAAGGTTTCCATAATTTTCCCCAAGGAGGAAGAAAAAATACAAAAAGAGGTGAATTACAGCATTCAGAAGAGAGGAAGTTGACAAATGTACTGCCACTCCCTGTGGAGCTCTATTTGAAATATTGCCACAATGGTAACTTTTAAAAGTTAATGCCAGTGTAATAAAACACAATGTATGGAGATACAGTATAAATACATATAAAAAAAATAAAAAAATTAAATGATAGTCAGCTAAATTGTAGGTGGAAATATGTTATCAAATCCTGTGTAAAGGGTCCATGGTGTCTTTAATGCATGTCTTAAACACTATGTTTTGATTAGGGTTAAACCTTGTCTTGCAGCTGTCAAATGCCTATACTTTTGCCTGCTTACATGAAAGCACTTCACCTGAATAAAAAGTGCTCTAAAAATCCACTTATCTCATTTAGGGGGAGTTACATTTAATGCAACAAAATTTATGCTGAAGGAACTGCTTTGTGTTGGGTCAATTTAGATTATCTCATCTTTATCTTAACCCATTTCATAAAGATTTATTAAATATTTATTAAACAGCATCTGTAAAAAGCAGACAGTATTGATTTTCATTTTCATCCAACATGACAATGCATTATGAACCATAACATAAGTCTTATTATTTAATACAACAGATGTGTTCATGTGTGTTAAAAAGGTTTCTTAACAACTGCAACATAATAAAGTTAGGTTAATGACAAGAGCTACTCAAAATGCAATTGAGGCTGGAGAAATCCCTTGAATGCACCGCTTTCCAGTGGCATTTCCATGCAAGCTTGTTCTTTATCATGAAATGTCTAGCAGCCAGCAAGAGAATCCAGTGTGTATTGACCTTTTCAGTACATATTGCAGACAGAGTAATAACAACTTGAGTATCTTCTTCAAACAACTCAGATATTCTTAATTCCAAGACCCCAGGTTGGAAGTGCCCTTCTTAGTATACTCCCGTAATGGGAAAAGCACACTGAGACATTTGGGGCCACTATTTCATAAGTAATAACTTAGTAATTAAGTTGTAGCATAGTAATAACATTGACAATTTTAAATAATTTATAATTTAAGTAATTTTCAGGCAACCACATAGCCTAGACAACAATGTGGCAGTTAAGAATTAACCTGGAGTCACAAAAATTACCACCTTGCTTCATTATGATTAGTCAATTAATATGGGTCTTTAATGTGCTTTTCTTTGATTGTACAGTGTAAATAATTAATTTTTTATACAGGAGTGCAGGTAAGAGAGGTATTCTTTATATTTTTGTGTTTTCATTTATAATCCAGGCGTTGTTTTCTTGTCTTGTTAGTGGCGGTAAAAGACCAAGCTAAAGGGCAAAACTATTGAAACACTGTAGGTACTGACAAGATAAATGTTTCATGTCCTCAAAAACAAGAACACACGCTTGTTTTTTTCACATGCTGCAAATAATATAATTTATCTTTTACAGCCAATTCTGATCACATGCCAAAAACAAATAGATAAGATGCATTTTGACATCCCGGATCAAGTCGTTGGATTTAAATTTGACAGTCAAAATAATTTTTCATTTATGCTGTTGTAGCAATTACAGGAAGCTGGTTGACTTTGTCATCATTTGTGTTTCTGGAATGTGTTACCATTCTAAAGCAATTTATTCATGTGTTTTACCATCCCAGGGGTGTAGCTTATATGAATACAACATTGATTTTAAAACCCTTCCATCTGAAATAGCAAATGGAGTCTAAGCTCAATATTTTTTGGCAATTTTCTCCAGAAAAATAAATAATATTTGTTTAAGCCTGAAATGCAAAGGTACACACACACACACATACACACACACACACACACACACACACACACACACACACACACACACACACACACTGATTTTGCTTGTTCAGTTTATTTAATTAAAATGAACTAAAGCAAAACAAATTCTAGAACATTTTGTTACAAATTGATTTCATTGTGTTCTATCCATTTAAATGTGTAAAGTGGAAGTTTATTTAATGAGTTGGGGCTACATAAATACTTTTTGTGGTGTTAATGAAGCATTGATGAAACTGGGCAGGGGATTTCCAGTTTGCTTTTCATGGGATGGGGAAGTAAACATTAAAATGTTGTGGTATTTTATGTTTTTGTGCAAGAAGAATATAAAGGGGATACTTAGTGTTAGTGTTTAAGGTTTCTGTTTTGCTGGAGATTTAGAAGTTACCATTGCAGTGAAGAGTGGAGCTTGAGCTAAAGATGTTGCACATTAAATTGGTTGCTCACTTCAATGAGCAAATGCTGTGCAAGCCATAGCATAGTTACTCAACTACACTCTGTAGTGTTTCCAACCAGCATGTATTTCGCATGCTAATATTCACTTTTAGTAATTAGTTTATTTAAATTACACTACTGCATCTAATTTTGTTGGGTATGCCTAATTCAACAAGGTTATTTCTACACAAAGTGTTTGTTTTGAGATTATATAGTAATTTTAAGTTGAGAACATTTTAAACACAAAGAACCACTGTCCACAACTGAATAAAGTTCAACCAAATAGCTATTTTTGTTTTTAGAGTGTATGGTGTTTAATTTTTTAAATCTCGTCTCCCATCCAAGCTTAATATGCAGATACAACTAAAAGTAATTTATTTGAAAGTTGATATCACCAAAAAGTGTAAATATTGTAACCAATGGAGGATCGAGGACACTTGTCTGACAACAGTTATTATTTTTTTAAACTCCAATAGATGATTCTAGTGCCACATAAATTATGTGTTAATTTCCAACATGGTCTTATGATAGGTCCTACCCTGCTGAACAAACTTGTGTTGTGTTTTGGGTGCTTGTCATCTAGCACAGGATGCCAGTGTGCTGGTGACCCTACCAGGATTTTAAACTAGCTTAACCAGCTTTATAAGAAAGACCATGCTGGTCAATCAGCTGCAACAGCTACATTTTGCTGGTGGAAAACATGGCTATGCTGGTCCAGCAAAAACCTAGACCAGCATGGGAATTGGATAATGGTTAAGCTGGACTTTGTAGCAGGGTATTAATAGTATGAGATGGCAAAATCATAAGAAATCAATCAAGTGTTGGATAGCAGGCTAGCTAAGCTTTGATTTCTTATCTCGTTTTCAACTTGCTTATTTCTCAGTTTGCTATGTATCAGCCAGTGCATTAGGCAGCGATCAGCTGACCCAATGAATCCTTTCATTGACTAACTCATGATGAATGAAATCAATCAGTCAAACAATCACATTTTAAAGTTCATATAGCTGTTAACACAGAGATCAGAGATTTGTCTGATAATGTGAGAAGTAACATCTTAGAAGAGTGAGTTTTTAAGCTTGAGAAAGACTGGACTAATTCAAATGATCACCAAGTTAATACTCTCATAGATCAATGGATCCAAGAAGCAATTACACTAATGCAGCATGCTGGATGCTTAAATTCCCTATGCAGGACATCTCTGATCTAAACACTTCTGACTGCTTAAATCAGAAATCTTCTACATCTGAGAATGGAAATCGATATTTGACTGTCCATTACATTGCCTTTTCTAAAAATCTTGCTATTTGCAGTACTATTTCCTTTAGTTAAATCTAGATTTGTATTATCTCCTTATAGAGACAAATTATTGTTTACAAATTTTCCTGTTTCTCTAAAAGTCATCAGGATGGTCTAAAAAATGCTTAAAGTATTGAATGTCACGCAAATACGAGATGCTTGAGCATGTTGAGCAATTCATCACAAGATGCATGTCCTCGTCTAACAGTCCAACCTTTTTATGCTTTAATAATTTTAAAGCTTTCAATATGGGATGTTTCGCTCACTGCTAAAATACAGGGCCCTAAGATAAAAGGCGACCCGTATGGGAAGTAGTAAATTTGGCCAAAATACATATACCAATTTACTAAAATGGGGAGCAGCACTAGCTAGCACTAGCAGCAATAAATATGCACTTTTCCCATTTTTAAGCCTCTGTCTGTGAAGAATGTTCATATTTGGATACTGCCCTCATGAAAAGCATAATCAATGGTAAAACATCCATCACTATGAATATACGGAAGTTTGCTGCATTACCATGACAACGAATCTGGACATGATTGCAAAATCGACTGATTTCTGATCGTCTGAACAGAAAAAATCTGATCTGGCCACATAACTTGTATTTTGAAAAGTCACTCAAAAAAATGTGAGGATTTGAGGAAAAATCTGATTTTTTTCTGCAGAGTGAACAAAGTGTAAGAGTGAAATTGCTATATCCTTTATTGAATGCGTGCAGGTTTTACTCACAGCTTGTGCTGCCTCTGAGACAAGGTTCTAATGATTAATTTAGAGGGTTTGTGGTTTTGAAATGGGGGTTGGAAATGTTAATTTGGCAAAATTGATCAGAGGTAAAGAGAAATACTTTGAGAAAAACAGAGAACGAAAGAGAAGCCAATATTGTTAGAGATGCTTGTGAAGTCGATACTGGAACCTTTTCTCCCACAGTCTCTTTATGCACAGTTTCCTTAATAGCATAGGAATGTCAGGTTTAGTCATACATTAAACATTAGTATTGGCTATATGTTGGAGCTGCATGTAGTTGTCTAAGATATGAATCCATCTAGAATGACAGTTTGAATAAACTGAAAATAGGGTGATGGTTCTATTCAGCAAGAACATTAGATATAAACTAAGCCTTGTCCAAGGTGCAAAAGCATTGTTCACAGTAATCCACCAAGAACCTTATTCACAGAGCAGTTCAGTCCAAAACTAGGCTTGACGATATCTTTGTGAAAGCAAGCCTAGTATTTGGAAGATACTAAACCATCAAGTATACTTGTATAAACTAAGTAAACTAAGATGGTTATACTTTAGGTTGAATTCACCATGAGCAACTACTTCTGATGTGCAAGTCTGATGGTCTAGCTTAATTATATGACTTTTGTAGTCAAGTCAATAGGGGGGGCTGTGGTGAGTATCTGCAGAGGGTTTTTAAATACGTCACTTTCTGTGGTTAGAATGGTTGCAGTACCTGAATTGTTTGGCGTGCAGGTGGTTGTCGTTCACTGGAAGAACAAGTTTTCTTCAAGGTCTCTTTTAAATGGATGTTATGATCTTAGGAGCAGAGTGGTTGTAGTGCTCACATTCATAGTGTTTGTGACTGCGTTTTAGAATGATGAAAACAATGTTTCCCCGTCTGTCGCTCACTTCGACGTTGTGTCGAAGAAGCGACACTAGGGGTCTCTCTTGAGCGCCTAATATAACTCTGATCTATGGCAGACAGTATTTGCATACCCTGCCCCCGGACATATGGGTATAAAAGCAAGGAAATATGTCAAGTTCATTCAGAAATGTTCTTCAGAGCCGATGGTAGTGCATGCAGTCAGTTGCGAGTCACACACCTGTTCCTGCTTCTGTTCCTCTGACGCTCTGCCTGCTGTTGGATCTACGGCGCACTTCAGTGACTTTTCTCCTTCTCTGCACGGCAGTGCAGCTTGCCCCTGGGCACTTCGACAGTGCAGAAAGCTTAAAAAAGTTTATTTAAAAGAGTGATTTTCTCTATAAAAGAGTATTTTCCTCTAAAAGAGCATTTGCACAGTGGCGTTGAACGTCCTTTTCAGAACGCGTCTTTATAAAGATGCCATTTCGCCCCTGTGTAGTTCCTGGATGTGATAGAATGCTCTCCGCTTCTGACGGCCACAGGCATTGTCTCATGTGTCTGGGCAGCGATCACACCGAGGCAGCGTTTGAGGATGGTTCATGTTCTCACTGCGAGAGCATGACCATGGCAACGTTGCGGTTGTGGCTCGCTTTCAATAGGAAGTATTCCATTGCCTCTGTTGGACCTCCTCCTCAGTCACTAACCCACCCCCTGCCGGATGTGTGGAACAAGGTAAGTACTTTGAGTCTTTTCTCAGCACCAGAGCCTCGGGACGAGTCCTTGCCTCCCGACGCTGTATTACCTGCTCCGCCCCGCTGCTCCACCCAGCCGGATACGTCAAAAATAATCGTACCCTTGGTGCTCCTAGCACGGAGCTTGGATGCGTGGCTTTCACTTCCCAACCCGTCACGCTGGCTGGCCTGGACTATCTGACTCGGTTATGCAATACAGTTTGCCAGGCCCCCGCCCCCCTTCGCGGAAGTCCCCTTTACCGCAGTACACGGCGAGCATGCCAAATCCCTGCGCGCGGAAATCGCTACTATCTTGCTCAAAGACGCGATAGAGCCTGTCCCTCCAACTGAGATGAAGAAGGGTTTCTACAGCCCTTACTTCATCGTACCCAAGAAAGGCGGCAGCTTACGACCGATCTTGGAATTGCAAGTTTTCAACCGGGCTTTGCACAATTTCCCGTTCAAAATGCTCATGCAAAAACACATCTTAACTTGCGTCCGGCATCTAGATTGATTCGCAGCGGTAGACCTGAAGGACGCGTACTTCCATGTCTCAATTCTGCCTCGACACTGACCCTTCCTATGGTTTGCGTTCGACGGCCAGGCTTATCAGTACGAAGTCCTACACTTCGACATGTCTCTGTCACCTCGTGTCTTCACGAAAGTCGCAGAGGCAGCCCTTGCCTTGCTCCGAGAAGCCGGCATTCACATACACAATTACCTCGACGACTGACTCAATCTGGCCCACTCCCGAGAGTTACTATGCGCTCACAGAGTCCATGTGCTCAGGCACCTCAGCTGTTTGGGTCTTCAGGTCAACTGGGAAAAGAGCAAGCTCGCCCCAGGTCAGAGCATCTCTTTTCTCAGCATGGAGTTAGACTCAGTCTCAATATCAGCACATCTCACCAATGAGCCACTAGAATCAGTTGGACTCAGGGCCCTCTCTCTAATGACGGCCCTGCTGATCGCGCTAGCCTCCATCAAGAGTTTCGGGGACCTGCAAGCGTTCTCTGTTCTCCACTTGCCTGGAGTTCGGTCCGGCAGACACGTATGTGATCCTAAGACCACGACCGGGCTACGTGCCCAAGGTTCCTACTATGCCCTTTAGAGACATGTAGTAAACCTGCAAGCGCTGCCCTGGGAGGAGGCCGACCCAGCCCCATTGTTGCTGTGTCCAGTATGTGCTTTGCATACCTACTTGGACCACACACAGAGCTTTTGACGTTCTGAGCAGCTCTTTGTCTGCTTTGGTGGAGAGAGTAAAGGGAACGTTGTCTCCAAACAGAGGCTTTCCCACTGGGTGGTGGATGCCATTTCATTGGCCTATCACACCCAGGCCGTGCCCCCTCCTTGCGGGTCCGAGCACACTCAACAAGGAGAGTTGCGTCCTCGTGGGCACTGGCCAGAGGCACCTCTCTGGCAGACATATGTAGAGCAGCGGGTTGGGCAACACCTAATACCTTAGCGAGATTCTGCAATCTCAGGGTTGAGGCAGTATCGTCCCGTGTTTTCTCAGGTCTGAGACGGTAGAACTCGGTACACGCTGACGGACTGACCGGGTGGATTGCTCGCACCTAGCGCCCTTTCCCTCGGCTGAAGTAAAACTGTGCGCTTGATCAACCAAGATCCCACTCATTCGGATCCCTGGAGGACTCCTCCCTAGCCCTTTGGGTCCGCAGTTCAGCGGAGGAACTTGCCGACCGAATCCACTGCGGGTACTTAATCTACCCTGAACTGGAATAGGTGCTCCACAGGTCAGGACTCCTGCTTGGACTCCCCCTGTGTGTATTTTCCGCGGTAGGGTCCCCTTACGAGTGGACCCGCGTCTCCCTTAGGCAGTCCCAGCTGCCCTCCGGTCGCTGTGTTGTAGCAACTCCCCCCTCCTTGAATCTACCACCGCGCCATTGTCCCACATGGGGGGGGGGGGGGGGGGGGGGGGGGGTTCATTGTATTTATCTTATATTACCCTCTATAGTTACTTTTATTTCCATCTGCTATGGGTAAGTTTGACCAGCTTTTGAGTGAAATCAAATAAGGCCAAAATCCATGCATTTAATAAAAGTAAGGCTTTTTTATAGTAATTATGCCATAAGATTCATTAGATTGGATAGCCAAGCCCTCAGGTGATTGGGGATTGGCGTAGTCAAGGGCAGTGTGAGAAGTACCCATCGCCCTATTGCACTATAATGGATCAATACAGTATATGCTCTGCTTATATCACCACTCGGAATGATGCTTGTCAAATCAAATGTGAGGACCAGAACTAACTGGTGTGTAACCCTTCTATAGAGGGTAAGTACACACTAGGTTCGGATAATCAACTTAAGGCCACTAAATTCTAGTATGGTACATGGCACAATCAAAAGTTATTGATACCCACACAGATCACTATTTCACATGAACTGTATTGAAATATAACAAAATAACACAATTGTAATCACCAGAACATCAATAAAGTGTGGTGCGCAATCAGTGTATGTGTAGCAGTTCTTTTTTTTCCCCAAGTTCCTCAGTCCAATCTTCAGATGAACAACAAAAAAAACGTTTCATTTAGTGAAACTCAGATCTGTCTTTTGATTCCAAAGAACTGGTGATGCGACATCAAAAGTCAACACACACAAAAAAAAAATGTTTTACCCAATCCCAATCTGGAATTTAGGAGTTGATGGAAAAACAAAAGAATTGTGCTCAAAAGGTCCACTGAGATCCTACCGCACAGTGGTATCACATGAAATATTCCGCAGCAATCAATGACTCCATGGATCCAATGATCACGGGTGGTTGGCTCGCCATCTTCCCTCCGGAAGAATTCCAATGTATACAAAAACCTGGCCAAGATTCAAGTTCACACCTGACGATATATACAGCTTCAAATGCAGTTGGTTAAGTGTTCAAGGCGATCTTAATTATTTTTCTTTTCTGTTTTCTCGATAATATCAATTACAATCTCTAAAAACAACTTCCTTATAGAATAGTCAAATCTTCTCTGCATCTGAGCAGCAGTGCATCTCGTTAATCTCTGCCGACAACAACTTTTTCCGGCGACACCAAAAAATGGGCGGGGCTTCGCAATTTCCACTAATAGCAAATTTCTATCTGCTAAAACACCCTAGTTGCCAGGCAGATTCCCTGATATCAAGTTTTACAGACTAAAGTGACTGGAGGACACAATTACTGATAATTCAGTTCATTTTCAACATCAACATCATTGATTTTTCCCTATAGGGATTTTCATAGGGGTTACAGGTGTATAAGAGCTTTAAAGTTCTAAATTAAACTGCAATACACAGTTTAAGTCTATTTATATTATCCAACATATCCACTTCTGCCATTACTTACATTGCTCTGTACATAATATACTGTATTTTTGTTCTTTGTATAACAGATTGTAATAGATTTGCACTACATGTGTGTATGTGGGTATGTATGAAGGTGAGTGTATGTACGTATATGTCTAATTATTTATTTTTAGTCATTTTTTTTTTATTTATTTTTTTTTAATTACCTATGTCTTGCTGCTGTTTTTGGTATTGTTTGTATTGTTGTACACTGGAAGCTCCTGTCACCAAGACAAATTCCTTGTATGTGTAAGCATACTTGGCAATAAAGCTGATTCTGATTCTGAAATGCTTAGGTTGCATACTTAGGTTGTCACACAAATTCTGTTCAAAATATAAAAACTAATTTAAATAAATAACCCATTTGAGAAACTCATATTAAGTGCCACATTAATGTGCCCTCTATATGGATATTGGTGAACCAACAGTTACAGGCATATACAGGCAAATTTTAAGCAATATCTGTTATGGCTAATTAAAATGTGACCATTGAAATGCTGATGGGCAAATTAGTTTATTTGTATTTTTTTACATAATTACCAGGTTTGTCACAATGTAATACTGCAGGCTTTAACAATGAAATCTGATATTTCATCTCCTTTCTCTGTTTATTTATTCATTGTGAGCGGGTGGCGGTAAATCGTCTCAAGAGGCAGTGGGCTTTCACGGAATGCAGAGGCAGGACCCAAACACAGAGTTGAAAAATAAAAGGGAATTTATTTAATACAATAGGGCAAAAACATAAACCAAAACTCCCACAAGTGGGAAAACCAACATAAACTAACTATGGAGCCAGGCCCAGATGGAGGGCTCGTTGGCGAGCGCCTGGTGGCCGGGCTTGTCACGGAGCCTGGTCAGGCACAGCCCGAAGAAGCAATGTGACACCCCCCTCTACATCCCTTGGGCCCACCACCCATTGGAGAAACCGCAGGAGTCAGGTGCGCTGCCATATGGGTGGCAGTGAAGGCCGTGGGTCTCGACGGACCAGACCCGGGCAGCAAAGGCTAGTTCTAGGGACGTGGAACATTACCTCACTGGGGGGGAAGGAGCCGGAACTGGTGAGAGAGGTGGAGCGTTACCAGTTGGATCTGGTGGGGCTTACTTCGACACACAGTTGTGGCTCTGGATCCGTACTCCTGGATAGGGGATGGACTCTATTCTTCTCTGGAGTTTCCCATGGTGTGAGGCGACGGGCAGGTGTGGGGATACTCACAAGTCCCCGGCTGAGTGCCGATATGTTGGAGTTTACCCCGGTGGACGAGAGGGTCGCCTCCCTTCGCCTACGGGTTGTGGGGGGGAAAACTCTGACTGTTGTCTGTGCATATGCACCGAACAGCAGTACAGAGTATTCAGCCTTCTTGGAGACCCTGAATGGAGTCCTGAATAGGGCCCCAGTAGGGGACTCCATAGTGATGCTGGGTGACTTCAACGCGCACGTGGGAGATGACAGGGACACCTGGAAAGGCGTGATTGGGAGGAACGGCCTCCCTGATCTGAACACGAGTGGATGTTTGTTATTGGACTTCTGTGCTAGTCATGGATTATCTATAACAAACACCATGTTCGAACATAAGGATGCTCATAAGTGTACGTGGTACCAGAGCACCCTAGGCCGAAGATCGATGATCGATTTTGTAATCGTGTCATCAGATCTGAGGCCATATGTTTTGGACACTCGGGTGAAGAGAGGGGCAGAGCTGTCAACTGATCACCATCTAGTGGTGAGTTGGATCAGGGGGTGGGGAAAGACTCTGGACAGACCTGGGAAGCCCAAGCGAGTAGTGCGGGTGAACTGGGAACGTTTGGAGGAGGTCCCTGTCCGCGAGATCTTCAACTCACACCTCCGGCGGAGTTTTTCAGGCATCCCTGGGGAGGTTGGGGACATTGAACCGGAGTGGGCAATGTTCAAAGCTTCCGTTGCCGAAGCCGCGGTGGAGAGCTGCGGCCTCAAGGTTTTAGGTGCCTCAAGGGGTAGTAACCCTCGAACACCGTGGTGGACACTGGTGGTCAGGGAAGCTGTCCGACTGAAGAAAGAGGCCTTCCGGGATTTGTTGTCCCGGAGGTCTCCGGAGGCAGTTGCAAGGTACCGACAGGCCCGAAGGGCTGCACCAAAGTGCTTCTGGAAAACCGTCCGCCACCTTAGGAGGGGAAAACGGGGAACCATCCAAGCTGTATACAGCAAAGATGGGATGCTGTTGACCTCAACCGAGGAGGTTATTGGGCGGTGGAAGGAACACTTTGAAGAACTCCTAAATCCCTACTCTATCCCTATGCTAGAGGCAGAGCCGGAGGCTGATGGGGGATCCGATTCTTTTCCCTGGGGGAGGTCACTGAGGTAGTCAAACAACTCCGCAGTGGCAAAGCCCCGGGGATTGATGAGATCCGACCAGAAATGCTGAAAGCTTTGGATGTGGAGGGGGTGTCATGGATGACACGCCTCTTCAACATCACGTGGAAATCTGGGACAGTGCCTAAGGAGTGGCAGAACGGGGTGGTGGTTCCTCTCTTCAAAAAGGGGGACCAGAAAGTGTGTGCCAACTACAGGGGTATCACACTTCTCAGCCTCCCTGGTAAAGTTTACTCCAAGGTGCTGGAGAGGAGGGTGCAGCCGATTGTCGAACCTCAGATTGAAGAGGAACAATGCGGGTTCCGTCCTGGCCGTGGAACGACGGACCAGATCTTTACTCTCGCAAGGATTCTGGAGGGGGCCTGGGAGTATGCCCATCCGGTCTACATGTGTTTTGTGGATCTGGAGAAGGCGTATGACCGGGTCCCCCGGGAGAGACTGTGGGAGGTGCTTCGGGAGTATGGGGTGGGGGGGTCCCTTCTTAGGGCGATCCAATCCCTGTACGTCCGAAGCGAGAGCTGTGTCCGGGTCCTCGGCACGAAGTCGAGCTCGTTCTATGTGGGGGTTGGTCTCCGCCAAGGCTGCGCTTTGTCACCAATCCTGTTTGTGGTATTCATGGACAGGATATCGAGATGTAGTCGGGGTGGGGAAGGTATGCGGTTCGGTGAGCTGGGGATCTCATCTCTACTTTTTGCAGATGATGTGGTCTTCATGTCATCATCGGTCCGTGACCTTCAGCTCTCACTGGACCGCTTGGCAGTCGAGTGTGAAGCGGCTGGGATGAGGATTAGCACCTCTAAGTCTGAGGCCATGGTTCTCAGCAGGAAACCGATGGAGTGCGTACTCCGGGTGGGGAAGGAGGTATTGCCCCAAGTGAAGGAGTTCAAGTACCTCGGGGTCTTGTTCACGAGTGAGGGGACAATGGAGCGGGAGGTTGGCCGGAGAATCGGGGCAGCGGGGGCGGTATTGCATTCACTCTATCGCACCGTTGTCATGAAAAGAGAGCTGAGCTGGAAGGCAAAGCTCTCGATCTACCGGTCAATTTTTGTTCCTACCCTCACCTATGGTCATGAAGGTTGGGTCATGACTGAAAGAACTAGGTCGCGAGTACAAGCGGCTGAAATGGGCTTCCTCAGAAGGGTGGCGGGCTTCTCCCTTAGAGATAGGGTGAGGAGCTCAGTCATCCGCGAGGAGCTCGGAGTAGAGCCGCTGCTCCTTTGCGTGGAAAGGAGTCAGTTGAGGTGGTTTGGGCATCTGGTAAGGATGCCCCCTGGGCGCCTCCCTAGGGAGGTGTTTCAGGCACGTCCAGCTGGGAGGAGGCCTCGGGGAAGACCCAGGACTAGGTGGAGAGATTACATAAAAAAAAAAAAAAAAAAAAAAAAAAAAAAACATTGTAAAATTTAAAAGAGAGGGAAAAGGCCAATGCACAGCGACAGTGGGAGAGACAGCAGTTCTCCCGCTCCAGGTGGTAGGCTGGGAGCCCTTCCCCTCTCTTGGTCAGAGGTCCTCTCTTGACCCCACGCTTTTAGCAGTCTACCTCCTCCCCTGGCAGCGGCACTGACCGCTCCATGTGGTCGGCTAGGAGCTGCTTCTCCCCTCACGTCATGGCTGTTCCATTGGGGTGGTTGGTAGTGGCGAAAACTCCACTACGGCGTATCCCTGCTCCTTCCCGGTACTTCAACACCAGTGTAAAGGGAACAAGGAGGAGGCGAGAACCGGCTTGACAATAGAAATAATATTTAATTAAATAAAGACACAAACACACATATGTCGGACAGTTGCCCGTAAATGCTCTCTCTCTGTCGCACCACCATCTGCAGTCGGCCTTTATCCCTCTCGGAGGGTTGATTAGCCTGATAAGAGACCGGGTGTGTAGAATAAAGACCAGGCAGCACCCTCCGACCAGTGACAACAGGGCACAGGACCAACAGTACCGGACTATGGGAACAGGGATGAAACAGGACAGACAGACAGGACTGACATGGGAGAACAAACAAGCAACTGGAAACAAGACAAACTGGAACTGGACCGCAAACATGAGGAGACTAAAATAGGGAGGGAAATCAACAGGTTAACAAGACAGGGCAGGTGTGACTAATAAACTAAAAATGGACAAACAAGAAGGCGGGACATGACATAAGACAGAGAGACATGCAGCAATACAGAAACAAAAGAAGCCCATGTGCTCTCACAAGACAACAAAACACCCAAATGGTATGAGCACACATCACCAAGACAATAAGGCAATATATACCCATGCCAACTGACAAACTGTAGCAACGCACATTCTCACACTAAACGAATCCTGAGAGTACATCGCAAGGCAAATGGTATGTGATGCACACAACAGGCGACAAAAATAAGACAGGACACCTGTGCGAGAGTTCGGCCACCCACAAACCTGAATCTCTGACTGAAGTGAGTGAACCTCAGCACAACTTGAAGACAGCTTGCGACCCGGCGTGCAACTCGAAGTGAAGACAAGTGAAGAGACAGACATAAACTATTGACACGAGTGCATGCTGCCAAAATGATGTAAGCGTGATGCACCCACGTCAATAACAGACAGACATGGAGCATGAGTGTACGGATCCCAACACAGACCGAAACCGAACCAGACAGGAAGTCAGGACCCAGATAGCATACCCCAGATATGAAACAAGACAGACCACAATACAGAATACAACTGAAAATGTGCACTCAACAAGACAGACATAAGACAATGATGCCACGGTCCTGTCAGATAAAAACCCAGACTGACAGGAATGTGACATGGGCAGACACACAACCTGGTTTTATGTAAGATTATCTTTGCTATTACTAAGCATGACAGTTTCAAATAGATCACTATGAGAGGGATTTCAGAGGAGAAAAACATCTCAGACTAAGAAAATTTGGATTTCACTTTGCATGTATTTCTTGCAGACCTTCATTGTCACAGCAGATTATCTCTAACAGTCATGCATATAAGCTTCTCTCAAACTGGAATAGAGCATACAGTATCTGTCTTGTTAAGACATATAATTATCATCACCTTCCTGCCTCAGTCTCTACACTTAAAGTTGTGTTTTTACAATCTCAGCCTGTACACTATCAATAAGTTCCATTTATTCTTGATGATATCTTGTGTGTTGCCCAAGGAGATTCAATGTTTTGAATTTGAAGGTGATGCTCTATGCTAATCTGCGTTCTCTTAGAAAGCTTGTCTCCATATACTGTACCTGTCATATTCTGCCATAATGGCCAGACGTGATACAAATCCTGGATGCTGGCAACAACACAAACAGAGAGGAGGGAGAAGGGCTGAGCAGAGCACTTTTTAAAAGGCAAGGTTCTTTATATCTGCCATGCAAGCATGTACCGAGTCCTTTAAGGCAGCCCAGAGCCATGAAAACAGTGAATCAGAGGCGTTGTATCCCAGGGGCCCAGTATAACGATGCTAGGCTTACTAAACAGGATCTAAGAGCCTCACACACACACACACACACACACACACACAAAGACATAAAAAACATTAAGACCTGACAGATAACAGCACACAAGCTGCACTGTCTCGCTTTTGCAAGATAGACATTATTGTGCATATATTTGTGCTTTGGAAATTCGTGGAGTTCAGTGCCAGGTTTATGATCCACAGACACTAAAGAAGTTTGTAATACAATAGTCAAGCTCAAACATAAATACAATGTGTAGTGTACTGATTCTCTCCTGTGATTTGCACTGTGCTAAACTGACCTCAGAATTGTATGTGAATTGGAGTGTTCTGGAAGAGAAAACCCTATTTATTTCCTCTATAGAAGAATTAATTTTTTACAATAAAATGCAAATATTTCAAGGTCTACATGAGTTTCAAAGTAGTGTAAAGATGGTATATGCTTCAGTATAAGTCACAAGACAAAGTCGTTTCAACAACAAAAAAAGCATGTTTACTAGTCTAAATTTCACCAATCCTGAAGAGAGATCAACCAATCATAGAAATCAATCTAAAAGAAAAAAAATCACAACAAAAAATCTCAGCAGTGATCGCCCACTCTCATGAAAACATTCAAATTAAGTATCAAGTCAGACTCCTTACAATCTCAAACTACCTTTTTTTTTATATATATGTTTTCTAAACTTAGAATTATTGAATATAAGGTAAAACTTGGATGGATTTGGTAGATGATTTTCCCTTAAAGTGTATTCAAGTATGTATATTCCGATACCGACACCGGTATAGGAATCAGGTCCAATACTGAGCTCATGTACTTGCACTCGTGTTCATAAAAATGCTCCAATACTAAAATCTGATACCATCTGAAATACAAATTGTTGGCTGGGGCTAGGGATGGGCTATCCGATACCAAGTACTTTAAGGCAAGAATCGCCAATATCAATCAATATTGATACCTATAATGAATTTCATTTTTAAGAATCCTTTGGATAAAATTATTAACTTAAATTATTACTTAATTTTTTTATATATTTATAGGTCTAAGCAGAAAATTATTAGGCTGATTTGTTTACCTTTTAAATTTTTTTAAGTATAAGCAACATATAAAGCCACAAAATTAACTGTAGATATTATTATATGGTTACTATTACTAAAACCATGTTACCATATGGATACTACAGTAATGCTGTAGTAAAACCATGGTTAATTGTATCAAAACCTTGCTTACTGCCCCAAAAAAAAAGTTGCAGAGGCAACCCTTGCCCCACTGAGGGAAGGGGCGTCCGCATCCTCAACTATCTTGATGACTGGCTAATTTTAGCTCACTCACAAGACATGTTGTGTGCTCACAGGGATCTGGTGCTCAGGCACCTCAGCCGTCCCAGTTCAGAGCATGTCTTTTCTCGGTATGGAGTTGGACTCGGTCTCAATGATGGAGTGTCTCACCAGCGAGCGTGCACATTCAGTGCTGAGCTGTCTGCATACATTCAGACAGAACATGTTGGTCCCACTGAAATCCTTTCAGAGGCTCCTGGGGCATATGGCATCCTCAGTGACAGTCACACCGCTTGCGTTGATGCATATGAGACCACTCCAGCACTGGCTACAGACCCGAGTCGAGAGACGAGAATGGCGCCACGGCACACACCTCGTCCTCGTCACGCAGGCTTGTTGCCACTCTCTCAGCCCCTGGTCAGACCTAACGTTCTTATGGGCAGGAGTTCCCCTAGGCCAGGTCTTCAGGCATGTCGTGGTTACGACAGATGCTTCCCAACGGGGCTGGGGCGCCGTATGCAGCGGGCACTTAGTCGCCAGCCCTTGGACTGGCCCATGACTGCATTGGCACATCAACTGCCTCGAGTTGCTGGCAGTACTACTTGCACTGAGGAGGCTTTTGCCATTGATCTGGGGCAATCACGTGTTGCTCCGGATGGACAACACAGCCGCGGCGGCGTATATCAACCGCCAAGGCTCTCGCCGGATGTCACAACTCTCCCGCCGTCTCCTCCTTTGGAGTCAGCACCAACTCAAGTCGCTGCGAGCCACTCAAATCCCAGGCTACCTCAACAGCACAGTGGATGCACTGTCGCGACAGGTTACATCCAGGTGAGAGTGGAGGCTCCACCCCCAGGTGGTTCAGCAGATCTGGAGTTGATTCGGCCTAGCGCAGGTAGATCTGTTCGCTTCCCCGGAATCCTCCCATTGCCCACTATGGTACTCTCTGACCGAGGCCCACCTCAGCACAGATGCCTTGGCACACAGCTTTCCCCTGGGGCTTCGCAAGTGTGCATTTCCCACAGTGAGCCTACTTGCACAGACATTGTGCAAAGTCAGAGAGGACGGTTTTGTTCCTTTCACAGGTTGAGAATAATAGAGAGAAGGCCCCGGCTGGGCCAGCCAGTCCTTATACTTCTGAGCATTTAGCCATTCCCCTAGGTGCAGGTGACCACTTCATGCCTGCCAGTGATTTGCTGGTAGTTATGCGACGGCTTGCTGCGCTGGCTACGAGGCACACAGAGGTATGCCCGTCTCGCACCGCCAGTCTGCGTAACTAGCTTCAGCTCTTGTGGCGTTTTCCATTGGGAACCCTAGTGTCAACTCATCGACACAACGTTGAGTGAGTGACAGACGGGGAACGTCTCGGTTACTGACGTAACCTCCGTTCCCTGGTGGAGGGAACGAGACGTTGTGTCCCTCCAGCCACAACACTGAACCAACCGCTGAAAACGCTGGGTCTTTGGCTCGGCTTCTCAGTGCGATACCTGATGTGTATTCGCAGCGTCAATCCTTTTATACCCGTTTGTCTGGGGGAGTGGCATTCAAATTCAACACGGCAATTTTCATTGGCATTTTCTCAAGATCAGAGATGTCTGGGCTCCGCAGGAGCGACCCCTAGTGTCAACTCATCGACACAATGTCCCGTTCCCTCCATCAGGGAGGAGGTTAAGTCAGTAACCGAGACGTTTTCATAAGGGTATTATTTATTAACGAGGATTAAAGATCATTGCCAATGTTTTAACATCTGAATTTAAATAAACCTGTATAAATGGACACACAAGTCCATTATAAATTATAATACATGTCATGTCTAGGTTTGTCATTACTTGGTGTGAATAACTCCAGATGCTGTTTTTCTGTCATTACCTCAGGAAAGCACTACTCCCTCTTTGAACAAGCACTATGGGTGTGTGCTGATAGTGTATTTTAGCATTTCTGCGCATCACGATGAGCGGAAGAAAAAATTGTTCTGGTGCCAAATTTTAATGTGAGGATCGATATTCTTGGTACTACGTCAGTATTGGAAGTATCGATACTTTAGTATTTATAGTCCCTAGCAGAGGCAGTCTAAATACATACAAACTGTGCCGCTGTGATTTAATGTGCTGATTAACATAATTTTTCCCACCGTGTCTGATATTAAAATCTGTGCGACACACTTTAGACGTGGGCATTGTCGATATGGCTTCGATTTTTTTCACCGGAGCGCCACCTGAATCTTCTCCTCCCATCTGCCAGTGATGCTTGATTCAGCCACCCGCGTCTACTTGCACAGATATCAACAGCTCAAGTGGGTTTGTAGGTTGCCAGGTTTAGGTCACAAATGGGTTGAAATTTGTATGATGTGTCTATTGTGTGTGTAGGATGCATTTTATACAAGATCTGGCAACTGGACAACGTTGGAATAATAATAACGTGATTATTCATATAACAAGGTTTGGGCCATAAAAATTACGGGAGTTTCCCGGGAGAAATAAAAAAAACACGCTGATAGGTGAATGCCTTTACGTCAGCCATATTCATCCTATTGTTTGGCACCAGTTTGCTTAGTCTCAACAAAATTCTTTTGTGTCTTAGAGTGGAGGTTGAAGAAATGCATAGTAGTCACTTAGAATAGGAGTCAGCATAATTTCACAACATGCCGGTATAATGTGTTTTTTGGCCCCTCCACCTACACACAACTTGAGGAGAATTCCAAGCGGCTCAATACATATTCTCTCTCTTTAACCTTTAGCTGACCAGGATGATGCATGGGATGGTAGAATTTTTACAGAAATGTGTTCAGAGTCAGGTAAGGAACTATAGCGTTGAAAACATTTTAAAGAAATAGTTTATCCAAAAAAATAATAAAATAATAATAAAATTCTGACATCATTTACTCACCCCCATGTTAATTTTGACCCATACAACTGTATTTATTTTGTGGAACACAAAAGGAGATATGTAGAAGAATTAACTGACCACTCTGTTCCCTATAGTGAAACTGAAAGGGTGAAAGCACCGTAAAACCATACAAATTATTTCCCTCCTCTGTAACGCTCAAAACAAGTATGGCACCACATGATTATTCATGTTACATTGACATCAGGATATCAATGACGTTAAGCCTGAAAGCTGTTAAACCCCAAAGGCCCATATTTAAATGGACGTGAAGACAAGATTTTCACTGATTATATGGCTAACCTTGTATAGCTTCAGAAGACTTTCAATATACTGTAGTACACACGAATGGTATGGGCCACTTTTATTTTCTTTTTTCATTAACTTTTGGCATTTTGGAGCTCAACAGCCTGAGTTCACTTGCATTATATCCAAAAGAGTGACCGGTATATTCTTCAAGATTTCTCCTTTTGTGCTCCCACAGTTAAAAAAAAAATCACCCAAAAATAAACAATTCTGCCAGCATTTACAGATTGTCAGCAATTATAGAGACTCACCCTCATGTCATTTCAAACCTGTATGACTTCCTTTCTTATGCGAAACACAAAAGAGAGATGTTATAATAAATACTGCGATCTGTCTTTTCAATATGACTGGGACGAGGAGGAGCCGCTTGGCGCGTTGGAGTAACTGCCAGGGATCCGAGGACTCGCTCCGGTCCGCACGGGGAGGAGCAGCTGTCATCCGCCAGGGGGTGGAGGAGTGGTCGAGGACCAGGTGATGCCATGTCTGGGAACGTGGATTTGTATACAGTATTATTTGCTTTTTGTTACTTAGGGTTGATTGAGTGAACATCCAGCCAATCACAGGTGAGTTTCATGAGCCAAAACAACTGTTACGCAATAGGTCGTCAGTCAGACAGTCTAATCACCACAGCTCCATTCATTTATACAAAGTTGCTTTCAACAATGCTCATTTATCCATGTTTTTTATTGGTCAATGTTGATTTAAATTAATAACCTAGAGATGAGGAACACACAAATGAGACTAATTTATCAGCATATCATCCCTATTGGCAGCATTATGTGAAATGCACTGCAGAAAATCCTTCTTCTACATTCCTTCTTTTAAGCACACATTGTAAGTGGAGTTTGTATCAGCACCTGAGTCTTCATTAAGTTTTGCTTTTTACGTTATGTTTGTGAGGTAATAGTTTGATCAGTTGTTTTTGCCAATTTAAGCAGACTACTAGATCTGTGTTAAATATATAAGGCTATTTATACATGTAATATCAGCTTCTGTTTTTTTACGTCTATGTTGGTGTCCTGTCGACAAACTGTAGGAAAAAAGATATATCTGTTCTTACTGAAGTGAATATGTAGACGTGCTTTTTCATACATGAAAACGTACAGACATTGAAATTTATAATTATAATATGACTATTGATGTCTTTTGATAAAAGTCAATTTGTAGCTGCTCAGCAGCTTACAAATTGTAGGGAACTGATAGATTAGCTTTGTTTTATAATGCTTAAAACCTCTGCTGAAGTCTCTTCGTAGGTCTGTAGACATAACATTTTGAAGGATTACGTTTCTTTTGATTATTGATTCAGTGACTAACTAATTTCAGACAAGACACTCATTTGTCACCACCTTCTTGCATCACCAGAAATGGTCACTGCGGATTTTGGTGAACATAGTCAAAACACTCCCGCCATTCTAATACATTTCAATCCCACAATGCACAAGCACAGAATAAAAAAATAAATTGTGCACATGCACAATTGCCATTATTGTAATTGATTAAATAATTCATTCAGGACCAATCTTTTATTGTCATGTGTGAAACAAAAGCAAGTGCTCCACAATATGCCCTTATTTTGCAGCTAATTTTGCCAAATTTTGCAATTATTTTGCAAAACTTAAATTTTTAAAATACTACAAATATTAAAAGAAAATAATATGTATGTGATGAGGAGAAGGACGTGGCCAGGCTGTGAGGGTTCAGGGCCAGTGCTGAGTAAACTAATCAGCGGGAGAGAGAGATAAAGGGGAGCCAGAGATGCCAGTTCGAGAGAGATGGACGTGGACCGTGTGTGTGTGTGTGTGTGTCTGTTTTTGTGTGCGTGCGTGTGTGCACGTATGCGTGCCTGCCTGCCCATGCTCCACCGGTTCCCGCCTCCTCCTTCCCCATCCCTTACCAGATACAATGTATATATAAATATATACTGTAATATACTAATATGGCACTGCCGACCTACTGACAGCTGTGCTCCCACCACCACACACACACACACACACACACACACACACACACACACACACACACACACACACACACACACACACACACACATTTAAAATGAGGATAAGAAAATGATGATAGGATTTTAATTTTTGAGTGAACAATTAGTTTAGCTCTTGAGCTCTTGTTACTTACTGTATATTAGACTCCAGTTTTAACCAGTGTTATAGTCAAGACCACCTAAACCGAGACCAAGTCAAGACCAAGACTTTGAGGTGTTGAGACCAAGCCAAGACCAAGACCAGACCAGTGTGAGTCCCACACAGCATGACACACTTATTATAAAATGTGGAACATGCAAACCATATAGGCACTCCTCAAATTGATCTGATAAATCGACATTCCCATAAAAAACATCCACAGAAAACAAAATTCACTTATTTATTGACGTATACACTGATCAGCCACAACGTTAAAACCACCAGTCTAAAATTGTGTAGGTCCCCCTCGTGTTGCCAAACATATGTATAGCTAATCCTCGCTAAAATTTTGGATGAGGGGTGACGATGAGTTTAGGTACAGATGCTGCATTCCAATAAAATCAGATGTGGGATATTCCACTTGATATCTCCGAACTCCGACAAAAGGCATTTCATTGCCAGATGCTCGGAAGATGACGTTAAAAGAAACTAAACTGCAATGCTCCCATTAGCTTAGCAGGTGTTTGACTGTCACCAGAGATGTCTCCTAGCAACCAAATTCGTGGCTCTATGATAATCGTACAATTTACCATGTTTTGAACAGCTGCTACTCTGCTAACGTTTGTTAAACAAGCTTTAATATCATGTAATGTATAAACTTTGACTAATTTATTGATATTATTAATAAAAGTGAATGTTTATCACTCATTTTGTACATCACCCTGGGTGCCAACAAGATTGTGTGATGTCACTCACCTGCATCTCGGCGAAATCATTGTTTAAAATTTCCTTACTTTGTAATTACGACTTCAAGTGGCATTCCATTGCACTTTTCCCAGTAGAAAGCTGGAAAATCTGACTTTCTGAGTTGAATGGAATGCAGCAAGAGGCAGATTGCTAATGTTATTTAGCCAGCTTTGCTAGCATCACTTACACTTAGCTTACCTTTCTTTATGCTTCTTTTCTAAGTGCTGATAAAAGTTTGATGTGGTCCCAGCCATCTCGGTAAGCATTTCATTGCACTGAATTTACATACCGGTGTGTGTTTTCTTTTGGATGCTTTTTTGCAAATTAAATCTTTGTGGTTTAGGTCAGTGTTTCCTAACCTTTTTTCTGCCATGGCACACTTTTTACAATTAAAATTCACATGGTACACATGGCGTTGATAGTTTTCCTTTTTAAGAAATTGTCCATGTTTTCTGTCTGTCTTAGTAGCGTGAACTCGTAATGTTTGAAATTCGGCTAAGCAAAAAAAACGCCAGTGACATAGGTACACTGTATAATGAGGTCACAGATGCCAAGTCTTAATTGTATAATGAAAAACAAACAAATTTGTGTCTTTTCCAATTTGTAGATTTGTTCTTGCAAATTAATTATTGCAATGGCACAGCAAATAATAATGTTTTTATTTTATTTATTTACTGTTTTTTTTCTGGAAATAAAATCACACTTGACTATAAGTCACACTGGGTCAAAATCATGTTGTTGACAGAGAGAAAATAAAACATAAGTTGTGTGGACAGAGGTTGGATCTGGCAAGCCCTATGATCAAGGTGCAGTATCACAGTGTTTTTGGACTGGTTTAAAACAGGAGAATTTGCTGTCAGTCATGTGCTCCTCATGTTGAACATACAATGCAGTTTTGTTACAAACTAATTTGGTTGTATAGAATACATTATGACAATTTTATGTGTCTGTCTGAAGAAAAAGAACAAATGATACAGCGCATTTCCTCTCTGTTCACATGCCTGGAATGGAAATGAAAACAAATAAATTAAATGCTTAACCAATTCCCCTGGGTTTCTTAGGAGTAATTTGTTGAGAAAAATTATCGTCATGCCACAGTGACATACGGTGCTCATGGCAAATCTAAAGACAGTGTCTGAATTATAAAAACATTTTAACTTTATTTGTTTGTTTTGCTTGTTTCTTGAAATATTTGCAATTGAATAGTGGAAAGAGATACAGTTAATTTGATTGAATTTGGACATTATCTTATTTTGACAGATAATGATCTACAAATGTCAGTAATTTTAACTGTGATTTTGTTTTTAAATGCTACAGTAAAACATTTAATTGTTAATAGGTAGTTACCTTAACATACATGTAATACAGACAATACATATAATTGTACGGTAAAATAAAAATTGTAGATGTAATAAGTACCATTTTACCATAAAATGGTAAAAATGTTCAATGTTATGTTTAACAAGAGAATGTGTACTTTTTATGATAAAGTATTGTTAAAATGATGGTGAAAACAATACTCGGTTGCCCCCAGAATCCCTGCATGACCCAACACATTTCATTATATTTTATGGCAATAGTTATGTTTCTTCTTTAACATCATTTATATACATTGGGGTGTTCTGTGTTATATTTTATGTTGTTTAGTTAATGTTTATTGCCATATTTTAATGTCACATGTGTTTTTGTGAGTAATACTGTGCGCTAGGACTGGGTATCACCAGCCACCTTACGATACGATAAGTATTGTCACAATTGACACATCAAAATGTAATATATTGGCATACATAACGATGCATACGTCACAATTAAGTATACTGTGATGCATCACGATATCATGATTCGATTCCAATACACAATCTTTCAATTCCAATTAATTTAGCTACATACAGTATTCTCTTTCAGCTAATGCTGTTATAACTGAACAGGCAACCTTTTAACTTTGAAAATTACAGAAATATACATTTAAAAATTTTTACTTTACATGATGTCTTGAAATCAAATATATAAAATTGCACATACATATATACATGTTACATGTTGTTTACATGCCTAATTAGTACTATTAACAAGTATTACATTGATATGTAGACTTAAAGGGATAGTTCACACTAAAATGAAATTCTCTCATCATTTACTTACCCTTATGCCATCCTGGATGTGCATGACTTTCTATCTTCAGCAGAACACAAACGAAGATTTTTAGAAGAATATCTCAGCTCTTTTGGACATACAATGCAAATGAATGTGTGCCAAAATTTTGAAGCTCCAAAAATCACAAAGATCAGCATAAAAGCAATCCATATGGCTACAGAGGTTAAATCAATGTCTTCAGAAGTGATTTGATAGGTGTGAGTGAGAAACAGATCAATAATTTAAGTAAATTTTGTATATAAATTATCCTCCCTGCTTAGTCAATCTCTGCTTCAACTTTCAATTTCACATTCTTCCTCTTGTGTTTATGGTGATTCACATTCGTCATGCATACACCCCCTACTGGGCATGGAAAAGAATTTCTAGCAAAAATGTACTTAAATATTGATCAGCCTCTCTCCCAAACCTACAGTATCATATCACTTCTTGATTTCACCACTGGAGTATGATGGATTACTTTTATGCTGCCTTTACGTGCTTTTTGTAGCATCAAAATGTTGGCACACATTCAATTGCATTGTATGGACATGCAGAGCTGAATTATTTTGAACTGGTACAGTAGAAAAGCCTTCGCTTAATGGCACCAATGGGGAAAACTGCATTTCCTTTGATCTGCTCCTAATGTTCATGTTCAGAACGTGCAGGGGCTCACATCCTTTTGAGTGTCAGAACTTGCACTATGTATGCACAGCCTAATATGTATCGTGGGAGTTCAAGTGACATGTCCACTGTGTGGGACTAAAAGTGTTAAATTTTTTCCCAAACAGATGAGGTTTTGATGGTTAATGATCTATCAAGTTTCAAATAAAACAAAACCTATCTTCCTACCCTAAACCCTAAACCTAACTAATAGAGTCATGAAAATCAATTTTGTGATGGAAAAACAAAATTGCTGAGGCAACCACGTCATTTTGTGGTGTTTCTTTGACACTTTCGGCTTGCATGTCGTCTTGTGTGATCTTCAGGACTTTTACCCGGTCTATTACATCGCAAGTGCAATGCTTTATTGGTTAAGCCGGTAAGGACGGATAAAGCAGGAACAAGCTTGTAAATGTTGGTGTTATGGTATGCAAAAATGTGTGTATCACCATACAAGTCATGCACTATACTACAGTAAAAGTGTTTAGATGTCTTAAGACAACTGTGTGTGTAGAACTAAAGGGTGAAAAGTGTTTATGAACTGATAATCTGCCATTTTACTCATGATTTGTGTTGCCTGATGAAGGTCGTGAGACCGAAACATTGCTAAATAAAGAGTTTTTTTAAATGCAAGTTCTGATAGTGTGCAGGAGTTTCTCGTTTGCACTCATGATTTGTGTGAAATTTAATGAAAGTTGGTGTTTAAGTGCTTCTAGTGTTTAGTTCACCAGGAAAGTGCTGTGATACGTATGAGCCATTTAAAAATAATTTTACAAAAATGTAGGTATAGAACGTCTAGGTTACGTATGTAACCTCCGTTCCCTGGTGGAGGGAACGAGACGTTGTGTCGAAGAAGCGACACTAGGGGTCTCTCTTGAGCGCCAAATATGCCTCTGATCTATGAAAAAAGGCCAATGTGAATTAGGCAGACAGTATTTGCATACCGCAACGTTGCCATGGTCATGCTCTCGCAGTGAGAACATGAACCATCCACAAACGCTGCCTCGGTGTGAGGCAACCCAGACACACGAGACAACGCCTGTGGCCGTCTGAAGCGGAGAACACTCTACCGCATCCAGGAACTACACAGGGGCGGAAAGGCATCTTTATAAAGACGCGTCCTGAAAAGGACGTTCAACGCCAGCTGTGTGTTGCTCTTTTAGAGGAAAAAAATATTTTAGAGAAAATCACTCTTTTAAATCATTCTTTTAGTTTTTGCACTGTTGAAGCGTCCAGGGGCAAACTGCACTGCCATGCAGAGAAGGAGAAAGCCACTGAAGTGCGTCGTAGATCCAACAGCAGGCAAGCGTCAGAGGAACAGGAATGGGTGTGTAACTCGCAGCTGACTGCATACACGACCATCGGCTCC
Source organism: Moxostoma hubbsi (assembly GCA_032164185.1). Taxonomy (NCBI): domain Eukaryota; kingdom Metazoa; phylum Chordata; class Actinopteri; order Cypriniformes; family Catostomidae; genus Moxostoma; species Moxostoma hubbsi. Next base: position 11,062,908 of record JAVLUX010000034.1, read on the forward strand.
AAAGAAAATTTCTGAATGAACTCGACGTATTTCCCTGCCTTTATACCCGTATGTCCGGGGGCAGGGTATGCAAATACTGTCTGGCTAATTCTCATTGGCCTTTTTTCATAGATCAGAGGCATATTCGGCACTCAAGAGAGACCCCTAGTGTCGCTTCTTCGACACAACGTCGAAGTGAGCGACAGATGGGGAATTGTGATTCTATGAGACCAATCTGGCACCCATCAATTATAACCACTGTGTCCTTGAGCAAAGCACTTTTTAACCCCAGGAATATTGAAGAGGATTGACCCTGTAATAAGTGTACTTGCTGTAGTTAGCTAAATGACCTCTCGCTAATCTAAAATGTCCTTGTTACACATTTTTATGTCTATGAAATGCCTCTGTTCAGCTTACATTTGTGTCTCAACAAGAAAAGGAGTTGGTTTAGAGTTCCTCTGTGTTGGTCCTATCAGCCACTGCAGCTAAATAAATATATTTAATAGCTCTCGAAATCAGAGTGCTCTTGCTAGAATAAACTGCATTTTAATAAATTACACTTAAGCAGCACATCTGGTTTCTTCAGATATTCAATATAGCTCTTCCAGCAGCAACACGTGATTTTCAGGATAAGAAACAGTAAGCTGGATGTGAGATCAATACATTGATTCCCCAACCCTTCCCACCTCTGGTAATGAGACATATTTAATTTCCCAACAATTAGTTGCTCATGGGTCATGGGTGCATGATTGTTTTGTTGTTGTTGTTGTTTTAAGAATACACCCTCTTCTATTCAATTTGTGAATTCTCACTTAGTGCCTAGAAATTATATGGTGGATGTTTGCACTTAGCATCAAGAACTCTGATGGATGTTGGGTCAATATCTGCAGGGCATTAACAGTACTCTAAAGGGTTGTGTGCTAGCGCTTAGCAGCACCCATCAGCCTCCATTATACACCCACTGGGGCAGAGGACATCTTTCAAATCCTTCAGAATTTTGACCTGCAAATGGAACTCACCTGTAATTTACCACAGTCACATTTTACATTTAGCCACAAAGGTATTCAAAATCACACTGGATTTATAATTATATTTCACATGTCATTATAAGATTTTGTTAAATTTGCAGTTATATTTATTAAATGCTTTTAGCAGATGTTATTCAATCCAATATTTTCAATCCGATACCAAGTACTACGGCCAACATTGATACCTACACGTAAACAGATACTTCAATTAAATGGGTAATTATAACCATTTAACACTAACGGCCTTTACCATTTACAATAAACATGCAAATTATGAGACTTCAACATCAGCAAAAAAACTTAGCTTCACCATTTAGTTGAATGAAAAGATATTTGCTAACAATATTAACATTAAAGAAATATTCTTGTTTCAATACAAGTTAAGCTCAATCAGCAGAATTTGTGGCATGATGATGATTACTACAAAAAATAATTTAGACTTGTAAATCCTTTCCTATAAAAAAATAAAAATATGGGTTATAGTTAGGCACTCACAATGGAAGTGAAAGGACCAATACGTAAACATTAAAACTGTAATACGTAAAACATTAAAAAACACTGTTTCAAAAGTATAGCAACAAAATGAAAACAATATACGTGTTAACATGATTTTTGTGTGATAATCGCATACTAAAATGTTCTGCGTAAAGTTCTGCGTATCCAAATTCACAACTTAGTTGCAATAAATGACAACACATCGTCAACCCTAACACAAGAGTTAAAACGTCTAGGTTACTGCCAATGTAGTGACACTAGGGGTTACCTGTGGGAGCCTCAAACACCCCTGATGTATGAGAAAAGGCCAATGAAAATTGGCTGGTGGAATTTGTGTGCCACTCCCATAGACATATGGGTATAAAAGGAGCTGGTGTGCAACCACTCATTCAGGTTTATGCTGAGGAGCCGAGACAGGGTCCCAGCAATCACAGTGGGTAGTTCAGTGTTGTGGCATGAGGGACACAATGTCTTGTTCCCTCCATCAGGGAATAAGGGTTACATCAGTAACCTAGACAATCCCTTTCTGTCACTCACTTGACATTGTGTCAATGTAGTGACACTAGGGTTCCCTATACGAAATGCCACAACCAGCTGGACTGTGTTACGCGGATCAGCGGTGCAGGTGCAGGCAGGCTACTGTGCCCATCATAACCTTCCCAACACCCTGTGAACATCATATGGACCCTGGCCCCCCGAAAGCATAAAAGAGGGGTCAGACATGGCCACAGTGGGAACAGGCCGCACCAGCTGGTTCGGCCTATTCTCTTGTTTCTTCTCCCGGAGATAAAACATAAAACTGGCCCTATTTACTTCCATTGTAAGTGCCTCACTGTAACCTATTTTTTTGCTTTTTTTAAAAGAAAAGTAGTGTCAAGTCAATACTAAGTTTTGTGGTAATCAACATTATGTCACCAATGCTGTCATTTGAGTATTTGCTTAACCTGTATTAAATGCAAAATATTCTGTAACATTTTTCCACTCAAAGCTTATGATACACATTCATAAACATAAATAATAAAATCACTAGTTTAAAATAAAACCTTCTCAATACAATATCAATATCATTATGGACATCAATTTTCAAGAACAACAGATATATTGATAATTTAAGATCTATATGGCCATTCCTAGTGTATTGTCTGCACGAGGAGAGATTTTTACTTTTTTTAAAAACAAACAACCACAAGGTTGACAGCCTCCCTGTTATTCAACACTTTTCATTCACTGGGCACTGTGACATTTATTTAATGGCATGATGTGCAATGTCACGATGTGGGAATTTGTGAGACAGCGGTGTAACGAGCTGAAGCTGATGGAGGAGAAAATGTACCACAATGAGTGCACCAAGCACATAACCCATGTAACCCAATGAGCCTTCAGCCATGACCGCCCAGAACCTGCACCACACTACAGGCCTACTGATAGACAGCAGATTAAATATATTAGCAAGGTGTTGTACAGTCCACTAGAGACTGAAAGAGAAAGGAGCAGAAAACATGAGTCAATATATATATATATATATATATATATATGTGTGTGTGTGTGTGTGTGTGTGTGTGTGTGTGTGTGTGTGTGTGTGTGTAGTTTTAGTTAAAGCAACATAACATATTTGAGAGGGTAGAGAGTCGTTTGAATAAACCATGTTTGGAGAACATAGAAAACAGTGATGGTGGTTCTAAAAACCCTAATGGGTCTGACTACAGTCATGGTCAGAAAGACACAATAATGTGTCATCTTCTCCCACACTGAATATAACACTTCAGTGTGGCTCTAAAAACAGACCCCGCCATTTATGGATTTCCAAATGTCTTTTCTCTTTCACTCTCTCTTGTGTGAGAATGATTGATAGATTAGCTGATATTGCAGGGATGCAATCAACTCAAAGATCCTCAGGAGCAGAAATTATGTAAAATACTCCATTTGATGTGGTTTACCAAGTAAATTTAAAATTTTAAAGACTTTGAAAACTCACACATGTAATACATATTTTTTTTTAATTATGGTTGATAAGAAATATGGTAGGCAATATTATAAATCATACTGCTGTGCCTAATTTTTAATTTTTTTTATCAACATTCTCACCAATGCCCTATAATTAAGTATGTTTCAGGAAAAATCAGGCATCAAAACGCAGTAATTCACAACAGAAAATATAATTAACTCTTTAGATCTTCTTCAACCTGGCAATTTAGCATTCAGAAAATGTCTAGGGTACAGATGTAACCTCCGTTCCCCGATGGAGGGAACGAGACGTTGTGACGACGAAGTGACACTAGGGGTCCGATTTAAATCACGCCATGCGCTGAGCCGTTACCATATATCCTTATAGTTACCCTAGACAGGGGAACAAGGCGACGCTTGCCAACCTGGGAATGGGCCGAGCCTAGCCGGGCCTCTTTTCTCTCTATGTTTCTCGCATAGACTCAGCGGCTGGGACACTTACATGCACCAGGGAAGGGGGTCTTACCCAGTTTCCTATTCTTTCAGGGGGAAAAGACCCTGTGGAGTCCACACCTGCCAAGAGAGGGGGATGTAAGAGTGGTGAATACACCACATGGGCTTTTAGGTCACATGTGGGAAGTGGCGCGGTGGTAGATCCCACCTCTTCGGAGGGAGGAGTTGCTACAGACACGTCGACCTGGGGGCAGTGGGAACTCCCCAAGGGAGACGCGGGTCCGCCCGCGGAAAATACACACAGGGGGGGAGTCCACATAGGAGCCCTGACCTGAGGACCAGCTAGTCCTTTACAGGGTAGATTTGAGTACCAGCAGAGGATTGGGTCAGCGAATTCCTCCGCCGAATTGTGGACCCAGAGGGATAGGGAGGAGTCCTCCAGGGAGCTGAGTGAGTGGGATCTTCTGGGAGAAAAAGTGAAAGGTATTACCTCAAGGTGCTAGGTGCAAGCGATCCACCCGGCAAGTCCATCAGCGTGTTACCGAGTTCTACTGGCTTGGACCTGAGAAAACACGGGACGGAACTGAGTCTACCCTGAGATTGTAGAATCCCGCTAATGTATTAGATGTTGCCCAACCTGCTGCTCAGCCCGGCCTCGGTCTTAGGATCACATGTGTGTCTCCCGGACCGAACTCCAGGCAAGTGTCGCTGACAGAGAACGCTTGCAGGTCCCCAACCCTCTTGATGGAGAAGAGCGTGATCAGCAGGGCTGTCTTTAGAGAGAGGGTCCTGAGTCCAACTGATTCTAGTGGCTCGAAGGGGGGTCTTTGAAGGCCCAAGAGGACCACTGAGCGATCCAAGGAGTGGAACAGGCTTGGCGGGAGGGATTCAACCTCCGGGCGCCTCTTAGGAAGCTGATAATCAAGTCATGCTTACCCAAAGCCTTGCCGTCTACTGTGTTATGGTGGGCTGCAATAGCATCTACATACACCTTCAAGGTGGAAGTGGACAGCATCCCTTCCAACCTCTCCTACAGAAATGAGAGCACTGACCTGACTGCACAACTTTGTGGGTCTTCGCCCCGAGAAGAACAACAATTCGTGAACAAGCGCCACATTAGGGCGTAAAGTTGCCTGGTAGAAGGTGCTCTGGCTTGGTTGATCGTTTCTAAGACAGCAGGTAGTAGATCAGCTAGATCTTCCGTGTCCCTTCCAGGGGTCAGACATGGAGGTTCCATAGTTCTGAGTGCGGATGCCAGAGCATGCCCCGTCCCTGAGAAAGAAGGTCTTAGGGGAATTTGCCAGGGAGGGGCTGTCGCGAGGAGTACGAGGTCCGAGAACCAAACCCGGGTGGGCCAAAAGGGAGCCACTAGAGTGACCTCATCCTCCCTGACCTTCCTGACCGAAAGTCTCACTGGGGGAAATGCATACTTGCGCATCCCCATGGTGCCAGTGCGTCTGCCCCAAGGGGAGCCTCTGTTTGGGCATACCAGAGCAGGCAGTGGGAGGTCTCCTGGGAGGCAAACAGGTCTACCATTCCCAACTCAGCTGGACCGACTGGGGGGTTAAGCCTCTACTCTCCACTGGGCAAGCATTGTCGTGATAGCGTGTCTGCCATCACATTGAGGTTGCAGGGGATGTGAGTGGTGTGCAGCGACTTGAGTCTGCTGCTTCTTCCCACGGGATTGAGGACAATGCGGCTGGCGATGGAGGCGATTTGGGGAGGGCACGCTCGCTAAACCCGTCCGTGCTCGAGGCAACGGTGACTCGCCTCCGGGCCGGTCTGCCTATCCTCTGGAGCTTGAGGTGGATGAGCTCGCCGCTCCATCAGAGCGCAGATGTCCGACATGCTAGCCCGGGCCACCATCAGTGTGGGGTTGGATTGGAACCCTCCATCCTCCCCACACCCGTCACGGCTGGATGACTCGTTGCTGGGGTCTGGGCGCCACTCACAGCCACGCCCCCCTCCGGTCCCGTTTTTCCCGGAAGTGCATGAAGAGCTGACGTCGTCACGGAGAGCCCCGCTTTCCCTTTGTCAAAAGCCCTGCTCGTCCGCTCTCGCTACCCTCGATGGCGGAACGGCCCACGGGTATACGGTGATTCCCCAGGTGAATAGGGCCGTTGCTCTCCATCTATGTCCCGGTAACCCTACCACCTGGCGCGGGCGCCCTATACTCCCTTCCAAGGCCTGTAGGATGACATCCTTGTTGAATACCAAAGCCTACAGCGCCGCAGGACTTCCGCCTTGCACGCCATGGCCATTCTGCAAGTCCACCAGGCCAAGGCACTCAGGGATCTGCACGAGGGTATCCCTGACCCCGATGTGCTGTAGGAACTGCGCTCAGCAACCAACCTTGCCCTCATAGCAACGAAGGTCACCTCGCAGGCGATGGCCACCCTTGTGGTCCAGGAATGTCATCTTTTGGCTCGCCTCTTCCTGCGGTTTGCGTTCGATGGCCAGGCGTATCAGTACAAAGTCCTCCCCTTCGGCCTGTCTCTGTCCTCTCGCGTCTTCACGAAAGTTGCAGAGGCAGCTCTTGCCCCGCTCCGAGAAGCCAGCATCCGCATACTCAATTACCTCGATGACTGGCTTATTCTGGCCCACTCGCGAGAGTTACTATGCACTCACAGAGACCAGGTGCTCAGGCACCTTAGCTGTTTGGGGCTTCAGGTCAACTGGGAAAAGAGCAAGCTTACTCCAGTCCAGAGCACCTCTTTTCTCTGTATGGAGTTAGACTCGGTCTCAATGTCAGCACATCTCACCAACCAGCATGCCCAGTCAGTGTTGAGGTGCCTTGCCACCTTCAGGCCAGGCACAAGGTCCCTTTAAAACTTTTCCAGAGGCTCCTGGGGCATATGGCGTCCTCCGCGGCGGTCGGGCAGCTGGGGTTGATGCATATGAGACCGCTTCAACACTGGCTTCAGACCCGAGTCCCGAGACGAGCATGGCGCTGCGGCACGCATTGAGTGACAATCAACCAGCCTGCCGCCAAACATTCAAACCCTGGACAGACCTCTGTTTCTTACGGGCAGGAGTACCCTTACAGCAGGTGTCCCGACGTGTCGACCAGGACAAAAAGGCAAAAAATGTTTGACCATCAACCATAACAAGATCAAACTTAAATTTTCAGCTTTTTAACACTTCTGTGAACAAATTTGAAGGCTGTTTATTGGCCATTTATTGGATCAATACAGGTGAACGTCATATTATGCGACAACCAGGGCTGGACTGGTAATCTGGCATACCGGGCATCACAACTGATGAAAAGATAATGCCGCTCGACTGATTCGGAGTGAGACCTCTGCTGTCAAACCAGAGCAGGTCATAAGCACACTGCCCAGGTATGGAAAACACTCACACACACCCACACACACACACACAAACACACACACACACACACACACACACACACACACACACACACACACACACACATAGAGTGTGGATATTTTTTATGGGAATGTGGACCTTTCAGATCAATTTGAGGAGTGCCTATGGTTTGCATGTTCCACATTTTATCATAAGTGTGTCATGCAGTGTGGTACTCGCACTTGTCTGTTCTTGGACTTGACTCGGTCTCAACCCCTCTAAGTCTTGGTCTTGTCTCTGTCTCGATATATTATAGTCTTGGTCTTGACATGGTCTCGGTTTACGTGGTCTTGCCTACAACACTGGCCTTATCTCGTTATCAGTTCTAGTTTGTCATTGGCTATTGGTTTATTAGTCTTGTTATTGTCTGTTTATTGGTTGTCTTGTTACCCTTGTCCATGTATTTGTACCCTCATGTTTGCCATGGTCCTTTGTCAGGTATTGTAAATGTAACGTTGTTTGTTTGTCAAATCAAGTCAAGTCTAGTTAAGCCATAATAAGTTATGTTTATGTTTTTGTTTATGGTTTTTGGAATAAACTGTTTATAAATAAACTGCTCTTGGGTTTTTCACATCATCATTGTCTTTGTCTGCCTGTTATTGCCAAGCTACGTGACACTGTGAAGTTTAATGTTTATCAAAACAACACCTTTCACCTGTAGTTTCACTTAGTCTGTTCTCTAACTAACAAATAAGACGAGAGAATGTGTAGCAACGGCAAACAAATCCATGCCACGCATTCTCACACTAAATGAAACCTGAGCGCACATCATGTGGCAAACTCCATGCAATGCATGCAAGAGGCGATAAAAACAAGACAGGACACCTGTGCAAGAGTTCGGCCAAACACACACCCGACACCTTAGACCAAAGTGACCGAACCTCAGCACAACATGAAGACAGCTCACGAGGCGCACCCTTGTTCACGAGAGACAGACAAACTATTGATGTGAGTGCATGCTGCCAAGATGACAAAAGCATGATACACATGTCAATAACAGAAGACATGGAGTACAAATGTCCGGATCCTGACACAGACTGAAACCGAACCAGACAGGATCCAGACACCATGCTCCCGACATGAAACAAGACAGACCGAAGAGTGCATGGCAGGTAATACAAACAAAACCCTGCGCTCACACAAAGTCAGACAACAAAACACAAGACAAACATGGGACGATAATGTCACGGTCCTGTAAGACAAAAACCCAGACTGACAGGACCATGACATATTGTTCATGGGAACTGTTGGCTGCTCCTCACAATGTAGGTGATATGAGGCTATACTATCCTTGTGAGGATATTTGGTCCCCAGAAAGTAGGCAAAACCCATCCCGCATACAGACACATACAATTTATGAAAGTTTGAGCAAATTTATAACTGTCAGCTTCGGTAAGTTGAAATTCAGTGTGAAAGAGTTGAACATCCTCACTAATTATAAAGGATGGCTCCTATAATTTAATCAAAAGCATTTCTCTAAGTAATATATGTTTAACAGTACAGTCATACATTCATTAGTGCCACATATCATTTCAGTATTATGCACGGTATTGCAATGCTGAGATCCGAAAGCATTTTGGGGAAAATTGCAACCATTTACACACAGGCATTCAAGACACTAAGTAGATATTCAATTATTCATGTAATTTAATATATTCCTCTCTTTTCCTTCTTTCCTGCTCCATCTCTTCCCTGTGGTAGTGGCCAGGGGTTTTGCTGTGGTAATTGGGGAGCTTCAGAAACATGCAGATGAAGATCTGAAGTGAGGAAGGAAATGAAAGTGAAAGTGGAAGAGGGGGGATGGACTTATAATTAGCAGCTCAGTTCCCCAGCTCAGTGCAGACATTTCCTAGGGGGGCTCCTTTCCTAACTTTCCATTTCCTATAGTACGACATCATTATATTCATTGTATTTACTTTAGCAAGACGTGAATAGATCTCTTCACCACCGCTGGGCAACAGTTGGGGAGACCTGGTAGAGCAATTTAGATTTTAGTGCAGACTGCTTTAAACAAGTGGTTGTCAACTGGTTTTTCTGGCTTCAGGACACAGCTTTTACACTGGATTAAATGGATTGTGAATAATTGTTAAAAAAGAAAAAATATATATTTAAATCAAACTTTCACGTTTATTTGTATTACCCTAAACTGCAAAGGTTCAACAATATGCTAAATTATTAACATGACATTGATGAATAGGATTGACAATTCTGCATATTCATAGGAAATAGCAGAATATTTAACAGCCTAACACATGGAACAAACACTGGGCCTAATATAGTGTTATTATATGCCATTTTACCAAGTGAATTTGTGCAAAAAATACTGGAGTTTGACTGGGCGAACCACTTTTGACAATGAAAGATATGGGAAGAATTTCCTAAATTTTTAAGTGTTTATTTTATTTGGATTATTATTTATTTTATTATTTAAATATTTATTATACTGTATTTTTATTTGCATAAAATAATTTAGTATTGCATTTTTCCTGCTGTCCATGACCCTATTAGAGCAGATTGTCAACTTATTTTTGGGTCACAACCCATCAGTTGCAAACCACTGCTCTAAACAGTCTGTCGTATAAGCTAGCTAGACATGTATTAAATACCAATTCTTATTAAATGTTTGGCACATGGAGAGTATTTGAGGGACAGGAAATTGAGGGGGGAGACTGGGGAATTGAATTGGAAATGTTGCATGTAAACACAAACCTGTGTCATAAGTACTACAGGAGCATGTGTGTTTACCACTGATCCACCTCAATGACAACCACTATTTGTAAAGCACAATCATTTACACGAATATTCTTGCTCACAAGCTCTAAGTCCTGTGAGTTTAATTCTTTACAAACAAAAGAAAACATAAGAGAATTATGTGGAAAATAAGGGCCAGCATATTTTTGAATGATTGAAAAAAATAACAGTTAGCAGCAAACAGGGAACAGTTTTGGAGTGAAATAAAGAATGTAATACTGTATACTGAGGGGAAAAGGAAAGCAATTTCAACTGGATGACATTCGTTTTCTTTAAAGTGTCAGCAAGAGTGTAACAATTTTATTTTTTTTTTATATATATTTCAGTGTGTCAGAATAAGCACACATGGCACACCAGGGCATTTCGCATTGCAAAAGATTGTAAGCCAGTATGCACTTTAAATGTTCAATTAACTCAGACTAAAACAATAATTCATGTTTTTTTAAATGTCATGTAAACACTTTAGTCCGACCCATTCCAATTTTTTGTGATGTTGGACTAACAGACTTGAATAATGTGAGTGAGAGTGAAAATGTCCCTCCCTTGCAACCAACCACCAAATCATAGTTCATGGATAAGTAATTATTGAATGCTTAGTTAGTTTAAAAGAAAGGGTCAAGCCCTTATGATATGCTCTGCTCTGACTTTTCTTGTTTCCATTTGAAATACATCAACAAAAGACTCACCATGGAATTTTATGATGTCTATAAAGTTCCACTCTGGAGGTAGATATTTGATAAATGCTAACTTATCCTCCAAATTATTATCTAATCAGTAGTAAACTATTTTCCAGAGGTTCAGACCGATGACAAAGCAGTACATTGACAGCACTGTCACTTGGCAACTGTTATTTATTTCTCAGCACTGATCAGGATTGACCAATCGCATTTACACTCATGCTATCTCAGATGTGTTTTAGAAGAATATTTCCGCTCTGTATGTCCACACAATGCAAGTGAATGGGTGCCAAAATGTTGATGCTCCCAAAAAGCATATAAAGGCAGCATTAAAATAATCTATTTGACTCGAGTGGTTAAATATATATCTTCAGAATTTATATAATAGGTGTAGGTGAGAAACAGATCAATATTTAAGTAAATATTTGCTAGAAATTCTTCTCTCTGCCCAGTAGGGTGCTTGAAGAATGCATGAAGAATGTGAATCACCAAAAACACAATAAAAAGAATGTGAAAGTTAAAGTGGAGATTGACTGAGCAGGGTGAATTTATAGTAAAAAATTACTAAAATATTGATCTGTTTCTCAACCACACCTATCAAATCTCTTCTGAATGTGTGAGCCTCAACATTTTGGCACCCATTCACTTGCTTGGACCAAAAGAGCTGATAAATTCTTCTAAAAATCTTCATTTGTGTTCTGCTGAAGACAGAAAGTCATACACACCCAGGATGGCATAAGGGTGAGTAAATAAGTGAATTTTCATTTTTGGGTGAACTGTTCTTTTAAGAAATTATTGTATATATTAAAGAGTATATATTTCTGAAAAGAGTATATTTTCCACTATTAGAGCAACACATTGACGTGAACATCTTTTTAAGATGCCTTTCCGTCTTTGTGTGATTCCAGGATGCGGTCATTATCTCTCCGCCTCCGATGGCCATAGGCGCTGCCTCACGAGTCTAGTCCACGATCAAACTGAGGCAGCATTCGTTGATGGTTCGTGTTCTCATTGTGAGGATATGACCATGACAATGTTGCGGTTGCATCTTTCCTTCTTCCAGGGGAAAGCCACTTCAGCCACTCCCCGCACTGTGCCTTCTACCCATGGGTACGAGGCCGGCCTGGCTAGTGCTGGAGGCGATTTGGGGATTTCAATGGGTGCAGTTTCACCGGGTAAATAACCGCGGCCCTCCCATTCCCCAGCATGCTCATTTGCCATCGTTGAGTTCCGAGATGAGACCAGCTCGCCTCATGGCCAGCTTCACGTCTGTTTCAGGGCACGTGAGCAGTATGAGTTCTCGATCGCTGCATCGAAGAGCACACTGGTGATGTCAGACATCGAGGAATCGACTGGGATGTCACCTTTAGGTCTGCCCACCCAGTCTGAGGACGACACAGAGCTGCCTGCCATGCTTGTCCAGGCCGCTGCGAGTGTTGGACTGGAATTCTGGCTAGATGATATGTTCCTGGGTTCCTGGGTACCTGGGTTCCTGGGTTCCCGGGTCCCCCCCCTTCCTGTAAGTGCACAACGAACTGACGAGTTCGTGAAGGGCACCTTTTGCTGCCCGAAACCAACTTGCAGGTTTGTCTGCTCTCAGGATGATGACACAGATACACATTTTGGTGTGGTTCATGGTGGTAGACCTGAAGGATGTGTATGACACAGACCCATACTATGGTTTGCTTTTGATGGCCAGGCATATGTGGTCACTACAGATACCTCCAATTCGGGCTGGGGTGCCGTGTGCAACGGACACACAGCCGCTGGCTCCTGAGCAGGACCAGAGTTGCTGGCTGTACTGCTGACCCTGCAGAGGCTATTACAGTTTATCCGGGACAAGCAAGTGTTGATTTGTTCCGACAACACAGCGGCAGTAGTGTATAGAAATCGGCAAGGCGGCATACGTTCTCCCCACATGTCGCAACTCGCCCACCATCTCCTCCTCTGGAGTCAGCAGCGGCTGAGGTCGCTGGGGGCAACTCACATCCCGGACAGCCTCAAAGCCACAGTGGATGTGCTGTTGTGGCAGGCGATGCTCAGCAGAGAGTGGAGACTCCACCCCCAGGTGGTCCAGATGATTTGGAGTCGATTCGGTAATGCACAGGTTGACCTGTTCGCTTCCCAGGAATTCTCCCACTGCCCGCTCTGGTAATCCCTGAGAGGAGCACCCCTCCGGACAGATGCTCTGCCATACAGCTGTCCCCGGGGCTGTGCAAATACACATTCCCCCCAGTGAACCTACTTGCACAGACCCTGTGCAAGGTCAGGGAGGATGAGGAACAAGTCACCCCATACTGGCCCACCCAAACTTGGATCTCGGACCTCATGCTCCTCACGATAGCACCTCCCTGGCAAATTCCCCTGAGGAAGGACCTTCTTTCTCAGGGACGGGGCACCATCTGGCACCCACGGCCAGACCTCTGGAACCTCCACGTTTGGCCCTTGGATGGGACATGGAAGACCTAAGTGGCCTACCACCGGCAGTGGTAGACACGATCACTCAGGCCAGAGCTCCCTCTATGATGCAGCTTTATGCCATGTAGTGGCATTTGATCGCAATGTGGTGTTCTTCCCGAGCCGAAGACCCCCAGACTTGTGCAGTCAGGTCAGGACTTTCCTTCCTGCAGGAGAGGTTGGAGGGGCGGCTGTTCCCCTCCACCTTGAAGATATTTGTGGCTGCCATAGTGGCCCACCATGACGTGATGGACGGTATGTCCCTAGGAAAGCACAGAGGTGCTCGGAGGTTTAATCCTCATAGGCCACACCTATTCCCCTCATGGGATCTCTCCGTGTTCCTCCTGGGCCTTTGGAGAGCCCCGTTTGAGCTGCTAGAGTCAGTCAAGCTGAAAGCCCTCTTCTTGAAGACAGTCCTCCTGATAGCGCTCACCTCCATCAAAACCTGCACGCGTTCTCTGTCAGAGACACTTGCCTAGAGTTCGGTCCGGTAGATTATTATGTGATCCTGAGACCCTGGCCGGGCTATGTGCCCAAGGTTCCCACGACCCCCGTCAGGAATCAGGTGGTGAGCCTGCAAGCGCTGCCCCGGGTGGAGGCAGACCCAGCCCTCTCGTTGCTGTGTCCGGTGCGTGCTTTGCGCATCTACTTGGAGTTTTAGATGTCTCCAAACAGAGGCTTGCCCACTGGATTGTGGCTACCATCACTTTGGAATACCAGGCCCAGGCCGTGCATGCCCCTTTGGGAAAATGAGCACACTCTACATGGAGTGTAACATCCTTGTGGGCACTGGCCAATGGCACCTCTCTAACAGATATCTACAGAGCAGCGGGCTATTCAACACCCAATACCTTTGCAAGATTTTACAATCTCCGGGTTGAGCCGGTTTCATCCCGTGTTTTTCAGGTACAAACAGGTATGTTCAATAATACAGAACAGCTGGCTGGGTGTATCGATTGTGTATATCGCCTTTCCCCTCTGTGGCAAAGACGTGCGCTGCTTCTCCCATGCAAGTTCATGATCCCCTGAACCCTAGATGTCCTTCCTCCATATCCCTGTGGCTCACAAATTAGGTGGAGGAATAAGCTGCCGGACCCACTATGGAGTCTAATATGCCCTGTACTGGCATAGGTTCTCCACAGGTCTGGTTACTCCAGTAACCCCCTGTGATGTTTTTTCTGTGGTACGGTCAGATCCACGTATCCATAGGCCAGAGCTCTCTCTGCCCCGGACTCTATGTTTGTAGAGCTCCTCCCCTTTGGGGCAGGACCTACCACCACACCTCTTCAATGTGCAGCTGGTGAGCCCATGTGTCGTATTGCCACATGTTACCTCCCCTTCGGGCAGGATATGGCCTCCGCGGGTCTTTTCCCCCTGAAAGAATAGGAAAGGAAAAGAAAATCTTCCCCAATGTATAGCGTTAGATATTCCCCAGCTAAATCTAATACTCTGTGGAGAGAAAACATGGTGAGAAAAGGCTGTGGGTGGCACAGCCACCTCCCATGCTAGTTACATTGCTAATCCCCCACACAGGGGTGTGGGTAACTACATGACATCTTGTGGGGTATTGGGGGAGCTTACGTGCAGATTGATGCACCTGCTGTTACGCACGCAGCAGCTTGCTTGAACTAGCATTGGCAGTTCACATAACATTGTTCAGCTGTTGTGGCGTTTTTCTATAGGGACCCCTAGTTTCACTGCATCGAGACAACATCGAGTGAGTGACAGAAGGAGAATGTCTCGGTTACTGTCGTAACCTCCATTCCCTGATGGAGGTAATAAGACGTTGTGTCCCTCTTGCCACAAGAAATACTAGCCGCTGAAATGGCCGGGACCTTGTCTTGGCTCCTCAGCACAAAACCTGAATGAGAGTTGGCATTCCAGTTCCTTTTATGTCTGGGGGGAGTGGCATGCAAATTCCACTTGCCAATTTTCATTGGCCATTTCTCAAAGATTGAGGTTTTTTGGGGATCTCAAGAGCAACCCCTAGTGTCACTACCTCAACACAACATCTCGTTCCCTCCATCAGGGAATGGAGGTTACAACAGTAACTGAGACGTTTTCTGAGCCATCAAGGACCCCCTGAAGGAAGAAAGTTTTGTCTTAAAGGAAACAGTTTTGCAGTTTTATTTCATTCCTCACACACAGCTATTGTATGACTTTAGAAAACATGGAAAAAAGCTCATGAAAAAAAAAAAAATCATATGTCTTTTATAAGAAAACTCACCAAGGGTGACCAGGGGCACTAAGGAGTCTTAATCTGGCCCTGATTATCACCATGCATTTATCTTAAACTTTCAAAAACAGTGGTACAGTACACTAGTACACCATCTGTAGGACAGACTACAGTATGAAATATCTCAAATTTGAAAATATCGGCCATAATGAACTCTATGCTGTTTCGTTAATTTTAGTTACCAATGTTTCACAACAGCATTGGTAAAAATATAATTGTAATCTTGGAACAATTCTTGGCACCCCATCCTAGACCTTGCTAATTTTCAAACCCTGGTTGCTAACTTATCTGCGAAACAAAAACTGAATTGTTAGTCTTACATTTTAAGTCAACATGGAAAATAAAAAAAACTGAGCGCTTATTTTATTAAAGCATTTTACTTTATAAAAATATAAATTGACCTTGTATCTTTAATCAAAATGTCATAACTGTCTCTTCCAGTGATATGGCTGACTCTTCTCTGCTGACATATGCAAAGTCGTGTTTCAGTTAAGCCAAATTTGGAGTTTTGTGTTCCTTGCCACAGTCGCCTTCTGCTTGCTCACTGGGGATCTAAATACAGTTATTTAATATTACTTATTATTAAACACAATTCACAATCGTATTTTATCAAACTATACAATTATGACTCTTAGACATTATAGATATTACAGTTTAATTTTCTGTTAATGCATGATTTTCTGTAAAGCTGCTTTGAAACGATGTGTATTGTGAAAGGTGCTATACAAATAAAACTGACTTGATTTGACTGGTCAGTTTTGACCCAAACCCAAAAACTAATCCTAAACTTTACAATACTGAAAAAAATATAATTTTTTCACTTACTTTGCAAATGTATTATCTGGGACACAATTTTAAAGGCACAGCACAGGTAACTTTCTGGGCATGTACAGTTGCTGCATGGCGGCACTTGTCCAGAATTCTGCCCATTGGTTCCGAAAATGGGTAGCAAACATTTGAAACCAACACAGTGATTTCCTGAGTCATCATGTTGCTAAAAACCCATAAGTCTTCAGTATATACATGTTTTGATATGAATTCATTAGATAGATTCTTTGCATTTTGCATTGGTGAGGCACTTTTGCATTTCTTGAGAGTGAGTTAGTGGAATCATAGCATATTTTTTAGACTAGCAAGAGCTATTCTGCACTGCTCTAATTTCTGTGCTGCTGGCTCTTTCCACTCGACTTCTCACATATATAGACATGATGCAGCAAGGGGATGTGGTGAAATTTTTCACACAAAATTCCACCTCTTAAACACATACCTCTCTGCAGAACACCCAATTTATCTGAAGTGATAGGTGGAAAACTTCACCAGACTGTATGGCCCTGGGTAAAGCCAAAACCAGCGGAGTCTTTCTTTTTCCGGTACGTTCTTTGTGTGCGAGCCAGTCCTCCTTATCACTGGGCTGGGGGTAATAGGATTGCCTTTCACACCAAAGGTCTCTTGCAAAAGGAACCGAGAAGGAAGAAAAACCAAGGCTGGGCACACACTCTCTCTCATACATGCACAAGAGAGCCTTGTCACACATGGTGAGTGAATTTTTTCAGAGCTTGCCTCAACCGCAGAGAGTGGTGGGTCACCTGAGCAGCAGCTTAGCTAGAAAGGCCAGAATGCAGTCTACAATCGACAGGATGAAAATTGCAAACAGTGCAGCTGTTTGTGAAAAAACAAAAAACAAATAAATGCCTTCCTTGGAGGAAAAAAAGGCACGAGTCGGCAGCTATGAGCCTAGAGATTTTCTCTTCTCAGAGATTCTTATTTAATTATTTGCTTTTTTTTTTTTTGTGAATTCCTAAATGCTCCCTTGGAAGCTTGAGCTTTTTATCTGGAGGCAAAAAATAAAAACTGCCCACATAGAGGTATTGGGTTCAGGGAGAGCATAACTCTACAGATAGAACCATAACTTTTTGCTTGCTGGGTCGTCTTTCCACTGTGACCAAGAGCTTGCCTTTCAAGAAAAAAATCCTAGAATAAATACTGATTTCTTATCATTTAAGAAATTGATTCACAAACAGTTTCAAATTTATTTGAATATCAGCCTCGTGGGGGTGAAATTAAAATGTATTTTGATGTTGCCCTCAACTAGCTTCATTATAATAAATGCAATCTGTTTTACAGGCACCATGTGTCAACTTGCATCAAGCGGTCACCTTGAGGAAGGGGAGAAGGAGAGAGAGTGGAGGCAGATTAATTGATGAAACTGCAGGAACAAGTGGGTGATGATTGTGTCGATAGGCGCTCACTTTGCTTTTAATCTAGAAATATATGCCGCCTGAAGGCAAGTGGCAAAGTGACAGAGTTCTCAATTAGGTCTCAGTGATAGCTGTCTTGCTCTTTCAAAGTCACAGGGTGGAAAAAGCCACAGGTTAAACAGATCTGTCTGATAACAGTATGGCATCGCATCCCATCACTTTCCTTCCAAGCTTGATAACTTCATGTAAAATCCTTGAGGCCAAGAATGCTAGATGTGATAAGGTACAATGATAAATATTTACAGTCTAAAATATCTACAATCTCTAACATCTCATGTTGTAACAAACACTCACCTCTTATGTTATATTTTCCATTGAACACAAAAGGAAAATTTTTGGTCCCACTTTGTATTAGGTGTCTTTAACTACTATGTACTAACAATAAAATACATACAATACAATGCACATATTGTGTAACTACATGTTGTTCTAAAACATTTTTACAAGATTCACATTTGCTGCTACTGAGGTTGAGGTATGGGTAGGTTTAGGGGAAGAGTTAGGGTTTAGGGCAAAGGTTGGAACAGGGTTAAGTTTAGGATTAGGGGTAAGGTTAACACTGTTAGTACAGGTGTAATTAAATGTGGGTACTTTAAATGTAAGTACAATGCAAGAACATGCATGTACATAATAGGTATATTGTACTAAATGATTTAGTACATAGTCATTAAAGACACCTTATATACAGTAAACTGGGTTCAGTTTTTTTTTTTACAAAGCCCTTTTCAATACAATGAGCATTCAAAGTGACTTTATTCCAAGTCTTTTGAATCCATACAATATTATTGTATAAGGGAAAGACTTACATTTTTGTCATTAAGACAAAATATTTTTTTTCTCTACACTGCTGCAAATCTCATCATCTAGCTTAAATACTTCTACTGGCACATTGTATTCGCTTACAAAACATGCAAGTGATGGCATTGCAAGTGATGCAAATGCACTATTTTTTAATATGAACGCTTTCACAGGTAATATTTCAGAGCTGCAATGGAAATGTCTGTTTGTTTCTCACACAAATGACTGATCACACTGAATTCAGCGACAGATAGAAAGTTCAACTGCTGAAATCTTTCTGTTCTTACCGAAATTTGCAGGAAGTTTTCAAAAATTGCCATTTCGGGCTGAAATGTCTACAGAGTGGCACCAAAAGCAAGTATTAGCTGTAAACTATGTAATGCAGTCAACAGGACTCCAAACCTCAAACCCTAAATCTAACCATCAGGGGATTCAAAAAAATAATATTAGAGTGAAAATTCAAACTCCGAAATAACGCTCACCATTGCTTATGTACAGTAAATGCAATTATCTCATGGTTCCCATGGGAACAGAATCCATGTCTAAGAGGTTGGTCATGCATCTTGCTGTCAGTAGCAACAGAGAAATAGGTGATCAGGGTTTAAATGATTCAAACATGTCTGATGGTGTATGACACCAGAAAATCAGCAGTATTGTGTTGATTTCAGAGAACATGAACTTTCGGAAGCAACATGCTGATTTCTTGTGTGATCATGACACAAATCTCTTATATGGCTTCAAAAGACATAATTTGAACACAGAATATTGTGTGGACTAATTTTATGGTACTCTTTTTGGTGTTATTGGCAGCCAAATTCACTATGAAGTGTCATTGTAAATAAATGCGCGAAGTAAAGATTCTTCAAACTTTCCCCTTCTGTATTCCATGGAAAAAAATAACAGTAAACTGTTTGGTGAGTACATGATGGTGACAAAATAATGACAGAATTTTTTCTTTTTGGTGAACTATAAAGTGCAAATTACCTTGTGTTGAAATGTGTGCGTTTGTGTTTCCATATGTGTGTGCATGTGTGTCCAATCCTTTGCATGCTTCCATTCCTCATTTCATTCCTCATTTCATGTATTCTAATTGATTTCTTGACAGAATCCAGATAAGAGCAGAATGGTATAATGGAGAAAGCCCAGGCACAAACGTGCTCTCTCTCTCTCTCTCTCTCTCTCTCTCTCTCTCTCTCTCTCTCTCTCTCTCCCACTGCTCCTGGTGGCTATCACACCTCTGATCTCAAGAGTCTCCTGACCCATTGTTGAGCATGAATCTCATTCAAGTAGGCTGAATGCAATAGAATAGACAGAATGCAAAGTCTTACCCCTGTTACAAAAGCCACTGCTATCTACCTGTCTCTCTCACTGGACCTAAGTGAAAGAAAGAGAGAAACCAATTGATGAATCTGCCCAGCCCAAGCACTTCCTCTAAGTCTTAAGTATTAGCAATATGCACCTGTCTACCATTGATTTATTTTTTTTATTATTATTCAGGTGTGTAATTTATATACCGCTAGCATCACCAAAAGGAACTTAAAAAAAAAATAAAAAATACCTTGACTTGAATTGGTTAACCAAACAGATCACACAGCAAACTCACACCATTGGTTGAGCAAATGTTGCCATGTTCGGCTTTTCAGGTCAGACTTGAGCCTGCATCACACATCACAATGGGAATTCATCACAATGCTAAATCTTATTCAGTTTTTGCTTAAATACAAGAAAAAACTGTATGCCAAAAAATTACTTAATTCAAGATCTACAGTATTATCTGACAAGAAACCTTAATATCTTATGTAGTTTTGCTTTTTAAGTAAATATATCTTGTTTCAAGAATGTTTTGATTTTAACTACAAAACATAATTGAGACTGATTGAGAACATGTTATTTTGTTTATTGCTGTGCAAAGACAGAGGCAATTTTCACATTCAAACAACTAAAATTATCAATAAATATTCTAAATAATAATACAATAAAAAACAAATCCTATTATTTTTATTCATCATACAGGCCACAACAGTTCTGCATCTTTCTAGTCATTTTGGTATATTAAAACATATTGGTAACACCCTTAAGTGCAAACCACAGTTTCAAATCAAATGTACATAATTTTAAATCCTTCCGATATTTCCTATAACTCTTCTGACATGTGTTCAGGTTTGTCTTATGCATACCAGGATGCATTTCTATTTGTTTTGGATGTAGTATCTTTGCCTATAATTTCTAAACGTGAAATCTTGGATTTGGAAGGACTCAGTTCTTTCCAGAACAATCCACACCGCAGCTGTGCTTTTGAACTGGTGAGTTGCTTCCACGCCTTTGATTTAGGTGACACAGGCACCATAAAACCTTATGGGAGACATACTTGATTGGATGGTTTAGTGAGGGGGATCTCATGCATGGATACAAATATACATGCACTTACAGTGTACATAAGGAAAGGGAAGCACGTGATGTCCACAATTGCGGGATAGACACTCTTAAGCTTCAGGACACTCAATCCTCTTCTTGCTGACAGAGTCTGTCTGTGCCTGCTCAACATAACTTGCCGATGTTACACTGCATATCATGAATGTATGTATTTGTTTTATCAAACTAATTGCTTTTTCAATGAATGCCGATCCATTTGTGCATAATGTATTTCACATTTATGGTTGAATGAATTCACATGACTGTGCAAATAG
Source organism: Moxostoma hubbsi (assembly GCA_032164185.1). NCBI lineage: Eukaryota > Metazoa > Chordata > Actinopteri > Cypriniformes > Catostomidae > Moxostoma > Moxostoma hubbsi. The sequence goes on from JAVLUX010000034.1 coordinate 11,084,040, forward strand.
GACAGTATACAGTGCATATAGTTTTTCCTTCTACTAATCTCAGGATGAATAGATTATCTGTACATAAACATAATATGTTTGTATATATCATGATATAGCAAAATGTATTGCACTTTTTTTTTTCCCCTTTACTTGTGTGATTTCATTATATATGCAAGGGAAAATGTACCCTCAGTCAGCTATTATCGCAAAATAAACCCTGACGTTGTCATCAAGGCCTTGTATAACAATGAAGGGGTTTATTTTGCAGTAATGAACAGCTAACTATACATTATCCTGCATATTACATGACTAATAACCAAATATATACCAAATTAATGGACATGAAATATTGATTTCCATTTAAATGGCTTTATTATGTGAGAAGAAAGAGACCATGGAGTTAATTGCCAGACCAGAAACTAGCAGAGTTAAGTAGAAAATCAGTTGCCTGGGACAACAATAATTCATGCAGTTTTGCAGTCATTAGTGGTGCACCTATCAGGAAATTTGTGGCGGATATCGATCACCAATTTTTTTAACACTAAGATCAGCAAATACCAATATTTGCCCTTTGCAACACTTTTGCAAGTTATATGCTGCAGTTATATGTTTATGCCCCACACAGTAAAATTACATTAAATGTCAATTGCTAACATTTATTTGTATTGAAAACAGTTATGAAAAGTTCTGTTGTCACTTTCAAAGGTCATTGTGACAAACTGGCAACCAAAACCATGAGAGCATCACAAACAGCAGCGGTATGTTCAAAAATAAGAAAGATATATCCATTTAAAGCTCCAAAACTGCTCCAGTGAGAAATCATTAGTATCTATGATTTAAATACCGCCTTTTCACTAATTATTAACCAAATGCATGAAGACACGTTGCCTATAAGGTTAAACTGTAAATGCTATGATTAGTGGTATAGTGACCAACATTATTCCCATTTAAATTAGGATCCTCACTGAATAGCGCTGTGATGCGTGACAGATGATCGGACATTGAGAGCACCTGGAGAGCATGCATTTTGAAGGGAGTGAGGCTGAAAGCACTCATGATGGCTAAAACAGTATCTATCACGGCACACGTGTTATTGTCACGACTCATGTTACATCACATATATTTAGATTAGTATTCACATGTTTATTTGTTGTTTAATTCATTTTGATACCCATTTGCAGTATCTTTATACTCTCTGTGCTCTCACTGTGCAGCGAGTAAGAATTACTACCATAATGACTCTAGAAAATGGGAAGCGTAATATTCATATGCATGTAATTCTTACACATTTTTTAAAACAAACTGGCATATTCATCTGAATTACAATATATCCAAAAGTTTAAAGGGGTCATGACAGGAAAAATAAATTTTTCCTTGATCCTTTGACATATAAGAGTTCATTGTACTGTAAAAACATATTGTAAGTTTCAGAACGGAAAAGTTCCTCTTTAATATTAACATTATCAGTGGACCTCGGGGAAGATAATAAAACTATAAAAAAAAATCCCTTTAAATTCATGGATGCTTAGAATTGCCAACAACCCACCCTCCAGAGGCCACACTGTCATGCTTCAAGGGCTAAGCTAGCGATTCTATTTTAGAGTAGCCATGTTTGTCTGATTCCGTGTTTGCTGCAAAAAAGATTGGCCCTGAATCTAGGCATGATTGTCAGATTGCCCATTAAACAAAAATTGTCCGATCTAGATCGGTGTCCAATCGATCGTTGAACACCTATCAGTCATTATTAAAAAAAATAACAATCAGAATCAAGTGTCCAAGAGAGTCATGTAATATAGAATATTATATACAGTGTGTGTGTGTGTATATATATATATATATATATATATATATATATATATATATATATATATATATATATATATATATATATACTGTTCACTGTATGAGTATGAGTCACACACATCAAAATTTCATTCTCATTGATATAATTAAACTAAAAGGAAACCACTTTGTATATGAAGTATACAGCAAAACTGAAATATCAGAAGTCATCTTAAAATCAGGGAGAAGACCCTGATTAGTCTTAAGAATTCTCCAACATAGTGACCAATAATTCCATGGATGTTGTACTGTTTTATAGCAGACGTGGTAAAAACAGAGTGAAGGTAACAGCCTCTGTAAACATTAAAGGTAAAACCTAAACTGTGAGTGTGTATTAGTGAATGTGGATGCTTGCTTTGGCTCATCCATCACAGATAAATCGCAGATGGTGTCAACCGTGGCAGGGACAGGACGTGCGCTAACATCATCACCACAGAAATGCAGCGAGAGCTTCACTTGCTGCTAATCCACTTAGTCAAAGACAAAGCTGTTTTAATCAATCCCCCCCATCCTTGACTCTCTCCCTCTGCTCTGTGATGGACAGACTAAAGCCTCCAAGTAGGGCAGATATGAAGGCAGAAAGAGCAAACTCAGCATATTTCTGCGACTGACACAGGCTTAAACAGAAATCTCTTCCTCTCGCTTTAATACTGATATTAAAGGGGTCATGAAATGCTCTTTGATTATAGTTCTGTTTCATTCCTACTGACCGCCAGAGGCAGTATAAACACTACTGAATTATCGCAGTGCCAGCCAGGTCAAGAGAATATACCAACAAAGTCACATAGTGACGTTTGCTGAGCCCTGGGGGTTATAAACCACAGTCGCTCAGCACTCTGCCTCTTTTGCTTTCATGCCTGGTTGAGATAGGTTGTTTTGCCTAAGTGATATATTGCGCTGTCAAGTGCAGCTTACAAGAGCAGCGAGATATCATCCTCACAAGCTGTGTCAGCTCGCATCTACGCCACTTCAACGGATTTGAAGTGTTTTTAGCTGCATTTTTGTGAGTTTCATTCCTTTTCGTCAGTAACACTCTGTGCCTCTCGGTGCTATCCGGTGGCTGGTGTTTTCCGTGCTATAAGTTAACGGTCTCCCGTTGACATTATCATTGTTCATTCACTTGTTCTGAACTTTTTTCCTCGACACTCTGCGCCCCTCGGTTCAATCCCCTCGGTTCAATCCATTATTTCTCTTTTTCATGAGATATTTCTTGACATTACCTGTCTGTTCACCCGGAGGAATTATATAATTATTATGTTCCTGTCTTCTACTTCGTCACCATCATTCTGTTTGGATTAAACCTTACGGTTCTATCCGAAGGTGTTATTAGCGAGTAATTATGGCTCACAGCTCGATTGCCACTGGTTTCCCACTGACTTGTAAGCTGTGCCCTAATAATCTCCTCCCGGATGACGGTCATGACATCGTGTTTGGGTGTTGAACATCTGAGAGAGGCTCTCATGGACTGCACTGCAATCTTTTACTTATGTTGGAACGGCGGCTCCATCTTGCTGAGTTAGACCCCAATTCAACAGTGAAACTCGGGCAGTTGGATGTAGCCCCTTCTCGCACTCAGAAGTGCAGGGTGTCTGCGGTAGCCGGCGCTCCCCTCCCATCTAAGACGAGTGCCACATCGTGAAGTTATGAACATTCGTGTGTTGAGGAAAATTTACTTTCTAAGACGGTTTCTGTGTTTTCTTCAGAGATGGCAGAGCTGAAACGCCTGCTTCACTCGCTTCAGCCTTTCACATCTGCTACACCTGTGAAGACACAGGAGGATGAGAATGTTCAGAATCGTGGAACTGGGGAAGAGTCTCTTGATTCCCCTCATTTTTCACATCATTCTGACTTGGATGTGCTTTCTACAATTGCTTCTGATTATTTTTTCATGATTGTGGGAATGCTGTGGATGTTGTGGCACAACCATCACCTCAGGATGTTTTCACTGGTTTTCCAGCAGCGGAGGGGTCGAGTGGGGGGTCAGTTCAGTCATCTGGACAGGCCCAGCCCTCTTATGATGATGGCTGTGCTTCGAATGGCACTTGCTCGTCTAGGATTGATGAGTTACCTGTCCAATCTGCCCAAACCAATGTCTTTTTCAGGCAGGCCACAGCTGCGACTTTTTTGCCATGCCACAATGTAAAGATTTTGTGGCTGAATTTTCTAATGCCCTCACAGGTTCTGGTCTACCTAAACAGTGCTCAAAGATTGCTCAGACAGTAACATCTATGCCTGAAGCAGATTCCATCGGGGTAAGTCATGCTCCAGAAATAGAGCAGCCTGTTGCAACTTTGGTGGTGTCTCCTGATGTCTCGGTCACACAGATTCATTACTAAAAAAGGCATAAGAGTCTGTTGCCTACATAACTCGTGCAGAAAACACAAACTGTCAGTTACTTCTTGCTGCTACCAGTATGCTAGAACCAGCAAATGTTTCTGCAAACGGCTCTTTTGGCAACGGGCCATGTAACCCGCAAGCTGGATAGTCTTGCAGCCACGCATCTGGCAGCCTGCCGCCAAGTGTGGCTTGCCCAAGCACGGCTACCTGAGGACAGTAAGAAAACCTTGAGATATCTTTCATTCCTTCCCGGACATCTTTTTGGTCCTAATGTTCCGGAACTGTTGGAAAAGAGGGTAAAGCTGTCTGAGGCCACTCTTCAACTGACGCAGGTACAGCGCAACCCTACATTTAGGATGCCAGCAGTTCAGGCCCCCCGCGAACACTAAAAGTCGCACTCATAAAGCCTGAGACACTCAGGCCAGCGGTCAATTTTTTTTCAATAGAACTGATAGAGTGCTGGAGGACCAACACAGCAGACCCTTGGGTTTTGACAACTCTGAGCAGGGGATATACTCTACAGTTTCGATGCCGGCATCCCAGATTTTCAAGAATTCCTACGGTTGTCAAAGATGCAGTTTGTTCAATGGCCCTCTCTCTGGAAATTTTTTCACTGTTACAGAAGGGAGCAATAGAAAAAGTTCATCCCCTCGTTCAGGGAGAGGGGTTCTATTCAACATAATATTTTGTTCTGAAGAAGGACGGTGCTTTCCGCCCAATTATCGATTTGCATCTGAATTTGTTCCTGAAGGTCCTTCCTATTCAAATGCTGCGCACAGCCGACATTCTTCGGTCTGTGGCAGCAGGCGATTTGTTTGTAAGTGTCAACCTGAAAGATGCATACTTTCACATCCCAATTGCTGTTCATCACAGAAAGTTTCTGCTTTTCAGTTTCCTGAATCAAATCTACGAGTTCAAGGTTCTACCTTTCGGTCTTTCCCTTGCTCCTTGTGTCTTCACAAGGTGTGTGAGTGCAGCTCTGTCTCCTCTTTGGATGAGAAGTATGCGTATTATGCCTTATCTGGATGACTGGCTTCTTTGTGCCCTCACAAAACAGCAGACTGTGCAAGATTCCAGGCTGCTTTTGAGACATGTGCAGAAGTTGGGTTTTTCTGTGAATGAGAAAAAGAGCTGTCTGAGTCCAACACAGACCACTACGTTCATAGGAATAACCCTGAATTCCCACCTAATGTCTGCCTCCCTGTCTCAAGAACGTGTGCCGAACATTCTACAACTCTTAGCTCGCTTTCACCCGGGTGTGTCTTTACAGTACCAGGTAGTCCTATGACTAATAGGGATGTTAACTGCTGCTACAGTGGTGCTTTCCCTGGGTTTACTCCACCTCAGACAACTTTAGTTGTCTAGTTTGCAACTAGATCCCACCAGACATCGCCATCGGCTGATTGTAATTTCTCACCGTTGCTTACGGGCATTGAGGTGGTGGAGGCAGGTGGAGTTGTTGAAGACTGGAGTGCCCCTGGGTGTTGTTCCCTCTCGATGGGAGTTGGTCACGACCGATGCTTCCCTCACAGGGTGGGGGGCAACATGGAACCAGAGGGGTATTTGCGGGCGCTGGACACTGACCCGGACCACAGAACATATCAACCTGCTGGAACTACATGCAGTGTTCATAGCTTTAAAGTATTTCATGCCAGTCCTGGCCGGCCACCATGTTCTCGTTCGGTCCGACAATACCTCAACAGTGTTCCATCTAAACCATCAGGGTGGCACGAAATCCCGCACATCTCTACAGCTTACGCACGAGATCCTGACATGGTGCCAGCCGCGAATCGCTTCACTGAGGACAGCTCATATTTCAGGAGCATGCAACCAGACAACGGATGCTCTTTCCAGGGATCAGGTACATCCAAGAGAATGGAGACTTCATCCAGATGTTGTGCAGGAGATCTGGCTACGATTTGGAAGAGCAGAGGTGGATCTTTTTGCTTCGAAAATGACCACTCACTGTCGTCTATGGTTTGCAAGGACCAGTGCAAGTGTCCAGCCCCTTGGGCCAGGATACACTGTCTCACGAATGGCCAAACTGCCTACTATATGCGTTCCCACCTATCCCTATGTTATGGGAGGCCTTACACAGGATCTCCCTGTGCAAGCACAGAATGCTACTCATGGCACCGTGATGGCCAGCCAGACCATGGTTTCCTTTGTTGCTAAGACTTCTGCCGGGAAATCCATGGAAGCTTCCCCCCAGGAAGGACCTCCTCTCCCAGCTGGAGGCCAGCGTCTGGCACCCGGATCCAGCTCGCCTGCAGCTTCGGGTCTGGCCATCGGGTTAAATCCTTCTCTGGAACATTGTAATCCTGCGGTTATTCACACAATCTCCAATGCTAGGGTTTCTTCCACATGACAGATTTATGCTGCCCATTGGAGGCTTTTTTCTGCATGGTGTGAGAAGCAAGGGCTCGCTCCTGCAACGTGTGACATTCCGAGCATCTTAAGCTTTCTTCAACATTTGCTGGAGGTGGGCAAAGCGGCTTCCATGTTGAAAGTGTATGTCGCTGCGATTTCTGCATATCATGTTCCAATTGGTGGATCTTCTCTTGGATCTCACTGTCTTGTCTGCAGTTTTCTGAAGGGTGCACACCGTCTTAAGCCTGCTCGAAATCCTCACTTTCCCATGTGGGGTTTGCCACTTGTGCTTGCATTCCTTTGCTCATCCCAGTTTGAGCCGTTGCAAAGCACTGACATGAAATGGTTAACCTTCAAGACTGCCTTTTTGTTGGCTATTGCTTCTGCAAAATGAGTCAGTGAGTTGCACGGATGCTGGTTGCTGGATGACTCCGGGGTGGTCATATGACCCAATCCTTCTTTTCTTCCAAAAGTCCTTCTTCTTCAGTTCATTAACCAGCTCATTGAACAGGCCTCTTTTCAGACTTCTTCAGGGTCTGATTCAAGTGCTCAACTTTTGTGTCCTGTTTGTGCCTTGAAGTGTTATGTGGACACTACTGCTCAATATAGACAGTCAGACCAGTTATTTGTCTGCTATGGTGGTGTAAACAAAGGTGCTCCAGGGTTGAAGTAGAGATTGTCAAACTGGATAGTGGAAAACTATTATACTGGCTTACAAGGCAGCCATTGCCCCAGGGGCTAACTTGCCATTCCACTAGGGCCATCTCGTCTTCATGGGCTGTTTTTAGAGGAGTTTCGTTGGCAGACATCTGCACTGCTGCTACCTGGGCTTCCCCATGCACGTTTGCCAGGTTTTATGAGGTCAACGTTGCTGCTCATCATGCCGTGAGTTCTGCAGTTCTTCAGGAGCGGCCTTAATTTGGACAGTGGCATTCCTCATGACTATGTTGGTATGGGTCATCCAGTAGTGTTTATACTTCCTCTGACGGTCAGTAGGAATGAAACAGAACGTTAGTTACTCATGTAACTGTGGTTCTGTGAATTCCGGATGACCACCAGATTTCTTGGTCACTCGGAATGTGCGAGAAAGGCGTACCGAGGCAGAATGCTGAGCGACTGTGGTTTATAACCCCCCTAGTCACGTCAAAAGCAATAGAACCCATTATAATCAATGATGCTGTCAACTATGGAAGTGTCGGTAGCAGCATGTTGCACCAACAGTAAACAGATGTCTCGTTCCATTTTGCGCTGCACGCACTGGAAATACTGCCACAAACTAAAATACAAACTACTGCCAACAACACAAAAACACAGTTTTGAAAGTTCATGTTGATGTGCCCGGTAAAGACAGCCTAAAGCCGTTTTATTGTGTCATGTCAACGGACATGCCTGGTGTAAACAGGGTGTCAACATCCTGTCAACTATCACACAGTCATGACATATGAAATATTCATGAATGAAATGGTTTACTCACGGTTTTTGTGATCACATCCAAGTGTTTTTAACTGCCCCATCCTTTAATAACAGTTCCTTTGCAAAGCTTGAATCGTATAATGAGTGGTATGATATGAGCCGAACATACAGTCCACTCTAAAATACGTTTGACACGTTCACATCCAAATTCCAGTATCATTCCATCATGTTTTCATACACCAACAACTAAAAATCATTCCATAATGATTTCATACACCATGATGCAGTCTCCTCATCAGAGTTGTAACTTGACACCACATTTTTTTTAAATTGACTAGAGATCAAAGGTCAAAGATGTCTGTCTGAGCAAGTTTATGTAGAAAAAACATTTAAATCCAGACAGGCACATTAAGATGTCCTGTGTAAATCCACTTTGGATGAATCTCTCATGACAGGCCCATCTCCTCTTCATCTGTGTGACTGACTGAGCACCATTGGTTGGGGCCAAGGGTGTAATGAGGAAAAAAAGGCATTGCATATGCAGATGTGTTTGGTCCTTGTGATGTAACAAGTTCCACAAATTCCAAACTTAGTTGTTTTTGCAGCTTGGTTTAAATACATGCTATTTTTCTATTGAGTTTTCAGTTCTGAAAATTACAGTATGTTTTTATAATACAATGACCTCCTATATGTCAAAAGAACAAGGAAAATGTTATTCCTTCTTTCATGACCCCTTTAATAGACCACAGGGTATTGATTTTAGGGGATTATTAGTTCATGGTTATCTGTAAATGTACATTGTCTTGTTCTGTATACACTATAATGATCAGAGTGAGCGCTATTGAAAACACATGAAAACAAAAGCGAGTGTAACATGAATGTCCTTAAAAAAAATAAACGTAAAAAAACAAACATCTGATTTACATACATACCCATTACATATCCAAATTTTTATAGTATTTCTCTAATGCACAAGCTCTTGTGTTTTAACGCTTTTAATTGGGATATTGGTTGTCAAGATTCAGTAGAAGAATAGTTCACCCATAAATGAAAATTGTGTCATCATTCACTTTTTTTTTTTGTGAAACACTGATAGATGATCCTTGTCAGAAAGTTTGAACAGCTCTTTTCCATAGATAGTGTGTAGCAATTGTAAATGCAAAGTTACAATTATTATTTTTTTTAATAAAAACACCAAGAAAGTATTCTAAAAGTGGTTAGTAGAACTGGTGCACTATATTACAAGTCTTCTGATGCTGGAAGTTATTGTGTAGTATTTAAGAGAGGTTTACATGCTTAATGGTTAATCAATGGGAATATATGAACACATTTCCCCTGAGCTTTTCTTAGGAGCACAATCTCAAGGAAAAGCTCTTAAAATCAGGAAAATTGAACCATGGATTGTTTTATGAGAGCAAAGTCTTTAAGGCCCTTATCTTGAAGAAAACATAACACCCAATAAAAAGCAAAGGACATACTGTACTTTACAAGGTCATCTGCTGCAATGATCACAGATCTAATAAATGACTTAAAGATTATAAATAAGTCAATGACAGGTCAAAGGTTAAAGCCTCAATCAACTGTTTCAAGAGGTTACCTCTATCGCAAACTTCGCCTGTTTTATTGATATGGACAGAAGACACTAGGGATGTGCCTGAAACAGAATAACATATTCTGAAAAGCATGAATAATGGCTTCAAAACAAATATCAAATTCTACCAAATACCAATACCAAAAAAGACCATTACCTAAGATACTATATCCAACACATTTTCCACTTTTTGAAATGTCTATGTTAAATAATTAATTAAATAATTTTTAAAGCATGATTTTCAATCACGTTTTCATTTAAACTGCTCAATGATGTCTTTAAGACATTACAGAATCATTTTCTGTAAAGCTGCTTTGAAATTATGTGTGTGAAAAGCACTGTACAAAAGTGCTATAAAAATGACTTGACTTCAAGCGAGATATATGGGAACAGGCATCTGTATCTATCTCGCTCCTCGAGCAGGCAAGCATGCAGTGTGTGTGAGGTAAGGGTGGGAGGGGTGATGTGATTTCTTTAAAAAAAAAAAAAAACAGGTCACTTGCTATAAACAAGGGGACTGTAGTGCTGTGTGTCTGGGATATCATCACAATGATTTCGCTGGCAATATAAATTGAAGCATTATCGTAAATATGGTGATGATTTTAATGTGCTTTTTATTTGGCCAATTGATTTCCTAAAGAACGCATCATAAGACATATTTCACAATCCTTCAGGGCTTTACAATTTATCAAAATAACATAAAAATTTTGATAGTCAGATGTGAAAAAAACTGTGGTTTAATTAAATCACGGAGGGGGCCCCGTGGGGTAAATTGTTAATAATAGGATTAATAATAATAATAAAAAAAGAAAAACTTTTCTGAAATATAAAGTAAAAGGCATTTTTTTCTTCATGAAAACAATAAATTGAAGAGTTAGGGGAGAGCAGGGATGGTTGCAACATGGGGCAGTTGCAACATGGCTTATTCCTCCAATCAGGAATGAGCTAGATTTATGAAACTCATACTGCACATGCTCAGTCACATGTGACCATTCCTTCTGCAAAAAAATACTTTTTACAGTGAAAATGTAATTTTTTTCATGCTCAGAGTTTTTGTCACACTGTCTGAACTGTTTACGTGAAGCATTCATTTTAGTCATATAAATTTGAATCAGTGTTTTCATATCTTTTAGAAGGCATAGCTACCATGTGTCAAGGCTATTGTGTCAAGCTAGCATAGCAAGTTTTAACATGGCTGTCAGTGTAGGGACCTGTCCCATATGACAACATTGATGTAAAAGCTTGTTATAACCAGTTTTGTGTAAGTTCTCTAAAAAGTAATTACTAACTACTAATTACATCTTTCAATAGCAGGAATCGTCATGGTTACTGATGTAAACTCCATTCCCTGATGGAGGGAATAATATGAAGGTATTTTTGGTGCAAAACAACTGAGCACCTGTGACAGTGGAATTTGTAGTTGTAGAGATTAGCCACACATGTGTATCAGTAAATTTGAAGTCACAGAAAACAATGTTTTAAGATTTGCAAACTTTTTTTTCTCTCCCACTAACACAACACAACAGTTACACCTTCTCCAATTCTTCATTGCAGGTGCACAAATCCTTTTCAACGAATCACAAATTAAGAATCGCAGCTGGCTTGACCGCAGTGACCAGCGCACATATTTAAACTATAAACAAATGTTGATGTATAAACAGTAGTGATTTCAGAAAAACTAAGAAAAACATACCTTTATTGGTATTTGCCACTGCCAGCTTGAGAAGATGCCCATGGAAAAAAAAAATTCCCAACTCATTCGGACGCCATGTTCCGCCAGAGTGAGGTGCCAAAACTAGCTCTTCTGATAGGCCAAAATTCTCTGATCTCTGAACATTGCCTGCTGCTGCCTCTACAGATGCACAAATCACTTTTGCTCCATATAATACACAGATATGTGGTACAAAAGGGAGAGTGCGTGAAAAACAGTGTTTGAGACTCGTAGCAGCAGATTCAATCAGTTGTATTTATGTACTTGTGTTTGTGCTAGAAAAATAACCATGAAAAAATATATATTTGTGAGAAAATATTCTACAAATGTCCACAATTAATTAACATACTGATTCACAGATGAGCAAAATTTGACTGTGACTTCACATTTTTTGATGCGGGTGTGAATGTGTTTTGCACCATATTCACTGCAGCAACTGTAGCAAAAATGTGAGCATACAAGTTTCTTAATTTTTGATTCATAGAAAAGGATTTGTACGCCTGCAATGACGAATTTGAGAAGGTATAACTGTTGTGTTGTGTTAGTGGGAGATAAAATAAATCTACAAGTTTGCAACTCTTAAAACATTATTTTCTGTGACTTCATATTTACTGATAAATAAATATGTGTGGCTAATCTCTACAACTACAAATTCCACTGTCACAGGCGCTTAGTTGTTTTGCACCAAAAATACCTTCATAGAATGAGACGTTGTGTCGATGAGTTGACACGTCACACTTGGGAGCACAGACATCTCTGATCTTTGAGAAAAGGCCAATGAGAATTAGCGTGTGGAATTTGCATGCCACTCCACTGGACATACTGGTATAAAAGGGGTGCCACTTACAAACACACTCAGGTTTCACACTGAGGAGCCGAGCCAAAGACATGGCCATTTCAAAGGTTGTTTGAGTGTTGTGGAAAGAGGGACACAACATCTCGTTCCCTCCATCAGGGAATGGAGGTTACATCAGTAACCATGACGTTCCCTATCTATCACTCACTCTGCATTGTGTCAATATATTAGTTATTCAGACTGGCGGTGCGAGATGGGCAGAAATCTGTGTGCCTCGTAGCCAGTGCAGCAAGCCATCGCATAACTACCCCCAACACACTGGCAGGCATGAAGCGATAACCCTACACCTTGGGGAGCAGCTAACTGCTCAGAAGTTTAAGGACTGGCTGGCCCAGCCATAGCCTTCTCTCTATTGTTCGCCCTGAAAAAAAAGGAATGAAATTGTTCAGCTGGGGGCCATATATGGTCCATGTTAAGTAAAGAGGAGGACACCACTGAGACCACACCCGGCCCCGAGAAGGGGGGGGGGTGTTCTAAGTGGAATACAACACATAGTCTTACTGGGTCGGAGCGGATGCACATCGTGTGGAGCGGCACCGGGGTAGGTCCTACCCAAGGAGGGGAGGAGTTACTAAAAACACAGTAAGAGGGCCCTCTGCCCAAGGAAGATGTGGTTTACCAGCGGGGAAACCATTTTGCAGAATATACATCACACAGGGTTACCTAAGGAGACAACCAGCACATGTGGATGTCTGCTAGAGAGGCACCGAGGGACAACACCCAAGAAGCCGCCTGGCAGAATGGGCTCGCAGGCCAGCAGGGGGCGGAACATGCTGGCATGGTATGCCATGATAATGGCATCCATAACCCAGTGAGTGATCCTCTGTTTAGAGACAGCAATTCCTTTCCACTATCCACCCAAGCAGACAAGAGCTGCTCGGAGCTTCTAAAGCTCTGCGTGTGATCCAAGAGGACACAGCAATGCCAAGGCTGGGTCTGCCTCCTCCTGGGGCAGCACTTGCAGGTTCACTAACTGATCCCTAAAGAGATCAAGGGAACCTTGGGCACATAGCCTGGTCAGGGTCTCAGGATGACGTGAGAGAAAGCCGGACTGAACTCCAGGCACGGTTCACTGATAGAGAATGCCTGCAGGTGAGCGCCGTCAGGAGTGCGGTCTTTAAGGAGAGCGCCTTTAACTCAGCTGACTTAAGGGGCTTGAAAGGAGATCCCAGTATGCCCCGAAGGACTACAGAGAGGTCCTATGAGTGAACGAGGCACGGCCTGGGGGGGTTCATTCCCCTCGTTCCTCTCAAGAACCCAAGGATCAAGTCATGCTTCCCCAAATACTTACCTTCTACTGCATCATGATGTGCCGATATAGTGGCTACACACATTCAAGTTGGAGGGGGACAGCCGTCTGATTGTTGGAGCATGAGGTCCGAGAACCAAATCCGTGGGGGGCATTAAGGGGCCACTAGAAGGATCTGCTCCTTGTCCTCCCTGACAGGCCCCAGGAGCCTCTGAAAGGATTTCAGTGGGACCGTTGTATTCTGTCTGAGTGTAGAGGCGCGCTGTCATTGAACCCGATACTAACTCCGTACTGAGAAAAGAGATCTGAACCGGGGAGAACTTGCTCTTTTCCCAGTTGACCCGAAGCCCCAGCTGGCTGAGGTGCCTGGGCACCAGCGAGTGAGTTATAAGTAGCCAGTCATCGAGATTGTTGAGATTGTGGAAGCTCACTTCCCTTAACGTGGCAAGGGCTGCCTCTGCGATCTTCATAAAGGCATTAGGTGACAGGGACAAACCAAGGGGGAGGACCTCATACTGGTATGGAAATACACGTCCTTCAGGTCTACCTCCACAAACCAACCTTGATGCCAGATGCTCGTTAAGATGAGTTTTTGCGTCATTCAGACTCGCAGGTCCAAGATTGGCCACAACCCACCTTTTTTGGGGGGTACAATGAAGTAGGGGCTGTAAAACACCTTCATCTCGGCTGGAGGGACAGGCTATATCACATCCTTCAGTAGAATGGTGGTGATGTCCACACACAGAGCAAAGGCATTCTCGCCTCTCACTGTAGAGAAGCAGATGCCGCTGGACCTGGGCAGGCACCTAGTGAACTGCACATGGTTTTGAAAAGCACTTACCTGGCTCCTTGTGACCGCTCCCGGAACAGCCTAGGATTTTCGTCCTCATAGCACATGGAGACCATCACATCAGGGGCAGATTTTAGCCACAGCTGGGCGCACAGGGGTTGGAGGCCCACCTCCAAGGTGCCATACCTGCCAGAGAGAGAAATGGTGCCCGGTGGTCATGATAACGAAAGCCGGGGACACTGACTATGAGGCACAGGAAATTATAAATCCGCTAAGTTCTTTGAGAGAAGTTGAGCCCGTGAACCGTGTCAGGGCAGTATAAGTGACCGCCGCGATCGCGTGAGCTCATCATGCACTTCCGGGAAGAAAGGTACGGGGGAAAGGTTTCAGGGGGGAGCGGAGGATTCCACTCCATTCCAACGCTCGCAGCCGCCCAGGCAAGCATGGTCGTCAGCTGCGCGTGGTGACAGACTGAACCAACCCACTCTCCGATGCTGTAATCGAAAGCTCATCCACCTTGCAAGCCGCGAACGTGACCACGAACGTGACCACAAACTAGCCCTGAGACGAGCCGGTGGTCACATTGCGGAACTCGCTGGGGCAAACTGGCGTCCTGGGGAATGGGAGGTCCGTGGGGGATTTCCTTGCGGAGAAGCTCCCATTGAAGTCCCCAAATCCCCTCCAACGCTAACCGACCCCGCCTCATACCCACAGGTAGAAGGACCGTGTCTGGGGGCTGCTGGAGTTGCTTTCCCTCTTACGAGAGGGACTGCTACGTTGCCAAAGTCATGCCCTCGCAGTGAGAGGATGACCCATCCACAAGCGCTGTCCCTGCGTGGGCAGTGCCCAACACGAGAGGCAGCGATAGTGGCCGTGGGAAGTGGAGAGGTAACGATCGCAACCAGGAAACACACACAAACAAAAAGGCATCTTGAAAAAGACGCTTTTGGTTGCCCCTCTTTTTTTAGAGGAAAATCTATTCTTTTTATTTGTGTATATATATATATATATATATATATATATATATATATACACATACATATATATATATATATATATATATATATATATATATATATATAAGAAGCTCTGCTCAGCTGTCGAAGCACCATGAAAGCAACCGTTGTGTGTTAGGAGGAGAACCGCTGTAATGCGGCATACATCCAACAGCTTTTCAGAGAGAGAGAGAGATAAGTGGAACAGCAGGAGGAATTCAGCTCTGTGAATACTTCCGCTCGGCTCCGAAAAATCTGAGTGTGTTTTTGCAAGCAGCAGTCCTTTTATACCATATGTCTGGGAGAGTGGCATGCAAATTTGACACGCCAATTCTCATTGGCCTTTTCTCAAAGATCAGTGATGTCTGGGCTCCCAAGAGTGACCCCTAGTGTCAACTCATCGACACAACTTCGAGTGAGTGACAGATAGGGAACTCCCCTTTTTTAAGTAAATACTCAGACTAGGCCACAATGCAGCCTACTGTACATTTTATCTGTTCTGTAATTTCAGTATGCCACGAGAGAGGAAACGCATAACAGATAGGGGTGTCCTTATACCTGTTCTGACATTAGCAGCAAACAAAGTGAAGGATGAAGGCAGGACAGTGAAGTCTGTGTCAAAGGACTTTGCCATTTGCCACACAACCCTCTATTGATTTATTAAAAAGCCAATATAAATGTATACACACACATTTTAATGAATGTTTCAACTGTCCCTGTGGATTGTAAATATTAGATTAATCTTTTAAGTAATTTCACATGTGATCATAAATGCTTAAGTTGCAACGTTATTGGGAAACCCATACATGGTGTGATAGTTTGTTGGTTTATGCTCTCAAAACGATACTATAAGTAAGGAGATGTTACCACGTAAACAAGCCTGTATCTCGCGCCTCCCTTGACATGGGTCCACATGTTTAAAACTCCTGCACACCTCATTCATGAACAGAAAGCCCGCAAAAACACACAAATTCAGCTTGGTAAGCTTGACAACAAAGTTGCACACTGGCAGAGTCACACTTGCTTCCTCAGGGCTCACAAGGATAGTGTGCTGAGGTCCACTGTTTTCAGGGCACTCACTATGAGCATTATTTAATTGATGTCCATACTTGCTTTGGGCTTGGTTTTGTATGTTTGATGTACTTTGATGTGCTCATCTTTCATTTAGATGTCTAAACCAAAGTTTGTTGACTTTTTAATTCAGGAGGCTGTGCTCCCAATGACCAAACTTAAATTCCTTGGAGGTTTTTTTTCAGTTAAACAAGTATCTTGGACTGGATAAGCTCCATCTGATCCTCATTAATTCTGAGTTCCAAATAGAAAGCAAGATCTCTGATAGATTAATCCATCTTCTCACAGCCCCATGATTCCTTGATCAATTCTCTGAAGGCTTGTGAAAGCAACACAACACTCCTTCCTTTTCAGCAAAAGCCATGGGCATGGATGAATGCAGTCGTACTGCAACAAAATACTTGTGTAGTTTTTATACAACAGTTAGTTCTGGTCCTGAAATCTGATTTTACAAGTGGTGTTCCATGAGTGCTAATGTTTAATGTAACAGGACTGGGACAATTCACAGTTTTTATCACTACATTTATGTTTCTGTGATGTTCCAGACAGGCGTGTGTGTGTTGCAGTGTTGGGGAGTAGTTAACTATTAAGTAGCGATAAGTGTAGCTTTTTTAGTAATGTACTATATTTTTCGCAGTGTAGCGCTGTAGTACTATTGCAAAGCACAACATCTGTTACATTGTAATGCAAACGCAGCAATGGAGCTGAGGAAGAAATCAAATGCACCCTCTCTCATGTGGCACTGGGAAAGTCAAATAATTTAATGAATCGATTATACTATATTTCGATTCAGTTATATAAAATAGGGTGTTTTGTAGTTTTATTAGTGTATATTAAGTAGAAATTTATGTTCAATTTAATTTCATCACCCTATTTGTTTATAACCCTTTTAAAAATAACCCATGATTCTACTAGTAAAACCATGGTTTTACTATTGTTATATACTGAAGTAACCAAGACTGCAGAAACTGTTTTTTTGTTTTTGTTTTTTTTTTTGGCAGAAATTTGGTAATTTTGTGGTTACTATAATTTTACTTCAAATTCTATTACTGTGGGTTAATTTTCAGGGAATGCCACCCTAATTTAAAACATATTTAGCAGATTAAATTATTTCTGAATTAAGAATATTATCAACGACTGCATATTAATGCCATGTTAAAACAAAACAAACATCTACGATTTTGAGAATAAAGTAAAATATTTTGAGAATAAAGTACAAATTTTGAAAATAAAAATAAAATCTTGTAATCTTGTAGCATTGCGAGATTAAAATCATAATATTTTGAAAATAAATTCAAAATTATGAGAACAGCAAAGTTGAGCATCTGGGTTTTTACATGCAGTAAACACCTCTAACCAGGGAGATAACATTGACTGTGCTGGTCTACCTAACTCTTTCAGCGCTATTGACAGGGGAGAACAGCGAGGAAGAGATAATTTAGCCCCTGATACGCACACTGAATATTGAGTCGAGGAAGAAGAATCATCTCTTCTGCAAGTGGATGCGGAGGTGCCCTTTCGAGTTGTGGAGAACTGCCAAGTGAAATGCACTGCCAATGTGTCAGGTTGGGTAGTGAATATTTAGACCAGAAAATGGGAAATCAGGTCCAGAAGACACCAAGCGACCTTGATTATAGAATGCTCTGACCTGCAATGCCTGCACTTTACAATGCAGCTTGTAGTATTGCTTTACATTTGAGAGCTATTTGCAAGAACTGTTCTTTGAGAGTTTTGTTTATAATTTATATGTTTATATTTTTCGAGAGAGTCTCCAAATCAGACAGAAACACCAGCACATTTATTACACATCTCTCTAAAATACTTGATTCTGATTGGTCCATAACAGCATTCAGTGGTCAAATACACTGAGCACTTTATTAGGAACACTATGGTCCTAATAAAGTTCCCGACGTGGTCTTTTGCAGTTGTAGCCCATCCGCCACAAGGTTTGACATTTTACTCTGCTCAATGCAATTGAACAGAGTTGTTATCTGAGTTACCATAGCCTTTTTAACAGCTCGAACCAGTCTGGTCATTCTTTGTTGACCTCTCTCATCAACAAGGCATTTCCATCCACAGACGGATGTTTTTTTTTTTTTTTTCGGCACCATTCTGAGTAAACTCTAGAGTGCGTCCGCCATCGCGTTACGGTCGCCCGGGATGTGAGTGGCACGTGGCGACCGCAACATGACGAGGCAGTCCCAACCCAGTTGAGAGGCGTCTGTGGTGACCACGACACATCTGGACACCTGCTGTAGGGGACTCCTGTCTGCAGAAAATAGAGGTCTGTCCAAGGGTTGAAAGTCTGATGGCAGGAAGGGGTGATTAACACACGGTATGTGCCGTGGCGTCATGGCCATTTCGGGACTCAAGTCTGAAGCGGTCTCATATATATCATCCGGAGTGGCACGGCCGAGGATGCCATATGCCCCAGGAGCCTCTGAAAATGTTTGAGAGGAACCGCTGTTCCTAGCTTTAAACGAGCAAGGTACCTGAGCACTGACTGCATGCTCAGTTGTGAGGCGTGCTGACATTGAGACTGAGTCTAACTCCAAGCCGGGAAAAGAGATGCTCTGAACCGGAGAGAGCTTGCTGGTCTTTCACACCTTTGGACGTCACTGGACTTCCTGTTGCTGATGGCACGCTGCTCGAGAGTTTGCTTGTAGCCTGCTTAGCACTGCTTCTTCTTTTTCTCAAACGTTCATCGTTATATTAATTGTTATAACCTTTGTCATTTTACCGCGTTTCAGGTTTTTCCCCTTTTCTACTGTTTCATCTGCGTGTATTTTACCTGTTGCTGCTGGCACCTAGATAGAGTCTGTGTTTGTAGCCTGTTAGTTTTTTTTAGCATCGCATATATATCTGTTTTCAGTCTTTACTCCTTAACATCTGCCATTTTTAAGCATGCATCGAGTTTTCCCTCATATTATTCTCTTATCGCGGTTCAACTGCGCGCATATTCCACCTGCATCCGTGTTCTATTTTTATCACGATTAAACTGCATGCATTTTTTCAGTGCGCACCTGTTTTTTTCTCCTCTGCGGTACACAGATTATTGCATCGATCTCAAAGCACCGCTTATCAAGAACAACCGACAGCAACAAACTATTTTGTGAGGGATTCACATCAATCTTAAACCCTCACCGCTCAGGAACAACCAACAACAAACAATTTGCGGTAAATCATGGCAAACGCTCATGTTATTTCTTCCTGCATTGCATGTCACATGTTTACAATAGCCTCCTCTGTCGGCAGGGATTCACATGTAATAAATGTAAGGAATTAGTCAGGCTGACGGAGAAGGGTATTGAGTTAGAGACTCGCATCCGAACGCTAGTGAAGGTTATTGAAAAAGAGAAGCCGGTAGATACTGTTTCAGATGTGAGTAGTACAGAGAGCAACATACACAATATGGTTCCGGCTGTAGAGCCCCTGCAGCTGGGCATTTGGATGACGTCTCTCCCATTCCTGTTAGGGTTTCCAATCGATTCTCCCCACTCAGTGATACACCCACTGATAATCATGTTGAAAGAGCCCTTGTTAGTGGCGATTCTATTGTAAGGAACTTTGAAAGAGACTCCAGCCACTATTGTTAATTGTCTTTCAGGGGCAAGAGCGTCTGTAGCCAAGTGCTGGCTAATGCTAAACGTAGATGTTCTTAAATTGTTATTCATGTCGGCACTAACGACGTCGGGCTTCTCCAGTCGGAGATCACTAAAGATAATATTAAAGAGGTGTGCGAATTTGCAAAAACTATGTCAGACACTGTAATATGCTCTGGTCACCTCCCTGCTCGTTGTGGTGACGAGGTTTATAGTAGATTAGTGTCACTGACTGGCTGGATGTCTGAGTGGTGTCTGAATAATAAAATAGGATTTCTAGACAATTAGAAGAATTTTTGGGGTAGACCTGATCTGCTAAAGAGAGATGGACTCCATCCCTCCAGGGAAGGTGCCGCTCTCCTCTCTAGTAATTTGGCTCATAGTCTTCATAATAAGTATTTGACTAACTGGGGCCCAGGTCAGGAAGCAGACAAACTGGTTAATCTGAACATCTGCTAGCTGACTTGAGACTTCACACAGGTCACATAAACTAAAACACATAGATACTGTATCACCTAGATATCTCATAGAGACTGTGTCTGTTCCTTGAACTACCAAAAACAATACCCTCACTAAATAATTTTGAAAAAATTGGATTGATGTCAAACTTGAACAAAACAAACAAATTAAAAATACACATCATATAAAAATAGGGTTACTAAACATTAGATATCTTTCTACCAAAGCACTAATTGTTAATGAAATGTTTACAGATCATAGATTGGATGCGCTCTGTTTGACTGAAACCTGGCTTAACCGGATGAATATATTAGTTTAAATGAATCTACTCCCCCAGGTTATTGTTATAAATATGAGCCTTGTCTGAAGGGTTGAGGAGGAGGTGTTGCTACAATTTACAGTGAAGTTTTTGGTGTTACTCAGAGGACATGATATAAATGTAAGTCTTTTGAACTAATACTGCTCAATGTGACACTGTCAGATATAAATAAAAAATCTCTGTCATCTTTTGTCCTTGCTACAATGTATAGATCACCCGGGCCTTATTCTGATTTCCTTGGTGAATTTAATCATTTTAAATGTTTCAAGCAAGCGTGCCGGGGGTGCAGGTGGTTCATGGGGTTTTACCCGGCGAAACCGAGCCCGTCGTCATCCCTGAATCGCCTTCAGAAGGAACGATGCGGGATGTGGCCGAAGTAGCTTTCTCTTATGAGAAAAGAAAGCCACGACCGCAATGTTGCCATGACTATGTTCTCGCACTGAGAACAGGCACGTGAGACAACTATTATGACCATCAGAAGTGGAGAGAAATCGACCACATCCAGGAATTACACAGAGGCGGAAGGGCATCTTAAAAAAGACGCGTCCTGAACTGGATGTTCAATGCCGGCTGTGTATTGCTCTTTTATGAGTGGAAACACAAACTCTTTTAGAGAAATAAACTCTTTTAGGAGGAGAAACACTTTTTCAGGCAATGAAAGCGCTGTCAAAGCACCCAGGGGCATGGACTGCACAGCATGTAGACAGAGAGAAATCCACTGGAATGCGCCGTAGATCCAATAGCAGTGCTTATCGCCAGTAGAGGTGAGTGGAACAGTGGTGAGCTCAGCTTTGCTGTTGCACAACTGCTCGTCTCCGAAGGAAAACATGTCGCCTGCTCCACTTTATACCCGTATGTCCGGGGGCGGGACATGCAAATTCCGTCTGCCAATTTGACATTGGCCTTTTCTCAAGTTCTGAGGTACGCAAGGCTCTCAGAAGAAAACCCTCGTGTCACTACAATGGACACAACGTCGAGTGAGTGACAGAAGGGGAATTGAGAGCTACACTGGAGGGGAAGAATTTAATTGAAGATCGACATCAATTTAGGTCTGTTTTTTCACATGAAACCTTTATGACTTAAGAAGTCTCCTGGACTATTTTATAGTACATTAAATTGTTTTGTTTATGTTTTTTGGTCCATTTTGGATCCTGAAAGACATATTCACTGTTTTTGAATGGAAAAATGCTATGTGACGATTCTTCCAAAGAATAAAAGCATACAGGTTTGGAATACCATGAGGGAGAGTACATAATGACAATTTATTGAAGCCATTTGGATGAGTCATTCCATTATTCAGTTTTAAAGCTTACTGTTGAGAGCCCCAAAACAAGTTTTACCGCTGCTAATGGGACATAGCAAATGCATTAAGATGCAAGATCAAAAAGAAAATTTTTTGTTTTTGTGTACATTTGTAAGCATATTTCTATAACTGCCAAAAAAAGTACAATATTTTATGTTACATTCCAGCCCAGCCATTAATCATTAATATTGTAGCTTTCTCTAAAGTCATAAGTAGCATGTGACATCACAAATAGCATCTCATGTTCTCTCTTCCATTTGTCTCAGTTCTTGAGAAGCAGATACTTTTTTGTTTCCTATTTTTATTTTTTTTTATTTTGCAGGCATCAGTCACCCAGTGGCCTGACCTCCTCAACTTCATCTCTCGACTGGGTCACTCCTTCCCCTTCATCACAGCGTTTGTATTGATGTGTGATGTGAAGTGTCAAGCTATTCATTTTATGTGTCTTGCAATGAGCTGCTGGGAGTGATGTGTCTCAGTTTTACTCGTCATCATGCAGCAAAGCGAATAATAAAACCCCATAGCGCTCTGCATGACAGGCTATGATCTTATATTCCTATCTTTACAGTATGATCACAATAACAGTAGAAAGCATATCTGTCCTGTCTCCCACATTCCTGTAATTGAGTGCTGTGGCTCCATGTGCCGTCTCTCTTGCAGGACTATGGTATTATAATAATGACCTGAAGGCAACAGATTTAATAATGTTTGAGAACATTGGTTAATCTGGTTACAGCAGACAGAGCTATGTCATGAATTTATATTATGAAGACTAAGTCATTATACAAATGTTACAATGCAGCTCATAGAACAATTCTGGGAGGGACGCATGTAATTTATTTTACAGTCTCAGGCAATGAGAAGGCTGGGGTTTACAGGAAAACATGAGGAAGGAAAGCCTTTGAAAACTTTGAAAAGGTTCAATTAGATTTCACACCTAATGATTGTATTGTGCAGATTGTTACAAGAATGTTTTGCCTCAGCATAATTATTTATCTAGGCTACTGGATAGACAATGTAGGCTTTTCCATCTGAAACTGGGTCACTTAACATGCTGTCCTATACATACCAAAGGAGTTCGCACACATATGAAAATTATGTAATTATTTATTAATTTCATTTTAAACTTATATGCTGTTATTTTTTCTGTGAAACAAAATGATAATTTTGAAGATTCTCCTCACAGTCTGTCAAGCTCCAAAAAAACTAATTCACTATTAAAGAAACACTTAAATAGTCCATATGACTCATGTACTTCATTTTAAGTACTCAAAGCCACACTGTATGTGTGTGTGGCAAACAGAGTGAAATTAAAAGTAGAAATCACCTAACTCACCATTATGCCATCCCAGATGCATATGACTTTCTTTCTTCTGCTGAAGACAAAGATTTTCAGAAGAATATCTCAGCTCTGCAGGTCCTCACAATGCAAGTGGATGGGTACCAAAATTCTGAAGCTCCAAAAGCACGTAAAAGACAGCGTAAAAGTTATCCATAAGACTCCATTGGTTAAATCCATGGCTGAGTTCGAATTTGCATACTGCCATAGACACAAATGGCAGAAGTAGTAAGTGGTAGTATGCTATTCCAAACTCTGCACTTATCTTTCACATTCTTCTTTTGTGTTTGGTGAAAAACAACATATTGTCACCTACTGGGCAGGGAGGAGAATGGAAAGAAAAAAAAAACAAAAAAAACAATGACTTAAAATATCACTCACACCTATCAAATCACTTCTGAAGGTATTTAACCACTGGATGTAAAGCTTCTGTAATGTTAGGGTGATGCTAGGTTGTCGCTGGGAACAAGGAGGATAGGAGACGCAGGAGTAGGTACTTTAATCCTTTAATAATTAACTCAGGAATAGAACACAAGCTGGAGCAGAACACAAGCTGGAGCAGAGCAAAACACTGGAACAGAGCAAAACACTTAACAGCAACGTTAACATTCAGTATACACATCCAACATTCAAGGACTGACCCAGACAGACAGAAATAAAGGATATTTATACACCAGGAGCCAAACGAGGGAATGACATGCAGGAGGGGACAATGAAGGAGTGATTGAAACAGTGACTTATTGGAAATGTAGGGAGAGAGAAAACTTCAAGATAAGAGTCCATGAAAACAGGTGCAGACAGAACGTGACATTACCCCCCCTCTTAAAAATGGGCGACTCCTGGCGCCCCAAGACTAATGGCGGGTTACAGGCACTGGCTCTGGGAAGGTCAAGGCTACAGGTGCTGGCTCTGGCATGGTCGAGGCTACAGGCGCTGGCACGGTCGAGGCTACAGGCTCTGGCTCGCTGACCGTGGCAGGCGTGGGCTCTGGCACACTGACCGTGGTCACTACTGCAGTGAGTCGACCACTGGAAGCAGGACAGGATTAGCCCCCCCAAAAAAATTATTTTGGGATGTTGGACAGAGTAGGGAAGGCTTGGCGACAGGGGCCGTGGAAGGCTTGGCGTTTCCGCCATAACCCTCTTGGAGAGGAGAGTAACCAAATAATTGAGTAAGGTCAGAGAAGGGTACATCCGTAAAGCCGCGGGTCCAGACGGCATTCCGGACCGCGTCATCAGAGCATGCGCGAACCAACTGGCTGGTGTTTTTACGGACATTTTCAACTTGTCCCTATCCCTGTCTGTAGTCCCCACATGCTTCAAAACATCAACCATTGTGCCTGTACCGAAGCAATCAAAAATCACTTGCTTAAATGACTGGCGTCCTGTTGCCCTCACCCCCATCATCAGCAAATGCTTTGAGAGGTTGATCAGAGATCACATCTGCTCTGTTCTGCCCACCTCTTTGGACCCATTGCAGTTTGCCTACCGTAACAACCGCTCCACTGATGATGCCATTGCATCTACAATACACACTGCTCTTTCCCACCTGGAAAAAAGGAACACATATGTGAGAATGCTGTTTGTAGACTACAGCTCAGCATTCAACACCATAGTGCCCTCCAAGCTTGATGAGAAACTCCGGGCTCTGGGCTTAAACAGCTCGCTGTGCAGCTGGATCCTGGATTTCCTGTCAGACGTCAGGTGGTTAGAATGGGCAGCAACATCTCCTCATCACTGACCCTCAACACTGGAGCCCCGCAGGGCTGTGTTCTCAGCCCACTCCTGTATTCCCTTTACACACATGACTGTGTGGCAACACATAGCTCCAATGCCATCATTAAGTTTGCTGACGATACGACGGTTGTAGGTCTGATCACTGACAATGATGAAACGGCCTACAGAGAGGAGGTGCACACTCTGACACACTGGTGTCAGGAGCACAACCTCTTCCTCAACGTCAGTAAAACCAAGGAGCTTGTGGTGGACTTCAGGAAGAAAGACAGAGAACACAGCCCCATCACCATTAATGGAGCACCGGTGGAGAGAGTCAGCAGCTTCAAGTTCCTCGGTGTCCACATTACTGAGGAACTTACATGGTCCGTCCACACTGAGGCCGTTGTGAAGAAGGCTCACCAGCGCCTCTTCTTCCTGAGACGGCTGAGGAAGTTCGGAATGAACCACCACATCCTCACACGGTTCTACACCAGTACTGTAGAGAGCATCCTGACTGGCTGCATCACCGCCTGGTACGGCAATAGCACCGCCCACAACCGCAAAGACCTGCAAAGGGTGGTGCGAACTGCCAGAAACATCATCGGAGGTGAGCTTCCCTCCCTCCAGGATATATATAACAGACGGTGTGTGAATAAAGCTCGGAGGATCATCAGAGACTCCAGTCACCCGAGTCATGGGCTGCTTTCACTGCTTCCATCAGGCAGGCGGTATCGCAACATCAGGACCCGCACCAGTCGACTACATGACAGCTTCTTCCCACAAGCAATAAGACTTTTGAACACATGATCTCTCACGATCAACAATCAGCACTGCACTTTATTAATCATCACTCTGTCAATATATTCTCCCAATTCAATTAGTGTTTATATATATTTATACCCGTATCTAGTGTATGTGTATTCTACATTGTGTGTATTGTGTACATTTGTTATGTAAATTGTTGTGTAAGTATGTGTACATTTGTTATGTAAATTGTTTTGTGTAAATATGTTGTTTATTGTAAAGTGGTTTATGTCTCGTCACTGTCATGACTGCTATGTTACTCGGAACTGCACACAAGAATTTCACCTACTGTTGCACTCGTGTACACAGTAGTGTGACAATAAAGTGATTTGATTTGATTTGGGTAGTGAGGATAAATGGAGGACCAGGGTGGCTGCAACATAATCAACCAGGGGGAGATTCCCCACCTCAGGAAGCACAGTTGTTCGATGGCAATTTAACCCCATTCCATAGATGGGCTTGAGGTAAATGTCAGGAAAGCCTGTAGTTGCTGCGAGGCAAAGGAACCTGGTCGAGTACTCCAGCAATGGTAGATCCTGCCTGAAAAGCTCCAGGAACATAGCCGTTGGCTCCATGTTCTCTGTGGTTTTGTGGTCAGTCCTTCTGTAACGCTTCTGTAATGTTAGGGTGATGCTAGGTTGTCCCTGGGAACAAGGAGGATAGGAGATGCAGGAGTAGGTACTTTAATCCTTTAATAATTAACTCAGGAATAGAACACACGCTGGAGCAGAGCAAAACACTTAATATCAATGTTAACATTCTATATACACATCCAACATTTAAGAACTGACCCAGACAGACAGAACTAAAGGATATTTATACACCAGGAACCAAACGAGGGAATGACATGCAGGTGGGGACAATGAAGGAGTGATTGAAACAGTGACTTATGGGAAATGTAGTGAGGGAGAAAACTTCAAAATAAGAGTCCATGAAAACAGGTGCCGACAGAACTTGACACTGGAGACTTATGGATTACATTAATGCTGCCTTTATGTGCTTTTTGGAGCTTACAAATTAACTTGTATTGTGAGGACCTACACAGCTGTAGGAGCTGTACAGTGTTCAGCAGAAGAAAGGAAGTCCTACACATCTGGGATGGCATGAGGGTAAGTAAATCATCAGAGAATTTTAATTTTTGGGTGAACAATCCCTTGGTCGTTATTCACTCTCAAATCATTCATGCAAATCATTATGCAGCTCTGAAATTAAATATGGCATCTATAAAACAGGTTGGATGCTTATTATTCTTTTGACCAAACATCAAACCTACACCAGAACTGTTGTTTAAGTGTTCCATACAAGAAGAAAATCCAGCATAAGGAATAGGATGGAACAACATGATAGTGAGTAAATACTGACACAATTAGATTTTTGGGTGACTTATCCTTTAAATTTGTTAGCATATCTTTCATTATGAAGTAGTTCAACACATTATTGACACCATAATGGTATTTTTTTTCCTTTGTTCTCACCTACTGCAATATCCTAAACTGAAAATTAATATTCATAAATTCATATTGGACTCATTAGAGGGTACAGATGGTTAATGGGCCTTAGTCAGGACATGCGTACAGATAGGCGTACAGTTCCATTTGAGTCTAATTAAATAAGGCACCTACCCTGACTAAGGTCCATATGACATTATCTGGAAAAGGCAGATTATAGCAAATAATAACAGTTAATATATAATATCAGACTTGTGAAATTTAAGATGACAATTATTTGCTAAATATAAAAAAGAAAAGTAATGTCTCTCTTTGGCGTAAGCCCCATCTGGAGGTCTGAAGAAGTTGTACTCGGAACCATCATATTCTGCCGGAGATAGGAGGCAGGGGCGAGGAGCCTACCCCCGTGCAGGACGGGACTCAACTGGTGGTGGTGGGGTGGTGGAGGTTGCCATGTTAGCACACTGAAACCGCAATGTGATAGATTGTGAGCAGACTTATAAAGCATTGGCTTACATGTGATTGGCTAGGAGTTACACACTGAAACAGCAACGTGATAGATTGTGAGCAGACTTAAAAAGCATTGACCAACATGTAATTGGCTAGGAGTTACATACTGAAACAGCAATGTGATAGATTGTGAGCAGACTTATAAATCATTGGCTAACATGTGATTGGCTAGGAGTTACCTAGCTAATGGTGCGATGACATAC
This sequence comes from Moxostoma hubbsi, assembly GCA_032164185.1. Lineage (NCBI taxonomy): Eukaryota > Metazoa > Chordata > Actinopteri > Cypriniformes > Catostomidae > Moxostoma > Moxostoma hubbsi. The sequence goes on from JAVLUX010000034.1 coordinate 11,111,949, forward strand.
AGCTGCTACTCTTCCCACTAGAAATACGCTGCGCTTACATTTCCCTTTGAGATTATATACAGGTCAACCTAAATAAATCTATGCATTTTGTTTACTTTCATATTCTGTCACATTCTCTCTCTCTCTCTCCTTTAGTTTTTCTTTCAGAAGCATACAGTATATGTGTCATTTTCAATAAAGCTGTAAGCCCAATGGAAATGTAGAGCTTTCCCATTCTGATTATCTGTCTTGAGTTGACATAAAATGTCATAAAATCTTCTCTCAATGGGTTCAATCTTTTAAAAACAGAACCACTGAACTGGCTTTATTTATACCTCTTTTTACCTGATTGAATTCCTGTGACTGACTGACACATCTCCTCCAAGTCTCCATCTCTCTTAATACGAAATATACGACCTAGTTTAAAAAGCATTTAGCTAAAATGATGATGCTAATTATCTCAATTACCTCTTGCTAGACACTAATGGAATTTTGAAAGCCACTTCTGAAACTTTCAACAGAATTCTTTTGACTTTTTTTACTTCTGAGGGTTGTATTCAATCTTTCTTCTTTCTTCAGTATGACTCTCTTATTGTACATGATTTTTGTATGTAAAATCCAAATTCATGTCCAGTTTAAACTAATGTTGTTCTATTTGTCTGGATCAAATTGTGACTGTTGACACACAGTCCATGAGTTGTTTATTTTGATTGGCAGAATGGTTAGCTGTGCTAAATAAAATGTTCTCTTTCAATATTCACTATGACAGGCCACAATGAGTAGTGAGTAACGTGTTTCAGATCTAATTCCACTAACTGTTGCTGGGAAGTTGAAATACTAAAAAAGCACCAATGGTAATGGGCCCCTGCGAGTAACACATACCTAGGTATTTCAACATGTGTGACCTTTCTTTTGATCTGATGGAACTGTTGATTCCTTGTGATTGCTTGAATGCTGATTCAGTTAATTTAATTTGAGTCCAATTGGTGCCTTGCGCCCCATCTGCCAGCAGGTCATCCCCGCCTTGCTCAACCTGGGAGGCAGGAGGGTAAAAAGAACAACAACAACACAAAATAGGCGAGGGATAAAGGCAAACACGGAGCTATAGAGAGAGAGAGAGAGAGAGAGAGAGAGAGAGAGAGAAAACTCACAGGTTCTCTGATGCGCCATCATGTGGTCCCCGATCACTCCTCCACCCTCACAGGCAGACGGCAGCCGCTCCTCCCCGGGCAGACCAGAGTCAGACCAACCCCCAGCAGACAGAACGCCCATCCGTGTCCTCAGCGACCCGTGGGGACTCTCCTCCACCCCTGGCACCGGCCCTACCACTCCAGGCGGTTAAGGAGTAGCTTTCGTCCTCCCCTCATGGATGGCGGTCTTCTCGACCCCTGGGGGACGGCAGTGGTTCCATTCCTCCAGGCGGTCGGGGAGTCCAGTCCCCACTCGCCTCACAGACATTGGCCATTCCTCGCGGTCGGGCTACTCCGTCCCCCGGTGGATGGCAGCAGCGCTCCCCTGGGTGGATCGCAGTGTCAAGGAAAGCAGGTTAAGGGATGGAGGAGGCGAGAACCGACTTGACAATATAAATAATTGTTTTAATAATAAACTGATCCAAAAAGACATAAACACCTAATTTGTGGTTAATTCCCAAAATTTTATTTTTCAGGAAGTATTTTGATTGTCAAATGGAATAATAGCTGAACATTGAAAACATTGAAGCAGGTTTCTTGTACATTGTAAGGTATTTGTGTTACCTAAAGAAGCAAGACAGTAAATACATTTGGGTGAATAACCTTTATTTCAACAACAAAAAGGGTTTCTTTTATTTTGTTTCATTGATTATTTTATATCCCTTATTTTAGTTTTGTTAATAAATAATTGTTGTTAATCAGATATTGTCACAGATTCCCTGTTGACTTTTGTTTTGTGCTTTTATGTTGAAGTTTTTGTAGTCCTTTGTAGTTCCATTTTTGATTGGTTTTCCCCTGATTGTTTCCCATTTCCTGATTGTTTCCCCAGGTGTTCCTTGTTTTTCCTAGTGTACATAAGCCCTTGTTTCCCCCTGTCTATTTGTTAGTTATTGCATGTTCTGTGCTAAGTTCCCCATGGTTTTCTTGTTTAAGAATAAAAGTTAGAATACCAGGTTCCTGTGCAGCATCTGAAATCATGAAGTACCAATAAGAGGTTACATTTTTGGAGGAACTGCTGGGATTCATTTTCCTGTGTGGTTGACTATGCTAAATTTGTTTGGTTTATTGCAGTGTTTGTGAGAATCGTGTGTCATGGATTTCGCTCAGGTAGCTGAGTGGAGTCGTCAGGTCCAGGTTTGTCCTGCTAACTGTGTCATAGTGGTGTTACTTTAGATGTGAAGGACAAGACCATTATGGAGGTTCTAAACACAGAGAAAGCTTTTGGATGTACCAGAATACAGGGACAACGAGGATTTACCACAGGAATTAAATTGATCCTGTCAATTGAAACTAGTTATGAGATTGACCCAAGAACTGTCCCTCCCAATGTAGGCATTCCAAGAGTAGTGGGGACTTGGGGTAGGCACATCCTTGAAACTGTAGATGCGGTTGTGGAAGAAGCTACTTTTAAAGAGAAGCTGCTGTTCCTGATGCAACAGGAAGGGAAGTCATTGAGTGATAAGAAATATCTCCTTGAACCAGAACAGTGTCCTAATGTTGATATAAATATGTTGAATACGTGAAAGAATAAATATGAACTTAGTAAATGCTATTTACCATCTGGTTGATAAGTGTAAACAGGGGCCTAGTGTTACTCTTACTTAAAGGAAACTGAGAGTGTTCTCATGTGTGCAACCCCTTCCACCTGGGGAAGAGGATTATGATTCCTGGATGGAGCAGGCAGCTAAGATAATTAGTGAGTGGCGATATGCTGAGACTGTCAGGAGACAGCCATTGTGGAAAGTTTGAAAGAAACTGCTGTTGACATAATCAGATTTTTGAAGGTGAGTAGTCCAGCTTCAACTGCCGCTGACTAGCTCACTGCTTTTTATACTGCATATGGCAGTACAGAGAGTGAGTCAGACCTTATATGACATTTGGTATTACTTACCAAGAGCCAGGTGAGAAACACTCTGCTTTTTTTTACAGACTTGATAAGATTCTTCATCATATCTTTCTGAAAGGATGTGTTAAATTGGAAGACTTGAACAGAAAATGGATAGAGCAGACCATTAAAGGAGCTAACATGGAAGCAATTAGGCTTGGAGTGATTTACAGTTTGCACAATACACAAATTTTTTCTGAACTGCTTCGAGAAGTAAGGGAGGAAGAGAGCTGGATTGGTGCCAGAGATAGGCCCAAAGTTGGTGTGGCTGCTGCTACTGTACCTCAGGTAACTGCCTCAGAAGGAGGTAGATAGCTTGAAACGTGATGTGAAATAATTGTCAACTCAAGTGAGTAAACTACTGAAAATTGTCACTTCAGCTCCCATTCTAGAGTCATCTTCATAGAAAACTGTTCCTGTGGCATTTTCTGATGATAAGGGTAGGGATGTTGTTCCTAAGAAAGACCTTCTTACTTCAGTTAAGCCAGATATTACAAGTGTGGAGAAGATGGACATACCAGAAGAGAGTGCAAAAGTGAAGAAAACCTGAGGAAGGTTATTCAAAAGCTCTTTAAGCAGAGTCGCTCAGTGGGAAACTCACCAGACTCCTACTTGAAATGTGTTCCAACTATTTTCCTTCTGAAGGTCCATGTTCTTCTGATCTTCCTTATGGATTAGTATGTCCAACGTCTGAAGATCCTGTGCAAATAGAGGGGGTCTATGACAAAGCATTATTGGATAGTGTTTCACAGGTTAATATCTTGCACAGAAATTTCTACCATAATTATTTGGCCCATAAACCTGGAAATTTTGGGTTTAAACTCTCATAAATATCATTATGATGGTTACTTACCCATTTGTCTTGAATTTACGGAAGCTGTTGTTGGAGGACCTCAAACAGTTGATACTCTTGCTTTAGTTTGTCATGATCCAAGGCCGGACCAATCCTGGTTGGGACAAATACTTCTTTGATCAGACAGTTGTTCAATACTTGCAAGGAGAAGGCTGGAGAAAACTTCATGAGTATCTTGACTGTTCAACCGTTGGCTAAAGCAGCTTATGAGACTATTCAGGACTCAATTGGAGAGACTGCTTGTTCAGATAAACCTGGAGTGGTGTCATTTAGCTAGCACAAACCAATTACTTTGAGGTCAGGAGAAATTCATCAAATTCATGGAAAGCCAAAGTTTTGCAGTGAGTTGTTTGATAAGCATGTTCTAATTGATCAGGGAACTGATACCATGACTCCCGAAGAATTGGTGGTGAGGCCTGAATTACAACTTGCTTCAGCTGTGTCAAACCGAATGGTGACTGTGACTGCAAAGGACATCTACAGTAAGGAAGTAATTTTGAAGCATGGTACTCCTATTGCTCACATCTTTACAGTAGATGTAGTACCTCAGCTGACTGCCAGAAGTGGTGTGTCTATGCCAAATACTTTTTTGTCTCATGATTATTTTGACTTTGGTAACTCTCCATTCCCCAAGGAAGCTAAACAAAGTTTGTTTGAAAAGCTTATGGATAGGCTAGATGTTTTTCTGCTCAGGAATGGGATGTGGGAGGTTCCAAGTGTACTGATCATGATTATCAGATTATCAGATTCCACACATTTTAAGGAAAGGTCATGCCGATTAGCACCTAAAGATTTGGATGATGTACTAAAGCATTTGCTTGGACTTCAGAAATGTGGTATAATCTCAGAGTCCAAAAGCATTTATGATTCACCAATTGTAGTGGTATGGAAGAAATCTGGAAGTGTATCGCAGAACAATTTTGAGTAACGTGTTTCAGATCTGATTCCACTTACTGTTGCAGGGAAGTTGAGATACTAAAAGTGCACCAACAGTAATGAGTGACATTACCTATGTACTTGATATCTGTACCTGATATCTGTGACCTTTCTTTTGATATGATGGAACTGTTGATTCATGGTGATTCCTTGGATGCTTATTCAGTTAATTTCATTTTAGTACAATTGGTTTATGAATTGTTCAAAGGAACTGAAGAAAAGAGTTGATTCATGTCTAAGTGGTTCATTTATCCTGAATATCTTGAGATTCAAATTAACTTTATAATTTCCTAATTTAAGGTTAATTCCAAATTAGTGATTTTTCAGGAAGTATTCTGAATATCAAATAGAATAATAACTGAATATTGAAACCATTGGAGCAGGTTTCTTGTATATTGCAAGGTAAAGGTATTTTGGATTTGTGTTAACTAAAGAAGAAAGTCAGTAAATTCATGTCTCGTAAATGTGCAACTTCAATCCTTCGCTGTGATAGGTCATGAAGAACTACCAAAACTTATATAAAAAAAATCAAAAGCCACGAAATATATGTTAGATCCAATACCAACTAAGTTCTTAAAAGAGGTATTCCCTGTAATCTCAGAACCTCTTCTTAGCATTATTAGCTCCTTGCTATCCTTAGGACATGTCCCAAGAAACATTAAATCAAAAAATGTATTAAGAAGCCACAGCTTGATCCTGGAGAATTGGCTAATTATAGACTGATTTCAAATCACCCATTTATGTTGAAAATAATAGAAATTGTAGAGTCATCCCAACGATTCTTTTCTACAGAGAAATGGTATATATATATATATCAAATCACTTTATTGTCACACTACTGTGTACACGAGTGCAACAGTAGGTGAAAGTCTTGTGTGCAGTTCCGTGCAACATTGCAGTCATGACAGTGACGAGACATATACCAATTACAATAAACAACATATTTACACAACACAATTTACATAACAAATGTACACATACTTACACAACAATTTACATATCAAATGTACACAATACACACAATGTAGAATACACATACACTAGATAAGGGTATATAAATATATACACTAATTGAATTGGGGAGAATATATTGACAGAATGAAGATTAATAAAGTGCAGTGCTGATTGTTGATCATGAGAGATCAAGTGTTCAAAAGTCTTATTGCTTGGGGGAAGAAGCTGTCATGTAGTCGGGTGGTGCGGGTCCTGATGCTGCGATACCACCTGCCTGATGGAAGCAGTGAGAGCAGACCATAACTCGGGTGGCTGGAGTCTCTGATAATCCTCCGAGCTTTTTTCACACACCGACTGTTATATATATCCTGGAGGGAGGGAAGCTCACCTCCGATGATGTGTCTGGCAGTTCGTATCACCTTTTGCAGGTCTTTGCGGTTGTGGGCGGTGCTATTGCCGTACCAGGCGGTGATGCAGCCAGTCAGGATGCTCTCTACAGTACTAGTGTAGAACCGTGTGAGGATGTGGTGGTTCATTCCGAACTTCCTCAGCCGTCTCAGGAAGAAGAGGCGCTGGTGAGCCTTCTTCACAACGGCCTCAGTGTGGACGGACCATGTGAGTTCCTCAGTAATGTGGACACTGAGGAACTTGAAACTGCTGACTCTCTCCACCGGTGTTCCATTAATGGTGATGGAGCTGTGTTCTGTCTTTCTTCCTGAAGTCCACCACAAGCTCCTTGGTTTTACTGACGTTGAGGGAGAGGTTGTGCTCCTGACACCAGCGTGTCAGAGTGTGCACCTCCTCTCTGTAGGCTGTTTAATCATTGTCAGTGATCAGACCTACCACCGACGTATCGACAGCAAACTTAATGATGGCATTGGAGCTATGTGTTGCCACACAGTCATGTGTGTACAGGGAATACAGGAGTGGGCTGAGAACATATCCCTGCGGGGCTCCAGTGTTGAGGGTCAGTGATGAGGAGATGTTGCTGCCCATTCTAACCACCTGATGTCTGCCTGACAGGAAATCCAGGATCCAGCTGCACAGCGAGCTGTTTAAGCCCAGAGCCCGGAGTTTCTCATCAAGCTTGGGGGGGCACTATGGTGTTAAATGCTGAGCTGTAGTCTACAAACAGCATTCTCACATAGGTGTTCCTTTTTTCCAGGTGGGAGAGAGCAGTGTGTATTGTAGATGCAATGGCATCGTCAGTGGAGCGGTTGTTGCGGTAGGCAAACTGTAATGGGTCCAAAGAGGTGGGCAGAACAGAGCAGATGTAATCTCTGATCAACCTCTCAAAGCATTTGCTGATGATGGGGGTCAGAGCAACAGGACGCCAGTCATTTAAGCAAGTGATTTTAGATTGCTTCGGTACAGGCACAATGGTTGATGTTTTGAAGCATGTGGGGACTACAGACAGGGAGAGGGACAGGTTGAAAATGTCCGTAAAAACACCAGCCAGTTGGTTTGCGCACGCTCTGATGACGCGGCCCGGAATGCCATCTGGACCCGCGGCTTTGCGGATATTCACCCGTCGAAAGGATCGGGTTACATCCGCAACAGAGACGGAGAGTGAACCATCCTCTGTAGTATCGGCCACGAGTGCTTTCTCCGCGAGGGCGGTGTTGTTGTCCTCGAAACGAGCATAAAATGTATTAAGCTCGTCCGGGAGAGAGGCAGCGGTGTTCATGGCAGAGTTTTTATTCCGTTTGTAGTCCGTGATGATGTTAATTCCCTGCCACATACTTCTAGAGTCAGTGGTGTTGATCTGTCCTTCAATTTTGTGCCTGTACTGGCGTTTGGCTGCACTGATGGAGTTACGGAGGGCATAACTGGCTTGTTTACGCTCCTCCGCGTTCCCAGAATTAAAAGCGGTGGTCCGCGCAGTAAGTGCCGCACGAACATCGCCGTTAACCCAGGGTTTCTGGTTGGGGTAGATCCGTATTGTTTTTGTCGGAACAACGTCCTCTACACACTTCCTGATGAAACACGTTACGCTATCAGTGTAAACCTCGACGTCGTCATCGGAGGCGGATCGGAACATCTCCCAGTCCGCGTGATCAAAACAGTCCTGTAGCGCAGAGTCTGATTGGTCCGACCAGCACTGGATCGTTCTGAGGGCGGGTGCTTCCCGTTTTAGATTCTGCCTATAAGCGGGCAGAAGCAGAACGGAAGAGTGGTCGGATTTGCCAAATGGTGGGTGGGGGAGGGATTTGTAGCCATCCCGGAAAGGAGAATAGCAATGATCCAATACCCGGTCCCCTCGTGTGTTGAAGCTGATATGTTGGTGGTATTTTGGTGCTATTGTTTTAAAGTTGGCTTTGTTGAAGTCCCCGGCAACAATGAACGCGGCCTCAGGGTGCGCGGTTTCCTGCTGACCTATACTCCCATACAGTTCCTTGAGTGCCCGGTCTGTGTCGGCTTGTGGGGTGATGTACACAGCAGTGATAATGACCGCTGTGAATTCCCTCGGAAGCCAGAATGGTCGACACAGAAGCATGAGATATTCCAGATCAGGAGAGCAGAAAGACCTGATAAAATGTACATTCCTCTGATCACACCATGATTTGTTGATCATAAAACATACACCTCCACCTCTGCTTTTACCTGAAAGGTCTTTCGCTCTGTCCGCTCGGTGCACGGAGAAACCCGTGGGTTCGATGGCCGAGTCTGGAATCTCCGCGGACATCCAGGTTTCCGTAAGACAGATAACACAACAATCTCTCATCTCTCATTGAAAAGAGATCCGCGCTCTCATCTCGCAGAGCTTGTTGTCCAGAGACTGAACATTTGCCAGTAGTATACTGGGTAGTGGGGGTCGATTTGCGCGACGTCTTACTCTGAGAACACCGGCTCTTTTTCCTCTTTTCCTTCTGCGTTTCCACGGCCAGGCAGCCCAGACAAAGGGCTCCGCTGGCGTGTTTGTAAACCGCGGGTCGGCATTGAGGAATTTGAAGTCCGGTTTTCGGTGTGTGATTGCCGAACCAATGTCCAAAAGCGTTTGTCTGTCGTACACAATAAGGCAAACAACATCCAAGATAAAAAAACACAAAACTGTAAACAAAACAAACAATAAACTGCAGTGTTTTGACTGAGCCCGTGACACAGCAGCCATACTCGGCGCCACCTTGAGCTTTCTATATATATATATATATATATATATATATATATATATATATATATATATATATATATATATACATCCAGCCATCGTCAACAGCTTATCCTGTGTACAGGGTCGCGGGGGGCTGGAGCCTATCCCAGCTAACATTGGGCGAAAGGCGGGGTACACCCTGGACAGGTCGCCAGTTCATCGCAGGGCATATATATATATATATATATATATATATATATATATATATATGAATCATTTCAGTCAGGATTTAGGCCCCATCACAGTACTGCACATCAGAGTTACAAATGACTTGCTCTTATCATCTGATCTCAGCTACATTTCTCTTCTAGTGCTTTTAGATCTCAGTGCTGCCTTCAACACGATAGTTCACAACATTATCTTGAATAGGCTGGAGAATTATGTTGGCATTAGAGGACTTGCATTCGCATGTTTAGGTCCTATTTATCAGATCTCTACAACTTTGTTTGTTTAAACGAGGAATTGTAAAATCAAACAAAAGTTAAGTATGGAGAGCCTCAGGGATCAGTTTTAGTGCCTCTGCTTTTCTCCTTATATATGCTAGTCTTGGGAGATATTATCAGGAATCATGGAATAAGTTATCACTGTTATGCCAGCGATACTCAACTTTATATTTCTTCTAAACAAACGAAAATTCACAGCTCACCGAAGTGTATCAATGAAATCAAAGATTGGATGGCAAGAAATATTCTTCTACTCAATTCTAAAAATAAGCTGCTAAAATACAATTTGACTCATTGTCTTCTACAATGAAGAAATTATAATTATAAATAAATTATATTTTATACCAATCCGTCCTTTGAAAATCTAATATCAATGTTTGCAGAACAGCATTCTTCCATGTCAGAAATATTGCAAAGTTATGACACATGCTCTCTGTTGCTGATGCCGAAAAACGAATGCATGCGTTCATGACCTCAAGACTATATTATTGTTATGCATTACTGAGAGGATGTACTACAAGTTCAATAAATAAACTTCAATTTGTTCAGAATGCAGCTGCCAGAGTGTTGACTAGAACCAAGAAATATGATCTTATTAGCCCCATACTATTTTCATTACTGTCACAGTCTCGGTGAGTCCGCCGGTTTAATCCATTTGTGTTTACGTTCCCTTCATGTATTTCTACCATCACTCTACCATGACCCACACAAACCTACGAACGCACAACCCCATCAACCTAATAATGGCTTACTTATAGTTGTCTCTGCAGTGCAAAAAAATATTTTCAAGACAATAATTTTTGTCTTGTTTTCCAGTAAAAATATCTAAACATTTTTAAATCTGATTTATTTACTTGACAAGCAAACTAGCATAAGATTTTAAGTATTGTTTTGAGAGAAATCTATTTAAATAAAGTGAACTTTATACTTAAAACAAGAAGAAAAATCTGCCAATGGGGTATGAAAAATAAACAAAGGGAAAACACGTGTATTTTTTTCTTGTTTTAAGTATAAAGTTCACTTAATTTAATTAGATTTCTCTCAAAACAAGACTTAAAATCTTATGACAGTTTGCTTGTCAAGTAAATAAATCATATTTTAAGAATGTTTAGATATTTTTACTGGACAACAAGACAAAAATTCTTGTCTTGAAAATAATTTTTTGCAGTGTGCATATTCATTTAGAAAAAAAGAACACACCTATAAAGTATTTTGTTTTGGTAAGAAAGCAAGCACAAGATAAACAAGCTTTGATTTATATCAACTCAAAAACAGTGCTGTTGTGTGACTTAAAAACGCATTAACCTTATATTGGCACAAAGGGCAAATCTTAAGTGACAGCAAGAGAAAGATAAAGAGAGAGAGATGACTTGCTCTGAAAGGTTTCAGTGTGGCACTCAGAAGTGTGTTCTATCTCAGGATCATAGCTCATCATAAGCAAGATCTGAACTCACTCTGAGTCAAGTGTGTTTCTCTCCCTGCAGTCCAGACATGAATCCCGCTCTGGACCAGACAGAATAGACAACAGAAAAGACCCCAGGGCAGCTTTGTAACAGAGACAAAAAACAAAACAAAAAAAGGCTCTCTGTGTACACACAAAGATACATTCACACACACACACACACACACACACACGCTTCTGAGTCCCATTCCTGTTAATGATTGAGACTCATCTTGCATTATGTATTGCACAACAGGATCACTTTCCTCTGCAAATTTCATTAAACATGCAGTGACTCAGTGTTTCTGCTGATGTGGTGTGCTAGAGATGCAATCTGCATATCTGAACATCTAATGCAAAATTATTCAAGCATTTTGAAAGGTGAGAAAAAATATATACTTGGTTGTAGGTGGTTGTAAGTGGTGAAAATGTTATTGGACTGCAGTCACTGATAATTTCATTATTCGTTAAAATTCGTTAAATACATGAAAACATTCATAAGGATGCAAACGGTTTCATTATCCTCATTAAATGCACAGCTGCATTCATTTGACCTAATAAAACATGCTGTTGATCTTGCCTTTCCAATTCAGAGAACAAAATATGGTATGATGCTCTCATGGGACGTAGCTTCTTATGATAGAAGAGACAAAACCAACTGGGCCAGAAAATCTCTTCCGGTGTAGTCTTATCTTCTCAAGGTTATGTGTAAAGATAGCTCCGGTTACTGCCAGTGTATTGTTGCTGGATGTGGGTTAGTCTCGGGGTAAGTAAACCCTGTCATTAGAGACATGCTCAAAGTAGCCAAACAGATGGAAGCATTGTTAATTTAAACCCTGGGGAGTCTAGAGAACAGGCTTTGCTTTTTGTCTGCCTGGTCTCTAATCAGACCTCTCTGACACATTGTATGTATTTTTTGCTGGTTGGTCGTCTAGCATGTCAGCATTACTGCACTGAAACTTAATGAGATTTCATCTCCCATTGGAAATGGCCATGTTAAAAAAAGAAAAAGCAAAAACAATGGGAAGGGAACTGTAAACTGTTGGCTTACATTCAAGAAGAAGACATCATTCTTCTATGAAATATTTCTAAAATCAGTGGTGATAATTATAAAACAGTTCTAGCTATGGTTCTAGATGCTGATTGGGCAATCTGGTCTCAGAATCATGGTTCTATGCCCATATCTTTGCAGAATGATTTTGATGTGGCCTGTTTTTTTATGTATTGTGGCAGTTTGCTGGTGAAATAAACACTAGATTCTCAAGAAAACAATGACGTTTATTCACTTTCACACAAATCTTGAGTTATGCTGCAAAATATCAGTTCATATACACTTACTTTTTGCTCTGTTCAACCATATGACATCAAACGACTTTTACTACAGTGCTTGACTTGTGAGGCAATGCATTTTAATGCTTGCATTGCATTTACCAACTACATTTACAAGCTTTTTTGCGATAAAATTGTATGATAGCTCAGATAATAGAGTGTTGCACTGGAGATACAAAATACCAATGTAAAAGTCCCAAAGAGAACACATCTTATCACATGGCTTGTTGAGTGTGCTACCACGGAGACATATCACGTGTGGAGGCTTCACGCTATACCCTGTGGCCTCCACACACAACTCACCGTGCTTTTTTAACATTATTGGTAAGGTTTAGGTTCAAGGTTTAATGTAGAGAGGTAGGTTTTGTTGATTTAAAACTTGGTATTGTATTAATGGGAGAAATTGAACTTGCTTTTATAGCCACAAAGTGGACAGCTCTGAACTGCTGCAAAAACATTTATTGAACCATTATAATTTCACAAAAATGGTCATTTCATTTTCATGAGATCAGTCTGTGATTAGTCAATACAGTGTTCCAGTCATGCTTTGACACAAAACACCTGCTCACTATATCACTGCACAGTACCCACAAATGATCACTATTTTGTTGCATAGCACCATTCTGTTAAGTCAGGATTCTACATTATGGAAGAACAACATGCCCACCAATGTCCTAACCAGGCGTGATATGAAAATGTTCCAGAAAAAAGTGATTTTTCTGTCCAAAGAGTTGTGAGTGACACTCTGTGTTGGTCCAATGAGATTTCACAGTGGGCTGGGAAAGAAAGCACAATGCACCAGAAGTGGAAACCAAGCAAGCAATAGAATATAATATACAGTGTGTATATATATATATATATATATATATATATATATATATATATACCAAAACTTGGCCTTTTTTAGATGATCTGCATCTGATAGCTATGCATCTGCATTGTCTGAATTTCTGAGTGCACATTATGTTTTATAATAAAAAGGTAATAATGCCGTGAAGAAAATGTTCTTTTCATTTTAGACATCAGCCACCCTGCTCTATAAATATCAGTCTCAGCCAAAGAAAAATCCATATCGGTCAACCACTAAATTGTATTAGAATTAATATATCTCAGGCAGCAGGGCCTGGGTAGCTCAGCGAGTAAAGACACTGACTACCACCCCTGGAGTTGCGAGTTCGAATCCAAGACATGCTGAGTGACTCCAGTCAGGTCTCCTAAGCAACCAAATTGGCCTGGTTGCTAGGGAGGGTAGAGTCACATTGGGTAACTTCCTCATGGTCGCTATAATGTGGTTCTCGTTCTCGGTGGGGCGTGTGGTGAGTTGTGCGTGGATGCAACATGAAGCCTCCACACACGCTCTGTCTCCGCGGTAACACACTCAACAAGCACAAATTGAGGATTTGGAGCACATTGGGAACTGGGCATTTCAAAGGCAGCATGACATACACTAGGACTGCACATTTTAAGTGAATAAGGCCCATAATGCAAACACATAACCATTAAATGAGTCAGCATGGATAAATATGGGCTCTGTTCTCCTGCTCACCTTCAGAATGAATTTATCAGCATGACTGGTTCCCTGAAGAACCTTTAGGTTCTTTAGGCTATAGAAGGCTCTACAAAATAGTGTTTTCTATGGATCACTGTGAAAAATCCCTTTTTGGAAACCTTTTTTTTTTAAGAGTGTAGAAGGTCCTCTGCAGAGATCTGGTGCAGTTCATTTTAACCAAGAATCAAATCCTTTGGGAATGAGTATTGTATCTCTATCAAAAACATCACAGTATCATTCTGTAGTCTGCAAGAGATGTCACTACAGATGTCTGGTGTTTGAACTACAAGCGAGCTTAAAAAAGCAGATACATTTTAAAAATTGAAATTAACACCAAACACCCAGATCCAACTGAATAAATGTAAACAGTGATGGTTCTATCTTGTATGATGCCCTGGTCCCAAAAAGGGTAAAAGTGGGGTCAGTGTCGCTCAAGCCAAAATCCGCCACTGAATCAGAAATCGCTGAAATTCAAGTTGATTAATAGTTATCATTCAAATAGTCAGTTAATTCTTATTTCTTATTTTAGTTCTTAGTTCAAACATGCCCAAGACCTTAGATCTTCATTTCTGAAGCATTTCCATGGGTGCGTACTTGGTCTATAAAATTATATATAAAATAGACCAGTATCAGCACATGAGGAACAAGACAGTGACCTATTTTCAGCAGGCTGTGCTATTTTCTTGCACACCTGGGATGAAAATACAAGCCGGCATAAAGATTGCAGTTTTGTCTGTTTCTTTTTCCCCCTCTTTTTGTCTGTCAGTCGCTCTTTGTTATATCCTTGTTCAATCCATGCACTTTTGACCCACGTTTGGATACCTATGTTTTGAACAGCAGCGCTCTAGCATAAAACCGAAATGCAGTTACGCAGATGTGGACTTTGATTGCTCACAGAAGAAACATGAAGGTTTAATTCAGTTGGGTAATTGGCAATTATTTACCACAGACTTGACACTCCCCCACCGCTGGCTTTGACACATGTGTAGAACACATTAGAGTGAGGAACTCTCTCAAACGAGGCAGGAAAATGTGACAAGCTGCTTTGTTTCAGCTGTTATGTAAGAGTAGGGTGCTCTCGTGCTCATTAATGGTGGGTGGGTGAGTTAACAAGATCAGTGAGCAGATATACCTGATAGATATCAGGTATATCTGCTATATATATATATATATATATATATATATATATATATATATATATATATATATATATATTAGTATATTACACTTAATCTTGGGTTTGACTGTAACAGCAGGCTGTACTGGCTAACTGGTAGGTCTTAACAATTGTTCAGTATATATATATATATGATATATATATGATGGCATTGTCCCAATGCCATCATTTTCCAGCTATATATATATATATATATATATATAGCTGGAAAATGATGGCATTGGGACAATCCATTCTAACTAAAATTATCACAAGTGTTATTAAAGAAACAGAAAATGCTTATAATTTTTTTCAGATTATCTCAAGAGCTAAAGGGTCTTGGCCTAATATAATAAAAGCTTTGAGCAGATTAAAGCCACTACATGTGGTAAAAATTACTGAACATCCATCCAGAAGCAAGGAGCTTCACATTGAAATTCAGTCATTTTCCTGAGATGGGGGTAATGTTTTTTCCCAGCTGCACCTGACAGCAAGTCTTGGTTCTGTTTAATTTCTACATCTCCCATTTCAGTTCTGCACCGATTGTAATCAAAACAGATTTTAAATTCTTTGAGTGGGATTCAGAACTGCATCAAAACAATCATACGTAACAATCATTTGCAATGTTGCCTTTGTTGAGGCAATCAATCCAGAGATCCTGCTCTATATTAGCAAATACCTAATGTCTCTTTACATAAAAATGACTGCTCAACACACTGACCTCTCATTTTCACAAATAGCTGTCAAAAAATGATTTTCTCTTTACATGTATTCGTCGATAATGATCAATATATCTGATACGAAAGTAGGACTCATGAAAAGCTAGAAAATTAGGCATTTATTGATTTATTAAATGTGTCTTTTATGTAATTCTTCAAAGCCTGCAAATAGGACTCTAGTTCCTGTTATGTTCTGAGAAGAAATTAATGTAATATTGTTGTGTAATTTGATAAGTCATATTATTATTAAGATATGCATTTATTGACTCTTTCACGTTATTTATTTGTTGATGTATTTATTAATGCAAGTGATTTATCCATTTGGAATTATTTAATCAAAATCACTCATTAATGTATTCAGCTAATGATTACAGTAAAATCATTGTAATTTTTCAGCAATTTGTCATTTAAATTTAAAACAAAAGTACTTAATTGACACATATGCCTTGCTTGTTTCACTTAATTTTTTGGTTTATTTATATTAATGTATTTAAACAATTAACGAGGCTATAATTTTTTATAGGAAAAGATAAATGGTGTAAAAAAATAACTTCTTTGCTCTACTTTGTAGCACTATTGAGATTCTATAGCATTTTCAAAGGAAGTTCTTTTCAGAACCTTTAAAAAAGGGTGCAATATCCACCTGGGGGTGGAGCCTCCACTCTCCGCTGGGTGAAACCTGTCGTGACAGCGCATTCGCTGCCGTGTTGCAGTTGCCCGTGATGTGAGTGGTGCACAGCGACCTGTGTCGCTTCTGACTCCAAAGGTTAAAATCGCCATGGAGAATTATGTACGCTACTGTCACAGTGCTGTCTGAATGGATCAAGACGTGCTTGCCCTGAATCGGCAGGAGAAACCTCCGCAGGGCAAGGACTACAGCCAGTAACTCCAGAAGGTCCCAACGCAGCCGGGGCCCTATCCAGGAGCAAGCGGCAGCGTGCCTGTTGCACATTCGTGAGGCGCGCTGTCATTGAGACTGAGTCTAACTCCATGCCGAGAAAAGAGATGCTCTGAACCGGGGCAAGCTTGCTCTTTTCCCAATTGACCTGAAACCCTAGACGGCTGAGGTGTCTGAGCACCTGTTCCCTGTGAGCGCATAGTAACTCTCGAGAATGAGCTAGAATGAGCCAGTCAAATCAAATCACTTTATTGTCACACTACTGTGTACACGAGTGCAACAGTAGTTGAAAGTCTTGTGTGCAGTTCCGAGCAACATAGCAGTCATGACAGTGACGAGACATATACCAATTACAATAAACAACATATTTACACAACACAATTTACATAACAAATGTACACATAATTACACAACAATTTACATATCAAATGTACACATAATTACACAACATAGTACTGATATACAATGTACAGTAAACAATACACACAATATAGAATACACATACACTAGATAGGGTATATAAAAATATATATATATACATTAAGTGAATTGGGGAGAATATATTGACAGTCCAGTGTGTGATACCAGATGAGATTAATAAAGTGCAGTGCTGATTGTTGATCGTGAGAGATCATGTGTTCAAAAGTCTGATTGCTTGGGGGAAGAAGCTGTCATGTAGTCGGCTGGTGCGGGTCCTGATGCTGCGATACCGCCTGCCTGATGGAAGCAGTGAGAGCAGCCCATGACTCGGGTGGCTGGAGTCTCTGATGATCCTCCGAGCTTTTTTCACACACCGCCTGTTATAGATGTCCTGGAGGGAGGGAAGCTCACCTCCAATGATGTGTCTGGCAGTTCGTACCACCCTTTGCAGTTCTTTGTGGTTGTGGGAGGTGCTATTGCCGTACCAGGCAGTCGCCGAGGTAATTGAGTATGCGGATGCCCATTTCCCTCTGCGACCTTGGTGAAGATGCAAGGGGACAGGAACAGGCCGAAGGGGAGGACCTTGTACTGAAATGCCCGGCCGTCAAACACGAACCATAGGGAGGGTCGACTTCGAGGCAGAATAGAGAAGTGGAAGTACGCATCCTTCAGGTCTACCGCTGCAAACTAATCTGATGCTGAAGGCAGGTTAAAATATGTTTCGGTGTGAGCATTTTGGACGGGAGTTTGTGTAAAGTGCGGTTGAGAACTCACAAGTCCAAGATTGGCCGCAACCCACCACCTTTTTTGGGTACAATGAAGTAAGGGCTATAGAGACCCTTCTTCATTTTGGCTGGAGGGATAGGTTCTATCGCGTCCTTGGGTACCAGAGTTGTAATTTCTGCCCGTGAGGTGCTGGTGTTTTCGAAGTGGAGCGAATACCGCTGAAATGAGGCGAGGCATTGAGAAAGCAAGCCTTTTGAAGTCAGTGATGACGTCAACCAACAGGCCTTGGAGGGGAGTAGCGGACGACCGCACAAGGTGGCAGCGTTCTCTGGGCGCAGGTGGAAAGCAATCACCCTATCTACCATGGGGGACCTCCATGTACTCGTGGGCCACCCCACTGTCAAGGGTAGCAGATGAGCGAGGAGGTCGGATCTGGGTAGTAAAATGTGCCCTCCATGACCTTGTCAGCTCGTCATGCACTTCCAGGAAGAAAGGAACTGGGTATGAGCTGTGCCCTGACCCGAGGAACTGATCGACTAGCCGTGAGGGGTGAGGGGGGGGGGCGGGCGGAAGTTTTCAGTCCAGTCTCTCACTCACGGCGGCCCGGGGAAGCATAGTGGACATCCACGTGTCAGCCTCAGACTGGCCGAGTAGACCCGTAGGTGGCAGCCCAGACGAGTCAGACCATCAGTGCTCATGGAATGTCTCTCGTCCAATCAGATTCGAGGATCGGAACTAACTGTGGTATATAAGAAGATATCATACAGCTGGTACTTTACCTTGAAAGAAGCTGTCGAGTGAGCTCCTTCGGCTCATGCTTGTGAAGACGCCGCCTGTAGGTGCACAACACAACCAATCACAAATCCATTATTACATAACATAAGGTAAAAACAGGCATTTTTGAATAATGAATATTCTGTATAAGAATAAAATAATAGTTAAAAAACAAAAATAGCTGTTTTATCTGTTTCCATCTATTTAAATGCACAAAAATTAGGCTATTATATTAGTTTTAAACTCTACAGTTTAAAAGCACCATACCACACATAGGCTACTGTAGCAAAGTATGATATAATGCCATAAAAAAGAGCCAACGAAAAGATGGCCATTTAAAATTCAAAGCCTCATGAAGGTGACTCAACTCTGAAATGTGTTGCTTAAGTAGATCAAATAATAGAATTATGTGCATTTCGACCTGTCTTAATTACAGCTTTCAAAATATATTAAACAGGAAATCAGAGCAGGTCGGCCAATTGTAACAAACAAGTCATGGGGAAAAAACATAGGCCTCTTCAGCATTCTCATTAAAACCTTTGTGATATTATTCTGCAAATTATCTCCTTTATTTAAAAAAATCATAATAAAATTAGTTGCTTTCCATTGTCACATTCTTAACATGCTCTCATGCAACCAAAGAAACCCTGGAAGCCACATTTTCTGCAGTCCACAATGGGGGGAGAATTATAGCATTAAGTGCTCGGACAGAGGCTGTTTGTTTTATTACTGTAAATGTGTATCCTAGCAACCTGGCCTCTTATGTCTGCACCATTTGTACCTCAAAGTGGACAGTAAATGGAGTTAAGGTACATGGTCTTGTAACATTGAAAATAATAATGAAATAACATACGAAATAACAATGAAAATAGGCTGCCAATATTTAAAAAAGGATGTCTTTAATATCTACATTGTTGCTCTTAGACAGCAGTGTGAAAACTGAAAGCAAACGGTGACCTTAATTTAATGGAGCACTCAGTAACTTTTGTCCTTGTGTCATCTTGGACTTACACTGACACTTAACGGCTTGGATACAGCATCATTTCTAATCAAGTTTTCAGTTTCTGATGCCATTGTAGAAATGTAGTCAGCCTTGATGACTTTAATCAATGAGTAAAAGTGTCAAATAACGGGACAGTTACTGAGATTAAGCGATTATTCGGCTTGTCGTTTGATTCTAACATGGCAGCCCCCATGTGCAGATCCTCCCCAATGATGGGAATCTTCATTTAAAAGTGAGTGGTCATGATTTCCTACATATACTGCAAAATTACAATTTATGTCTTTAGGAGTTAAACTTTTTAATGAGGAAAACATTACTGAGTGCACATTTATGTCTCATTTATTTAACATTTATTATTCTCACGTCTCAAACAGATGCTGTCCACATTATTTTTATTGCTCTGTCAATATACCTATTTTTTGTAGAAAAAAAGATATATGGATATCATATCATATGGAATTTTAAAAGAAACATCTGGTTCCTGATATTTAAAAGAGCAAGCTCTGAGCAATTACAATTCCCTATGAGTAATGATGAGGATCATTTTATTCACATTCCTTGGCCAACATACTTTTTTTTGTAAAGTTAACAAGTTGTCTTTTTGTATTGAGTTTCAAAATGAACATTTGTAAATAAAAAATGTATAAAGAGTATTAAAAATAATTATGAAAAATATAAATATATAATTAAGTATATTATATTTTAATAATTAAACTGTGTCAATTTCTCAGTTTGAATATGAACAGGGCAAAATTAAACATTCCACAAAATAAAAAAGATTCACTCATAGGAAGCATCTTTAAATGCATGCATGCTTTGGCTAACCGTGTCTGTGGTACTCAAAACATCACCTGCTTATCTTTAAAACATCTGCTTGCAACAAATTCTTGCTGGAGGGCTCCCTGCAGCAATGAGATAGGAGTACAGATTGTGCACAGGAAGAATCTCCGCGGAGCCCAACAGAGTCTGAACTTGTCGTTCTGCAGCTCTCAGCTATTAAATTTACCCAGCAAACTGCAAAAGTTTCCAGTCAGCCTGGATGTCCATGATCTCACTTCAAACAACATCCTCCAAGGTATGCACAAGATTTGAGAAAAATGTTGCTGAAGCATTTTTTATATATTTATTAAAAAATTTTATGCAGATGAGTGCACCTTGCTTTTAGATATCCTCTCCCACATTTAAATTCATAATTACAAAAATGCAGCCAAGGAACACTAGGGCAGGGAATTCAATTTGGAGACCCCATGTGTGATCCTGGGGGTCAGGAGAGGATTGTGAGAAGAGAACTGAGTGTGGATTGAGGCTATGGAAGGAGAGAAAGTGCAATTAAGAGTTCTGGATGCCTTTTTCCCCCAGATATAATTCACTGCACTGCTTTCTCTCCTGCTCGCCTGATACACTGACATCTTAATCATGTGTTCCTCTGGAGGGGTCACAGTGGATTACTGCTCTGTTCAGTCTATTAACAGCAAGCTCCTGTGGACTAAATACAAAACAATAAACACAATTAACCTCCTCACTGACCCCTCTTATTCTTTTTGTCCTTTCTGGAGGTCTGTGTGATGGGAAAGACTTGTAATAGGTAAAATAAAACTTTTAAAAAATTTTCACTTAAAAATGTTATGATTTGCTTACCCTCATGTCATTCCAAACCTGCATGCTGTTATTTTTTTCTGTGATATACAAAAGGAGAAATTCCCCATATAAACTCTGAAATCTCATTCACATTCGAAAATGTTTGACTTCAAATGCCATTGGCTCTCCCATGTGTCATAGATAATAGGGGTTTGAATACATAGTATGGAGAATGAGATTTCAGAGCATATTTTCAATTAAATTTACGTCTGTTCCTCACACAAAGCTATTTCAAATTACTTCAAATGAATGGAATATAGTGCACAAGTCATAGAGACCAGGGGTTTTCAAGCTTTTTGATACATACAGTATAATATTCCCATTCCAAAGGGACCACTCACTAAGCACCAGTGGTGTGCACAGACCTCAGCAGGGATTTATTATTAGTAGTAGTATTTTTTATAGAGTAGCACTTATATATGCATTACTTATTCTTTACTTTTTGAGTATTTAAGCATGTTTCTTATATTATAAACATTATTGTTTTTCCATTATTTCCTTTTTGAGAAATAATAGCCTATTCTATTATATTCCTAACAAAAAGCACCACACTTTTTTTTTTTTTTTTTTTTTTTCCAGACATGGTCTGTGATAATCCCATGTTTTTGACATGTGTCATAGTAAAACCATGGTATTTCTTCATGGTATCTTGGAATAAACTATGACTATCTATTGGAGTACTGGTACTATCAGTACCATGGTATTACCCTGGAAACAGCACAGTGTATTTTTTTTAAATTATTATTATTATTATTATTTATTTTTTTGATGTAGGGCTCTAATCTTTTTCTTGTCTCATCACTCTTCACTTTTCTCATCTCTGCACCCTCACTTCATCATTTTATCTCTGCTGCTTCCATTCTGACCTCGTCACGTTTTTCTCAAATGTCCAAAAATGGTAATACCACAGATTTTTCTGATAGTGATTAGTCTACTAGTTTAAATAAAAGCCAAACTGGCTTTGCCTGAATCAGACAGCTCTTTCAGTAAATGGTAGTATTCTATAAAAGATGCATAAAATATCTATCACTGAAAAGGATGTGACCGCTGCCATTATAATTAATAAAGCTGTCTACACTGCAGGTGTGCCATGTGATGTAGAAATCGAGTATTAAACTGTTGATGAATTTACAACACAATACATAGAGTGGCCATTTGATTTGACCTGTGTTTGTTTGCATCTATAGTTGCATTGATGTGTCTTCGTAGTTCTGTGAGTACACATAGATAAACAAAAGCAATGCAAGCAATCATTTCTGGATTCTAAAGTATTTATGAAATTATTGGAACATCAAAATTAGTTCAATGTATGTCCAGTTACTTATTATTTATTATTAATTTGGCAGAAAATAAATTAGGAAATTACTGTATGTTTGCTTTTGAGTAACTTAAATAATAATAACCTACATAAACACGTTTTCTCATACTTTTGACGTTCCGTGCTGAAAACAAATAAACATCAAAATAATTAATAACACTCACCTCAATAACACAAAATTGGTGTCGTTTTAAAGACTTTACAATGCATACAGGCAATATAACTTCAACTTTTACCAGGTGCTTTTATATTTGTTGACAAATTAGAAGTGTTCCGTTTCCATAACTTGTGAAATATTATTATTTACTCTACACAAACTGTCAAATCATTGTGCCGAGTAGAAAACAACACATTATTTCACTCACATATTGTAATGAAGGCTCAGACTGATTAGGATCCATATGCGGCTTTATTGAATGAAAGCTGAGTCAAAGAGAGAGAGAGAAAGTCAGCGACTTAGCTTGTGACAGAGTTCGCTGTTGAAGAGGCTTCTGGACTGGACTGTTCACGAGATTCGTGGTCGGGGAGGCGTTATAATCGAGACAGGCAGCTAAGGTTCAAGGTCGGTCAGGCGTTTGGTCGGGGCAGGCAGCGGACAGAAGAATGGTCTGGTTCAGGCAAGGTTGGCTTCGACGGAATCAGAGAAACAGGTAAGAGATCGCTCAGAAATGCAGCTGTGGCAAACAAGTCTTCGCAGTGAGGGCACGGGGAAGCAAGGCTTTAATAGAGGGAGGTTGATGGGCAGCAGCTGTTGGGTAATTAGTGCGGGTCAGAATTCAGGTGAAATAGATCTTCGGTGAACGGTAATGGGAGCGTTCTCACTGATGTTCGTAACAGAGCCCCCCCCCCTGCGAGCGGCTCCTGAAGCGAGGATGCAGTCGGTGACGGGGTCTACCTCGAGGTCGTGGAGCTGGTCTGTCCGGATTGGCCTGGTGGAACTCTGTGATTAAGTTGGGATCGAGGATGTCGTCGCCTTCGACCCAGGATCTTTCCTCCGGCCGTAACCTTCCCAATCGACCAGGTACTGCAAGCGGCCCCGTATTCGCCTGGAGTCCAGCGGCCCCGTATTCGCCTGGAGTCCAGCAAGCACCGTACCGAGTATGCCTCTTCACCGTCAATGAGCATGGGTGGGGGGGTGGAGTTCGCGTCCTCTTCGGGCCGTGGGGCACCGGCCGGTCGCAGAAGGGATACATGAAAGGTAGGAGAGGGTAGTTGAAGACGAAAGGATACAGGATTGATCTGTTTTGTAATTTTGAAGGGTCCCACGTACCTGGGGCAGAGTTTCTTGCAGGGCATGCGGAGGCGGAGGTCCCGTGTCGAGAGCCATACCCACTGCCCGGGAGAGTAGTGGGTACTGGGACGACGATGGCGATCCGCTTGCTCCGTTGTTTGTCTAGTGGCTCGTTGGAGATGTACATGGGCCCTGTTCCACACGGCCTCGCTGCGTTGCAGCCAGCTGTCGACCGCAGGTACTTCCGAGGGTTCGCCTGACCAGGGGAACAGAGGAGGTTGGTAGCCTAGAATGCAGTGAAAAGGGGTGAGGTTAGTGGAGGGTTTGAGAATGGAGTTTTTGGTGTATTCAGCCCAGGGGAGATAGCAACTCCAGTCAGTTTGATTCTCGTGACAGTAAGTGCGTAGGAATTTGATGATTTCCTGGTTTAGGCATTCTGACTGTCCATTTGATTGGGGATGGTATCCTGAAGTGAGACTGATGTTGATATTGAGTTGGCGGAAGAAGGCTGCCCAGAGCCTGGAGGTGAACTGTGGTCCCCGGTCTGAGACTATATCCTCGGGGAGACCGTAGAAGCGGAAGACGTTCTGGAAGAGGAGTTCCGCGGTCTCGAGGGCGGTTGGGAGCTTGGGTAGAGGGATCAGGCGGCATCCCTTAGAAAACCGGTCTACGACGGTGAGGATGGTGGTGTTCCCCTGGGAGACTGGAAGGTCGGTCAAGAAGTCGATTGCTATGTGGGACCAGGGTCGTTGAGGTATGGGTAGTGGCAGGAGGAGACCCGTTGGTGCCTGTTGAGGGGATTTGGCCATGTTGCAGATTCTGCAGTTGCGAATGTAGGAGACCGCGTCACCTCGAAGTGTTTCCCACCAGAAACGGTTCCTTAATAGCCGAACCATGGAGGTGATGGCCGGAACTGGTCGAGCAGTGGACCCAGTGCAGTACTCGCTCCCGAAGGGCCGGGGGAACGAAAGTCCGGTTTGGCGGACAGTTGAGTGGAGGGAATTTGTAGAGTGGGCCTGAGTGATTTCGGACATAATGTCCCATTGGACGGGAGCGAGAAGGATTGTGGGTGAAATGATGGGCTCGGGGGCTGAGCTCTGGGGTGTCAGGTCATGTTGCCGGGAGAGGGAGTCTGCCTTGATGTTCTTCGACCCGGGCCGGTAAGTGATGGTGAAATTAAAGCGGGTGAAGAACAGAGCCCACCTAGCTTGTCGGGGATTGAGTCTTTTGGCCGAACGGAGGTATTCCAGGTTTCGGTGGTCAGTGAGGACTAGAAACGGGTGTCTCGCTCCCTCCAGCCAATGTCTCCACTCCTCGAAGGCCGCCTTCATGGCCAAAAGTTTGCGGTTACCCACGTCGTATTTGCACTCTGCAGGGGTGAGTTTCCGTGAATAGAATGCGCATGGGAATAATTTGGGGGGATTTCCCTGACGCTGGGAGAGTACGGCGCCGATGCCGGTATTGGAAGCATCAACTTCGACCACGAAAGGGATGCTGGGGTCTGGATGATGAAGAATAGGGGCCGAGGTAAAGCATTTCTTCAGGTGGTCGAACGCCTGGAGCGCGTCGGAGGGCCAGTGAAGTCTGGGTTGGGTGGTTTTGACCAAGGCAGTGAGGGGGGCGGCGACCGAACTGTAGTTCCGGATGAACCTCCGATAGAAGTTGGCAAAACCCAGGAAGCGCTGGAGTTCCTTGACCGTGTTGGGTCGTGGCCAGTCCAGGACGGCGCGCACCTTACCCTCGTCCATCTCGACCCCTTCTGGGCTGATGACGTAACCTAGGAAGGAGACGGATGTCAGATGGAACTCACACTTCTCTGCCTTGGCGTACAATTGGTGCTTGATGAGTCATTTCAGAACCTCCCGAACGTGGGTGACGTGCTCCTCCCGAGTGTTGGAGTAAATGAGGATGTCATCAATATAGATGATGAGGCACCGGTTGAGCATGTCCCTGAAGAGGTCATTGACGAAGGACTGGAAGACAGAGGGGCTGTTGGACAGGCCGAAGGGCATGACGCAGTATTCGTAGTGGCCACAGGTGGTAGAAAAGGCTGTCTTCCACTCGTCCCCCTCCCGGATGCGGATTAAATTATATGCATTACGCAGGTTGAGCTTGGTATAAATTTTGGCAGTTCTTAGTTGTTCTAGTGATGAGGGGACGAGAGAGAAAGGGTATCGGTACTTGACCGTCACGTCGTTTAAGCCGCGATAGTCGATACAAGGGCGCAGGGAGCCGTCCTTTTTGCCCACGAAGAAGAAGCCAGAGGAAGCTGGTGATGTGGACGGGCGGATGAAACCCTTAGTTAGTTCTTCCCTTATGTAGCGTTCCATGGCGTCCGATTCGGGCTGGGATAGGGGAAAAATCCTGCCCTTGGGAGGTGTGGCGCCGGGCAAAATTTCAATGGCGCAGTCGTTAAGGCGGTGAGGAGGCAGCTGTTGTGCCTTGGATCTGCTGAACGCTTCCCGGAGGTCGGAGTATTCTGATGGGATTCCACTGAGGTTGTCAGCCCCCTCCTGGACGCTTGTGGTTGCTAGGGTGGTCGAATCTTTCAGGCCCAAGCATCGGGAAGAGCAGTCTGGACTCCAATATGTGATTTCATCGTCCCGCCTGGAAATTTGTGGGTTGTGGGTGCGTAACCAGGGAAGACCAAGGATGAGCGGGTTGTGAGGGGAGTGAATGACGTAGAATCGGGTGCGCTCGGTGTGCAGCGCCCCTACCTGCAGGATGATATCAATGGTGGTGTGGTGGACTCGGCTGGTGCCCAGCGGACGTCCATCTAGCACGGCCACTGTTAAGGGAGGATCACAGAGAGACAAGGGGATTGAATGTTGCTGAGCAAAAACTTCATCAATGAAGTTCCCTGCTGCTCCCGAATCCAACAGCGCTCGTGTGTCAACGCTGTGGGTTTGGTGCGTGAGCCTAGCAGGCACTTCAAGGAGCTTGGTGGATGACGTAGACGAGATAAACAGACTCACCCCTTGCTGTCGTGACTGGGCTGGACGAACGGGACATTTAGCTCACAGGTGATCCGCCTGACCACAGTAGAGGCAGAGGTGTTTAGTGAGGCGGCGCTGGCGCTCCTCTTGGGTCAAGTGCGCCCGGCCCATCTGCATGGGTTCGCAGGTTTCACTGGGTGGAGGTGCTGGAAGGGAGGGGCCGGACCAACGGGCTGGTCGTCTGGCACGGAGGAGATTATCAATGCGAATGACCAGGGTTATGAACTGGTTGAGGGACGCGCCTTCATCGCGGCAGGCTAATTCAGATTGTAGCTCCTCCCTCAGCCCCTTGCGGAAGAAAAGCTTGAGTGTGCTCTCCACCCAGTCGGTTTGTGCAGCCAGGGTGCGGAAGGTCAACGCGTAATCCGCCGCTGTGCGGTTCCCTTGGCGGAGTGCCGCTAGTTGTTCTCCAGCGCTTCTACCGCCCTCGGGGTGGTCGAAAACCTCTTTGAAGGCGCGCAGGAAGGCGTCGAAGGAGGTTTGGGTCAGGCCCTGATTGGTCCAGACAGCAGTGGCCCACTCACGCGCCCTCCCGGTGAGCAAAGAGCAGACAAAGTGAATCTTGCTGTCATCAGTGGGGTAAAGGATTGATTGCTGGGACAGGAAGATGGAGCATTGCATAACAAACCCCTGGCACTGGGTAAGATCACCGTCGTATTTCTCTGGCAGCGCTAATCGAGGGGCGGCGGCGGCGGCTGCGCCGAGAATGGGCGGGGATGGCTTGGCTGGTTGAGGGTGCGAGCTGTGGTGCGGGCTGACGCAACTCCTGAACGGTCCTCATAAGCTCCTCCATTAAAGCGGTGAGACGGCCAAGCTGATGCTGGTGTGTGGCCAGTAGGTTTGCCTGCGCGGAGAGTTCCTCGGTCATTCGGGAGGCTGCCGCTGGATCGGTGAATGGCGAAGTCTTCTGTAATGAAGGCTCAGACTGATTAGGATCCATATGCGGCTTTATTGAATGAAAGCTGAGTCAAAGAGAGAGAGAAAGTCAGCGACTTAGCTTGTGACAGAGTTCGCTGTTGAAGAGGCTTCTGGACTGGACTGTTCACGAGATTCGTGGTCGGGCAGGTGTTATAATCGAGACAGGCGGCTAAGGTTCAAGGTCGGTCAGGCGTTTGGTCGGGGCAGGCAGCGGACAGAAGAATGGTCTGGTTCAGGCAAGGTTGGCTTCGACGGAATCAGAGAAACGGGTAAGAGATTGCTCAGAAATGCAGCCGTGGCAAACAAGACTTCGCAGTGAGGGCACGGGGAAGCAAGGCTTTAATAGAGGGAGGTTGATGGGCAGCAGCTGTTGGGTAATTAGTGCGGGTCAGAATTCAGGTGAAATAGATCTTCGGTGAACGGTAATGGGAGCGTTCTCACTGATGTTCGTAACACATATAAATATTAATATAAATTAATGTCCTGGAAAAAAAGCTTTTAGAGTTTAGATGCTGTAAATGGATATATTCTATCGTGTTTCGCTTGTAACTTCATGAAACACAAACAGAATAAAAAACAGCTGATGCTCCATGACATGACTTCGATGTTCTGGGACGAATTCAAAATGATATTTTTGCTCCCTCAATGGGTACTGATGTGGAAGGGGATGCCACTCGAAAAAGGAGAAGGGATGCCAAACAGAAGTGAGAAAATGAATGGGCCCATCCACAAGACGAAGGGCACATTCATACAGTAATTCAGTGTTCCTTTTAGAGTACCCACTTAGAGGGCTCTGCACTTTGGTGTGAGTAGGGCATAGGGAGGATCACTTGTGATTAGGATCTGCCCCAATCTGCTGTAGCTCTGTAAAAGACAGCAATGCTTAATTTTTTTAATGCTTTCTCAATTTACAAAGAAACCTTATAATAACACATTATTGCTGTTATTGTGAGATTATTATTTTCATTTAGTTTTATTTAACTATTTTAATTTAATTATTAATTTCTACTTTTTTTCTGGTTGACCAGAAGCGCAGCTTAAGATTTGTGAATGAAACAGTCCCTGCTGCCCCATTCTGTGAACGTCACAGCCAAGCACTTTATTAAGAACATTATGGTCCTAATAAAGTGCCTGAAGTGGTCTTGCCACATTGTTCAACGTGTTCTGCATTCTAAGATGCTATTCTGCTCACTACATTTGTACAGAGTGGTTATCTGGTTTAACATAGCCTTTCTGTCAGCTCGAACCAGTTTGGCCATTTTCTGCTGACCTCTCTCATCAACAAGGCATTTCCGTCCGCAGAACTGCTGCTCACTGGATGTTTTCTGGTTTTGGCACCATTCTGAGTAAACTCTTGAGAATGTTTTGCATGAAAATCCCAGGAGATCAGCAGTTACAGAAATAATCAAACCAGCCCGTCTGGCACCAACAATCATGCCACGGTCAAAACCATTGAGGTCACGTTTTTCCTCATTATGATGGTTGATATGAACATTAACTGAAGCTCCTGACCCGTATCTGTATGGTTTTATGCATTGCACTGTTGCCACATGATTGGCTGATTAGATAATCACATGAATATGTAGGTGTACATTTGGTCATAATAAAGTGTATATTTTCATGTATAAATACAGTGTGAGAAAAATGGAAGTCTTAATATTATAAAGACAATATGTTGCGTGTAAAATGATGAAAGTGCCTTTTTTATCATTATTGTAATAAATACAAATCTAATTATTAAAGGATTAACTGCAACATATTTACTGTGTATTGAATTGTCAATGCATCTTTTTTATCCACTATTATATTAAAATATTAAATATTAATTCAATTTGATTTCATAACCGATTCTCTATGTACTGTAGTTCCATTTACATTTACATTTATGCATTTGGCAGACGCTTTTATCCAAAGCGACTTACAGTGCACTTATTACAGGGACAATCCCCCCGGAGCAACCTGGAGTTAAGTGCCTTACTCAAGGACACAATAGTGGTAGCTGTGGGGATCGAACCAGCAACCTTCTGATTAACAGTTATAAGCTTTAGCCTACTACACCACCACCACTCCATGAAGTTCCTTCATGAAAACATTATCTAACCTAAAATAAAACCTTTTAGCTATTTATGACTAACTGCTCTGGAAGGAAGGGTGTAATGTATGAACTTTGACTCCACGGTTGCTGATATGCAGGTTCTGCTTTGGTTGTGAGGATGGCAAGGGGTGCTTTTCCCTCTCTCACTGGGATCTTGATGATTGGTCTATTTGGGAGTGTGTCCCAGGCACACAGAAATGAAGCTGACATTAATGCAGAGTGGAGGTGGCACAGAGGTGATTTACTTGCACTCTTTAAAGTGTCAGCAGCAGTATGTCGGCAATGCGCCTACCTCCTCCTCCTCCAGACATTAGACTGCCGTACTAGCCTGGGGGAGGATTTTGTATTAGGCTAATTCAACATGCCTCCTCTACATTTCATTCTTGTCGACCATTGTTGAGGATCAAGTTAAAAAATGTGTTTGAATGTGTGTGCATGATTGAACACTAATTTCTTCTGCCTTCTTTTTATCTTTAGGTTTTTGAAAACAGCGCTTCTGATCACTGAGATCTCCAAACAGGTCTTGTTCTCTCATTCCAGGTCAGCTCTTCTGTAATGTCATGAATTCTGCTGGCCAGATGTGAAGGCGGAATTTACTCTGTTCAGGTCTTCTCCAGTTCCCTACAGTGCAGGTCTCAATGGATTCATAGGTGAGGAGTTCACGTCCTGAGTTGATAAGACATTGAGTGGCTTTGTGGGAGGCTGCTTGAGCATTTTGAGCAGCTCTGATTCACAAGGATGATGGATTCAGACCAAGAAACATATGAAACTCCCCAATCGCCAAACACAGCCACCTGTAAGATGAAAGAGAGTATAAATGGCATGTGACTTTTCAGTGTAATTCTGATTCCAGTGTCATACTAGTACCACTTAACCATAATGTCTGTTCAAGGGGTCAAGGTTTGGCTGGTTAGCATGGGCTGCTACCATTAGATGCCATAACTAACATTCTCAAATACATCATCTTTTGCCATTAATGGGGTTACAAAATTATAGCACCCCTTAAAGGAAGGGGAGGAAATTTATTTTCTTAAATAGTTCTTTCACAAAACACTTTGCCTTACCTCGCAATATTTTGCGTTCCTTCACAATAAGTTTTCCATTCCCTCTGAATTATTTTGGGTTCTTTTGCAAAAGTTTTATCCATCCCAAAATTAACCAATTTTTAACTAGAGTAACCACCATTGAACTATAATATTCATGGTAAAACCCACTTATATATATATATACAGAACTGGATCACTGACACAACGATAAACTGTTAGCAGGAGGTGAAGCCACTAAAGTTTTCGAGCAGCCATCTTGGTGCGGGACTCTCCTGAACCCCCATACAGTGTTTTTTTGTTGATCTTATCTTTTAATATTCATATCCAAGTCCCCTCGACTGATGAAGTCTTGATTAAATATTTTAATCCTTTGGTAGAATATCTCTCAAACCCCACTGCTTTGGCTGTCTATCGGCCCCTAATGTCCTCATCCCTGCCCAGTTTTGAAGAGACTATTTTGACAGTTTTTGAATATTTTTTAATTTATTGTTTTTACAAAGTACTATTGCTGCCAATGTGGCAAGTTATAAAAACTATATGTGTAAGCTACTTATTAATATCTGGACCTTTGCTGGGAAGGAAATGTAGAGACCGGACATCTTGGAACTTTAAATGAGTACTCCTCAATTAAACTCCTCAATTAGACTTATGGTATGCAAACATTTTTGTGAGGGAACACAAAACTATTTCTCTCCTTGTCCTCTAAGGGGCTCTGAAAAACGTAGCCATGTGCAGCCCACTGATTAAATTATTTTAGAAGCAATATATAAATTGCAAATATTTACTTATTGTATATTACCCACCGTATTTTGCAATGCAGAAATAAGACAGTGATTACATTTGGCAAGAGTGAGAAAATTCTGTTGTCATTAGCCACAATGTAAATAACTAAGTATAATAATACCAGAATTTATAGGTATGGGGTTATAAACTATCACACAACCACAGAATGTACAGCAGAATAATATGCTAATGTTTGATAATTTCCCGGTAGCATTTATAGTATAAAAAGTAAGTAGATCATTCACTTGTTGCTGTGTGTTGTATTAAATATATAATAAAATCTAAAAAAGGGTTAAGATGCAGTATTTTAATGTCTCCAGGTAAACCTCCATTCAAATGTAATTGCATTACCTCAGATGATGCCTTTATTTATTTACATAGGTGATGTTTCAGATGCCATGCTAAATACGAGATCCACTTGCCTATTTACTGTACACTGAAAAGAAATATAGAATGTTCTCTAACAAGAAAGGAGAAAGTATTTATTATTTTGCCAATCTGAAACTAGGTGCAGTTTTGGTGCAATGAATGGTGAAGAAGCAATAAAAGTGCATTCTGAGTCAAGCTGCTTTCTGCTCTCTTTCTTCCACTCTCCTGGTTGTGTAAAGTTGGTGGTAGTCATGACCAACCCAACGACAGACAAAGCCGAGGACTGTCCATTTCAGCACCTTGATATCTCATTCATTGTTAGTCACAGTCTAGCACTTGTCTGCCTGTGCAAAAGTGTGTGATAAAACAATGGCAAAGAGTGATTAATAGTAAAACTAGATGTGCTCCGAACCAATGTGTTTATAAAAATAAGAAGGAATGATAATAATATAATGACATATATTGAATGTGACTGAACACCTAAAAAAATCAAATAAATAACAGCAGTACATGCAAAATGCATGCAGATCGGCAATAGTGGTGTGTGATTCATTGAAAGAATCATTTGAGTTGTTTTTTTTTTTAAATTTGATTCATTTGAACTGAACAAAAAGTCTGTCTCCACTGGGGTAGACATGAAACTGCTCATGTGAGTTAATTATTATTTTTTATTTTTTTTGACTAATTAAATTAATACGATTAGGCTTAAACATTATGAAAGCTGTGAAATAATCAAGTTATGTGCAATCAGTCTCCTGCCTTTCCAGGACACCTGTTCATATAAAAATCAATCACATTTTACATTTAACCATGGTATGATGTGTATGAATAATTACCAGCACTCATGAAAATGTCCAACAATATTTATTTTTATATTGTATGGTCTTTGCCGAAGCAAAACTAGTTTTCTGGTGGTTGCTAAAGTGTTATATTTGCTTTGTAGCACATTTATGCTACAGTATGTGGTAACTAGGGTTTTCTGGATTGTTGCTAGGGCATGCTATGCAGTTATCAAGGTGATCTCTGCTGTGTGTTTTGGCTCATTGCTACAGTATATGGTTGCCAGGTTGTTACTATAAACTATTGAAATCGTGATCATGCTTAGAGATTGCAATGGCAAGTTATACAGTGAAAATGAGTTAGAGTTTGGTTTGTTTTCACCCAAAACCAACTGAATTGGTTCAGAAGACATGGATTTAACTACTATAGTAGTATGGATAACTTAATGCTCCCTTAATGTGCTTTTTATGGCTTGAAATGTCTGGCCACCATTCGCTTGCATTGAATTGACTTACAGAGCTGAAATATTCTTCTAAAATATTTGTTTGCATTCTGCAGATGAAAGAAAGTCATACACATCTGGGATGGCATGAAGGCGAGTAAATAATGGGCACCAACAATCAAATAAGTTGCCATGGGTTTAATGAACTGTTCCGTAATTTATGCAATTTACCTGTACTTTTGATACTTAAGTACATTTAATATCCGTTAATTTAATACTTTAACTTGTTTTTTTCATGAGCTACTTTAACTTTTACTTGAGTCAATTTCCATGAAGCTAACTTTAATTTTACTCAAGTAATGACTAATGGATACTTTATACAACACTGGCAGCCTGCAATATAAAGCAGCATCATTTTCCATTTTTGTATTGCTAAAATTGCTATAAGTGGCTTACACCAGAAGCCATGCACATTCAAGTTTGAAAATGGTCATGCCCCACTGCACTGTAGTTAAGTAAACAAATTAGGTGGATGGTAGATGTGTTTGCCAGTGACTTAAATGCCAAATGCCATTGAGATACATAGTGGAAATACTAACAGATAGCTCTCACCAGTTATTATAGACTTCCATGATTCAAACACAAATCTTCCAATCGGCGATCAAAGTCTGTGAGATTAGATTATACAGCGTGTACATTTTCATGTTATTCTCGTTCTAATTCCACAAAAACTTAATGTCTGACCTACTTTGCAACCCATCCTAAGTTTTCTAAAACTGCATGTCACCAGTTTATCTCTGCAAAAAGCTTTAACAGACAGAAATTATTTCCGGTTGTGGAAGGGCTGTTATGAAGGATGACTCTGCATTTGTTTGATGAGCTTTAGCTTTAGCTCATCAGACATGCCTCACCAATCAGCCAATTAAAACCATCCAAACAGCTGGCTCATCCTGCCATTTAAATCCACCACATAAATAGGGTTGGAGATAGGAGTGATGTATGGTGCACAGTAATATAATAGCAATACCACAAAAAAGAAAGAAAGAACAACTGCACAAGCAGGATGTCCTCATATTTTTTCCTGATAATTTTTGGTTGCTAATGTTTCTAAACATCTTATAGTCTGTGCAACTAAATGTTCTGTTGTTTTATAGCCTATTTTATACCCCCTATTGTTATGATCCCATTTTAAAAGAATAGTACACCCAAAACTGAAAATTCTGTCACAATTTAGTCATTACAATGTCATTTCAAACCATTAAGCAGTTATTTTTTTAGTGGAACACAAATGGAGAATTTTTGAAGAATATTTATCCAGCTCTATTCCATTTGCTGACAGTTTATATTAATGAAGGCTGTCAAGTTTGTGACGACAAAAAAACTAAATAGTTTATATAACATATGTACTATATATTTAGAGTCTTTTGAAGCTTTATCAGTAAACAACACACAAAAAGCTGCTGGAGCTGGAGCTGCTTATAGGAGATTATTATTATTTTATTTTTTACAGTTCCTTTAAGATGGCAGACCCAAATCCAAATTAACCCCAGAATGCATATTTATGTCGAAAAAGACCTAGGCAAAATCTAGATGCTTATTCTTTTAAAACTACTTGTTTTTCAAGGAAAATGAATTGCAATTATAATATAATTATTTATTTACATTTTTAAATGGTTAATATACAATTTATATTAAATCATGAAGGGTTACACACATATTGAAAATGAATTAGGATTTTTGAAAAAAGGCTGTATAACAGAAATACTGTGGACAATTTCCATGTTTAGTCGTAAAAAAATTAAATGTCTCAACAACCCTACCCACACAAACATATACATATACTGTAAGTACAGTGGACTAGGATAAAATGTTCAATCAGTCAATCATTGTTTTGAGGAATGAAGGCTATGCAATGCTTAAAATTGCCAAAAAACTGAAGATGTCATACAATGGTGTACACTACAGTCTTCAAAGACAAAGGACAACTGGCCCTAACAAGGATAGAAATAGATGTGGAAGGCCAGGTGTACAACTAAACAAGAGGATAAGTACATCAGAGTTTCTTGTTTGAGAAACGCCTCTCATGTCCTCAGCTGACAGCTTCATTGAATTCTACCCTCTCAACACCAGTTTCATGTACAACGGTGAAATGACAGTGAAATATCATCTGAGTATCTGGACAAACTGACTGCTGGAATGCCAAGGATCTGCAAAGCTGTCATTGCTGCATTTGGAGGATTTTTTGAAGATAACTTTTTGAAGTAGTTTAAGAAGTATTTTTATTTTTATTTTTTCAAACTGTAATTGTAATTTTTCACATTATTAATGTCCGGATTATACATTTTTGAATGCCACTTTGGTGAATAAAAGTAGCAATTTCTTTCCATATGAGCAAAATCTGTACATTATTCCAAACTTTTGGCCTCCAGTGTGTATATATAAAAACTTGTCAAATGGCTACCTTATGTACTCTATATATTGATGTACGACACTATATTTCTATATCACTCTGTGTAGCTATATTTGTTGTTCAGAGTGATGAGGTGTACTAAATCAAGAATAGTTGCAGGTTCAACACATTAAGAAGCGGTCCAGCTGTAACATTTTGCCTTTGCTGTAAACTAGGCTACTAAACTCACACTGCATCCAAATATCCATACTTCCCTACCATATAGTATGCTAAAAACAGAATGCCATTGGAGTATGTCAGAATCCTCCGTATTCATAAAACAGTGAGTGAGAAATACCTGGATGACTTACTATTACCGACAAGATTCTGAAATGCATATCGACTGAACACTTTACACTTTGATCCCTTGGGAGCTGAGGTTACATCACATTCAAATTTTGGGATTTAAAAGAATGGTGATGAACTGTGAGCAAGGCAGCTCTTTTTGAAGTGTGGTAATATGGCGCCATTCTGTGAGGCATGCCGTCAGCTACCTGGCTTGTTCCTGACTCTGTCTGATTTAATAGGGTTATTTCTGTTTTAAGTCAATGTGCTGTACCATTTTTGGTGTATGATCGACAAACCCTTCTGCACATTCTATTTTCGACTGAAGGACTATTAAAGCAAGTGCAGAAAGGCTCACAGAAGGCTCCCCCTCCTCTATTGGCATCTGTACCTGTATGTCTTTGCCACCTCCTGTGCTCTCTTCCTGGGAGGACAGTCGGGGAGGTATAGCCGTTGAGCTCAAAGTTTTTCTGGTGACCAAAAGGGAGTTGACACCACGTTCGTGCTCTGGCACAAAAAAATGGATGGAACCTGCTTCATGTGGTGCCGTTCCCTGGAACCATCATATGTGTGGAATATTTTTCAGTGTTTTCAGATTCGACACCTCAACACCCTTTATATTGTTCAGCTCACTTTCGGCGTGGCAGCGTGGATAGATGATATCTCCGCTCACTGTGCCGGTCATCACAGTAGACTGAGGATCTGTGGAAGTTGAGGATTGCTTTGATTAATGCCAGATCTGTGGTAAATAAGACTTTTATACTAAATTACTATTTTGCCTTGCGTGATTTGGATTTTCTGTGTATCACTGAAACGTGACTTACAACAGGGGATTTGAGCCATTACTTAGAATTTATACCTCTTGACTGTAAAGTTTTTAATGCTCCTCGCTCGTCAGGTCAGGGAGGAGGGCTGGCGTAAATTTTTAAATACTATTTTAAATGTAAGTACCTAATATGGAATTAATATAGTGCAATTGGTATGTCAAGGCTTGACTACTGTAATTCTCTATATACAGAAATCAGCCAGTCATCTCTTTCTTGGTTGCAAATAGTACAAAATGCAGCTGCTAGACTTCTGGCTGGTGTAAGAAAACGTGAACACATCACCCCAGTTTTAGTCTCACTAAATTGGCTGCCAGTCCACCATAGAATTGATTTTAAAGTCCTGGTACATAAATCCTTAAATGGCTTAGCACCATTTTATCTTTTTGAACTCTTATCTGGGCATCACCCCTGGAGGTCTCTAAGATCTACAAACCAGATGTTACTATCAGTACCAAGGACTAGACTGAAATCAAGAGGAGACTGTGCGTTTGCTATAGCTGCACCTAAACTTTGGAATAGCCAAATCAAAGCTTAAAATCTGCTTTCTTTAATCAATGATGATTTCTTGTTACATGTTATACTTTATGTGATGTATTGTTTGTATTATGTTGTATATTATTTTTACAATGATATGTCAATTGTTCAACAGTGGTTGTTTTTAAATTGTGCTCTATAAATAAAATGTACATTTAAATAAAATAAAAAAAAATCGTCATATATTCAGGTCCCTGGTCAATAGTGGGTTATTGTAGTATGTCTGAAATCAGTTCATACTGATTCATACTACACATGTATACCTAAAGAACATACTGTTTTCTTGGCCGAGAAGTGCTTCACAGTACACAGGGTCAGGTTGCTTCATGGGGACTGTTCCTTGTGGTGAGTCAGCCAAACGCAAACCTGTGGCCCCTCTGCAACCAGCTCCACTCTGGAATAGATAAAAGTGGAGAGCACTAACTGGGCACACCTGTCTTCAGTCTTCACACAAGCTGCACATACTGTATGTATTTTCTCAGGAACTTTTTGAGTCTAAATAGAAGCACAACTTACAGTACATAATTTCAGAAGTACACCCAAATGATAATAGCCAAATCATACTATTCATGTGTTTCACTTGCTATAGTTTACTTCCACGTTGCTTCATCATCAAATAGCAACATCAAATGCAAATCAAGTCAATCATTGACGCATCAGCGCCACCTTGATTAACAAATTGCAGGTAATATATATATACAGGAATAGCAGCACCACATTGCAACCAGCACATAGGATGTCTGTAAAAGAAATATAAATGTACAAAGTCATTGTTTTGTCCAACAATTTTAATGAACTAATGTTCTCAACAATAAAGTAAGTAGGTCATTAATAAAGATCTATAAACAGGCTACTGAAAGTCTACTGAATGTTTGTTTACCAGATATAGCAAGTCAGTTGATAAGTCACTTATAGACAGTTCTGTAGGGGGACCATCAAAATAAAATTTTACCTTCTCAGCTAAAGCTTTAAGGGGCAGATTTATATTGCAACAGATAACCTTATTTGATGTGAAACCAATAGTGGTACACCAGAGATCCAGAAAGGCCCCTTCAGCCATTAAAAAAGTTTTGAGATTTATTAGTCTGTCCATGTAACAGTTCATTCTTACGGACAAGGAAGAGGCGAGAAACCGGCTTGACATATAACTTAAAGGTTTAATGGAAAACTCAAAAGACAAACACATAAGACGACGGACATGTCCGTGAACGATCTCTCTCTCTCCCATCGCCGTCCGTGAGTGGCCTTTATCCCTCTTGACGGCTTAATTAGCCTAATACGGGACCGGGCGTGCGTAATCACGCCCCGGTCCCGCCCTCCACCGTGCCACATTCCTCCCCCGTTCTTTCAGGCTGGGGACCCCCGGCCTGACGTACATCCCCTGGGGGGGGGGGGGCGCCTCCCGCGCGGTCTGCCGGCGGGTTGTCCCCATCAACCTGGACGAGGGAGGGGGCAAGGGGAGGGAAACAACAACAATTAAAAATGGGGGGGGAGGTTCCTGCACTGGTTCTCTGATACGCCGTAGCTTGTTCCTCAGCCACTCCTCCACCCTCTACCGAACGGCAGCCGCGCCTCTCCAGGCAGATCCGAGGCAGTCCTCCAGCCCCTGGCGGACGGAACGCCCCGGTCCCGCCCTCCACCGTGCCACATTCCACTAAATAAAGTAGTGTTGACCAGTTACCCTACAATAAGCTTTTCACAATATTTCCTCTAAAATTTCTTAAAACAGTGATGAAAATATTACTAAATGACAGTGTTAAAGTTTGTCAGATCCAACCTCTTTTAGTAGCCTGAGAAACCCATTCTGCATCTGTAAAGACAATACCAGCATATTACAGGAAAAGGATTACTTTAGCTGATGAACTCCCTGAACCTCAGCAATTGATGCTTCCTCAACCTAGGGCAAAGTCTTTTCCAACTGCAACATCTAGACAGACATGAAGTTTTATAGCAGCTCAATCTGACCCTTTGAAACCTCCATGGTCCCTTGGGAATAGCAAAAAATGGAGTTCACCAATGCAGCATTATGCACAAATGATAAATAAATAGATGGATTACAAATTTTAAACATTGATATCAAGTTTATACAACAGAATGGTGAGAACGTTTTCATTGATCTGTTGGAGAGACACTTCCATACACTCACTGAGCTCTTTATATGGTACACCTGTACACCAACTGTACTTATTCATGCAATTATCTAATCAGCAAATGGTGTGGCAGCAGTGTAATGCATAAAATCATGCAGATATGGTCAGGAACTTATTAATATCCACCATCAGAATGGGGAAAAATTTTTGTTTTCATTGATTTCAACAGTGGTATGGTTGTTGGTGCCAGACGGGCTGGTTTGAGTATTTCTGTAACTGCTGATCTCCTGGAATTTTCACGCACAACAGTCTCTAGAGTTTACTCAGAATGGTGCCAAAAACAAAAAACATCTTGTGAGCGGATGTTGTTGAGGATGGAAACGCCTTGTTGATGAGAGAGGTCAACAGAGAATGTCCAGACAGGTTCGAGCTTACAGAAAGGTTACGGTAACTCAGATAACCATTCTCTAAAATTGTGGTGAGGGGAATATTATCTTACAATGCACAACATGTCAAACCTTGAGGCGGATGGTATACAACAGCAGAAAACCACGTCGGGCACTTTGTTAGGACCATAGTGTTCCAAATAAAGTGCACAGTGAGTGTATGTTCTGCAGGTATTTCCTTTGCGGTTAAAAACACATTTTCTAAAACATCTTTTATCCTTCTCATTAAATTGACCAATTCATTTCACCTTTGAGAATGATTTGACTTTGAAGATGAGACGATATAATTGCCACAGTAACATCTGCTTACTAAAAAAAGGCTTATATTATTTGTCAAAAGAATAGAGTTCAAATTGAGTTTGGAACATAGAGAACTTCAGAGAGATGCAAACCAAATTCACTCAGAAAAAAAAACACCTTTCAAACTTATTTGTTTTTATGTAAATGATTAAGCATTGTGTGAACACAGTCACATCCTGTACAATATTTCTACCATCATATGGATGGCTGGATGGATGGCTGGCTGGCTGGCTGGCTGAATGGATGGATGGGTGGATGGATGGATGAATGGATAGATAGATGCAAAAGAGAAGCATTTTCACTAGTGGTCTCAGAATTTTGGATAACAATGTGTGAGAATACTTTGCACAAGCTTTAATAATTTTTTAAAATGTCTTGTTTTATGCAAAGTACCTGTCAACCTTGGGACAGTTTGGAGACAAGGTCACTTCATTGGGCTGAACCCTGTCTCGCAGAGCACTGAGCAGCTTCATAATAAGGTGTCCAGGTATTGCATTTTAGGCACCCCCATTACTTTCCTCTGCAAAAGTCTCCTCTGCTCTCCTTCTCTCTCTCTCTCTCTCTCTCTCTCTCTCTCTCTCTCTCTCTCTCTCTCTCTCTCTTTCTCTCACACACACACATGCACAGTCATGCACACATGTTGAAATTTCTACCATTGGGGGGACTTTCCATTTACTTTTTCCATTTTTATATTTTCATTTAGAGTTTCAATATACTGTTTAGTTTGTTTATACGGCCATTTTCCTGGTAGGGACGGCTGACTGGACACCACAATACAGGGAATTTCAGGTTATTTTCTGTGATCCTTACAATGTAGACAAAACTTGAAACACCCACACAAATGAAGACATTAGCTGGTTGTTTCCAAAAATGGTTCATTTAAGAGATGCTAAAAACATTTAGTTATTTTTTTTAATCTTCAAAAGTGTACAGCTGACATTTGGAGCAGGAAGAAAAGACTGAAAAACAACAAGAAAAATGAGAGAGACTGTTCCAGAGAACAATTAT
This sequence comes from Moxostoma hubbsi, assembly GCA_032164185.1. Taxonomy (NCBI): domain Eukaryota; kingdom Metazoa; phylum Chordata; class Actinopteri; order Cypriniformes; family Catostomidae; genus Moxostoma; species Moxostoma hubbsi. Next base: position 11,152,910 of record JAVLUX010000034.1, read on the forward strand.
TTAATTGTAGCATTTTTGCTACAATTTAGACCAAGAATAAGCATTGATCATATAAAAAAATTACAATGTATTTTGTTGCGTATAATAACCATTATAAACAAAGTAAATGTCTCGGCATGACTTGTTTAACTATATATAAGCACTTTTGGAACATAATTTGTCCAATCACATTAGAGGACTGGTATTATTGTATAATATGCACTGGTCAGCCACAACATTAAAACCACCTGCCTAATATTGTGTAGGTCCCCATCATACCACCAAAACAGCGCCAAACCGCATCTAAGAATTGCATTCTGAGATGATATTGTTCTCACAACAATTGTACAAAGTGGTTATCTGAGTTACCATAGACTTTGTCAGTTTGAACCAGTCTGGCCATTTTCTGTTGACCTCTCTCATCAACAAGGTGTTTCCATCTGCAGAACTGCCACTCACTGGATGTTTTTTTGTTTTTGGCAGGCTATGGGCCTGATATTTGTTTTAGCGTTTGAGAAAAGTCCATGTCTCCCAGACCTGCAAAACAAAGTCATCCTTTTGAGAGAAGCAACATTTGGCAGAGCCAGAGTCTCAGAGCTTACACTGAGTTGCTAAACTATTTTCATTGATGCCCTTGCTGAATCTGAATGACACCTTTCATTTCCCCCAGTGTTTGGAGGCAGAGCTGCGATTGAGTTGTTCACCTCCTCTCTAGTGACTTCTACCTTGCAAAATGTAGAGATCTTTACTACCAGAGAAAATTTGCACATCAAACACGCCATAGTTAACACTCGAGGGAGGACATCAAATCCTCTGTTGCTCGTTCTCGTGTTTGTTTGCGAGTTGATAGTCAAGCTGTTTTAGTCTGATGCTAAAAGTGAATGCATTATTAGCTGCATTACTAATGTGCTGTGGATATTTTCAGTTGCTGTTGAGCTTTGGCAAGTTGTTTCTGTGTTGATTTCAAAAGGACTCATTCAAGGCTGCAATAAAGCATCTGTCAAATGTTCCATCCAAAATACATTCCTTACTGATGGTTACCATGAAAAAAGTCCCTTAATTAAAAATGTTTCTGTCAAAAACCTTAAGGCATATTTAATGTAAAGGAATGTTCCAGGTTCAATACAACTTAAACTCAATCAACAGCATTTGTGGCCTAATGTTGATTACCACAACAAATACTTTATACTCAAAAGTCGCAGTTGCAGTAAGACACTTACAATGGAAGTGAACAGGGCCAGTCCATACATGTTAAAATTAAAACTATTTCAATAATATAGTCAAAAGATGTAAACATTATAGCCTATGTGTTAACGTGGAAAAAAGCGTTTTACCAGATCACAGGATTTACCAGGGTTATGTTGCCATTGCAATATTGGATATAACTGTACATACAATGTTATTTGAATGTTATTATGTATAATGCTTGCATCTTGTAACTATGCTTTTGAAACAGTGTGTATATTATTGTTAATGGACTGGCCCCATTCACTTCCATTGTAAGTGCCTTACTAGAACCATGATTCCCCGTCTGTCGCTCACTTCGACGTCGTGTCGAAGAAGCGACAGTAGGGGTCTCTCTTGAGCGCCGAAAGATGCCTCTGATCTATGAAAAAAGGCCAATGAGAGTTGGCGAACAGTATTTGCATACCCCGCCTCCGGATACGGATATAAAGGCGAGGGAAATACGCTCGTTCATTCAGTAATTTTCTTCGGAGCCGATGGTCGTGTGTATGCAGTCAGCTGCGAATGACACAACTGATCCTGCTTCTGATCCTCTGACGCTCTGCTTTGCTGTTGGATTTACAGCGCACTACAGCGGCTTTTCTCTTCACTGCCGGCGTGCAGTTTGCCCCTGGGCGCTTCGACAGCGCAGAGTTAAAAGAGTTGAAAGAGTGATTTTCTCTGTAAAAGAGTTTATTTCTCTGAAAGAGCATTACACAGCTGCGTTGAACGTCCTTTTCAGGACGCGTCTTTATAAAGATGTAATTTCCGCCCCTGTGTAGTTTCTGGATGCGGTGATTTCTCCCCACCTCTCTCGGTCGTAAAAAGCTGTCTTGCATACCTGGGCTGCGATCACACACAGGCAGCATTTTATGAATGGTTCATGTTCTCAGTGCGAGAACATAGCCATGGCAACATTGCGGTCGTGTGGCTTGAGCATTCTCTCCAATGGTTCATCTTCTCAGTGTGAGAACATGGCCGTTATAGCATTGTGGTCGCACGGCTTTCTTTTGTAATGAGAGAAAGCCACTCCAGCCGCCCCCCGCGCTCCGCCTTCTTCCTACGGGATCGGCGCAGGCGCCGCGGGCGATGAAGGCGATTTGGGGACTATGACGGGGTCTGTTCACCGGGTAAACCCCCTCGAACCGCCCGCCTCCCCGGCACGCTTGCTTGCTTCAGAATTGGATGACATCACCGCTGCATCGGAGAGCGTTACAGCGGCATTGGATGCTGATCGCTCGCCTGGGCCGCCACCTTCGGGTCTGTAGGGACTGCGCTGGAAGACCAACCGCGCCCCCGGGCCACGGAGGTCAGAAGCGCCGGCACTCGAACAGGCGATGGCCAGAGGTTGGACGCGTGGCTTTCACTTCCCAAACCGTCTCGCTGGCTGGCCCGGATCATCCGACTCGGTTACGCAATTCAGTTTGCCAGGCCCCCGCCCCCCCTTCATGGGCGTCCGCTTTTCCGCAGTATACGGCGAACATGCCCAGTCCCTGCGCGCGGAAATCGCGACTCTTCTGGCCAAAGACACGATAGGGCCTGTCCCTCCAACCGAGATAAAGGAGGGTTTCTACAGCCCTTACCTCATCGTACCCAAGAAAGGTGGCGGCTTACAACCAATCTTGGACTTGCGAGTTTTCAACCAAGCGTTACACAAACTCCCGTTCAAAATGCTCACGCTTAACCTGCGTCCGGCATCTAGATTGGTTCGCAGCGGTAGACCTGAAGGACGCGTACTTCCACGTCTCCATCCTGCCCCGACACCGCCCCTACCTGCGGTTTGCGTTCGGGGGCCAGGCGTATCAGTACAAAGTCCTCCCCTTCGGCCTGTCTCTGTCCCCTCGCGTCTTCCCGAAAGTCGCAGAGGCAGCTCTTGCCCCGCTCCAAGAAGCCGGCATCCGCATACTCAACTACCTCGATGACCGGCTCATTCTGGCCCACTCGCGAGAGTTACTATGCGCCCACAGAGACCAGGTGCTCAGGCACCTCAGCCGCCTGGGGCTTCAGGTCAACTGGGAAAAGAGCAAGCTCACTCCAGTTCAGAGCATCTCTTTTTCTCGGGATGGAGTTAGACTCGGTCTCAATGTCGGCACGTCTCACCAACGAGCGTGCCCAGTCAGTGTTGAACTGCCTCGCCGCCTTCAGGCCAGGCACAGCGGTCCCCTTAAAACTTTTCCAGAGGCTCCTGGGGCATATGGCGTCCTCCGCGGCGGTCGCGCCGCTGGGGTTGATGCATATGAGACCGCTCCAACACCGGCTCCAGACCCGAGTCCCGAGACGAGCATGGCGCCACGGCATGCACCGGGTACCAATCACCCCCGCCTGCCATCAGACATTCAACCCCTGGACAGACCTCTGTTTCTTACGGGCTGGAGTGCCCCTACAGCAGGTGTCCAGACGCGTCCTGGTCACGACCGACGCCTCCAGATTGGGTTGGGGCGCCGTTTGCAACGGGCACGCAGCCTCAGGCCATTGGAAAGGGGCCCAGCTGCGTTGGCATATCAACTGCCTCGAGTTGTTGACCGTCCTTTTGGCCCTGCGGAAGTTTCTCCCACTAATTCGGGATGAATATATCCTAGTCAGGTCGGACAGCACCACTGCGGTCGCGTACATAAATCGCCAAGGTGGCGTACACTCCCGTCACATGTCACAACTCGCCCGTCGTCTCCTCCTTTGGAGCCAGCACCGACTCAAGTCGCTGCGTGCCACTCACATCCCCGGCAACCTCAATGTGATAGCGGACGCGCTGTCATGACAACGCTTGCCTGGTGGAGAGTGGAGGCTTCACCCCCACTCGGTTCAGCTGATTTGGGAACGGTTCGGCAAGGCCCAGGTAGACCCCTCTGCCTCCCGAGAGACCTCCCACTGCCTGCTCTGGTACGCCCACTCAGAGGCTCCCCTCGGGGCAGATGCACTGGCACACAGCTGGCCGGTGGGGCTGCACAAGTACACATTCCCCCAGTGAGCCTTCTTGCACAGGTGCTGTGCAAGGTCAGGGAGGACGAGGAGCAAGTCACTCTCGTGGCTCCTTACTGGCCCACCCGGGCCTGGTTCTTGGACCTTGTACTCCTCGCGACAGCCCCTCCCTGGCAAATTCCCCTGAGGAAGGACCTTCTTTCTCAGGGACGGGGCACGCTCTGGCATCCGCACCCAGACCTTTGGAACCTCCACGTCTGGCCCCTGAACGGGATGCGGAAGATCTAGCTGGTCTACTACCCACGGTCGTAGCCACGATCAACCAAGCCAGAGCCCCTTCTACCAGGCAACTCTTCGCCCTGAAATGGCGTCTGTTCGTGAATTGGTGTTCTTCCCGGGCAGAAGACCCACAGAGGTGCGCAGTTAGGTCTGTGCTCCTGTTCCTACAGGAGGGGTTGGAGGGGGGGCTGTCCCTGTCCACCTTGAAGGTGTATGTTGCCGCTATCGCAGCTCACCACGACCCAGTAGACAGAAAGTCCCTGGGTAAGCACGACTTAATCGTCAGTTTCCTAAGAGGTGCCCGGAGGCTAAATCCCTCCCGGCGAAACCAGTTCCCCTCCTGGGATCTCTCGGTGGCCCTCACCGGTCTTCAGAGATCCCCCTCCGAGCCGTTAGAATCAGTTGGCTCAGGGTCCTCTCTTCAAAAGACGGCCCTGCTGATTGCGCTCGCTTCCATCAAGAGGGTCGGGGACCAGCATTCTCTACTAACGACACTTGCCTGGAGTTCGGTCCGGCAGACACACATGTGATCCTAAGACCTCGACCGGGCTATGTGCCCAAGGTTCCTACCACGCCCTCCAGAAGATCAGGTAGTGAACCTACAAGCGCTGCCCCAGGAGGAGGCAGACCCAGCCCCCTCACTGCTTTGTCCGGTACGTGCTTTGCGTGCCTACCTGGAACGTACCCAGAGCTTCAGACGCTCTGAGCAGCTCTTTGCCTGCTTTGGGCGACAGCAGAAAGGGAACGCTGTCTCCAAACAGAGGCTGTCCCACTGGGTAGTGGACACCATTCAGTTGGCCCATCACACCCAGGCCGTGCCCCCCCCTAAAAGAAAAAGCGGGTCCGAGCCCACTCCACCAGGAGTGTGGCGTCCTTTGGGCACTGGCCAGGGGCGCCTCCCTAGCAGACATTTGCAGAGCTGCGGGCTGGGCAACACCTAACACCCTTGGAGATCTTACAATCTCAGGGTTGAGTCAGTCTCGTCCCGTGTTTTCTCAGGTCCGAGCCCGTAGAACTCGGTACATGTCGACGATCTGACCGGGTGAATCGTTTGTTCCAGCGCCGTTTCCCTCAGTCGAGGTAAAACAGTGCGCCTTCTTTCCCAGAGGACCTAGTTCCTGGTTGATTCCTCCCTAGCCCTTCGGGCCCGCAGCAGTTCAGCGGAGGAACTTGCTGGTCCAGTCCACTACGGGTACGCCAGGCTACCCCTACTGGAATAGGTGCTCCACAGATCAGGCCTCCTACGGGACTCCTCCTGTGTGTACTTCCGCGGTACGGTCACCTTACGAGCTGACCCACGTCTCCCTGAGGCAGTCTTTGGCTGCCCTCCGGTCGCCATGTTGTAGCAACTCCCCCCTCCTCGAGGTTGGATCTACCACCGCGCCATTCTTCCCACATGTGACCCAAGAGGCCATGTGATGTATTTTTCCACCTCTACCTCCCCTTTCAGGTGGGTGTGGCCTCCGCAGGGTCTTTCCCCCCTAAAAGAATAGGAATTCGGGATAAGACCCCCTTCCCTCGATGCGGTAAGGGCCCCGGCTGCTCTTGCTCTATGCCGAGAAAACATTGAGAGAAAAGTGGCCCAGCCAGGCTTGGCCCGTTCCCTAGTTGGGAGCGTCACCTTGTTCCCCCCTAGGGTAACCAAAAGGATTCTGAAGCTTTTTCGGGGCATTGGGGAAGAGTACGTGCAGCCTGAGCACAGTTGGTCGCTTGTGCACGTAGAAATACCTGCCCGCTTCTGGGCTCAGCGCATGGCGAGTTTTGAAGTGGACCCCTAGTGTCGCTTCTTCGACACGACATCGAAGTGAGCGACAGACGGGGAACGTCTCGGTTACGTATGTAACCTCCGTTCCCTGATGGAGGGAACGAGACGTCGTGTCTTCCCGGCCACGTCGCTGAGCTGAGCCGCTGAGGTGCCCGGAACACTCCCGGCTCCTCAGAAAAATCCTGAATGAACGAGCGTATTTCCCTCGCCTTTATATCCGTATCCGGAGGCGGGGTATGCAAATACTGTTCGCCAACTCTCATTGGCCTTTTTTCATAGATCAGAGGCATATTTTGGCGCTCAAGAGAGACCCCTAGTGTCGCTTCTTCGACACGACATCTCGTTCCCTCCATCAGGGAACGGAGGTTACATACGTAACCGAGACGTTTTTGTGGTTACGCAACTTTTATTTTAAATAAACAAAGGATGAGTCAAAATATTTTTTGTGGCAATCAACATTATGCCACACTTGTACTGAATCTCGAACATTCCAATTAATTCCTTGAAGTAGGTCTTTGACCAAAATGTTACTGCGTGCAGTGTAAAAGATTTTTCTCTTTTTTTTTCCATTGTATGGACTGTGTCCTACGCACCTGCCCATAATGACCTAGGTGTGCAAGGGTTGTTTATTTACAGTATTACTGATGCTGACCTAAGATAACTTAAATTAAAAACAATTATTTGCTTAGACAGAGCATATGCCTATGTGTTTGCATTGAATGTTTTCTGAATGATTTCACATAGTCTCTAAGAACAACTTTCAAGACTGACCCATTATGTCCTTCTTAATACACCAACAACACAACCTCATCATGTGTGACAGGACTGTTGCTCCCTCAACCCAACACTGCTTCCCTTCATAAATAATTAAAGATCTAATGTGTGATATTTTTAAAGGTCAGCAGCACAACAAAGAGACAAAAAAATGCCAGTTCCCCCTTTTTTTCCCCCGGCAACATTTTTACTTTGGCTAATCACTCTAGCTTGTTTTTTTGAACCTCTTGAGATGGACGGACTCCAGCAACTATGAGGTGTCAAGAATGACCTACAGTTTATTTCTTGAAGCTTTGTAGATAACGGTGGAAAGCTCTCATTAAAATGTTTGGTGTACTCTGTCAGCACACCCCAAACCCTCAGTTCAGCTAAATGCTAAAGAGCAAAGGTCAATGAAACATGCATGCCAACTGGAATATCTAAATGCATTATTTAAATTAATTTGAATATATGAACTAGCATAGCGCTTACCTTCATTGGTCTCCATGATGCATTATCTAAGGGTCCACAAATCTCCAGACACAGAAAAATCACCATTTAAAAACTCACTTTTGAAGGGGTAGTTCCCAGCATATTATTCCAAACCTGTGTTACATTCTTTCTTCTGTGGAACAGAAGGAGATATTTCTCAAGAATGACAGCCTTATTTTACATTCTTTTTGCTTTCATGAACAACATGAGGATAAATGATGACAGAAATTTCATTTTTGGGTGAACTATCCCTTTTGAAATGAAAGATGCCAGGAAAGACATTTCTAATCCTTGAGGTATTAACTACAATAGTATTATTCAAATCATGTATGCACTGACACGAAACATTCAGAGTTATTAAAAGTTAATCCTTGTGTATCATTTTAACACATGTGGTATTTTACTTGTGACAATCTGTGCTGTAATTAGACCAGTTATCACGTCTGAGTATCCGCAGGCCGAGTTATGTAAATTAATCTTACTGAATAAAATGTTTAGTGTGTTAGATATTTATTCATATGTATAAAGCTGACAGTGAGCTTAATTATTACAGCTAAATGTGAATATTTCTGTAAAAAATGGTTTTATCTCATTTCACCTTCTCGTCAGAAATGTCATAGTAAATACACTGAAGGGAAAGATTTCTTCAGCCTCAAAACACATCATTCTCCATTTCCTTTGTTCCTTGTATCACATCGGAGTAGAAGAAAGGAAAACTGGTTAACCAAAATAGTGTTACATCCTCGCATGTTTAAGAGTTCAAAGAGTTCATTTTCTCTGAAATTTCCTCTCTCGTGTCTTTTGTAATTTAAGTCAATTTATTTAGAAATAAAAAAAAAATTAGGAATTGCACATCTTATATTTGACTTTAATTTAGCTTTACCCAATGGCTCCAAACAGTACATAAAGGCAGCATAACAGTAATCCATAGGACTCCAGTGTTTTAATCCATGTCTTCTGAAGTGATCCAATTGGTTTTGGGTGAGAGCAGACAAAAATGTAACTCCTTATTCTCTAAAATCTTCAAGCTAGATTAGACTTTCTAGTGCCCTGTGCATGTGTCAAGCACTAGGAATTGTATTCAAGCTTGAAATCATGATTGTACCTAGAGACCGTAATGGCAAGATGTAGAGTAAAAAAGAAGTTAAATTTTGTGGTCTGTTTCTCATCCAAAATCGATTAGATATTTTAAGAAGACATGGATTAAACCACTGGAGTTGTATGGATTTATTTTATGCTGCCTTTATGTGTTTTTTGGAGCTTCAAAATTTTGGTCACCATTCACATGAATTGCATGGACTTACAGAGCTGAGATATTCTTCTAAAAGTATCTGTTTGTGTTCTACAAAAGAAAGAAAGTCATAAACATCTGGGAGGACATGAGGGTGTGTAAATTATGAGAACATTTTCATTTTTGCTATCCCTTTAAGATCTTTGTTTCTCTCTGCAAAGATGAGTCTACACCGTGGCTAAAATTAGCAACAGAGTGGTTAAACTTTGAGATTTGGTTCATGGCTTTAAGGTTCAAAACCTAGAGAGGAAAAGAGATTCAGCTTGAATATTGAAAAAAAAAAAATCTCTCCGGGTTGTGCCTTATCTCTGGCAACAGCAAAGCGATGCATGAGTAGGTAAACATTATGTTTTTTACATGTCTGTGAGTGTGTGAATATGCAAAAGCTCATCAATGTGTCCCACTAGCACCTCTTCTCATGTGTGACATCCTTTCTCTGCCCTCTCCTTGTGTTCTGCTGGCAGGGTTGATTATCCCGCTTGTCCTTTTAACCCTGCAACTTTGAGCTAGTGTCATCCCGGTTCTCCTATTAGTCTCTTTTTCTCATTAAACATTCATGATCTGCATTTCCATGCTAACAATGCACAAAGGTCACTGAAGAATGATAACTCTGAATGGTTATGATTTTTTCTGCATACATAAACTCCATGCTAGCGTTCTTTATTTCTGAAATACAATCTCTGCTTCCCACAAGCAGGGGCTGACTCGACATGCTTTCTCGTAGTACTGTGTTCATAAAAGTAGGAAAAACCATTGGGGTGCCACTTTGTTACTGAGCTATGACTGTCATAGGTTAACAAAAAGCAATTTCTGTTGGTAAAATAAAAATTAGATGGTTTCCATCTCCCATATGTGTTGGGATCCAATTTTAATATGTTTTTTGTCCTCTAGAAAGATTGTTGCTTCCTGCTACCTGCTGCATGGCAACATAAAGCAACTACAATAATTAGTTACTCATAAACGGTAATGTCTTTATTATATTTGTTATTTCTCCACATGTTGTTTATAAATTCTGTTACATTCCTCTGAGACAATCCAATGCTACATGGATGGTACAAGCTCAGAAATACCAGGTGAGAGCTATCTGATAGCATTCTTATTAATCTAAATGGCAGTTGTTCAGCTGGTGCATGTATTTCATATCTGTTTTGCCAACCGATGGAAGAGGGAAGTGTTCTTGAAACAGATTCTTTGCAACACTGTTTGGCAATGCTAGTGGCACAGAAATCGACAATTTTTATAGATTATGAGGCATTTCTGACTTATTATATCAGGGTTACTCTAATTATTTTGTGTACATTTATATAATGTGTGTTACATTACCTTGGTATTAATTTTAAAAAATATGCTGCTAATGGTGTGACTGAATTTGGTATATTTCTCTCTGTGGACTGCCATAATCCATTCCTCTCTGTTTCGTGAAAGTCATGAAAACTAAATATGGGACAATAAAAAAAAAGAGAAAAAAAAGAAAAAGATTTTCTGTAGTTCACTTTCACATTACCAACCCGGGAATGTGTAAAGGGCTAATAACGCACTTGCATTTATTTATTTTTTTATAAAACTTACCTTCAATTTGATGTGTCAAAACACTTACAGAAATGTATTAATGGTGGAAGGAGGTGGTGGATCAACATACCTGTAACTGCCTTTTTTCTCATCATTGGTCATGAAAGATCGGAGCTGTTTTTTGTCCAGTTGCCGCAATATACCCAATGCCTTCCGTTGTCTTGCTTGTCTAGTCATCGAGACTCCTAAGGGCTAAAGAAACAATTAGCCTGAGCAGCACTCCAGACACGGTTTCTACCAACAATCCAGATAGCATTCAGCCAATTACACACCTGCTGGACAAGATATGTAGACATGCTGAAGTGGTTACTTCATTGTTTTACTTGTTTAGGAAATGGAAATGAGTATCTTTCAAAAACACTTACCTGATGCCACTGGACTCAACACTGAGTGTTTCAAAGGCATCAAAGACACCCAGAGTCATTCATTGTGGACTCTGAATAATCCTTTCCCTTGAGTGCTGAATTTAGCCATTATAAAGCTATTAAAATTATAAAGAAACGATTAGCGACACAATCATCTATTTCACATTCTTTAAAATATACCCTTTTGTGTTCTGCAGCAGAAAGAAAGTCATGTGGATTTAGAACAACATGAGGGGGAGTAAATGATGACAAAATTTTCATTTTTGGGTGAACTATATTTTTTTACCAGCATTACCAGAAAAAATCATACTGGTCGACTAGCTTCACCAGTTAGACCAGCACTTAACCAGTAAACCAGCCTTGTGCATGGGTTTGCATGGTGGTTAAGCTGGTCTTTTCAGCAGGGATGTGTGAAGGTTATGAAGCAAAAACAGTGGAGACAATTTTCACTTTGCTGATACATTCATCATGGACCAATGACCTTAAAATGAGGGATGTTATTTGCTGCATCAAGTACTTTCAGTGTAGACACAAGTGCTGATATTCACTGCAGTGCTGAAGAGCTGTTAAGGCTAATGAACATATACTGCAGCACTAAAAAAGCTTTTAAACCATATTCATTTGTCCTGCCTTTGTTATGCAACCACTCGCAAAATGGATGTTAGAGGCAGTGAGCTGTTTTTTTTCTTTTTTAAATCACACAGTTTATTCAACACAGGACTCCACAGTGCTAATTTTCACTTGGTTATTTCCCACAGGATGCCACCAAGGGGTTTCAGGGTAATGCAGCACACAGAGGTCAGAATAGACTACATATAGTAACTGTAGCAAACACTCATCTGGGATGACTTGTTGTGTCAAGCCTCATGTTATCAGTGCTCTTAGAAGTCCATGGGCTGATTGCTTTCAATTTATAATAAAAACTATTAAAAGACATGTTTAACAATGACTACGTTTCAAGTGACGTTTGTGTAAAAATCCACAGCCTATTCTAGCCATGATTTGTGTGTCACTTGATCAATATTATTAACAATACTTACATTATCTACAATTTAACAGAGTGTAAATCCAGATTCTGACGAGAACCACATTTTCTATGCATATAAAAGGAGCGTGTCACAAGAGATATGCCTGACATTTAACAAGGAGGTTAATGCACAAAAGAACGCAAGTCCACATTTTTATTCTTCTAATTCATTGCATACAGTCCATTAACTCTTCCAAATTGTTATGAATGTGCTGCTGTGTCTCTTTTGGAAGACTAAATGCTAGGTAGGGTGTCCTTTGAAGGCTGCATTATACATTATACCTCCTTTAAACAAATCTCGTTTAAACGAGACGGCCTTCGTAGGACAAACAGAAATGGAACATAACATGGTTGCTATGACAGCACGCCACTCTTTAACAAGAGCAAGTGCTTTGAGAAGTGAACAAAGTCCCTCTGGAAAGGAATGTATGAGGTACATTTTAGGAGTGTTATAATGATTTTACAGGTGTGCTTTTAGTCTAATAATTTATTTTAATTGTGTATTAATATAAATATACATATTATATACTCTGCACCCATCTACTGAGGTACTTCAACTTGGGAATGAACATTCCTTGCATTTGAAAATCATATTTACGGGCCAATTGGCGTCATTATTTTAGTCATTTCCGTTGAAACAAAGAATTGTGGTTTGTGAGTGCCCACGAAGGATACACCTCATGCATACTCCAAAAGTCCGAATTCCCATGAAAGAAGGTCGCATTTGAAGGCTCCATTCGAGGTGTCCTACTCGTTTTTATGAAACGAGACAGCCTCGATGACGTATGCGGCCGAGAAATGTGACATCCAGAGGACGCAGCCTTCCGAACAAGACACAGCCTTAATATACATCGCTGGTCATTTACAGTGAATGGACAATACGGTATAATAAAGGAGAAGAACCTCAGAATTCAATTGCACTTGACCCTGCCCTTTAGCGCTTTGTGTACACGATTTCACCAATCCCATTTGAGTCTGGACTTGTTGCTTGCACGAAAATACCAAAACTTCATGGCCATCCCCACTGACTTTCTGATTATGGTTTATGGCTTATGGAATTCTTAAAATAGGATCCATGGTGTGTGTTGGTGTGTGCTACAAGGTCCGCTTCTCTCCTTGTCAAGGGGAGTGCTAACCTACTTTCCTTTCATGGTGTTGATGGAGCATCTGATTCAAAATGAAAATGACGCTTGTCTATACACTATCTCCAACACCTCATCTCATGCAAGAGTTCTTTATGCACCCTGCAGTGTTTGGGGAGGAGACACAATCCTGTCGCTCAATCCAGTAACCCCAGGCTTTGAGACTGTCACCTGTCTCCCCGCACATCTCACCTCGGATGATCTGTCCAAACTGATTCCAGTTGAGTCCAGTTGAGTATCTGTCACAAGTGGCCTTTCCAACAATGAGCTCATGTAACGTGCAAAACAAACAGGCTTTTGCACTTGGGCTTTTAGCACTGTCTCTGCTGTAGAGCCAATAAGTTGACCTTGCTTGTTTGAACTTTGTGGGGAAGTTCATTTGTTGTCCTTGACACAAAACTATACATTTTTTGTGTAAAGGAATAGTTCAGTCAAAAATGAAAATATTGTCATTATTTACTCACCCTTATGTTGTACTTGTCAGAAGGCAATTTGTTGTACTTTTGATATTTTCTGCTGTCTTAAAGTAAAAGTAACCATTGAAAAGCATTTAATCACCTTCATGTTGTTCCAACCCCGAATGTCTTTCTTAATTTTGGGGAAACAAAATGTGTGTTTTTGAAGAATATCCTGGCCACTATTTTCCATAAAATAAAAGTGAATTACAACTTGGGCTGCCAAGCTCTAAAATGTATATAACAATAAATAAATGAATAAATAAATATTTAAAGGTATCATGAAAGTGGTCCATATGACTCATGCGCTAAAGTCTAAGTCTTCAGAAGTCAATCAAATTATGTTTTTCATAAATTCAGTTTCATGAAAGAAAAAATGTCATATCAGTTTGGAAAAATATGAAGTGTGTAAATAATGATTGTGAATTGTCCTGATGTGTACGTTTTGATTTCATGTATAGTGATTAATAATGAAAGTTTAAATTCTGAAGAAAAAAAGAAACAAAACAGAAAAGAAACCTCCACAAAACTCAACACATCAGTGTTTAAACACTTAAATAATGCTTATCTTATATAAAAGATAACTCTGATAGTCTGATATTGTGAAAAGTCTTAACTGTACTCATTTGCTATATTGATCAAATCTGATGCAGAGTACAGCAGGGCCATTAACGTCCCACACTTGGAGAGCTTTTCCTACATTGATTGTTCTGTGTAAGTCCCTGTCGGACTGATGCTACAGGAAACAATGCTTTGTAGGACAAAGATTTAATGAGACCTAGCCCTTCAGGGTCACCTACTGGCACTTGCTTTTGACCAGCACTGTTCCACTTGGATAAAGCTTGAATAAATATGAAATACTTCCAATGATCTTCAGTCCCTCACAACATAGATAATACAGAACTATTAATACACTTGTGTGGCAAAAAAATGAAAATTCTGCCATCATTTACTTAAACTTGTGTTGTTCTGAACCTGTATAAGTTTCTTTCTTCTGTGAAAAACAAAAGGATGTATTGTGCAGAATGGCAGCTTCAGTCATCACTCACTTTCATTGTATAGAAAAAAAGACATGACATGAACTGCCAGTTATAGTGATTATTCATGAATTTATCATATAAAGTACATCTATGTTAAGATTTTTATGTGCATTATGTAATGTAATTATATTTACAGTAGTATATGTATACTGTATATGCAGCATTCATATTGTGACAATAATTGGAAACATCATGTCCCTACTAGCATACTCAGTGATTTCAGCCTACTCTGTCTATTTCTGACATTTGTGAGATTTCCTGCTTTTCTTTCATTGTTTTCTCTTTCTAGCTGCATAACTCCCTTGATGTTTTTATGATGGCTGCGGAACAGAATTGGCCGTGCATTTTTTAAAACGTGTTCTATAAATTTATCATATCAATAAATACAAATTTATTGGTCACAAAATGTTCCTGACTGGTTCTGCTTATGCCTCCTATTTTAGATGTTAACAGGATTTCCATTAGCTTCAGGTAAAACGCATACAAAATGTTAATTATAGTAAAAACAGAAAAGGGAGCTTGGATGCAAATATTCAGTTGAAAGTGAGGGAATATGTAGTTGGATTGGAGACAGAGACGCTTCTGCATCAAGGACAGGTCTTACAGGCTTTTTTTTATCTTTATTTGTGATATAGTGCCCAAACACAACTCTTGGTATAACATGATGTCGAAACAGAGCCACTAAGATATTAGTGAAAAAAGTGATTCAGTTTTACATGGTTTACTTACTTATATAACAGACACTTCAGAAGGTTATTTTTCGCTGAGGAAATTGTTAGGAAAAAATCGTTGTGATTTTCTTTTCCACCTCTTTATTGAGATGACAAATGACAAGACAAACAAATGAAGCCTGGCTTTCAGTTAACATCTATGCTTCCAGAGAAAAAAGGTGTGAGAAGCCACTCTTATTTGGCCTTATGATTTGCTATCAAACAAACAAACCAAAAATATTTTACCATTTACATGTATTTCCTTGTTATTATTTTACCCTGTAAAGCCTGACATACGAAATAATTGTCAGAAAATTACAATATTTTGATATTAAACTGTTTTTAGTACCATTAGACAAACTATTTAAAAAATTATAAAAACATTTTATTTATTTATTTATTTTTAGGTATCACATTCGATACATTCAGCTTTAAAGGTCATTTTCCTCCTGAGGCCCAGCAATTATTTTTTTTGTAGGACATTTTTTTATTACATGCTAAGTGGTAAATCTCTGTGATATTTTATTTATTTTTAATTTTTTTTGTGGAGGGCATAAATTAAATTTAATGGTGATTGAGAGATATAACTCAAAAGCCTGTTGTATTATATTTGATACATGGATTTCAACTGGCTTTTTCAGTGAAAATATTATGCAAAATTTTAACCAAGCACAAGTTGCATATATTCAGCAAAAACTCTTTTTAAAATATCAGTAACAATATAATCATTACTATCACTTTTATTTTATTAAAATTAGCAAAATTTCAGATTTTAAAAAGAGTGCATGCGATACAAAAGTGATCATATGTAAAATATATATATAGGTCCTTTATATTATTCCATCAAGAAATGCCCTAAAACTTCTACCAGGCAGCAGCAGATATATAGTACATTGCAGACAAAAGGATTTTAATATTATTATTATATATTTTAATGATGCACATGCTTTAGAACACAGTGTTTCAAATGTGATACAGGCAGCATTACAGGCTTGAGGTGAAGTCGAGTGCCTGTAACCACTTCAGCTGTGACTATATTCATAATATTGCACAGCCTTGAGTGCCTCATTGCTTTTATAAAATGGTTACCACATAATAAAAATATCAAGGACAAATGTTCATTAAAATATATATATATTATTAAAATCATTAAATTTCATCCTTCCTCTGCAAAACAATTGTCCCAGACACTAAACAGTAAACTCAATACTGCTAGGCAACAAGAATAACTGTCAGTAATAGGTGCTACGGTGTGACACAAATAGAATTTGTGAAGAGGTCCGAACTGTGCATTATCATGAACAAAGCACGGTTGTTGACCAATTGCATTGAGGACCGGATATATCTGTTTTATAATGTACATTTTATCACAACCACTTGAAAACGCAGGTTATCCGATTTACTAAATCATATTAATTGTGATCTACACTACAAAATTGTGTTTCACTTCTAAACTTGTTTTCTTTTATTTTGATTAATGTAATTCACTAACATTTGCCTATTGATTAAATTATGTATGGTGAATGTGAACAAATCAAGTATATTCAACAACATGGGCAAGTGGATTTTGGCAGGGAATTGGTAGTTCCCAGCATGCTTTGCATGGGATTTGATGCAGAGAGTAAAAAAAGTGTTATTTTATGTAATTTTGATCAAGATGAGAAAATAGGGAGACTTTCTCACTTACTGCTTAGCATTTAGTTTGCTAAAGAATGCTTTTGATAGCTATAAGTAAACTAATTAGCATAATTGTACAACATAAATCAATAATGTGAAACTAAAGTATTATGTAAAACTAAGGAAATTAATCATTTTGAGACAACTTGTTCATTTGAAGATAACTTTATTCAATTGAGTTGAACTTATGTGAACAATTTATGTTTTCTGGTAAAGAATTATAAGCTAAACCAAGAGGAAAAATTATGTACATGATTAAATAATGTAAATTTAAGGCATATTTTAAGTGTATTGTCATTATTAAGAATTATCGGTTCTATTTGTTAATATTATGTATCATGAAATAACTATAAGCAATGTTTTATAACAGCGTTTATTAATCTTAGTACATTAGAGGTTAATTTGTTCTTTATTGGTTCATGTGAGTTCATTATGAATTATTTATGTTGACATACAGTATACAGCTTTTATTTAAAAATATACTAGTATATTTTGAAGTCAATATAAACCAAGATTATCAAGTGCTGTAAAAGTATTGTATTGTTCATTGATAGTTCATGTTAACTAACTATGTTATTAACTAATGTTTATTAAAACAACCTTATTGTTAAATGTTACCGAATTCTCATTTCTGTTGTGCGTATGTTCCAATGAATATGCAAAAACCACATTTGTTTGCAAAGTTGCTTAATTTAAAACTGTAATTCTTAAATAACCAGGATTCAGTTTTGTGATTTTTATTTCTCCTAAAAATAAATAGGCAAATATAAATAAATATCAAAGGGGTCAAAAAGTGCCCTCTACACCGTAGTGACCTGAAGTGGTTTTTGAAAAACTTTGTGAAGTTGAAATTCAAACTGTGATTACCTCAAAATATACAGTGTAAAAGAGCAAAAAGATGTAGGCCTTTAATCTAAAATAGTAATGCCAATTATTTATAGCATTTATAGAGTTATGATGTCTTGGGAGATACTTTTGTATTTGATGTTGGTGTGATTTTATAGATAGAACCATAATTGTCTACAGTATATTTAGAATGCATTTAAAATAATTGATTTAATTAAAGTACTTGAATGAAATGTGTTTTTAATCGTAAAAAAATTAATAAAAATAAAATAAATGCAAACATTTATGTACAAACAAATGCCCCCAAAATATTTTCAATAGGCAAGTACTGCCCATTGTGATGGACTGGCCAACTTTCCTAGGCTGTGTTTCCCAAAAGCATTGCAAGCTTAAGATGATCGTATAAGCTATTGGCACCAACGGTTTCTACGATCTTTTTAGGCTTAAGATGCTTATAGGAAATTCAGCCCAGGGTGTTTCCCTGCCTTCAGCCAGAGACAGCTGGGATAGGCTACAGCACTACCCCCGACCCTAGGACAAGCGGCTACAGAAGATGGATGGATGGATGGATGGATTGATGAAAATATTGGGCATTAATAAAACAGTTCATTTTGGCTGGAGCCAAATCTGGCATACCGGGCATTTTCCCAGTGGGCAGACGCACTTTGGGGCCGATCAGGGGTGGACTGGCCATCAGAAGAACCACTTGCTATGTTAAATCCCAGGACGATTTCTCTTCCCAGACCAGCTCTGGCTGGAGCCTAGGCATACTGGTTGGTGCAAGTGCTCTGTGTTGCACTGTGGTGCTTATGTGTAAGAAATACATCTCTCCCCTTAATTTCCGGTTCTTGCTCAACTGTCCCTGAAAATAAAGTGTCAAAAGCCCTTCAAAAAATGTATTTCGGACACTGTTGATGACCTTCATTTAGTTATTTCAGCAAAACCATCTCCTCTTCTTTCTCCAAACAATAACTGTCACACTTCTGACTGAGCAGCACTAAACTATTTCTCTATTGCATCCCCCTTAGAGACATCTTCCCGGAAGACTGAGACACAGATCTATCCTGTGGAGTCCCAACAGCCTCTGCAAACAGCCATCTATCTTCTGAAAGTCCTCTGTACGCTCTGCCTGCCAACAGCAATACATTACTACCAGACATTGAGGTGAGTTTCCCGGAGACTCTGAGTCTATGCATCACTAGCCTGATGGCAGGCACCATCACAGAAGTGCTGTTCCAGAGAAGGGCAGTCTTCCAATCCCAATATTTTATAGACTGCTGCAGCCTTAGATGGACTTCAGGAAGAGGCATCAGAGCTTGTCATCGCTCGCTAGACCCCAGCAGAGATGGAGTGTCATGTGGACCATGAAGCAAGCATGCAATCAAGACAAATAGTTCCTGATTTTAGTAAAAGGGATTTAGAGAGTGTGTGAGATGAGCTGTCAAACAAACCCATCAATCACTGATGGAGACGAGATTTGCTGTGCAATGTTGTAAAATGTGTTCAGACAAGGAATAAAGAAGTTCTTTTAGACTTAAGGAACTTAATCTCTGTATATTACACATTACAAATCTCTCTGTCAAAATATCAAGATAAAACTAAATTAGATAGCAATTCAATTGGTCAATCGATTCCTAAACATGATGTTTTAATGCAAGATTCAAACACTTTTACTTGTTAAAGAAGTTTAAGAAAAATCTATATTATCTCAATAGTATTTTCGTATATAAGTGTACGTGTCCATTTTTGTATGTTTGGGCAGACATTGATACATACAATAAAATAAAGTAGCTATAAAGTAAAATTAAGCAAATGGCATTTTCTTCAAATAATTTATTGTAAATACACAAAAATCATCAATCTATGAATTCCATTAAAAATGTATATATTTTTAAAGTTTATGTTATTTAAATTCTTAAAAGGTTTTATGTTTTAGAGACTGTCCATACGTATCAGTGTTTGTACAAAATGTAAAAAATGTATGTGCGCCAAAACTGCACTTTATGTATGAATGCCTATGATTTATAATAAGATTACATTGAGACAGAGGCAAAGTAAAGTTTTTGATCATTCTGTTTACTTTTAGCTTCATTGGCTTCCATCTTCTGACTCTGAGGAATGGGCTGAAAACCTTATCTGTACAGTAACAGACACAGGCATCAAAGCATGGCTGCCTTAACACAGACATAGCTAGCAATTTATCCAAACTGAGACTGACTTGCTGAAGCAGGTTAGAGAAAGATAAAACAGAATGCAAGGGAAAGAGGGGCGGAGAACATGCTGTTTGATTGACATCAAAAAGGCATGAGAAGCTTAGAGAGAGAGAGAACAGAGCGCTAGAAAACAGTAACAGGAAATACCTCAGGATATTGCCTGCAACTTTCATTAATCAAGGCAGTTTTTCTCCAATAATAAACACCTGCTTAATCATAATTGAGTCATGAGATGTGGAGATCTTAATTAGAGCTACCGGGGAGGAAACCGTGTCCAAGAGACTTTTCTGACCCTCTGACCATTTAAACAGTTGTGAGATGATACGCCCTCTATTAACTTCCACTCACATTTACCTCAATTGTTTCACATTTTCTATCTTGTTTTGTTCTGTTCCCTAGAATTCTTCCTTCTCCGTCGTCCTCATTATTCTACTCATAAGACTATATAGTTATTCTCCCCTATCCCTCCCCCATTTCCTTTTTTGAACCATCATTATAAGCAGTGATTCCCAACTGTTTCCTGTGGTTGCTTAAAGGAAGAGTTCAGTCAAAAATTAAAACTCTCTCATCTTTTACTCACCCTCATGCCATCCCAGATATGTATGACTTTCTTTCTTCTGCAGAACACAAGATTAAATATTTTAGAAGAATATCTCAACTTTGTTGGTCCAAACAATGCAAGTGAATGGTGGCCAAAACTGTGAAGCTCCAAAAAGCCCATAGAGGCAGTATAAAAGTAACCCATAAGACTCCAGTGGTTTAATACATGTTTTCTAATGTGATCCAGTTGGTTTTGGGTGAGAACTTACCAAAAATTAACTCCTTTTTCACTAAAAATCTATAAAAGTTAAATCTCTTTGGCAGGGACATGCACAGACATTTTGGGGGGCAGGGATTCAAGTGGAAAAAAGGGCACTTCTCATAATTATATATATATATATATATATATATATATATATTTTTTTTTTTTTTTTTTAACAAAATGTTTATTATATTAACACAACTCTGACTTCCTTGCCAATTTATTTTAATCATCTCACACTTACACAATTGTTTCATAATAAACAGATTTCTACAAAATAATCAGTTCACACAGAGAATATGGTCTTCTTTAGTATTCACTAGGTTTATCACAAGAGCAGATCCACCAGGTCATCTCTCTCTCTCTCATCTTTCTCTCTCTCTCTCTCTATCTCTCTCTCTCTCTCTCTCTCTCTCTCTCTGCCTGCCCTAGTCAGCCCTGTTGCACGTTGTCTATATTGGTTGCCAGTCTTCATCGTAGTGCCTGGATTGTGATTACCATCTTGTTGGTCGCATCACTCACCTTTATGCTTCACCTGAGTATTCCTCATCGGTTATCTCTCTACACTGGATCTGCTCTTCACAACACCTTGACGCACACAAACCTACGAATACACCATCCTCAAGAGGATTCTTCGCAGATTTGCTCTTCACACTACCACAACACACACACAAGCCCACGAACACACTCTCCACCTCCACGCTGCCATCAGTGCCGGGTCCTTTCATCACGCTTCACCAGCTCTGCTGTGTTACATTTAATGAAGTCTGTTACTTTGCCTCTGCACTTGGATATCTGGTCTCATCTTCTGACAGAACAATCTCGCTAGGATGGATCCAGCAGAGGATATTAACCTTTGGTCTGCACTCACTCAGCAGGGAGT
Source organism: Moxostoma hubbsi (assembly GCA_032164185.1). Classification (NCBI taxonomy): domain Eukaryota; kingdom Metazoa; phylum Chordata; class Actinopteri; order Cypriniformes; family Catostomidae; genus Moxostoma; species Moxostoma hubbsi. The sequence continues at coordinate 11,174,338 of JAVLUX010000034.1, forward strand.
TTTGTTGGGTCTCCTGCGGGACTAGATCTCCGCCTCCAACCGCATCATTGAGATGATGCTGGCGGAGCTCACATCACTGGTTCAATCAACTTCGCCTGCCTCCCGATACTGGTCCCAATGCAGAAGATAACGGAACCCCCTCTCAACCCCCCTGCTTCATAATCAGGTGAGGCGGGGTCATGCCGCACATTCCTCTCTCAATGCTCATTGTTTTTCTCACTGTAACACTATGCCCTATGTATTCCCCTCGGAGACAGCTAAGGTGGCTTTCTTCATAACGCGCCTGTCATAACGCTCCTATCCGGGTGGGCAGGGGAACCGCTATGTGGGACAATGGTCTCTCCTGTTACTCATCATTCCAAGAATTCTCGGCAGAGCTCCACCGAGTTTTTGACAGCTAAGCCCAAGGCCGTGAAGGTGCGAGGTTTCTGGACAGTTTGTTCCAGGGTAACTGGTCAGTTGCAGAATTTGCCATAGAATTCTGCACCCTCGCTGCATCCTGTGAGTGGAATGATCGAGCACAGTGGAATCAGTTCCTGCATGGGTTATTCAATACCATCCAGGATGAAATTTACATCTTGGACTTGTCCCCCCTGTTTTGATGACATGGTGGATCTGGCCATTAGAGTGGACCAGCGTCTCACGATTTGACGCAGCCAAATCAAGCTGACTGTCACCACCACCCCAACCCTGCTGCCGGGTCATCGGAACTGCAGTCAGGCAGAACCCATGCTGAATGGGAGCTGGGTCTACTGTGCTGGCGCTAGTCATGTCTCCGTAAACTGCCCAACAAAAGCCAGTGTTCATCGGTAGGAAGGGTTTACTGGTGAGAGCAACTCCACTGAGCAAACCTCCACACTACGGACTCTTCTCCTCACTGCAGTATGGACCAACCAGCCATTCTGTCTCTGCCTTGGTGGACTCCAGAGTTGAGGGGAATTTCCTGGATGACGCCACGGCTTCCAGATGGCTCATGCTGGTGGTCAAGCCTATCGTGGAATACTCCATCAGCGGCACGCCCCTAGCCATCATCACCCATTCCACCAAACCACACTCCCTAGTCTCTGGCAACCATTGCCTTCCTCCTGGTCCATTGTAAAATTAGATTGCTCCATTACTGTGCTGTCTCTTCTGTCCAGTCTTGTGTTTCATTTCAGGATGAACTGGCGGAATTATCCAGAGTACCTTTGGCATACCATGATCTGAGAACAATGTTCAGTCGGTCCCGTGCTGCGACCCTTCCTCCTCATCACCTGTACTATTGTGCTATCAATCTGCTTCCTGGTACATCTCTGACACGAGGTTGGTTATATTCGCTCTCTGCTCCCTAGAGGGAGGCCATGAATAAATACATCAATGATTCTCTAGCAGCCAGCCTCATCCATCTTTCCTGTTCTCCTGCAGGAGTGGGGTTCTTCTCTGTGGAGAAAAAAGACGCTCACTTAGACCCTGTATAGATTATGAGGTGCTGAATGACATCACGATGAAGAACTGTTATCCTTTGCCATTGATGTCTCCAGCTTTCGAAATCTTGCAGGGAGCGTCCATCTTTAAAAAGTTGGGCCTATGCAATGCTTATCACCTTGTAACACCCATAAGGGCACTTTGAATATTCGGTCATGCTTTGAGATTGGTCAACGACCTCACTGTTTTCAGGGACTCGTGAATGACATGCTTTGGGACATGGTTGATCGATTTGTGTTTGTATACTTAGATGAAATTCGAATCTTCTCCCAGAATATCAAGGACCATGTCCATCAGGCGGGTGCTTCGGCGACCGCTATAGAACCGGCTGTTCGTCAAGGCGGTGAAGTGTGCTTTTCATGCACAATCAGTTCAGTTCCTAGGGTTCATCGTATCGTCTGATGGACTGTGCATATTTCTGGTTAAGGAAATATGATTCCCTCAAATCCAAGCAAAGGTTTCTGGGATTTGCCAGTAATTATCGCCATTGCATTCAAAACTACATCCAGCTCGCAGTGCCTCTGATGGATCTCACCTCCACCCATGCTGAGTTTTGCTGTTCCCCGTGGGCTGAAGCTGCATTTTCAAAATTAAAAGAAAGGTTTACTACTGTTCCCATTCTTAACACTCTTGACCCTTCACATCAGTTCGTGGTGGAGGTGGATGCGTCTGAGGCCCCATGGCAACACGCTCATCATGACCGTGGTGGATCAGTTCTCAAAGGTGGCTCATTTCATTCCCCTCCCCAAATTACCTTCAGCAAGGGAAACAGTAGTTGAAGTCATTAATCACATCTTCTGCATTCATGGCCTCCCGGGCTGATCTGGTTTTTGACAGGGTCCCCAATTCATGTCACAGTTTTAGGGAGAATTCTGCCAACAGCTGGGGGCTACCATGAGTCTGTCTTCTGGGTTCCATCCCCAGAAGAATGGGCAGGCAGAGTGGGCTAAGCAAGAGCTTAAAAAGACCCTGTGTTGCGTCACCTCCCATAAACCATCATCTTGGAGCTCTCATTTAGTCTGGGTCATGTATGCCCACAATTCCTTGCCATCGTTGTCTACAGGGCAATCAGCCTTCCAGTGTTGCCTAGGTTACCCTCTGTTCCCTGCCCAAGAACGCATTTATTCAACAGTACCATTTCATGTGTTAATAAGTCGGTGGACCACTACCGGTCCAAGCCCCCAGCTAATGTCTGCTGGCAGAAGGTCTGGTTGTCTTCTTAGGACACCCCACTACAACTATTCATATACTCCGATTCGTCAGACCTTTTCCCATTATGAAGGTCATTAGCCCGGAGGCAGTCCATCTCAAATTACCCCACTTCCTCAGTCACATCCACCCCGTGATTCATGTGTTTACCATCCTGTTGGTTGCATCGCTTGCCTTGACGCTTCACCTGAGTATTCCTCATCGGTTATCTCACTACACTGGATCTGCTCTTCACACTACCACGACACACACAAACCTACAAACACACTATCCTCCACAGGATTCCTCGCAGATCTGCTCTTCACACTTTCATGATGCACACAGACCTACGAACACACTATTCTCCAGAGGATTCCTCACGGATCTGCACTCCACAATACCACAACGCACACAAGCCTATGAACACATTCTCCATCTCCACGCTGCAGTCGGTGCCGGATTCTGTCATCACGATTTGCCAGCTCTGCTGTGTTACATTGTTACACTGTGTTACTTTGCCTCTGCACTTGGATCTCTGGTCTCATCATTTGACAATTGAAGGGAACCCCTCCATGTAAAAACATCCCTCCCTGCTTTATAATGTTATTAATATGACTGGAGTCTTCATCTCATGGTCTTGATTTTATACATAAGTTTCAAATTTACAATTAATTTCTTGAGGAGTAAAACTTTTTGATGAGGAAAAAATGACTGAGTGAACCTTGAAACGTCATGGGCTTATTGATGGGGTGTGTAATTGTCAAGTTTACATACATTACAGTTGAGGTACATAAAACAAAAAAGGTTGGGAAATGCTGGATTATAGCATTCTTTCTACTCTCTCGATCTCAGTATCTGTTTGTTTCTCTCTCTAATAGTCAGAGGGCGCTTTCCATGCCACCTCTCCCTTCAAAAGTACTGACAGCACTGAGGAATGTTGCATGGCTGCCGCCAACCCCTAGAGCTCAATTGCCCAATTCAAGGTTACACAGCCATGACCTAAGTGCATACATAAAAACACCTCAGGGCAAACACCCTCTAGTCCACACCGTATACTTGCATTCAAAATTTCACTGTGTTTTAATTAGCTGAAGACTGCTTGCATTTGGAGAACTGTTTGATGTTGTCACCAGTAACATTACTATTGCAAATGTTTATAGTTTTAATCTGGGTCAAACGCTTTGTTAGCTGCAAGGGACTGAAAAGGCACTCTAACTTCCTCCATGAAGTTGGCACCCCATATAATTAAATCATTACCAAATCTATCCCATTAGTTTGTGCTGTGTTTGTGTTGCAAAAATTAACGTTTGTGCTGTTCAGTGTTTTCAAATGTTTAAAATTTGGCTAATATCATACGACTACCCTTGTATGAGTTCATACGACCCCATGTCAATCAATCAATCTCACCTGTCTCTATCATTTAATCATTTATCATTTAAAGCTGTAAATAATGTTTATATAGGCTAATTATTCCAAATTTTATTCGCAAGAAAACACAGTATTCAGCTCTGAATTTGCTTTTATTAATTTTTTAATTCTGCCAGAAGCTGGAGCGACTTGCATTGACATGTGTTTGTGTGATTGCATAGGCCTATATAGTAGCTAATATTAAAAATATTTGTTTGAAATTTCAGTGCAATGTTTGAAAACATGTTAGGTGATTTTCACCTGATGAAATGCGTTCTTGTTGCACTAAAATTATACGCAGCACCACAAAAGAGCAAAACGTAGGTGTCCTGACTCGAGATGTACGTTTAACAGTTTAGGTTCTTTTTAACTTGACACAGCATCTAAAAACAGGAACACATCATCAAAGATGCCCATCTAGTGCATGTTTACGTATAAATCATTTATAAAACAGTGTGGAAGGACACAAAAATGTGCTCAATGTGAACGGCCCCTCAGTGTAAGACTAGAACTCTTTAGAAATATTTGATCACACTTGCCAATTCTTTATTATTAGTTACTGCACATTTTAGAATTTAGAGTATAAAGTCATCAAAACTAAGAAGTAACACAAAATTATGGAAATTATGCAGTGACCAAATTAAATCAGAAACATCTTATATTTTAACTTCTTCCAAAGTAGTGGACATACACATTATGTGCTATGTACTATTACAATATTTCCTTGTTTCAAATAAAAAAACAGTGTGGTAAGAGAGAGAGGTTTTAATACTGGGAAGACATCTTGCAATATTACTTGTATGACTAATGTGTATAAGGGTGGATTTTCACTGACACATACCACGTTGGGACATACCATATAGACTTCTATTGTTTTTATACAAATCTAATTATAATTGCTATTGACTTACCGAAACCAACACCCTAGCCCAGAAATCAAACCTTTTGCATGTTTAGAAACCGTTTTTTTTTTTTTTTTTTTTGCAATTGAAAATCTCCTTAAATGTGGCAGGAGTGAGGTTATGTCAAATTTATCTCATCTGTCAAATTGTGAGAATTTTGTCCCAAAAAAATATAGCTAAGTGTGTACACACAAGCAGATAGACATACAGACTGCAATAAATGAAAAGAGATCACAATCTCATGTCTTTTCAAAAATATCATGTATTGCAAAAGATCCAAATTACCATTTCATGAATGTATCTACATTTCTGTACCATATTTTTTTCCCTTGTTGCTTGAGGAGGCAGTCTAGAAAATCAGGTCAGACCCAGCTGATGAAGAAATTATGTGATTTAATGGCCCCTGAGGGTAAACACAAATATAGCACTGCATTAACTATTGCCCCTCTTAGCACAGAGCAGCAAGGACATCACCCAATATACATCAAGAGCAAAACACGACATACACAGGCCTGTTTACCATGAATAAAGCAGAGGGTAAAATGGTAACGTACGAAAATGTATGCCTTTCATACTATGATAACTTAATATTTCATGATTACATGCAGCCCTTAAAATATCATAGTATCCTTACTGGTATGTGAAATATTAATAAAAAATTACCAGCCGGTTGAACTGCGAACACCTCATTGATTTCTGCCTGCATTACCTTTGTCTATTGATGGACTACACTCTTGAAATGGAATACATAGACTATAATTTAATTGCCAACTAACAAAGGACATCTATGTGAACATCTGCAGTTAATCTAGGATTGACTTCAAAGACATTATTCATCAATTAATCTTACAGTTCATAAAAATGTTTTGTTGTTTTTTAAACACTGGACCTTAACACTTACTTAGTTTACTAATCTTATACCATGACCTGCACTGCATATAAATAACTAATAATGGCATTATATTTATGTTGTTTAGACAGAGGGGAACTGGTCCCACAGTGAGTCTGATTTCTCCCAAGGTTATTTTTCCTCCATTAACCAACATCTTATGGAGTTTTGTGTTCCTTGCCACAGTCATCTTCAGTATGCTCACAGGGGTTCTAAACACAATTATTATTTAATTATTCATAATCAAACTACACAATGATCACTTTAAGACTTAATAGATATTACAGTTTATTTTTTTTCAATGCATGATTTTCAGTAAAGCTGTTTTGAAACTATGTATGTTGTGAAACGTGTTATACAAATAAAAATGACTTGACTTGACTTGACTATTTTCATGTCTACTTTTCTCTTATCCTCTTGAAAATGCATGTGCACAGGGTCAGTTAAGTACACTTAAATCTTTGCTTTGACCACTAGGTGGAGGAGAAACTCTTTCCCACATGTGCACTAAAATTTTCGAGCTGTTTTATCTTGTCATAAATGCCTCAGACTCACAGCAAGATATGCAATGAATACACTAAGAAATCTGAGAGAAAACACATCTGTGACATTCTTCAAATTTCTAAATTGAAAACATACTCAGTCAGAAAAAAAAAACATGAAAAAGCCATGCATTCCTTCATTTCATATAAGCCTTTTCTGAAGATGCTTTGTACACAAAACATTTAGATGAAGCAGTGCCAGAGTAGCTCTACTGCTGTGTTCCACTGAGAACACATTTTTCCATCTTTTATTACAGGTACAAATTGAGCACACTGCAGTCTAAACTTCCTTTGCATACAGTCATTAGCAAAAAAAATAAATAAAAAAAAATGAAACAATCTTAAACAGACACAGACACAGAGTACTGTTAAAAGAGGTCAGGGTGGCTCTAAACAGCAGGCTTTTCAGGAGTGTTAAAGCGATAAACTCCCATTAATCTTCACTTTTCTTTTCATTATTGACATGTTACCTAACCTAAGAAATACTGCCTGGAAGGGTTAGTGGTCAGGCATGCTGAGCAGCAAAACAGTGTTCTGGTAAAAGCATGACAAAGATTCTATCAAATTTGTGGCAAATTTACCAAGAACTCTCGATTTTCGTAAGGGTATGCCTCTGGAGAGATACAGAACTTATGTATTTCAAGCTATTCATGTCTTTCAGTTCCTAAAAGCCCTCTGCACATGAACTGATGCAGAACTTTGTAACCACTTTTGAATATTATCTTAATGCTTTAGTTAAAGGGATAGTTCACCCAACAATTTTAATTGTCTCATCGTTTACTCACCGTCATGCAATCTAAGATGTGCATGACTTACTTTCTTCTGCTGAACACAAACAAAGATTTTTAGAAGAATATTTCAGTCCATTTAATGCAAGTGAATGGTGATCAGGCCTTTGAAACTCCAAAAGGTACTGTAGATAATGTGAGCATAACATAATCCATACAACACCAGAGGTTTAATTAATGTCTTTTGAAATGATCCAAATGATTTTAGGAGCTTCAAAGGCCTGAACACCTTTCACATTGTATAGACCAACAGAGACAAAATCTTTGTTTGTGTTCTGCAGAAGAATGAAAGTCATACACATATGGGATGGTATGAGGGTGAGTTAATGATGAGAGAATTTACATTTTGGGGTAAACAGACTCTTTAAAGGAGGTGTAATTTCTGTAGTACTACATGACCAAACTGAATCACAAAAATAATGACTCTTTTCAAACAGATTTCCCAGATACTCCCTATTGTCTGCCATTGGTGGTGAATCAAACAGACAGCTCCGCCCCAAATTTACACCATTGTTGAATCCATTGTTGCCATGTCAGGCTGGACGGGATTATCAAATGGCCTACAGTGTTTACAGTTTTCAGAGAAATCAGCCCACGAATAGCTTACATATAGTTGATAGTATAAATGAAGCTGAAATAGGAGAAAGTATTTTACCATTATAATAATAAATAAATGTAATTAAAAATAAATAAATGTTAATTACCTCTGATGAAAGATTAACAAACATATTAAAACAACCAAGGCCTTGTACATAATTTTAACACTAACTGATAATTCATTAGAGGTCTACATGGAGAGAGTTCAGAAACACCTGCTATGCAAATATGAGATATGATATAAAAATGAGCACTAATATTAATAAAGTTAATGATGCTTGACAGATCTAGGCTAGTGCAGCTCCCTGAGCATGAAGGCTCTGGCGGAGGATCAGGGAGCTTAGTGGAAGTGGAAGTGGAGAAATGAGAGATCGAGGCAGACAGAGGGGAGAGTTTAGGGCTCAGTAAGGAGAAAGATCGAGGGAGATGTGGTTAATTAGCAGTGACAGTTCCACAGTTGGCCCAGCATTGGTTCAGACAGCTGCAGGCTGCTGCCAGCAACCAATTCATTCTCTCTCCATTGCCATAAAGGGCTATTCTAGATATATCTTCCTCTCTTCTGTATTCACTCAGGTGTTTTATTTATTTATATCTATTTTGTGTGCATTCCAGAGTGTTGGAAACACAATTAGCCACAATACAGTGGGTAGGAATGTTTGGCTTTAGCCAGTGGATGCCATTCCACCTTTTTAACATCGACTGTACACACTCTTTTCCATCTAAAACTCACACAGACTATTTATTTCACCATTTGTGTCAACACAATGACTTCCTTGTAATGCAGGGATGACTTCCCACATACTGCTGAATGCAGTTGGTGTGGTAGACATGCAGAAGGCAGTAAAGGGTTTCAAATACAGCTCAAGTTGGAGCAAATGCAATGACTCTAAAGAGTAGAGTGCTGCAGCAGTAGACCTGTGCAAATGACCAAGTTGAATGTATTGCTCCTTAAAAGCCTACTACTACTAAGAATATAATAATAATAATAATAATAATAACAATAATAATAATAATAATAATAATAATAATAATAATAATAAAATTCAACAATGTGGAATTAAAGCACTCTAGTACCAAATCATTTTTCCAAATTTCTTTAAAATTGTAATGATGGACATGGGTCCCTTTTTTAGAGTTTACACCTGGCACAAAGGCTGGTTACACTCATATCTGTAACAATTAAATTATAATTTTAGAAACCGGTCAACACAAAATAAAACACTATCAGTTACCTTTGTTGGTTAAGCCCCTGATGTAATATTTATTTTCTAAATATGAAACTATAAATGTTTATAAAGCAATATTTGTTAATATAATAATAAAGTACAATACAGGATTTGTTTTGCAACATTATTTATGTTACATTGGTGGGGTACAACGTCGCTAAAAGCCCCCAGGGAACAAGGCACTATTTTTAAAAAACATCTTAATTTGTTTGTCACAAAAGCATCTTGCTGTCTTGCCCTATAACCATTTCCCCTATGTCTATACTATATCATGTATCACCAAGTGAGGGTTAAAGGGTTAGTTCACCCAAAAATGAAAAGTGTCTCATCATTTACTAACCTTTAGGTTACCCCAGGAGTATATGACTTTCTTTCTTCTACAATACACAAATTAAGATTTTTTGAAGAATATCTCAGCTCTGTAGGTCCAGCATGCCCACCTAAAATAAGTGATGACCGACTTTTGACACTACATTTTTCCAGCATCTGATGCATAAGAATCCCTGGATTAACCATAATTTGCACTGTAAATGTATTAAATATATGTAGATACATTTAAATTTAATTTATGCAGTTCAACTTTGTGAAAATACTGCATACTAGTGCACCCGTGCTAGTTTTTGATGCTCTTTGCAGATACTGGACAACTGTGTCTCTTCATCATATCAAATGTCTTTTCTTTTTTTTTTTTTTTTTTACCTTTTACTGCTGTCTGTGGTGCCTTTTTCTTGTGATTTCAAACCATTTCAATTTATATTTCTAAGTAGTAAAACTATTTCACTATACACAGAAAAGCACATTATAAACAAATAAAACAGATCATTCTTATGCTACATATGGTAATACAAGATAACGTGTTAATGTAACTTAAAATTACTTCACTCATATTAGCTTACAATGCTTAACAGTTTATTGTGCATTATGTATGCATTAGTTTATTCATTTGAGTAATCATAAAGTATTAACAATTTTCATAGTAGCCTTATGAAAGGAACATTAATGACACCTATTTATTTAAACATATTTAACATCAAGTTACCATACCACATTTTACATATGTACAATACTTGAGGGTCTTTCCTAAATTCACAGTATGCCTACCTCTTCAGACACTACTACACCACTGTGTGGGTCCATATTATGCAAGTGAATGGTGACCAGAACTTTGAAGTTCCAAAAGGAGATAAAGTCAGCATAAACCTAATCCATCAGACTCCAGTGGTTTAATCAAAGTCTTCTGAAGCGATCCAGTTGGTTTTGGGTGAGAACAGACCAAAACATAACTCCTTTTTCAATGTACATCTTTACAGCAGTCTCCTAGGCGATCATGATTTCAAGTTCAATTACACTTCCTTTAGTGCCATCTAGCTCTCTGTGCATGCATCAAGCACTAGGAAGTGTAATCGAGCTTGAAATCATGATCATGCCTAGAGACAGTAATGCAAGATGTACAGATAAAAATGTGTTATATTTTGGTCTATTTTCACTTCAGAAGACATTGATTAAACCTCTGGAGTCTGATGGATAATGATTATTGAAGCTTTTTGAAGCTTCACTACTCATTTGCATTGTATGGACCTACAGAGCTGAGATATTCTTCAAAAACTCTTTGTTTGTGTTCTGCCAAAGAAAGAAAGTCACACACATCTTAGATGGCATGAGGGTGAGTAGGCTAAATGGTAAGATGGCAATTTTTGGGTGAACTATCCCTTTAAAAGGCCCACTCCTCTAATTTAATTCAAAACAACATTCTGATATTATTTATTTTTACAGAAATAATGTAACACCGTATTATTCAATAAAATACATGTATTTATTTTATCAGTCTTGTTACACTTTGCAACCAGAAAAAAAAAAAAAAAAAAAAAATCCAGTTTTCCTTATTGGGTGCTCTTTACGCTTCCGCATAAACACTTGCCATTTGCCAAGAAACTACACAATTAAACAAAAAGAGATACACATTCCCAAAAATATTGTCCTTAAAAATATTCTTAAATCTTTTGAACAATATAATAATATTCTAATATAATAAAAATACAGGATATACCTTTACCGATTTGGGGATAAATAAAGTTTTAAAAATAAGCATAAAGGCCAGTTCTTCAAGAAAGATGTTTCACGTGCACGTTTATGCTGTTCGTCTATATGTAGTATAATCACCAAAATATAGGCAAAGAGATCAAGTTGCAAAATGTCTAGAAAAATTTTCATAATCATTTACATACCGCATAAACTCCATTTACATGGCGCTTGATGCAAGTAGAGCCTTAAATGAATGACGTGTGACTCTTTGCTATGTGCGTCTGTGGCCGGTTGCTAGGATGCATCCTGGGCGTGAATAATTTAGTCGTCATGGAAACGACGCTAATGACAAGTTCCTGTTTAGTGTTGAGCAACTACCTTGCTAGGACCACCCATCTGGAAACGCCTCTTCCCTATCTAAACTTTAAGTGATATTATGGTTTGCCTACAAAGTGACACCTTAAATATCACAAATTAACTAGCTTATTAGTGTAAAAATACAAAATGAGCTAAAATCATGTAGTGCCACTTTTGACACCGATCGTGATTTTACTAGAGTAACACTACCTGTGATAGTCTGGCTATGGTATTTGGCCAACATGTTGTCCTAATACTACACGACAGTGATGGCAAATTAATTATTTTTTTTACTATGCAAAAACTAAAATTTTCATATTTCCCAAATATGTTATACAACTGACATTTTATTGTACTAAGCTTTTTGACATTTGCATCACTGAGTTTTCGTTACTGCGGTAGGTTTACTTTTAGTTGTACTTCCTTATTTCTATAAACCACGCGAGAAGCCCTGTCACAGAGTTTGAAAGCAGTATCTACATGGGATCAAACTTGAACTCCCCCTTTATGATCAACGAAGCTGTCAAAGGGAGCGTCATGTCGCGTTGCGTCGCGTTGTCGCTCCTCTGATGACCGTGAACACTTCCTGGTCCAAAGTTGTGTTTGTATGTACACAAACCAAAGGCAATTTAGCATGAAATCGGATGGTTAACTCACGTTAAGGAATTACAGCTCAACGGACCGGTTTCATAAACGCACATCTCTCAACTGGGGGAGCGAGAAGAGAAGTTAAATAACAGAATTTATACCTCAGTTTTGACACTTCGCGAACATGATACGAGCAGCAGAACACCATCCGTGCAATGGAGCCCTGAAGTCTCAATTTGAACAGAAACGACTGAAAAATAACATTAGTGTGAAAAATGGATATCACCGAAGTGAACAGGTATATCATGGCATAATTTATGCTTCTATCCATCGAAAGTTATGTCAATTAAATTTTATCAAGTTAAACTTGTTTTAAAAAGGAAAGTTAAAGGGAAAGCTTAAGTTTCACCGTCAACACTCTGACTTTTCTTACAACGTATACTTTGGTTTAAATTCCGATAAATTTGAAGCACTTGTCCTGTAGCGTCGGGGAGTCCGACTCTTTTCAGCGAATCGGTTCGCTTGGACAGTTCGTTTTTAATGAATCGCCTTTATTAAAAGATTTAGCGATTCGTTTGAGTCATCGCTTAAAATTGTTACTTGAAGTCCTTGCCTGGGGCATTTTATGTCTTCCCTTTGGTAGTGAAATAGAAATGTTTACCAATATGAAAATATGTATTGCATATTAACCACAGTTTAACTGTATTATTTGTTTTAAGACCATAACCACATGCGCCATGAGTGGTTTGATCGATGGATTCTGTAAAAAAAAAAAAAAAAAAAAAATCTATGCTAATTCTTATGAAACTTTGCCTATTTCTTGTCTATATTGTGTTATGAAACAATGCTTAACACATATAGAAACTAAAAACCTATGCTAATTCTTATGAAACTTTGCCTATTTCTTGTCTATATTGTGTTATGAAACAATGCTTAACACATATAGAAACTATGTTTATGTATGAGATCCAGTTTGATGTTGTTACCACAAGTGAGATCCTGGTGCGTGTTTGTGCCAGATAAATTACATTTGCATCAAATTCATATTAACTCCATTGATGTTTAACTTTGAGTGCTGTTGGGTTATAATATCAACATGTGATGTTGTAGGTGCAGAAAAATGGCAAAGGGAACGGTTTCCATCAGCCTCAACCCAGGGGTGAAGATTCATTCGAGCAGGCCCCCATGTTTGTGGCTGTCATGACATATATGGGTTATGGGATTGTCACCCTGTTTGGCTATTTCAGGGACTTCTTAAGAGCTGTTGGCCTAGAGAAGTGCCATCAGGCCCAGGAGAGAGTAGAGCAAAAGGTAGGTTTACTCCCTGTTAGAACAATTTACCTTCTTAAAGTTACCCTCTTGTATTGTTGAATTTAATGCAAAACACATTGATTTGTGCAATATAATTCAAGACACAAAGTTGTTTTGTTCTGGTCAAGGGAATTCACATTGTGAAGTCCAGCAATATTTAATATTTATCATTTTACATTTATCTCATTTAAAACTTCTAATGAATTTGTAGGAATGGGCTTATGTAACTTTAAAAGTATCTCAATGGCAGAGATTTATAGAGTGATGTACTTCATATTTAAACAAAAAAGTATATGTATTTAGTAAAACAATAGAGTAGAATATTGATGTTATTCAGTAAATGTCACAATGTGTTTTTGTGTGTGTCATTTCTCATTTGCACACTGGGTATCATAGAAAATCTCAATAGCATGTGTGAGATGATGCTGGGGAGGTTAAAGACGCAATTAAACCTCAAAGGAGAGTGAGTTAATTGTTTCTGCTCAAAGTCTGTCCGTTGAGAATGCTGTCATCACTCTGATGCCTCTTTTATCATGCATCATTTGAGTCTTTTGAAGTTTAGTTTGGAAGATTGTGAGATGGTAATATTTCAGAGGAAATCCCACCTTTTACCAATTCTTGTCAAAATCAAATGGTCCAGTCAGTATGGTAGGGTTATATTTATGTAAGTAGTGGTCGACTGATATGTCGCTGAGGCAGTATGTGGTCATTTTAAATTATCGGCCTAATATTAATTTAATAAACGGTACCGCATATCAGAGCTGTGACAGAACTTTATGAGCTCATGATGTTTAATGTGGTTGCTAATGCACACATGATGTCCGTGGGTAGTGGCAGCTCCAATATATTTTTGTTGGGTGTGCTGAGGGGAAACTTAATGGTTTAGAGGAGATGTTAATAAAATAAATAATAAAACTGCGTAATGAATGCATGAACTATGCAGTATCTAAACAACATGCAGTATAGCTTTGTGCAGATACAGCACAGCACGTAAGACTTAATTTTTCTCAGTGGTATTCCACTTTGTCCAGCTCAGGACACATCTTTAAATTGTTTACTGATTTTAGCAAAATAGCTCATCTACTGCCAACTATGACACTTCCAAATTAATACTTTATAAAAATACACAGTTTTGCACAGGCTGGGATCTGTGCAGAAAAAGAGCAGCTGTTTTTGAGTATGGAAATTAACAATTCTCTCAATACTCATTGCTTGTTTATCACAACAGACCAGGCACAAAGCACAGCTATGTCAATTTCGTAAAACATTTAAGCTAAGGCTGATAATCGGGACAAAATGTGTCCTGACTGTACCTCCATTTGGACACTGGACTCGGCACGTAAAATTGGGACTCTCACGATTTTATCGGGACGTCTGGTCACGGCAATTAAAGTGTATCGTAGTTTAGATGTTTATATTTATTTGCTTAGCAGAAAGGGCTGAAATATTTGATCGCACCCAGTATAGTTAATGAAGTTGATAACGCTACAAGTGTGTCAGGGTGGGTACCGGGCCTTGTTGATAAGGCAAGTGGTGGATGGGAAGAAACTGTTCTTGTGCTGTGAGGTTTTCGTCCTGATGGACCTTAGCCTTCTACCAGAGGGGAGTGTCTCAAAGAGATTGTGGCCAGGGTGGGAGAGATCAGCCACAATCTTTCCAGCACGCTTCAGGGTCCTGGAGGCGTACAGGTCCTGGAGCGGCGGCAGGCTCAAACAGAGGCTGTCTACTTGTGCTAATGTCCTCTTCTAAAGTATTTTGAGGTGTCTGAAGTCCATGGTCTTTTGCTTCATGTTAAATAGAGTTCCATTGCGTTCAACGTTGAAGATCAACTTCAGATCGCTTAAGCACGCCTTTACCTAGCCTGTACAGAGTACATAGCCTGACTACTCCCCCCTAACATATATAATCAATAACGGTTTATTTTTGTAAATATACTCTCACTTTTAATCTTATGAATATTTTTCAGGTTTTAATTATTTATTTTGAAATGTTTAATGAATGTGAATGTAATGCTAAATAGAAGTTCATTCATTTTTAGAACATTTATATACAGTGTGTAGGCCTATATATTTATATATATATATATATATAATGTGCTATTAGCCCTATATTAAATTGTGTGATATGTCAGCATTATATTGGCCTATCAGCCACCCTGCTCTCTTGATTTTGGCATCTCCATAAAAAAAAACAAAAAAACAAAAACATAAGTGAACATATTGTGGATTTTCTGCTCTGTTGTTGCCATGTTTCCCTCAAAGTATGAACCACTACCAGCCAAACTGGCTCTCACAAGACCGCTTTAATAAATAAAATAAAAAATGTATGTGCATCAGACTTTTCAGTGTAGGAATGCTCAAATACCATCCTCTTTTGAATATACAATAAAGTTCTATGCATTGCTGCTGTCCGGGACACATTCAGGAAAGTTAAGCATTTACACCTCAAATATGATATGATTACAAGCCTTTTTTGACTACCTCTGTACAACCCCTGGCAAATATTATGGAATCACCACCCAGCTTTTTTTACTTTGTAGTAAATAAACAAATCACAGATATGACACAACATTTTTTTGGTTGTTCCCAGTCAGCTGTGTCTAAAGTTTGGTGCAAGTATAAACAATATGGGAAGGTTATAAAAGGAAAACCTATGGGTAGACCAAGGACGATGTCAGAGCACCAGGATAGAAAGCAATATGCCTTTAAATAGAAAATGCACAACAAAACAAATGAAAAACAAATGGGTGGAAACAGGAGTCAATGTTTGTTACAGGACTTTAAGAAATCGGCTGAATGAAAGGGGATTTACGTATAGAAAAGACAAACAAAAACCAGCACTAACACCTAAACAGAAGATAAAATGCTACAGTGGGCTAAAGAGAAGCAGTCATGGAGTGTGGATAATTGGATGGATATTCAGTGATGAATCACAAATCTACATTGGCCAAGGCGATGATGCTTTCTGAATGTTGTCTGGTGCCGTTCTAATGAACATTAAAATTTCCCCTGTCATTTTTTATATGGGGTTGCATATCAAGTAAAGGACCAGGGGAGATTGCAATCATTACCTCAACAATCAATGCACAGGTGTACATTGAAAATTCTATCGGTAAAAAAAATAGGTTCGGTCATCAGGAAAAAGTCATCAGGATGACAATGCATCTTGCCACAGAGCAAAGAGTGTTGAAGCTTTTCTTCAGGAAAGGCATATCAACTAAATGACATGGCCAGCAAACAGTATGTATCTCAATCCGATTGAAAATTTATGGTGGAAATTGAAAAAATTGGTCCATGACAAGGCTCCATCCTGCAAAGCTGATCTGTCAACTGCTATTTGAGAAAGTTGGAACCAGCTTGATGGAGATTGTTTTTCTTTAGTGAAGTCCATGCCTCAAAGAATTCAGGCCATCATAAAAGCCAGAGGAGGAGCAACAAAGTACTAATTGTAATTTAGTTTTTTGTTGATAATTCCATTATTTTTTTCCTCAATATTCAGTGATTAGATAATTCGTCTACTTGATCTGGAAAAAATATCCCATTTATTAAAATAATGTAATTTATTTTGTTTGAGGGATGTTTCACGAAGCCAGAATGTTCAGCTATTAAACAAAATGTCTTTGTCATATCTGTGGTTTGTTTATTAAGTGTGGTGATTCCATATTTTTTGCCAAGGGTTGTATGTGGTTTTTGGGATCTGATAACAAAACATTTTGCTCCCGGTTTACACCTGTATTTAACTCTGACCACTTGTGATGGGGTCACACAAAAAGCATTTTAAAACTAGGTGTAAACGGGATCAAAAGCAACACAAAGAGCAGTTAGTTTGATAGAAAGGCTTTCTAATGGCGAAATAGGGGCAAGAACTTTCTGTTCAATACAAAACCAGGGAGAGGCTCTCTCAGGTGGGAGCGATCAATGAGCCAAATGCCTGAGACAGAATGCATAATAATAAAACAAAATCTTGGGTAAGCCTAGCCCTCCTTTGTCCATGCCTATGTAACTTACTGAAATGTAATCTGGGATGTTTACCATTCCAAATGAAGGACTTCGATACGCTAGCGAATTGCTTGAAATAAGAAAGGGGGATATAGGGAGAGATTGTAGATTAATTGTTCAATACAATTCATTTTAATAACATTAACCTTTCCAGTCATAGATAAATGTATTGAACATCACTCGAAAACCTTTTTGTTAAAGGGTCAAAATCAATTAACTAAATCACACAAATTTAAAGGTAATAAAATACCCAAATAATTAATGCCCTGTTTGGGCCACTGGAAGGCACCTGGCTGAAAAGACGTTACTGGGCAGTACGCTGTCAGAGCCAAAGCTTCGGATTTAGTTCACTCTGTATCCTGAGAATTTAGAAAAGGAATTAATAATTCTGTGGAGGCAAGGCATAGAATCTAGTAGGGTCAGAGACAAATAATAAAATATCATCTGCGTAAAGCAAAATCTTATGTGCCAGACCTCCCTCCACTACCTCATCATCTTCCTTATCGTGGCTGTTAATGATTCCAGGGCAAGACAGGACAATAAGGGGGAAAAGGGCCACCCTGCCGGGTGCCCCTATCCGGAGTAAAATAATCTGAAATTAATCTCTTTGTTTGAATCGCCGCTACCAGGTGTCTATAAATTAACTTTATGTACCCAATAAAAGTTTTCTCGAGCCCATACATTTCCAAAATCTTAAAAATAGAATCCCATTCTAGCATATCAAACACCTTTTCGGTGTAAAGTGAGATGGCAATGACTGGAGCACTGATCACATGATATTGATGAAACGCCTAATGTTATCAGAAGAGTTACGGTCCCGAATAAACCCCACCTGAACTATATGTATAAGAGATATCATAACTTAATCGGTTAGCCAAAAATGTTGACAATATTTTAATGTCTAGCTGGATCAGGGAAACGTAACTCTTAACTCTTACCATCTCTAGGATCTTTGTTCTTTTTATGAATCAGACTGATCTGGGCTTGCATCATGGTTTGTAGAAGCTTTCCATTCTTTAATGATTCTGTATAAACTTCTAACAAAAGTGCAGCCAATTCTGTAGCATAAGATCTATAAAACTCAGTGGCAAGGCCTTAATTACCTTGCCAAGCTCCTCAAAGGTTATCTCAGAATCAAGGGAAATGTTTTTGCTCAGCCATCAGAATGTCGGAATGCTCAAGTCCAGTGTTTCTATACAAATTTTGTGAGACAGAATTATACAGCAAAAGATAATGTATAAAACAAACTCCAGCCAATAGGCAGAATAAACACAGAGCGTGTAGATTCATCCACAAAACTGAACAAAAGGTGTGTTACCCCACAAAACAAACTCCAGCCGGTAGGCGAAACCAGCAAAAAAAGCAGCAAAACAAAAAAATAGCGCTCAGTTCCATCGAACAGTCAAACTAATATTCAGTGAGCCAGTCCACTCGGCAGCAACACGAGTGCAACAAATGACGTAAACACTCCAATGTCTTGCAAGAAATGCTCCACAAAACTAACTCCAGCCAATAGGAGGAATAAGCACAAAAAGCATGCAGATATATCCACAAAACTGTCCTGAAGGAGTGTTACTCCAGCCGCTAGATGGATCCAGCACTCCAAAAAAAGGCGCTCCGTTTCTTCGAACAGTCAAGTGAATGTTCAGGGAGCCGGTCCACTCGACTGCAACGAGAGTACCACAAGATAATTTACTCACTCCATTGACTTTATGAAGAACATTGCTTACTGTGGGCATGTGAATGTTTTACGACCATCCTTAGCATCTATGCTCAATTTGTCCAGGAATATCAGTGCAAAATCGAACTTCCATTTATGTAAAAGTTTATTGCATTCCTTGAATTGACCATGTTTCTCTCTTGTCGAATTCGTTAAGTCTGGGAACAAGAAAATTATGTGTTTTTTCCAAGAAAGCCTTCCTTTACTCATCGCCTCACATAACACAAGATCTTTATCAGATGATCTCAGAAATTTGTCCAGAATTGATCGGAGCCTGCCTCCCTCTGCAGCTTACCGAAAAGGAACCCTGTGAGCTCTCTCAATTTCTAGCTTTATGACCTGTTATGTCAAGTAGATTCAAAAAGGGCCTGACCAGGAATTTCACTACATCATGACCATCAGGATTTCCAACAATACGGCCGTTATTCCACCGGCTACAGTTCTCCATGTCAGATTATCATATAATTCCCTATCCGATGTCTCCAGATAATCAATCCACCACATCCCCCACTCTTGTAACCACCTCAGAGAATTTCTCCTTCATGGCAGTGATCAATCGACATATCACAACAAGATCCTCCAAGTCAGCAACGCCCTTCGTCAGCATTGCCAACATGTTCAACATCTCTCGCCACATTTCCCGCATTTCTCCAACTAAATCGACTCCCTGGCTCTAATGTCTCCAGAGCTGAGGATTTTGAATTCTTTGACATATTGTCTTAGAACAGTTATGGAACAGAATGTATCAAATCTCACCAGTTTATGTCATTCTAAGTGTTAAAACTAACAAAGTCCTATCCTCGCTTGGCATCACGTGACTCCCACAAATTAATGTATTTTTAGTGCTAATCTGGGGGCATTGCCTCCTCTTTGTAATGAATAGTGCAGATTGAGGAAGGGCAGCAAAATACTGATGCTACGTGTTCTATAATTGTAACTGTTGATTTCTTCTATTACAGGACTTCGTTCCTCTTTACCAAGATTTTGAAAACTTTTACACCCGGAACCTGTACATGAGAGTCAGAGACAACTGGAACCGGCCTATATGCAGTTTACCTGGTCCGGTTTTTGACCTTATTGAAAGGGTCTCTGATGATTACAACTGGACTTTCAGGTATATTGGGTTCAGTGCATTGCATTAAAACAAGCAGTTGTGAACTGATAGAATCTGCACTTTTGTTTTCTGCAACGATTTGATTGTGGAATCTTTGGAATTCTACTGAATGACTTAAACACAGTTGAGAGAGTATTACAGTCTTATTGGTTGCTTAATGCATAATCTAATTAACCAAAATACTGTATAATCATGCACACAAGTGGAGGGAAAAATTTTGAACTTTGTAAATTGGATTGTCATTCCAGTTCTGTGAAAATCAGCAGAACGTTCTGCATGTGCAGGTTCTATATGGGACTGGTTATGAGGATGGGTCTTGATAAACTAAAGTATTAGATACCTATTAAATATTTTTGTCTCATTTTTTCCAATTGTGTTCATGTTATTCTTAATTTCTTTCACCAGCTACCCTAACTGCTTCCTCTGTAATATAAGCAGCTGCCCTTACAGTATATAATACCCATTGATTTCAGTTTTAGACTGAACTTAGAAAGAACTACTGTATGTACACAATAAACAGAAGAAATCAATGTTAATAATGGCTTGGTTGGTTGATATGTTACCACTTTGACAGGTTAACAGGGAAAACGATTGAGAACGTCATAAACATGGGCTCCTACAACTATCTGGGTTTCGCTGAAAACAATGTCGACTTTTTGAAAACAGTAGCACAGAAGACCAAGGAGTATGGAGTGGGGATCTGCAGCACCAGACAGGAACTAGGTATGTGTGTGGTTGTACCACAACTGAAGTGTACTTGCAATCACTAAAAACAGGTCACACAGCACCCAGTGTGTGCTTTTGGGTGTGTTTGTGCCCTTTGTACATGTACTTGATCAAGAAGCATGGTAGGCTGTTTTACAAACTCAGAGCCAGTTCTTTATGCTTCCACACCACATACCACATTCATGCTATTTTGTTTAGTTAGTGCTTTCATAAACCTGACAAAAGCATTTTTTTAAGTTAGACCAGATTTGAGTGGCATTTACAGGATAACTACTTTACAATTGATGTGATGAGTTGTTCCTTGGTAATTTATTAAAAGGTACAAACATCTGCCGATTTTAAAACGCAAGTTAATGATTGACTGGACTGTCTCGTATTCCTCTGACTCTCTCCATAGGTTTAT
The DNA here is from genome assembly GCA_032164185.1 of Moxostoma hubbsi. Lineage (NCBI taxonomy): Eukaryota > Metazoa > Chordata > Actinopteri > Cypriniformes > Catostomidae > Moxostoma > Moxostoma hubbsi. The sequence continues at coordinate 11,195,580 of JAVLUX010000034.1, forward strand.
TACATGTGTTAAAAAGGCCCATAATTGTCTTTCAGGGGCTACCATGCAGTATGTTTTAAGCCTTTTTTCAATTTGGTGCAGTTTATTTAGATTAAAGGATTAGTTCATCCATAAAAGTGGATCCAATTCTTTCATAATTTATTCACCCTCATGTAATTTCAGACCCATCTGACTTTTTTGAAAGGCAAAAGGGAGATATTTGGCAGAATGTTAGCCTCTGTCACCACTCACTTTCATTGTATGGAGAAAAAAAATGCAATGGAAGTGAATGATGACGAAGAAGACTAACAATCACCCAACATCTTTGTGTTCCACAGAAGTTCACCCATGTTTGAAACAACATGCGGATGAGTAAATACATTTTCATTTTTGGCCAAACGTTCCCTTTAACAGCTAGAATGTTTGCACTGAGGTAAAAGCGGTGCGTTTTAGGGTTTTTAAGAATTTAAAAAAATGTGATTTCCAGGCCAGGTCTTGGAAATGAAAAACATCTTTAAAAAATATTTTAAGTGTCTTTAGTAAATATCCAAAAAATATTTGGACTTATAAAAATAAAATAATAATCATTTATAATCATACAATTATTTTTGAAATCCCTTATACAGTTATCACAAACAAATGGAAAAAATCATGGAATTTCATTGGTAAAAGGTGTGGGAACGGTTTATATATTTCCTGTGCAATGGCACAGTTGGAAATACTTGTAATTGTGACTGATGTTTTGCAATCTGGTTATTCTGGTTTGTTGCGTATGTGGTATTTTTTTTAGCTGCTTAAGGACTGTTGTTACCTGTTCTGTGATCAGTAAGGCCATCAAAATGTCACGTGTCTGATCTTCTTGCATGCATACTGGCATGTCATACATACACTCCCCTCCTACTGATATGATCTGATATCCTATCATTTCATAATAAAATAGGTCAAATATGCAATGACTTCTACTATGGTTAACTTCAGCCAAGATCATTAGTCATGTGGGTGTTTGTTATAAGGGAGTGTGTAAAGTAATTTTCATTCATTATTCTTTTGTGGGATTCATAGATGGATAAATATTTTTTTTTATTGTCCTCAGAGGAAATTTGTTTTCACCGTGGGTGCATAGAAAACATAAACACAACAGCAACCATACCTATAAACCATAAAAAATAAAAAAAAACACAAGATCATACAATGAATGCCAGAGCATAAGATGGCATCACAATGGCTGATTACCTATATGTTTAAAGCTTGTATAGCCATAGGAACAAAACTCCAACCATAATTGGCCTTTCTGTACATGAGTAGTCTATACCTGCGGTCAGAAGGAAGGAAGATTAAATACTGATAAAGTGGATGGTCTGGATCATTGTACACACTGTAACTGGATCATTTAAAATGTTATGTGCCTTCCGGAGCGTATATGAAATAACACAGTTCAATAAATTAGGGGTAGGAATACCAATGTTTTCTCTCACTAAATTAGTTATCTTTAAGAGTTTGTTCTTATTGATAACTGTTAGCATATGAAAGAAACTAATGGCACCACACATAAGAACTGACTCAAAAATGCTTAGAAGAAGACTAGGCTGAACAGATTTTACGTATAAGTTTACGAATAACTGTAAGTCTCTGTTGACAGCACTTGTAAATACCTGGAGTGTGCTGACTGAAGTTGAGATGTTTATCCAATGTAATGACAAGATATCTGAAATGCTCCACCTTTTCAACCATCTCTCTGTTAATGATAATACTGAACGGATGGATCAGTGTTTTGGAAGAGCTAAAAAAACAGTTCCTTAGTCTTTGAAATATTAAGGTAGAGAAAGTTATCATCACACCATTCACTAAAATATGCTATGGAGCATTGATAGTCCAAAATTACATAAAATGATTTATGTTTCTTGCATCTATCTGAGGCTTACATTGGTTTTGGATACATTTCATAGGCAATCTGTTATACGAGCAATAACAACTAACCCGATGACTCCTTATTAAGACTCAATTAGAGATGTATGTGTGATTTGTGTGTACATTTACAGTTTGCAAATTGGAACCACTGAATGCAGCCCCACTTCACATAGACAACTAGTGCTAAATTTGTACAACAAAGTTGTACTTCAAATCCAGGGTTTTTTTGCTTTAACATTTATGTCACAGTTGAGACAGTGTCATTTTGTTTTCACTGCAAGATCAATAAGGCCTGTGTTTGCTTTTGGCCACTAAGGTTTTAAAACTTTAGTAACAATCATTTACAAAATTCTGCCAATAGGAGTGTCTCCATATCTATGGAGTTAAGTATGTGTGTGTTTTCCAGTCACCGAGGTCTGTTTGAATGTACAAAGAGACAATCGATTTAACATTGCTTAGTCACGGTTGTAAAACGGCAATATCACTGACTCAAGCATGTGACACTTGCCGTAACTCAGTTTGTAAAAATAAATAAAAATGGTTTACAGTAATGGGCTTACAATTAAGGGTTTAAAAGCAGAAATGTACACTCACTGAGCAACTTTATTAGGAACACTATGGTCCTAATAAAGTGCCCCACATGGTCGTCTTCTCTGGTAGCCCATCCGCATTAAGGTTCTATGTGCTGTGCTTTCTGAAATGCTGCTCTGCTCACTACAGTTTTACAGAGTTATCTGAGTTACTGTAGCCTTTCTATCAGCTCAAACCAGTCTGGCCATTCTCCGTTGACCTCTCATCAACAAGGCATTTCCATCTACAGAGCTGCCGCTCACTGGATGTTTTGATATTTTTTTTGGCACCATTCTGAGTAAACTCTAGAGACTGTTGTGCATGAAAATCCCAGGGGATCAGCAGTTACAGAAATACTCAAAACAGCCCACCTGGCACCAACAATCATGCCATGGTCAAAGTTTTCCCCATTCTGATGGTTGATGTGAACATTAACTGAAGCTCCTGACGCGTATCTGCATGATTTTATGCATTGCACTGCTGCCACACCATTGGCTGATTAGATAATCTCATGTATAAGTAGGTATGCGGTATTACACAGAAGGGTTATTTTTATTTATTTTTGAGCAAACACTTTATTATAATTGAAATTTGAAACCATTTATTTAAATATTTTATTTAGTGTAAAAAAAAGTCTCCCTTTTGAAAATAGAATAAATAAGAAAACTAATAGAATTATTATAATAAACTGAATTATAAACATTATAAAAAAATAGCATTTAACTATAACATGTTAGTTTACATGTTAAATTAACTACTAAGTGAAAAATAACATCAGCTGTGTGAGCTTTTGAAGTAATGTCATATGATTATTAACAGTTAACATATACTTCTCCTGTCGGTTTAGCTTCAGGACAGATTTTACATTGAAAATCAATTGTTGACCTGCCATAGATAAAACATAACCTGTATTTAATGTATCCTGGGTAGCATTTCCTTAGTTTTGTTCATGGTTTTCCAGTACAAGGACATGCATCAAGTGACATTATTTTTGTTGTTGATGTCAAAATCTACATGAAGTCCAACCCCCCCCCCCACCCCTTTAAAAATGGAAGAACATATTTACATATATGAGCCCATTATTATCCTGTTTGTTACCTAATATTCAATATTTATACACATATTACACAGAAGGAAAGGCTCCTTATTATTATGGTTATGTGTGCTAGTCATAAATAATAGTAATATAATAATAAATTACAGTACTTATGAAAAATAAATACTATCTGAAACACATCTTGAATCTTTAACTACAAATGCCACTGTTGATATAAAATTAGGTCTAATAGATTCTACCTTTAGATTATTTCATATGAAACTATAACATTTTGTCAAAATATAAGTTACTTTTATTTGTGTAAAATCCTGAAGCAAATTTGTATGATGGTGTGTAATTTATTTATTTTGGCACAGAACACAGTTGCTCTTTTCCTCAGTGCTGTTTGGCATGTCAGGGCTGCTACTGTTTGAGAGGTTCGAATTGACAATCTCCGTAACATTTTAAACTAGAAAAGTCTCACTAGAATTTAAATTGGTCACTTCAGTTTTGATGTCTGCGCTCCGCAATATCGAGGGAAGCCGGTTGTTGCACGCACGCGCCAGAGAGAAGAGCAGATCATGATCGTGAGATCGTTACACTCGTGCGAAAGTGCAGATGAGAAGTCTTTAGCTGTTTGCGAGATTATCAATAAATCTGCCTTGGCAGTCCTAAATAGTCGATCATTTGGGCGGCAGCCAAAATATCTTCAATGGGAGAACCATGGCATTGTTCTTTCCCTGCTGTCCGCGACTCAGTCCAAATAGACCAGTTGAGAAACACTGCTTTAACTCACACACACACTCATGTCAGACCCCCTTGCCTCGCTTCTCTCTGACATTTTCTCTGCTGCATGTTTGTGTGTGTGACGCAAATTGAGTCTGACAGACAGTTGAGAAGGAAAGGAGATGCGCATGTGAGATTCTCCGTCCAGTTGCCTTTTTTTCCTCAATACCGTAGATAAGCAAATGTACATGGTATGATAACCGTCCATTTTCAAACCGTGGTATACCGTGAAACCGGTATACCACTGCAACCCTACTCTGCAGGTCACTTTATATATACAGTAGGCTATATAAAATAATACAAAAACACGCTCGCCTCGAATCATGATTTATATTTCAGTGGTTATTATCATCAGTATAATTATTATGTTTAAATTTATAATTGTTTTTAAATCTTAATTGTATTCATAATTTTCACCTGTTGTCATAGACGAATACTTGGAAAATGGATGGGTACAGTATATACTGTATGTTGTAGTTTTTTGACCACTTCGTTATTTTAATCGCTTTTTTGTGGGGGTTGACAATGTAATTGGTTATTTTGCTACATTGTGTTAATGTCTGACAGTTAAAACATTGCCTACCTAAAAAACAAGTGAAGTTTGATCAGTGGTTAAACCTGTTCAGACAGTTACCTTGTACCTGAATGAACACCTCCTTTCCAGAATAAAATGAAATATGCAGAAAATCACAGTATTGCAGTTCTTGTATAGTGACAGTGCAGAGATTCATGGAGAAGCTAGAGACGAGAGGACACCGGCGGCAGTTTTTGCAAGTTGCTGTGCTCATGTGGGCTTCCGTCATGTGACACACAGCGTTTTAGTTTATGAACTGATTTAGTGCTTAACTTTCTTCTTCCAAAAATTCAGAAATATTATGGGGTTTTTTTGTACTTTGTAATTGTGGTGAAAAATAACTGAATCGAAAGTAAAATGAACTCAAGCAAAAGTACTATCATTTATTTATACTTAAAAAAAGTAGAAATATTTGAAGAATGTACTGTAACGACAGTAGTTTTAATTCGTTACTTTACACTTCTGCATATTGCCCAGCCCTAGGAGGGAACAAAACAAATTTATTCACACACATTCAAAGTCATTACCCTTCTGAAGCAGCTAAACTGGGTCCTGGGATGAAAGGTACTAAAACACCAACATTAAATCCCCAACATCCCACAATAAGTGATGTATTTTCCCAGACAATGAAATACCCGACTGGTAGCCCATGATGGAGAGAATGCAGGGATGAAGTAGGTTCAAAAGATGTTATGACCAGCTCATTCCATGCCACAACTTAAGAGGTCACACCAACTAAATTAATAAATGCAAGTGGTTTTATTTTTAACAACTATAAATACAAATAACTACTGTTAAATTCAAGAAATCTAGGGTTAAAAAAAAAAATGGATACAAAATATGTTCTGGTACAACATGGTTAAAATGTACATGAATAAAGGTACGAAAAGAAAATATCTCGATAGAGAACCCCTCTTAAGAAAACCTGCCCCATAGAAAGCCACCATATTCACAAATGAAACTAAATCACTTGTATACCTCACTCCTCTAATTATCAATTAACACATGGGCAAAATCAGTTTCATTTGAAATTTTAGTTAAAATAAATAATACAGTTTGAAATCAAGCTGCCTTGTGTTATTGTGTGGATTATTGCTTAACGAAAATTACCCCATAGTACCACTTAAGTGTCCAACCAGTGGTAATACTAGTGTCAGTCGGTTTGAACGTGAACACCACACCAGTGTGAAATGTATGATTTTGTGGCAAGTCTAGTGTGCAGGTGTTCCTAATAAACTGCTAGGTGAGTGTACAGTGTAGTGAGTGAGTGTTGTTACAGAGCTTTTGTAAAGTTATCTTAATCATCCTTTTAGCTGGGGGAGTACTGTTCTATGTGGATGAACTTCTGGCTTAATGTGTTATATTCCTGTGGTTGGCTTTACCATGCAAAATTTATCAGGTTTACTACTTTGCATGATCATTACACGAGTTAGTGTGATTTAAAATTACAGACAAGGTTAGTAAGTGATTTTATCACACTAATCTCATGTTACTATTTATAAAGTCGTGTGGCAATGCTTTTGAAATGTGTGGAACTTTCTGTATTTTAATGTTTATTCCTGTGCAATGCCTTTTCTTCATAAATGTCCATTATTTGTATTACTGGCAACATGATTTTCTTTTTGTACAAACTGAGAGACAAGCCGAAATAATTTGATGTGGTAATTGATGGCATGCTACAGAAACTGTTGATAGAGCTTAAGCTGTATGGAACATTCTTTTATCTTGTCTTTAAAATTTTTAAAGCTGGAGCAAATCCATTAACATCCATTTAAGTTCTTGACAGACTTTCCTCTTGGTGTTTGTTGCATTAAAAAAAAATCAGTGATGTTCGCCTCAGTTGTTAAGGGAACTTGATGTTTCATGGGCAGTTTCATCCACTCCAGCCAGGTGAATGAAATCTCCATGGGTTTCTCTCTCATTTCCCACTTCATTAGACTTCTATAATACCCCAGTTTGAAGTGAAGACCAATGTAGGTTTCTGTTGCAGAGCGAGCTTCACTGATATCACACTCAAATTGGCAGTGTAGCCGCTCGGCACTGATTTGAGGTTTAATCAAACACACCATGCCTTAGCAACCGCAGTTAGTCAAAATGATCGGAGGACCCGGACACATTTATAAAATGTGTTGTCTTCACGTTTATGCAACATTGTGACAGAGTTGCATGTCTGCACATCTTGATCCTTGAAGGTACCTACTGAGTGATTAATAACCTTTATGCAACACATTCTGGCAGAACCCATTTATTTCCCCTATGTTGACTCTGTCCAAGCATTTAAAACTACAAAAGCTGGAGGTCACGTGACACAATGCGAGGATTGGATGTGTGAATGGCGAGCTCTGCGCACTTTGCTAGTTTTAACACTCTTAATGACATGAACTGGTGGGATTCGATACATTCTGTTCCATAACTGTTCTAGGAGGACAATATGTCAAAGAATTCAAAATCCTGAGGGCGAAGAGGGACATGATATGGTGAAATTCCTGGATAGGCTCTATCCGTATCTGCATGACAGCAGGCCATAAACTGGAAATCGAGCGAGCTCACAGGGTTCCTGCTCAGCGGTCTGTGGATGGAGACAATCCCCGATCAATTCTGGCCAAATTTTTTTTTATAGTGCTGGCTCCAGTAAGAGCAGGGAAGTCATTACACTGAAAATTCAAATGTCTCGACCAGAGTAAAGATAAATTAGGAAGAATCATTAGTGTTTTTGCTGAAATTCAGGGACAAAGTCTTATTTTGGCTAATATTTATGCATCCAAAATTGATGATCAGGACTTTTTTTCTTTTTTTTTATAGATTTTGAAGGGATGTTGAAAGCTGCTTGCACCACTCATGATATAATACTGGGAGGAGACAATATTATATTAGAACCGAGCTAACCGACTGAGCTAAAAGATTCTCTTGATTCTGAGATAAACTTGGAGGAGCTTGGCGAGTTAATTAAAACCTTGCCTGCAGTCAAGGCTCCAGGGCCAGACGGCTTTGCCTCTGAATTTTTTAGATCTTATGCTATAGAACTGGCTCCACTTTTGCTAGAAGTTTATACGGAATCATAAAAGAATGGAAAGCTTTCGCCAACCATGACACAAGCCTGGATCAGTCTAATTCTTAAAAAGGACAAAGATCCAAGCGAGTGTAAGAATTACCATCCATTTTCCCTGATCCAGCTAGACGTTAAAATATTGTCAAAAATTTTCACTAACCAATAAAGTTATGACACATCTTATACATATAGATCTGGTGGGGTTTATTCGGGCTGTAACTCTTCTGATAACATTAGGCGTTTCATCAATATCGTGTGGTCAGTGGAGAATAATCAGACTCAGTTGCTGCCATCTCACTTGATGCAAAAAATGCATTTGATATGGTAGAATGTGATTATCTTTTTAAGATTTTGGAAATGTACGGGTTCGGGAATACTTTTATTTTATGAATTAAGTTACTTTATAGACACCCGGTAGCAGTGGTACAAACAAATGTTTTAATTTCAGAATATTTTACTGTGGATATGGGCACCAGGCAGGGTTTCCCTCTTTCCCCATTATTGTTCTGTCTCGCCCAGGAACCATTAGCAGCCGCGACAAGAAAGGAGGATGATTTTTCCAGGGGTGATGGCGGGTGGTGTGGTGCACAAGCTTTTGGTTTATGCAGCTGATATTTTATTTTTATTTTCTGACCCTACTAGATCTATGCCTTGCCTCCACAGAATTATTAATTCATTTTCTAAGTTCTCAGAATACAGCGTGAATTGGTCTAAATCCAGAGCTTTGGCTCTGACAGCATACTGCCCAGTAATGGCTTTTTAGCAGGGCACCTTCCAGTGGCCCAAACAGGGCATTAAGTATTTGGGTATTTTATTTCCAGTAAATGTGTGTGATTTAATTAGTTAATTTGGACCCTTTTAATAAAAAGCTTTTTGAGCGATGTGGACAGGTGGGCTTCATTACGTTTATCCATGACTGGGAAGGTTAATGTTATTAAAATGAATTGTATTCCAAAATTCAAATACCTGCTACAATCCCTCCTTGTAAATGTCCCCCTCTGTTATTTAAGCAATTTGATAGCATAGCGAAGTCCTTCATTTGGAATGGTAAATGTCCCAGATTACATTTCAGTACGTTACATAAGCCAATTGACAAATGTGATGTGGGCTAAGCCTACCCAAGATTTTGTTTTATAATTATACATTTGGTCTGAGACATTTGGCTTATTGGATGCTTCCACCTGAGAGAGCCTCTCCCTGGTTTTGTATTGAACAGGAAGTTCTTGCCTCTATTTCGCCATTTCAAAACCTTTCTATCAAACTAACCAGAGAAGTTAAGTTACACCCAGTTATCTCGCATTTGAACGTAGTATGGACAAAAGTGTTCAGAGTGTTTAATTCGGAAATTTGTTTAAATGTAGACTTGAGTATATGGCTGAACCCAAAGTTATGTATTAATAAGTCCCCTTTCTTCTGGACAGAGTGGATTGTGAGGGAGGTTAATACGTTTGTGACCTATATGAGAGTGGAGTGTTTAGATCCTATGAAAATATGGCTCAACATTTTGGGATCCCCTGGTCTCAATTCTTTAGGTATATTTACAGCTGCGCCACCTGCTTTGTAATATTTTTTGGAGTAGCATACACCCCCCTAAACAGATACTCTGGGAGTGGTGATTACTGCTTTTGGAAAAGTTCATGAGGCATCAAGTGTATTACTCTCTGCTAATGCAGAGTCTGGGGGATGGATCTTCAACTTCTCTCAAGAGATTATGGGAGAAAGATTTAAACTTGGTTTTAGAGGAAGGAGTGTGGGCTAGGATTTAAAAAAATAATGTGGTTTGATTCTACATTTTCTGTTGTGTCTATTTGATTTGCTGCATGGAAGCAATAAAAATTGTTAATAACAAAAAACTTAATAAGCTGATGGAGTTGTGCAGGAAATTCTAACCTAATGTTCTCCAAAACCATGGAATGCATAATCTGACCAGGATTGTGACTGTGGTCAAATGAGTTATTAAGTGCAATGCTGTAGAACTGTGGTTTCAGCCAGCTTCTCTGCCAATGATGTGGTGTGGAAGGCTGATTTTTATTTTCCCTCATGGTTCTTGGCTTACCCAAAGAGCTGCTTTGAGGTGGTTTCTTTTGAAAAATAAGGGTCAGAAATTGCTTGATTTATCTGTTCACCAATGATTGTTCAATGTTCAGGTGCTGAAAGTTTTTATTTTAATAGTTTTTTTTTTTTCTTAATTTATTTTCACTTTTTTCAAAGAAAAATTAATGAGGATTGTTGTTCTTTGGTCCTATCAAAATACTTAAAGAAACCTGTTGTTTATTGGTATTGTCCTCAGAAACTTTTGTGGTGTTGTGGAGTTATAGCCTTGGATTGTATTTTTCAAAGGCTTCTCAAGCTATTGAAAATTTAAAGGAATATTCTGCGTTTGATAGAAGTGAAGCTCAATTGACAGAATTTGTGGCCTAATATTGAGTACCACAAAAGAATTATTTGCCAAAAAAAAAATAAAAAATCTGGTATCAAGTGTGGCACTTACAATGGACTCAGTCTTTCCCTTAAAACCCCCTACTGACACACAACTTGTTGATGGAAAACACATTCTCTCACTTAGAGACTCCTGTAATAAGTGTATTCTTATTACAGTAGTCACTTTAGGTAAGAGCATCTGATAAATGACAACCTTTATTTCTATTTTACAGGCAACCTCAGCATCCATGAGGAACTGGAACTACTTGTGGCAGAGTTCTTGGGCATGGAATCTGCCATGGCATTTGGAATGGGCTTTGCCACCAACTCCATGAACATTCCTGCTCTGGTGGGAAAGGTTAGCATTTAAACATTAATTATTAATCCTTGTTGGTGACTCTTTATACTTTACATCTGTCTGAAATATTTCCATTTTATCTGTTGAAGTGAGCACACAAGTGTGATAAACATATTATATCTGGCTGTCTGCAATGAAGTATTTCTTAATCATAGAAACCGTTTTGACAGTGATTCTTTAGGTCATCTCGTTAGGGTGTGTTTATGCTGAGCCTAATGATGTGTTTGGAATAAGCTGAGATGAGAAGACCCCAGGCTCTGAATGAGATGCCAAGAAACTGGTGGGAGTGGTGTTAAGGGGGTGATTTCCTCAAGGAATGCCATCTTGCATCTGAATCCTGGTGATGTCAGAGCCTTGAGGTATAGCTTAAGCAAAGAGTTGTAATACTTGTGCCTTGTGGAGGAGGTGTTAGTTCAAGGTCTCATAAGGTGAAGAGTAAGTGACAGCAGCTGTTATTGTGGGATCAGGCCATGCATGCCCAAGGCCAAGCTCTGCAGCTATAAGGATCATCATCAGCCCTGCCTGTCCAGTTTGCATTGACAGAGCCAAATCCTGGCTCACACAAGAGTTAATTGCTACTTTGTCAATGACAGTATAGTAACTTAACTATAAGCAAAAGCTGGTCTCTATTAATTAACTTTTTATCTAACAAGAAGCAGTGGATCATGACATCACTGTTTTTTTATGTCACATTGTATTGCACACAGCATTACAGCAAAGCATGCTAAGACAAAAATCTTGTTAATTTTTGTGAAAAAGTTAATTCATAGTTAAATTATTAATTCAAAGTTAAAATATTGCACAGTGACAAAGGATATTCTGCGAGACTTGATTTTGAATGGAGCCAGGTAGTTTTGGACATTTACATTTTTATTTGGACTAGCATGTGTAGATTAATTTTGCACAATATTACTGGTAACATACATTAAGAAAGTAAATAAGGGGAATTTTGATTTCATGTTGACTTCAGCTGCTTTAAAAAATGAGTAGCTTGTAGCCTCACAAACGTGTAGCTCCCTTAACAAATCTCCATCCTTTTTGAAGTGCCGTGTTTCATTGTTGTCATAAATTTGCTTGGCGCTGGGGTAATGCCAAGAAGGACTTGATTTTTGATTATATCACAGTCTTTTGTGAAGGAAACAATTACAATAGTCCTCCCAGAACGTTATTTAATACTTATGACACTGTGTTATTTGTGCATTGCTGCTTCATTATGTGTTAAGAGGTGAGCAGTAACATCTGTCTGTTTCCAGGGCTGTCTGATCCTGAGCGATGAGCTAAATCACACTTCCCTAATCCTGGGAGCCAGGTTGTCGGGGGCAACCATTAGAGTCTTCAAACACAACAGTGAGTACAAACACACAGTATGATGTCACTGCAGGAAGGGTGAGCAATAGAGAGAGTTAGACTGCATCTGTAATTATGAATGTCTGTAAAAAAAAAAAAAAAATCAACATTGTTAAAACATCTCTGTTTCCATCCTTTAAACTTGTCACTATAATTTGTCATTTGGTTTCATTGAGTTGTTGTCATGCTGTCATCAGGCTCCATTTTTTTTAACTGCGATAGGCGCAACGCTATGACTGTGTGCTATTGTATGTCTTTATCTATCTTTTTCTATCTATCTATAACACTAGCACTAAATATAATTGCAATTTTTGTGTCTAGGCAATGCACAACTGGGCATGTTTGGGAGTGCTAGCACTTTCTGTGGGCATATGTGCGCAAACAGTGGGTGCATTGTGTGAGAAATAAGTAATTACACTTAAAGCGATAGTTCACTTTATCTTTGTAAATGTATTGTGGAGGCGAGGGCATGGTCGAGCGTTCAAGTTGTTGAAGTCCAAACGGATTGGCCGCAGCCGAGAAGAACACCGCCAGCTCTTCTGCTACTTGATGTTGAGTGAGTTTGGCCACCCGTTTGCCTTTGCACAGCAGACTGATATCTGCCTGAAGTAGCGGTTTTAACCACCATGCAACTGCGTGGGGCCCCAGACATCGAGAGGCCCCTACCCCAGTAGGAAAGCACTACAAAAACTTGAGGAGTGGCATCTCACAAGTTGTTCTGTTGTCACATGTGAATACGTTGTTGTCAGCGCTCTCAGAACTGTTCATGTTAGAGGTCCACCGGATTGGGTCAGTTTTTCAAGTAGGACTTTTAGTTCGGGTTTGTAATTTATGAAAAAAAATATACAGGCCTTCCGAACTGGTTTCATCCATGCTCTCACTCACAGATACATGTGAATGGATGAGTTAGGGGCCGTTCATACCGAACGTGTTTTTTGCCCGCGTCTGCTCTGTTTTTCCATTGTTTTCCTATGTAAACGCGCTGGACGAATGTCCATGCCCGCTGCACTGCGCTGTTTCTTCAGTGTCTCACAGGACCGGTGTTGTGTCGATCTCTGTTTCCCTGTCGCAATCGGTTTCCCCACAGCAGATCTGTATGGGGGGTAACAGTATTTGGCAGTAACATTCTACGCTGTAATATTGCATTCCCCATGCACAAACCTAAGCCTAAACCTTCTTTAACCCTAACTATAACCCCATACCCTATCGGGGTTAGGGGGAAACGGATTCCGATGAGGAACACAATTTGTGTGTTTTGTAAAAAATATATGCTGGTAAATATTGTTTTTTATCTCTGTATTGTGGAAAACTGGATAACATTTATTAATTAACGTTAACTAGATTTTTATGTTTCAGTAAACATTTTGAATTTACTTGGCTACAACGGCTGATAGGATGAATTTAAAATAAATGTTATGTTATTTTATGTTACATTAGCTGATCGCAACATACAAGAGACTAGGTAATGATCTGAGATGCCATCGCTCTATGGCAGAAGTATGATTATGGTGATGAGTTCGTCCTGTCACATTTTGTCTGACTCCAAGAGAGTTGAGAATATCGATAAATGCTAATCCCAATGTGTCATTTTCATTATCTATGTGAATGTTGAAGTCACCAACAAATAAAGCTCTATCCACAGAAAATACTAGATCAGATAAAAAATTTTTTGCATATTCACCAAGGAAATCAGAATGTGGCCCGGTTGATCTGTATAATGTAGCAAGGCCAAAAGACAACAAAGATTTTGACAGTGTCACATTAAGCATTATTAGTTCAAAAGACTTAAACTTATATCCTGTCCTCTGAGTGACACCAAAAACTTCACTGTAAACTGCAGCAACACCACCTCCTCGACCCTTCAGACGAGGCTCATGTTTATAAAAATAACCTGGGGGAGTAGATTCATTTAAACAAATATATTCATCTGGTTTATGCCAGGTTTCAGTCAAAACAAGTGCTTCCAAACAATGATCTGCAATCATTTAATTTACAATTAGTGCTTTGGTTGAAAGAGTTCTAATGTTTAGTAGCCCTACCTTTTATTTGATCTTCAATTTCTTAGTTATTTTTTGTTTGACCTTAATTTTTTTTATAAATTATTAGTGGTTTTTTTTGTTTGTTTGTTTTTGTTGACACAGTCTCTATATGCTATCTATGTGATGCAATATGTGTTGTAGTTTATGTGACCCATTAACGTCTCAAGGCAGCTGCAGACTTTTGGATTAGCGAGTTTGTCTGCTTCCTGACCTGGGCCCCGGTTAGTCACATACCATCACTATTAAGACTATGAGCCAAATTACTAAAGAGGAGAGCTGCACCTTCCCTGGAGGGATGGAGTCCATCTGTATTTAGCAGGTCAGGTCTTCCCCAAAAACTCTTCCAGTTGTCTATAAATCCAATGTTATTTTCTGGACACCACTCAGATTTGATCTGATGTCAGACTCCCGAGTCCCCGAAATGCATTTAACAATAGTGGCCGGAGTCCTATTTCCACAATGCTAAGAAAGCTAGAAGGCTACAAATACAGACTTGATCTAGGCGCCAGCAGCAACAGGAACTGGATGTCCAGCAACAGGAAATTAGCAACCCTTCTTCAATACACCTGCATGCAATGTTTAAGCAGAAATTGAAGACCTTGATTAGCTGGATCAGATGTATTTGTTTCAGGTTGGAACTAATGCTGCATCTTGATCAAAGTTAGATATGGGATATGGCTACAATAACCATGCTTTGAAAACCTGTCTCTCCAAATATTTGCTAAACAGGTTTTATCAAATAATGTCAGAACTTTGACATGTGTTTATCATTGTTTACATCTCCCTAGTTGACGCCATGTTTAAATTACATCATTAGGGTGACCATGCTTCCTCTTCCGTCTTCTTTTTTTTTTCTAAAAACAAAAAACGTATCTGGCCAGGATTTAAAACTTGGCTAAAAATGTAGATTTGCTTCATAATGATGTGCTCTCTTCAGTTAGGACTATCATACATTGTGTATATGTAATTTTTAAATGGAAATGTTGTCTTTATTGAGACAACATTAAATATACTAGTACATATCAGGAAAATGTAAACTAATGGGGCTTTTCCACTGCACGGTACAACTCGACTCAGCTCGTGTTTTTGGGGTTTTCCACTGTGGATAGTACCTGGTACCTGATACTCTTTTTAGTACCACCGTAGTTGAGTTTCCAAGCGAGCCGAACCGATACTAAATGTGACGTCAAAATCCTGCAGATCATTGATTGGTCAGGGAGAATCATCACTGCCAGCATCACTGGATTTCCGATACGTGACATCAACCTGCTAGTTTTAAAGTTAGTAACAGCGATAGCAGTATCATTAGTTCACATGACATTCGAATTGTGAAAAAAGAAATGGCTGTGCGCAAAAACACGCCGTGGCCAATAAACAAGGTGCAGACGGTCCACTTGTTAGCAATGATGAAGTCTCAGGAAGTGTCTCTGCTTGAAAGTTTCACTTTATTTAGTTGACCAGCTACTGGAAGCTTGCTTCTAAAACAACCAGGCCAATTTATCTGTTACACTTGTGTAAAATCACCATACAACAACTGCTTTATGCAGCACAATGAGCTAGTAGCTAACAGCTAGCGGTTGTGATATTGTTTTGGTCAGTTTGTGTTGTGTTTAAGATGATGTCACAGCAGTAGAGGGTGCAACTATGACGATCAGCCTATAATCCCACCCACATCGATGTGGCACTAAACTGCAGTGGAAATGCAAGCTCAGAAAAGTAAAGCGAGTAGAGTTGATGGGAGTCGCACTGTAATGTGCAGTGGAAAAGTGCCATAATATGACCGATAAAATAGACCATAATCTAAATTTTACAACTCGGTATGTCAGATGTTTGTTGAGCAACTTCTGTATGTGATCTGTAAAGCTGACACTCAGAAAATATAATGAACAAGAATACAGGACAGGCTATGTGATGGGAGAAACAAGCCCTGCATCTCTATTCACATACCATCAATACACAATATTATGTGGCAAGCACAAAATGTCCCAAAAAGGAGAATCTGTAATAAAAATGTGATCTTTAGGGAAGTTCACCTGGGCATAGCAGGAAAACTGAATGGGTATAAAAAATATTTTAATGCCATCTGATTTATGGCCATTATTATGTTACCATTCATTAAATGTATTAAAAGCATAAAGTGAATAGTACCCCCCACAGTGGTCCAGTGTCATCTATTTGAACAACCACAATTTGGTCACCCTAGACATCATACACCTGCAACTCGACAAAATCGGTGTTGGATGTTTAAGCAAGTGTTGTGATACTCTAGACTCTGGACTCTGACTTGGTCTCGAGACTACATTTTTATAGTCTTTGTCTTGTCATGGTTTTGGTATCATTTTAACTCGGCCTTGACTCAACTCGAACAAGTGTGGATTCACTTTTCCCCACAGACCAGACGAGTCCTTTTAAAAAACAAACCACACTTTATTAACTAACATTTTCCTGACTTACATTATGAGACGTCATGATGCGTGTCCCGTACTTCTTTCAACTGTGTGGAATCAAAACTAGTGATGCGTGATTCATGAATTAATCACTCTTTTGAATCGTGTTTTTTTTTTTTTTTTTTTTGATGAATTAGCCAAACGTGTTAGTCAGATTTGTTTGGACTGCTATCTCAGCAAATCATTTTACAGCGATTTCTCACTCATTAAAACATTTAAGAACACGGAACACAAACAGAGCGCTGGATGATGTAGATATTTACCTACAGTCATTTAAATCAAGTCTCCTTTTTTGAAAGGTAACTGAGAAACTTCAAATAGTGCTGTGTCAATGTGAATAATGCATTAACACCAAACACGTTTTTGAATCAGTCCATGCTGTTTTTCATTTGTTTTCCTATGTAAACGTGCTAGACAGACGTTTTTGACTGTTTTCTTTGCATGGCCCGAGATTAAATCAAAAATTAAGATAATAAAAGTAAAGGTTTAGATTCACTTTCAGTATGACATACTGTCATATTTATATACAGTATATGTCATACAGTATGTCATAATACATTATTGGTACATAGTATAGAAGAGTAATACTGTATTTCGTTGTTCAGAAATGTTTATTTGACTTACTGTACAATTACTGAAATGGAATAGTTCACAGAAGATGGTAGTTTGTATTACCATGTTAAGACACATAGGCACCTTGCAGCTCTGAGTTTTTACTGACATATTGTTAAAACTGACAAGTCATAATTGTAATAATATTGTGTTTAATTAAAGGTTTAGTTCACCCAAAAATGAAAATTCTCTCATGCCATCCCAGATGTGTAGGACTTTTTTCTTTTGCTGAACACAAACAAATATTTTTAGAAAGATATCTCAGCTCTGTATGTACATACAATGCAAGTGAATGGTACCAACAAATCGAAGCTCCAAAAGGCAGCATAAAACGAATCCATCTGACCCCAGTGGTTAGATCTATATCTTTGGAAGCCGTGTGATAGGTATGGGTGAGAAAGATCAATATAAGTCCTTTTTTACTATCAATCTCCACTTTCACATTCCTATTTTGTTAATGCCGATTTGCATTATTGTGCATATCACCACTTACTGAGCATGTAGGATAATTTATCGTAAAAAAGGCATTTTTCACCCAAATATTTCATTACTTTTATGCTGCCTTTATGTGCATTTTGGAGCTTCAAAATTTTGGTACCTATTCAGTTGCATTGTGAGGACCTACAGTGGTGAAACATTTCTTCTTTGTTTGTGTTCAGCAGAAAAAAGAAAGTCATACACATCTGGGATGTATGAGGGTGAGTAAGTGATGATAATTAAAATTTTGGGGTGAACAATCCCTTTAACCTAGCATGTGACATTTAATTTTTAATCTCTACTAGTAATATTGTTTAAGGCAACATAAGCCTGAGCAAATAATAAATTAGGTGTATATGAATCTTGTCATAGACTTTACCCTCTCTGGTCTTGATTTTGACTCGGACTTGGATTTGGACGAGCTGGTCTCGACTAGTGGTTTGAAGTCCCGACTTCAAGTGACATTCTAAAGCACTTTTATAAGTAGTTGCACATTTCCAAGTATGAAGTTGGAAATTCTGACTTCAAATCAAGGGATCAATTTAACATAGATCTTCTATTGGTCAAATGTATTTAGTAACAACACATTCTCACTACCAAGGCGTCAAACACTGATGCTTATGCAAGAGTCCAGCGCATCTACACACACACACACCAAAAGCACCCTCTGGCATTAGTTTTACAACGCATCCGCCAAGTGTGTTTGACGTCAACTGATTGACGCGATGGACATTAGAATTTTAGCATCATTTACTTATACATTGGGGTACAATTTTTGCCATCATGACTTACTTTATTTGGGGGGTTTGATTTTAATTTCATTTGAAATCCGCAATATTATTCAGAGTGGTTAATTTTTAATCTTTTGTGTATCTGTCTATTTAATCTGTCTGGCACAGGTTTGACGTCAGAGACACAGCGATTATGTCATTGGCTCTCAACGTTGTCTTGTGACCGATAACAGTAGCTTCAAATTTGGATGTACATGTATTTTTTGAAAGAAGTGTCGGTAGGATCAGGATGCCTTCACGGAGGGCGAATATTTTAACCGTTTAAAACCTTCAGTTTCGCTCTGTTACTCACACAATGTCATTATATGGTTTGGAATATTATTATAGTGCATTTTTAAAAATAAACATTCGTGACAAACTTTATCTGCTTGTTACATCTTTTCTATTGAGAACTGGTTGAGAATAGGCATAAAAGTGCTGTTGGATCCTTAAAAATATCTATAAATGGTGTAATATATATCAAATTATGAATATCTAAGTGTCTCTTTCATGTTTTATATAGTTGATTATCGGTTAGGTTTAGAAATGGGGTTGGGTTAGGGGGTCTAAAATATGTATGATTGTATAATGAAATATCACACTGATATATTTATAAGTATTATAAAACATTGAGGTTAAGCACACAAAATAACTTGATAACTGACAACAAAGTTTTCTCGTTGAAAACTTTGCGTCAATGAGAGGACGCCAGGGGTCACCTTTGGCGTCATCATGCAGACGCGGGCGGCTTCTGCACAAGCGTCAAAACTGGACACTTAGGGAGTGAGAACGGGTTGTTAGTATACACTCACGGAGCACTTTATTAGGAACACTATGGTCCTAATAAAGTGCTCGACATGGTCTTCTGCTGTTGTAGCCCATCCGCCTCAAGGTTCAACATGTTCTGCATTCTGAGATGCTATTCAGCGCACTACAATTGTACAGAGTGGTTATCTGGTTTACTGTTAACTTTGTCAGCTTGATCCAGTCTGGCCATTCTCCACTGACCTCTCTTATCAACAAGGTGTTTCTGTCCACAGAACTGCCACTCACTGGATGTTTTTTGGCACCATTTTGAGTAAAAACTGGAGATTGTTGTGCATGAAGATCCAAGGAGATCAGCAGTTACAGAAACACTCAAACCAGCCTGTCTGGCACCATCAATCCTGCCACGGTCAAAATCACTGATATAATTTTTTTTTTCCCCATTCTGATGGTTGATGTGAACATTAACTGAAGCTCCTGATCCGTACATGCTTGATTTTATGCATTGCACTGCTGCCACACGATTGGCTGATTAGATCGCTTGAATAAGTAGGCGAACATGTGTTTCTAATAACACATGTACGCTCCGTGAGTGTATACTAACACACATCTGCAGGTCAGATACGGAGAATGAAACTATGCATATCATTGCATTTCCGCCCTCCGCGGTTGCATGTGTGTGAATGAAACACCAAGTCCTTTTGGAAAACACTGCACCCTGTTTTATTTTAGCCTCAGATAGATGTAATATTATGGGTCCAATATTGCCGCCAACACACAAACTTTCATTAGATTAGATATTCCAACATAAAATGATTCTCACATATACTGCTGTCGCAACAGCCATAAATGATTGCTCCAGCATGCTGTTCCCTAGGGTTGGGCAACATTTTGAATTTAAAGGAATAGTTCACCCAAAACAATTATTTCATTATTTTCTCACCCTAATGCTGCTTCTAACCTATAGGACTTTATTTCTCAGAATATACTGTGGTTTATTGTGCTTTTGTGTGTGCTTTTTGGAGCTTGACAGCCTTGATCTCTATTCACTTTCATTATGTGGCAAAAAACAAATGAAAGGATATCATGTGGGTGACAGGATAACAGAATTTTCCTTTTTGGGTGAACTATTTTTAAATGATTCCCCTTTAATTCATATGTTGGAATTTGAATCGGCCACACCCTACAGGATGTTGAATTGGAATTTGAACTGGAATGACAGGAAGAGGAATTTACTGAATTGCAATTCAAAGGACCAACTAAATAGGCAAGAACAGATAACTTTTGTATGTTGTTTAAGGTTCCCATCTTGTATGCCTGATTCGTGTTGCTTGGCCCCATTTTGAAGAAGAAAAAAAAGACTGGGAAAATAAGTGTTAATTAAAAATAATGACATATATAAATTAAATACACATTTATATAGGTAGTATTTCAAATGTTGATTTCTAATATGGGGGGAATACACGATATGTTTTGCATATGATAATTTATTTATTGGTAATTCATGTTAAAAAGTAACGCGTAATATTACATGTTTTTAAATATATTTAGAGATTTTAAATTCATGAATTTAATTAGAATATAAAAGGCATTCTAATCTCAATTCTCATTGGTTTGTTATCCTAATCCTCTGGGTCTGGTAACCAGGAAAGAAGTTTTCTGAGCATTATTTGTCAGTGTTTGCCTGATTGGTGTCAGGTGCTGCTCATTTGCAAAAGCAAATTTGGATGCAAACATTTAAATCACCATTACCTTGAGAATGTACTGATGAACCTGTGGAACACATTGGGAATATTCAGACCTTTGTTTTAGCTTTTTTACTTTATTTAAACTAAAGCAAGTTTTTTATTTAATTTGCTGTTATTCTTAAAGTGGAAAATATTACACCTGTAATAATATTTTACATTATAGACAAAGATATAAAGAGTGTTTCTTAGGAAGCCCTTGCACTTCACTGTTTTGAATAATGAGGAGCTGTTTTAAGTCAGTGCTTTGGTTAAACTGCGCACTGAATACATTGTTGTATTACAATAGTTTTGTCACGCTTTTTCTTTATTTTCTTTTTCATTCAATATTCAAATTCTGGTCTGTGTAGGTGAGCGTGTATGGATGTTGAAAACAGGTCATGCAAATTTGACTTTAACTGGCCTAGATACATCTACATGTTTGAAATGAGGCCACTTTTTAGGAGACAATATGGAGCATCTATCTCTTTGGGCTTTTTGCCACTTTTTATTAATAAAGACGGTAGAGATATGACAAAAAGTTGTTCAGGGTAAGAGAGGGAGAATTAAACCTGCACCTCAGCTCAACATGTCTACAGTGCATGCACTAACCAAATGGCTCTTAAGATTTTTTTTATGATAGCATTGAAGAAACTTAGGGTTGGTTAAATGACTAAAGTTGTGACCAAATGGAATTAGTTGCTGATGCATGGTGAATGTAGCAATAGAGTTTGTATCATGTATTTTTAGTGATGTTTATGATTGTATCAAACACAATCAAACTGTTTCTGGGCTGTAATAATCTACTATGACGATTAGTAAGTAAAATTTGCCATATGCCCCTATCAGGTATTTTTTTTTATTCAATATTTAGTTTGTCAATATTTATCTGTATTCATCTTGAAACCTTTCTTTACATCCTTTGTACAATAAGTTCCTGAAGACTTGAATAAGGGTGTAACAGCTTTCAAATCTGATTTTGTATTTCAACTCTGCCATCTGCAGGACAGTCTGCGTTCTAGCGTCTATAAACATGAAACCTGAAATCTGTGTTTTTCAATCCTGCCCCTCAGCACTCCACATTTTTGGTGTCTCACTAATCTTACACATCCAGTACAGGCTATGGAGCTCTACTAACGAGCTGATGTTTTAAATCAGGTGTGTTAGATAGGAGACATCAAAAAAGTGTGTAGCTGGGGAATCTTCAGGAGCCAGATCGTCCTACATTCAAGAACAACAATGGTTGACAACATACTGTAGAAGCAACATTCTGATTAGAGCTTTTGTAATGAATTTGTACGGAGCTCCACTGAAATAAACTTTTAATGAAATGTAAGATAACGGTTTAAATATCTCCCATTGACTTGCATTGATGGAATGTTAAAAATGCAAATGCTGCGTAATTGTGATGTAATTGTAATATTTACATACGAAATTGCAATTGGCCATCAATTTACATTCTGAATTGTGATTGCTCTTGTCTTCCTTGCATATATTTAATTTAACCATCATTTACTCACCCTTATGCTGTTCCAGATCCATGACTTTCTTTTTTCTGTGGAAAACATAAGGAGATGTTAACCAGAATATGTTCCTTGGAAGAAAGAAAGTCATAGGGGTTTGGAACAACAAGAAGGTGAGTAAACTACCATTTTAACCATTGAGGGGGTGCCTATTTATTAGATGGTAATTCTAGTGTGCAGTAGACTGAAAACATGTCTCATGCATTTAAATTACGCTGAACCGAAGTCTAAAACATCAAACTTTAACAAGATTCTTATCCTGCTTGGCAAGTACTGGAATTTCGTCAGGAAATGCAAATCTTGTTCATAATTTGTAATGAAGCTCAGTAATGTGAAAGCACAGTCAAATATATTCCCTAAAATTTGCTTTGTGAAGATTTAAGAAATAAGCTGTATCCTTTTTTGCTGTAAACCTGATTTTGTCTTAACGTTTGTGTGTTCTCTCTGGCCACAGACATGCAGAGTCTAGAAAAGCTGCTGAAGGAGGCGGTATGCTCAGGGCAGCCTCGTACCCATCGCTCCTGGAAAAAAATCCTCATCCTGGTGGAGGGTGTATACAGGTAAGAGGGCATGCCTGAGCCAAGTATGCAGTGAAGTCAACCAAATGTCTTTTAGAACGGTCTATCAGTCTTTTTTCTTTGGGGCCTTCTGAAGTGTTATCCACATTCTGTTGGAGTCATTTTAGTTGGGTAGTTACTTTTAAATAGATTAACTTTGGTGTGAAATGCCACTGTTCTTGGTCATTGATTTATTGAAGCCAAAGTCTTAAGTCATGGTTGCATGACCCTTTCCAATCTTGATAACCATATGTCCAAGGTCATTTATGGCATAAATTTGTTCCATGAAGCAAACAATGAAGAATTAACCTGTAGGTTCAATTGCTTCAGAACAAATGATTGTAAATTATTTATAGACGGTGGTCTACATTCATAAACAACAATTCAACAAGGTTTGTTTTAATATTGATTTCCAGTAATCAATATTAATTACATCATCTATGTTTGCACCTGTGTGTTCATGTGAGTCCCATAAAAGGCTATGAACAATTTTGAATTTCAAACATGGGACATGAGGACATAAAATGATGTTGGTAGTTACTTAAAGTTTAAAATATTAAAAGTTATTGGTTATAAAGTTTAAAAATTAACCTTTTAATTTTAATACTCTGTAATCTACCTTGTTTGTTTGGAGGTTAAAGGTGAAATGTGTCATTTCTCTGCCACTAGCATCCACTAATGGAATTGTAAAAATAATGACTGTTTTCAGTTAGGTTTTACAAACACTAGCCCTGTCTTCCATTGCAAACAGATAGTCCTACTCCAATCTAATGTCACTGGTTGATCCAATATTGCTTTGTCAGACCACTCAAACAAGGACTCCATATATGTTTGAGAAAAAAGTGATTTCAAACACACAGGTTTCAATTTCCCCTTTTAATTCGAAGAGGCTGTCCACATACTTTGAGCCATTTAGTGCATTTTTATCACCGACAAATTACATGCATCACTTTTATTCTGACTTACCTTTTATGCTAACTAAAACCTCTTTGTCTCTGTCTCTGTTCACCTTTCAGTATGGAAGGATCTTTGGTCCGGCTTTTGGAGATCATAGCACTGAAGAAAAAGTATAAGGCTTATCTGTACCTTGACGAGGCCCACAGCATTGGCGCGGTGGGGCCCACAGGTCGGGGAGTTACGGAACATTTTGGGGTGGACCCGAACGACGTTGACGTTCTAATGGGCACCTTCACTAAGAGCTTCGGGGCCGCTGGAGGGTACATCGCTGGCAAAAAGGTGAGAATCAATCAATACTTTCAGTAGCTTTTTAACAGAAAACATGCTAAAATTGTATAGAAATGTATCCCTTTGAGCTAAATTGAACAATCATATTTTTTTCAGAAATTAAAAAAAGGGATAATTCACCCAAAAAGTAAAACTCTCATCATTTACTCTCCTTCATGTCATCCCAGATGTGTATGACTTTCTTCTGCAGAACACAAATGAAGATTTTTAGAAGAATATCTCAGTTCTGTATGTCCATGCAATTCAAGTGAATGGTAAAAAAAAAAAGTACATAAAAGTAATCCATATGGCTCAACTAGTTTAATCCATGTCTTCTGAAGCAATCCAATCAGTTTTTGGTGACCGCAGCAGTCTCCTGTCAATCATGATCATTCCTAGAGACTGTAATGGCAAGAAGAAAGTTGAAAAAGGAGTTATATTTTGGTCTGTTCGCACCCAAAATTAATTAGATCACTTAATAAGAAACAGATTAAAACACGGGTGATATGGATTACTTTTATTCTACCTTTTGTATTTTTTGGAACTTCAAATATTTGGTCAACATTCACTTGCATTGTATGGACCTACAGAACTGAGATATTCTTTCAATAATCTTCATTTGTGTTCTGCAGAGGAAAGAAACTCATACACATTTGGGATGCCATGCGGGTGAGTAAATGATGAGAGAATTGTCTTTCTTGGATGAACAATCCCTTTAAGCAGTAAAGTATGAGAGGCTGTGTATATTGTGAAAATAGTCACAGATAAAGAGTGTTTAAGCACTACACAAGCCCAGCCCCTTCATCTGAAATGGCTTTGAGTGCATTATTGCTTTTATGAAACTTCATAATAAAAGGACAAAGGACAGGTGTTTTGCGTCATAACAGTTACTATGTTCTCAATTTTATGTCAGTTGGAACTTTGTATATAAGCATTTGTAAAAGCTTTATTCTCATAATTGAATTATTGGTAACATTTTAGAATAAGATTAAATACATTAACATTAGTTAATGCATTGGGTATCATGAGGAAACAATAAACAATGCATTGTTTACAGCATTTATTAATCTTTGATAGTTTTAATTAACAAAAATACAATTGTTCATTGTTAGTTCATGTTAGTTCATACTTCTCTAACTAATATTAACAAACACTTGTTATATTAAAAATGTATTGGTATAGGATTGAATTAACATGAACTAAGATAAATAAATGCTGTAAGAGTATTGTTCATTGTTATTTCTTGTTAACTAATGTTGTTAACTAATGTTAACAAATGGAACTTTATTGTGAGTTGTTACCAAATTATTTTACCCAGCATCCACATCATACTCCACCATACTACCTTCACACACACATGCTCTTGTTTTGTCTACATATGTTCCCCAAATGTCACTCCTCCTGTCACACTGCCTCTATCATCTCATTACTCCATTAAAAAAGACCACTTCAGTTCATAACCAGATCACAGACATGGCAGTTCATTATAAAAGACTGAAAATGAAAAAGACAGCAGGTTTTTTGAATTACACATGCTTTAGAAGGAGAAAGAGAGGGAGAGAAAGACCCCATCTGTGTGTTGTGTAATATTAAGATTTTAATAAGGTGAGACTGTTGGCTGATTGCCAGCTTTGGCAATGGAAAGAATCAAAATTACAGGCTTTCATGGTATGCTTCCTAACACGCAACTTGTCTGTAAAGTTTAGTACAGTGATTCTCAACTGGTTTTGCTTCAGGACCCAGATTTAACATTGGATATTAATGGAATATTTCGGGTTCAATACAAGTTAAGGTCAATTGACAGCATTTGAGGAATAATGTGGATTACCACCAAAAATTATTTAGACTTTTTTTTCATTATCATTGATTATCGAGAAAGCAAATTCAGTTGCTATTTTTCGATGTTGAATATATGTGAGAATATGTTATGTCAGATAGCTTCTTCGGGGCAGTATTAAATAAAAACTAAATGCAATTTTTATGATCCCTCATTTAACCCCCCCCCCCCCCCCCAAAAAAACACAAATGTAGCTTAATAAACCTGTAGAAACCTGCTCAAATAATACACACGTTTTAACTGAAGAATTAATGTAAGGGCTGTTATAAAATTAAAAGCTTCACATTTCAGCCTAGCAGTCCCTACAAAAATGTGCCCCTTTCACTTCCATTTTAACATAATATCATAAATGCTGTCATTTGGGCTTAACTTGTATTGAAACCGGAATATTCTTTTAAATGGCAACCCAACACAGCACCAAAATGTAATATTACCATAAAATATACAGGCCTGACAATAGGCAAACTTATTGAGTGTTTGGATTTAAAATGTCTTTTGAATTTCAAAGACATCAGCAGGTAGCAGTTTACAGAATGGACAAATAGATTTGTTTGTTTTTTGAGGATGAGTCATGCAACCGGACCATGTTGGCATCTGCCTAATATGGCTAGCTTCTACTAAATTTGACTGGACGCTTGGACTTTGACATCAACAACAAAAATAAATGGGAAATACAATTTCCCATTTCAGTCGGACTAAAACAATAATTTTAATGTCTTTTTAAAATGTTACGTAAACTCTTTAGTTGGCCTTTGCATTGGGCACATGCTCTGAACGACAAATGTTGCTCGAGTGACTTGTATTTAACACTTAGCTGACTTTGAAATATTAAATTACACATTGTGTCATATACTGTATATATTGGACAGACAGATAACGACTGTTGCTCGACTAAGCAATGGGGTTTCCTACTTCCTTTTAAAATTTGATTAGCCTGTTTATTTTGCTGTCCTAATTATGCACGGTTAAGTACAGTAATGAACACGCTTCCGACTGGCCAGGGCTGTAAATAGTCCCCAGATCTTTTTCATCATACTTGTTAACTTAAGCGTCTAAAGGAACCTCTATCACTACACAAAAACATTTTTTTTTTTTTTTTTTCTTAAAATAACTTTGGTAACAGGGTTGAATGGGTTGAGCTTGACATGCATTTAACAACAATATTTGTATATTTTTTTTTAAATTAGGAAAATTAATATATTAAGATAATTCATTAATTGTAGGATACGGTCGCCAAGGTCAAGTCCTCTGAAGCTGGACAGGCCAAAATCACTATACATTTCATGCTATGCTCATTTCTAGATTGAAGTTTATTAACTCACCTAATAGTTTCCACAATAAAAACTGTGGGATATGTGCCTCTAAAAACAGTAGAGTACAACACACGCTATCTGCAGAAATAAGAACACTGTACACACACACTCAGTGGGAGGTACGCATAGAGATCCGCCAAACAGCCACAGCCAGTCCCTCGCTCCACTTTTTTTTAACTGACTTATCTTATGCTATTTCCACAAAGCTCCCAGAACCTAAAGCACTGCAAATCTTTTGCTCTAAAATGGAACCAGATGTTTGATTTGCAGTATTTCCCCTAAAAAAAAAAAAATCATCTCCCCCGTCCTCGAAGCAGAGGACACATCTGAATGGAGAGGCCTGTTGTACTGCGAGGTGTGTCTCCTCCCCTCACCCATCCACAGTGGATGCAGATGTCGAAAGACAGAGATTAAGAGCTGGAGATTGGCCCCGGCTTCTGCTCAGAAGCCTTTTAATGGATTCAGGACTGGCAGGACAAAATCTCCAAAACCGCTTGTTTGGGATACAGAATGTGTCACCTCATTGAGTGACAGCTACAATAAAGTAGGCAACAGGCTGTTAGTGGAGAAATATATGTGTCCATATATTTCTGTTCTTCAGTTAGTGTAATGATTCCAGGAACTCAAATACAAGCGGTTTGCCAAAATAATATCCTGTATTTCAAGTCAATAAAAAAGAGATTGTATTTAAGGACAATAGACACAATCAGTGGACAGTCAGTGCTGTGAAGCATCATTTCCCTCTAGTGGTATAATTTGGACAGCACAGTGTTTTCTAACCTTGTAAGTATTAAGAGGTCATTTTAAATGACTTGCAGTACACTTATCAGTTAGGTCCCTCTTGAAGCAACATGATGATAAATATCTTAATGGTGCAGACGATATCTCATGTATTCTCATGGGTTTTCTCATAATATCCTTTGGGGTATTCCAGGGTTCACAACCAGATATTGAAGGAATACTTTACCTAAAAATGAAAATTCCCTCATTATTTACTCACCCTCATGACATCCCAGATGTGCATGACTTTGTTCTGCAGAACACAAACAAATATTTTAGAAGAATATCTCAGGTCTGTAGGTCCATACAATGCAAGTGAATGGTGACCACATTTTTGAATCTCCAAAAAGCACAAAAATGCCACATTACAGTAATCCATAAAATTCCAGTGTTTTAATCCATGTCTTTTGAAGCAATCCAAGTTTTTTACTATATAATGTTACAGCAGCAGGACCCTTTGGTAATCATGATTTCAAGCTTGATAATTCTTCCTAGCGTCATCTAGTGCTCTACTCATGTGTCAAGTACAAGGAAGTGTAAACGAGCTTGAAATCATGATCTTTGTCTAGAGAGTGCAATGGCAAGATGTTCAGTGAACAATTGGTTGTATTTTGTTCTGTTATCACCAAAAATGAATTTGATTTCCTAAGAAGACACTGTTTAAACCACTGGAGTCATATGAATTACTATTATGCTGCTTTTATGTGCTTTTTGCAGCTTAACAATTTTGGTCACCATTCACTTACATTGTATGGACCTACAGAGCTGAGATAATCTTCTAAAAATCTTTGTGTTTTGCAGAAGAAAGAAATACACATCTGGGATGGTTTTTGGTGAACTAGTCCTTTAAACCACTATACTACCCCAGCTTGTGAAGTATTAACACTGATGTGACAGTTCACCCCCTCCACCTACCAATCTATTTTATCATAAAACATTTAAAGTAACTGTGCATCCAACAATGATACAATTGTCATTTACTCATACTCATCCCGATCCTGTATTATTTTCTTTCTTCTCTGAAAAACATTGATGCCAAAAGCCAATTTGTATTGCATGCTTCTTTCGTGACCAACTCTGATCATTTTAAACTTCAACCATAAATTACATTTGAGAGCTATGGTTAGACATAATAGCTTACATTTTGTTCTATACTTTGCGCAAAACTATTGTATATATATTATACACGTATGGTAGTTTTTGTCCTTTTTTTAGCTTGGCTGTGTAAATCACCATCAATTTTCCTCCTTGTAAGAAAAAGCTTGGACATTATGATCTTTTTGTGTGTGTGTGTTTTATCAAAGAAATAAAGCAATGAAGGTTTGAAGTGACATGAATGTAATTAAATCGCAAAAAAGTACATTTACAGCAGAACGTTTCCGTTAATGATGATTGCGTTTCTGTGTTTGTGCAGGAGTTGGTGGATTACTTGCGGTGTCACTCTCATAGTGCGGTCTATGCTACAGCCATGTCCCCACCTGTCGTTGAGCAGATCATCAGGGCAATGAAATGTATAATGGGAGTTGATGGCACGACAGAAGGTGAGTAACCCAACACTGGCACAAGACATGAAAAGAACACCAAGCCATATTTTTTTCAGTCAGGGGTATAAAAAAAAATGTGCACATCCTTTAAGAAAATGTTGAATCAAGCTGTTTTAAGGGGTAGTTCCCTAATGATTATCTTACTGATAATTTGGAGAGTTATTAATAATACTGCCATAGAAGCAAACTAAGCATAAAGACAAAGATATCTTCAGAGGACCCGCTATGTAAAAGCAAATAAAAGTTCAAATTTGATTAGTCAAATGTGCAACAACACTAAATTCTTAAATAAACAAATAGTAAGGATAAATGCTTAAATGTAATAATGAACACAGAAACCACTTGTTTCAGTGTGTTTACATGTACAATAAAAGTTAGATTTCAGTCGGACTAAAACAATGATTTTAATGTCTTTTTAAAATGTTACGTAAACTCCTTAGTTGGCCTTTGCATTGGGCACATGCTCTGAACGACAAATGTTGCTCGAGTGACTTGTATTTAACACTTAGCTGACTTTGAAATATTAAATTACACATTGTGTCATATACTATATATATTGGACAGACAGATAAAGACTGTTGCTCGACTAAGCAAAAACTCAATGTAGCTCGATTATAACTGTGCGTGTAAATGTACTGAATGAGTGGAGATACTGAAATTGTGGACTCTTCACACTAAAACTAAAACTCCTAAAATGTGGGGAACCAAATAGGAAAGAAAATCACATGGATTTAATAACCACATAAATGTATTCTGCAACAGCGTGAAACTCATGGAAAACATAATAAGTAAAGGAAAGGGATAAGCGTATAGATCCTCCAGACCTTTAGTCAAGAAAAGGTCACACATTTTTCCTGGTATAAGGAGACAGTAGAATGGCACCAGATGTTATTAGGGTTTTCCCAAGCAACCTTACTTCTGTTTTTGATATATATTAATTCAGAAACTATATGTTTTTAGAAAAGACATTATGTTTCAATTTAGTTATGCTGTGGTTCACACCATAATACAGAGAAGTTCATACCATTATGGAAGGCAGAGCTAAGTGAGGTTTGTTAACAGAAGAGAAATTAGAAATGGGCAATGTTTAATTTAAAGATGTAAGAATTGTTTATGTGGATGTTACAGTGCAGAGCTTATTACTATTTCCAATAAAACTCTTCTTAAAGCTCTAGACAAAATGTTTTGTGTTTGGCTTTAGTTGGACAAATAGCAGAACATATTGATGTCTATATCTGACTTGGACAAGGTGCCCATGGGAACGTGGAACATGAGTCATGCTATTCAGAG
The DNA here is from genome assembly GCA_032164185.1 of Moxostoma hubbsi. NCBI lineage: Eukaryota > Metazoa > Chordata > Actinopteri > Cypriniformes > Catostomidae > Moxostoma > Moxostoma hubbsi. The sequence continues at coordinate 11,226,510 of JAVLUX010000034.1, forward strand.
AGTTCACTTTACAATCCTACTTCACACAAATGCAATGCAATCTCGCCCTGGATTTACAACACAGTAGGCTGCAGAAGATCTGCCACATCTGATCTTGTACTGCATCTGTAACTCACTGTTTGGTTTGAGCTTCACCTGCTGTTTGTAGTTTCTGCCAATTGTTCAGTATTTCTTTTAAACAGTTTCTAATGTGTGTGTGTGGGGGTGGGGGGGGGTGTTCATTCTGCTGAGATAAGGTCTTTTGTGGTTCAGACCATATTGCCAAACTTTGAGACAGATCTGGCCAGCCCACAGTACTTTATGATTCACACCATTGAAGACCTCTGGAGGAGAGACGGAGTGGTAGATTTAAACTGATCTAGATATAGAGGGAAGAAATGACTAATGCTGAGTTCAGAATTGCATACTACCCATATTACTTTACTAATACTGCCATATCTGTCTATGGCAGAAATAGTAACAGTAGTATGCCATTTCTGAATGGCACACGCTGATAGGTTCTTTGAACTTGTTGAACATTTCAAAGGACCTATCAGCTCGCTAACATGTGATATGTTAAGTAAGTCTGCTCACATATTGTAAGCTGATAGGTCCTTTGACATATAATCGGGTCACTAATCAACTTGCATAGTCTCTCTTTGCCTAACATTAAATTTGCTCTGTTTGCAAGTGAGCCGATTTCACAGCAGCATGCTGTGAGAATTTGGTCTTGATCTGATACACTGGGATTGTATTTATGTCTAATTGTGCTGCAGCATGTCCACATGCATAACTTAGTATGTATGTGTATGTTCTAGCAGTAGCAAGTCCTCTGTACTTGCTCTGCAGCAGCAGCAGCAGCATAACAGATCTGTCAATTGGTCTGCCAAGACCAATATCCAATCTGTATGTCATGTTCACATTAACATGCTAAATCTTTCTGAGAGTTGTCATGACTAAACTGAAGTATCGATGGAGACAAGTCAATATGTTAATGTCTATTAGATATTAGTAATTAGTAATATTAGATGTTAGAATGACCTCTTCTGGGATTTGAACCACCAAAGTTCTGAGTACTAGTCCAGAACATTAACCACTAAGCTACCACCACCCCCATGCCATCTTGTGTATCTTGAGTCCATGCTTCTCAACGTATCTCTACTCATAAATTGTGTGCCAAATCTATTGGAAAAGTGTGAAATTTGTCTAGCATTCAGCCTGACAAAACAAAACCAGCTGGTACCGTTTTTATCATCGTCTCAATCTACACACATACACATTATGAGACGAGAGCAGAGAAATGGCCCTAAGAATGTAATGAAAATGTATAATATACATAAGATATTAAAGGGATAATTCATCACCCAAAAATTATAATAATTTTCTCACCCTCATGTTGTTCCAAACTCTTCTTTTATTATTATTGGACAGAGTAACCAACTACTTATATTGTATGGAAAGAGATACACTGAAAGTGAATAGTGACTGAAAATAACATGCAGCCTAACATATTTCTTTGTGTTCCTTTGAAGAAAGTCATATGGGTTTAGAACAACATTAGTAGAAGTAGTTGATGACAGCATTTTCATTTTTGGGTTAACTATCCCTTTACGGTGTTATTTTTTTCTTCCTGTTTTTGTTTGTAACTATGTTACGTATTACTTTTTATGAATGGGTCTGCTCTGTCTCACCTAACTACTTAATGGTCCTAATGATGGGCTATTAAAAGACTGATCCTGGAATTGGAACAGCAGAGCAGATTATGTAATTTCCCAGCTCCTCTTTTGGGCCCCTTTCCTAGTCTTTCACATTAGTTTAGATAATCACCCTGTGTACCAATAAACAACATATATCCTACAGTGAACTAATCATTTATTGTGTAAACTTCCTCTTAAACATATTACAGGAGAAATATGAAAAATACTTTTTAGGGTGAAATTGTAAAGGGTATTTTCTTTTCTATTCTAGAAAATTGTATCTATACATTCTGGTATGTCTAGGAAAAGGAAAGTTAAGCTATTGCCAAGAATGTTTTGTAACAGTAACTGCTGGTGGTATGGCTTTATGCCACTACACTATGTTGCAATTCCTTGGTCATTTTCCCAGTGTTTTCAACTATATTTGGTAAAACAACTATGAACATGCAGGCAAACAGTGGAATAAAAAAACGGGAAAGAAATGGACTGATCTTTGTGCCAGCTGTTTTTAGGGAAACTTTGTAGACATATTTGTTCTATGGTTTTTCAGGCTTTGCCTTACGGTCTGTTTGGAGTCCGTGCTACCGCAGAATGGGTAGAGAGTCTCTGAGTGCTACAAATTGCTGTAGAATTACTGTGACAACAACTCGACAACAAAATGTATTTTCAAATCCTCAGTTCTTGTTCATGCAAAATATCAAACAAGAGTACACCTATATCATATTTCTGACATTTGAATACAAAATCATAACAATAGAGTACTCTCTGTGCTTACTTACAAGGTTACTTTGGTTGGAAGGCATCTGGCAAAAAATAAATTGTTATAACTATAAGTGAAATTAGCGTTTACGAATTCAAAATTTCAAGACTGGCCTAGATCTCAATCAGAATTCTAATTGAGATCTGCACTTGAACATTGAGCATGGCAGACAGTATATAATGTTGCACGGCCATTTCGATATTTCTAAAGGAATAGTTCATCCAAAAAAGGAAATTCTGTCATATTTACTCACTTTCATATCGTTTTAAATCCATATGACTTTCCTCCTCCTATGGAACACAAAATGAGATGTTGTAATGGAAAGCACAGCACGTCCTTTCAAGACAATTGAATGGGATCACTTTAAAGCTTTTTAAAAAAAAGTGGATGTGAATGACTTAAATTTTGGGTTATCTCAAAAACCTACCATATGCCTTCAGAAGATTTGGAATATGACACTTTAGCCGTATGGACTACTTTTATGGTACTTTTTTTTTTAGCTTAATGTGAGGCGCTATCAATTACAGTTATTTTGATAACACAGCTGCAGTATTCATTAAATCATCTCCTTTGTATTCCCCATAAGAAAGTCAGATGGGTTTGGAGGTGACTAAATGATGACAGAATTTTCATATTTGGGTAAACTCTTCCTTTAAAAATTGTTATAAATATCAATTTGCTTGTCGACCAGGGCCCTTTGTTGATTGGTTGCATGGTAGAAATCTATTCTGACCATTTGGCAATTTTTCCAATTTGGATTTTCAAAGTTTATTTGTCATTTGAATTCTCAATTTTGTTTGCTAGTACAAATAAATAGATCTTGGGATCAGTATATAAATAAATAAAAAAAAACATCTACTGTTATTGAGACTTTCATAACCTATATCCCTCTCATCCAGTAGAAAATGTAATTCTTTAAATACAATCCCAGTGAGATTATTTGCATTTTTTTTTTTCTTTTGACCTAAGGTTGCTCTGTTGTAAATCATGACCTTTATCGTAGACTCCCATTTTATGTCTCTACTTTTCCAATGAAAGCAAACAAATTCTACTCGATGAAGCCTTTGTCTGCATCTCTCCTACAGGTCAACGTAGAGTTAGGAAGCTTGCTGAGAATACGCGCTACTTCAGATCGCGGCTGCAAGAGATGGGCTTCATCATTTACGGCAACCAGGACTCTCCTGTGATACCACTCCTGCTCTATCTACCTGCAAAAGTTGGGTAAGGAATCTATGGATTGTTAGTGAAGCATGGATGAGAAAATTCTTCACCAAACTGTACATTCTGGGCCAAAATGATTTTACGAGAAACGCAAATCTATACTAAATTTGAAATTCCATTGAAATATTTACTGCGATAAGCTTTCATAGTCTTTAGTGGGATTGTTGTGCAGTCATTTATCACTTGCCTGTATCTCTATGTATCTCACGTTAAACAGAGCAGTTGGGTATCTTATCTACTGTAATCAAAAGCTCTCACCAGCAAGGTATTATAATCAACTGACGTTTAAATTAAAATATGATTTAAACTGGCTTTGAACATTTCTGTTTTCAGATCTGTTAAAGTATAGATTTCTATATTTTCCACCAAGATTTTTTTTGGATATTCAATTAGCTGGTTTTGGGCAAAAAAACAATTTGTGGCTAAAATGTCAGTACATCACTATCAAATGTTCACTTTTTGAAGATTCTGGCAGCATCCAACTTGAAAAACTTATATTAAAGAGCGTCAGTTTATACAACTGCATCTTTCTTTGTGAGCTTTTGTCCTTTGTGATTAAGGACAGTTTCCAATGTCTGGACACTATAGTAATCCCCCTTTGAATCTTGTTAACCTGCTCACATTTTGGGATGCCAATAAAACAACAATGTGAGGCTTACATTGGGTTACAAAGGTGATAGCTTTGAATGCCTTGTGGAAAATGTACTGACTGCATGAAGACTCCCCAACAAAAGCTACAGTCATCTACACTGGTCATTCCAATGGAGGCGATGTTGTCTTTTCAAGAGGACGTTGGACCGTGGCCATCTTGGATGGTCTGGTTGATCCATGAATCAGTGTTGAAGAAAAAAAACAAGAGAGACAGAAAGAAAACATGACATGCGAGAGGCTCATCGCTTCACCAGCTTTTCAGACTCCTCCAAAGATAACAGCTTCCTGGCACACCAACAAAGACGATGGCAGCTGTGAGGCCTTTTAAATCCAGCTTCAGTCTCTGGCGCAGCTCTGTTCTGTCGCTGCTGTCTTTGCTGACAAAGTGGTGGCCTTTTCTCCTCTCGCTCTCAATCTTTTACTCCTCCATTATACCTTCCCTTTGCTTTCTCTCCTTGTCAATCCAGTTCTTTTTCTCCCATTTGGCTAATGCAAATGACAGTCCAGCTGTGCGGTGTAGAATGGATTTCCCTTTAGACGAAGGGTGAGGAAAAGGTAGCAGACAGTGAACAATTGAATGGGAGTCTTAACAGCTTTCCTCTACGAAATGTGTTTACTTCAAGTTCTACAATAGAAATGCAAGTAGACACCATAAAAAATGGGGCAATATCTGGCCTGGTATCGGCATGAAAAATATCTGGCCATGACTAGGATATATCTGATCACAGCTTCTGTTTATTCTGTCTGTAGAAAACAGATACTCCATTAAAGATTGTCATACTAACACCCTGTCTATACCAATCAACTCCAAGCAATGACTTGAGGCTGTCTACACTGGACGCGTTGACATGAAATTGTGGTGTTGGCAGTAGTAGCACTGGCGCATGCATTGCAAAATGGAATTTGACAACCGTTTACTGTTGGCGTGACATACCACAACAGATGCTTCCGGTGTAGACAGCATCATTGATTATAATGGGTTCTATTGCTTTTGGTGCAACGCTCTTGTCCGGTATAGATGGGGTGGACAATTAAACATTTCCATAAACTTGAAAGCTGTTATCCTAGCTTATGAATGAAACGTTTAGGAAGATACAATGGCTAGAAGTCTTTCACAGTGCTGTTGTTGTTCATTACGTAAATAAAGTTAAATTAAATAAAGTTTTGCTTTTAAGTAAAAGTACTGTATTTCACCTTGGAGCTGGTTGACTTGGTTGATGGCTTAGAACTCTTTTATGATTTTATGAAATCCCCATTAATTAGTCGAAAAATAATTTTGTGACCAAGACGACCAAGTAGGCATGCAATTTTGTGCTCTATGGGGGGTGGGCACTTTTTACTTGGGCCAGTAAACAACCACTTAGCAATCACCCAGAAAACCCCAGCAACAACCACCCAGAAATTTTTTGTAACCGTACAATAAAGTCCCAGCAACCACCCCTTTCATCATGGCAACAACTTTCCCCTTTCAGAAAATGTACAGTATAAACTTACATTTGTACATCTACTGTTACCGTGAAAACTTTAGTTCCCCCTTTGTTTACCAGTCACCATAACGTATATCAATAATAATTGGGAGCTGAATTACTGTACTAGATTATTTGACTGTTTAGGAATTTAAAATTTGTATGTTCATGTGCATGTTCATTTACAATCCTACTGATGGTGAGCCAAAAAGTTAATAAGTAATTGTCTGCACACAGGGCGTTCTCACGGGCCATGTTGAAGAGAAAGATTGGTGTTGTAGTTGTAGGTTTCCCGGCTACACCCATTACAGAAGCCAGGGCTCGCTTCTGTGTGTCTGCCGCGCACACCAGGAACATGCTCGACAAGGTAATAAACTACGCCACCCTAGCTCTCACAGACCTATCAATCTCACATTTGTTGTTCTTCATCTGTTGTATACTGGCTTTATCACGTACACTTTTACTTTAACACTACAGCACACATTTTAATTGTTATTGTTAATAAAAAAACTGATGGCGAACCTAACAATTAATAAGTAAATGTCTGCTCAGTGTGTTCCCATGCAAATATCATCTCCTTTTCTCCTAACATTCCTGTCTGAAACATCTGACAGTAGTAGTTATGACACATTACACCCTTTATTTAGTATTGCACATTCTGTGTATCACCTGCACATTTTCAGAGTATTATTTGACAATGTACATTTCTGAACAGATGTACACATTATAATACCATATATCTGTTAAATTATGCTGTTAAATTGTTTTGTGCCTCTGTCTGAACTGTGTTTGCATATTCACAAGGCAAATTCATTGTTTATTTTACACTTGGCGAATTAAGTTCTGAAGTCTAAAGAATAAACTGTGTGTGTGTGTGTGTATATGTGTGTGTATATGTATATATATATATATATATATATATATATATATATATATATATATATATATATATATATATATATATATATATATATATATATATATATATATTAGGGCTGTCGATTGAATGCGTTAATTCAGTGCGTTTAATTTTACAAAAAATAACGCATTAAAAACATTTAACGCAATTAATGGCATGCCCACGAACCATAATAAGGAAGATTCCTGAGAAATGTAAGCTTGTAGTACCACCTGTTTACTCCAGAGGGCAGTAAGTGAAATTTCAGCTGTATGAGCAATGCGCAATTTATACAGTGAAGAAAACACTTCAGTAGGCAGAACAACACAAACATGCGTTACGTTCTTGCGTTCAAAACACGCCGAGCGCAAATGCGATCTAAGGGATCTCAAGATGTGTTTAAAGATTGAGTATTAAACTATATTTAACTTGACACAGTGACATAAACATTTTATGTTTATGACACAACGCACCCGAGACGTCTGGCGTAGGTGTATATTGACGGGCCCTTAAACAAGCCCTCATAATAAATCTCCAACTGACTGACAAATTCACTTGTGAAATGGATTGCTGTGAACTGTATGCCAATGATTGATTATGATCAATAATATGGTAGTAAACAATACATTGTATTCTAAAGCTGATTTTTGTATTGTCTTATGATTAACTCTTCTGCCACAATAATGTAATGCATTTTAATTTTCTGAATATTTTATATATATATATATATATATATATATATATATATATATATATATATATATATATATATATATATATATATATATATATATATATATATAACTTTTAAATATTTAAAGATAATTATATATTGATATAAATATGTATAATCATTATATATTGAGTTATTGTTATATGAGGGACTTTCTCTGCAAATATTTGTATATGCGATTAATTAATCGGGACACCATGTAATTCATTTGATTCTAAAATGTTACCGATTGACAGCCCTAATAAATAAATAAAAAAAATATATATACAGTTTATTCTTTAGACTTCAGAACTTAATTTGAAGTCTACTGTATATACAGTTTGTTTTCAAATATTTCCAGAGTTCCAAAGATGTCAAATTGTCTGTCCTTGAATTGCTTTTGCATTAGGCCACATCCACATTTATCCGTTTCATTTTGAAAACTCAGTTTTCAGTTTTCTAACGTCATTGTTTTCCGAAGTAAGTGCAGCTTGTTTTTGAAAGTTCTGGTGTGGATGAGAGGCATAAACCTAGCCAAATCAATATGTTTCAAACAAAAATGTAGTATTCTGGATGTGGTCTTAGTTGCAAACGGGAATCCAGTGGAAGTTAGAGGGTAAGACAATTCTGAAGGCCTTTGTGTACTGGATTGGATTGGATCAAAATTGGATCGGATTGTGCCCCGTCAACCATGTTGCCTTTCAAAGTATACTCTTTTGAGCACGAGCGAATACGAACGTGTTTGATGCATGCGCACTAAGACTGCTTTCTGATACTCTTTTGGTGCTTTCAAAACATTCGGCGGACTGCCCGCATGATGAGAAAATCTTGGCTGCACGCAGACTGTGCTGATGATGAAGTTTGCATCACGCATCCTGTACTTGTCAGCAATGTGGACAACCGAAGTATACTTTGGCCCTGTGCCAAAGTGTAGCCAAAGCTCATTTACACTACTTATTTAAATGCAGAAATTGCTTGACATATAATTATAGACTGATAAGGAATGAAAGTAACTGATTGTTGACATGTTCGCAACAGAAACGGAGGGCTTTGCTATGCAGATTTATAATTTGGGACATATCTTAAGGTCACGTCTACACTAAACCATTTAAAAACGCATTTATTTTGATGCAATTTCCTCCCCGATAAACTGAGATTTACGAAAACGCTCTCCGTAGCCACATACGATGATGTTAGCAAATTGAAAACAGAGGTTTTAAACCTAAACATATTAGTGTGGATGTGACTTAAACCTGGAATCCTGAGTAAAAACTAAAATCTCAGTTTAAATGTGATATTGGTAAAAAATTTACATTTTTACTCTCTTCACGCATATGAATTGTATGTTTAAAGAAAGCCCAAAGAAACTCTTTTATTTCTCTAATAACTCTTCAACCTCTAAATATCCTAATTTTTCATCCTTGCTTTTTGCAGGTTCTCCAGAGCATTGATGAACTTGGAGATGACATCGGGGTGAAGTTCTCTCGTCACAGACCGTCCATTCGTTCAGAGCTGCACAATGAAACGGACTTTGAGCTGGACAGCTGATTATTGATGCTCACTACTGTGAGAGCAATTGCTTGTCCACCTCGAGAAACTGCCAAGGTCCCCGCAGTGAGAACACCTTGGTAGTCTTACTGTTCCAAGACAGTATTCCAGTACAGTTCTGCTTTACCAAAATTTGTTCAGTGTTTGTAATGAGCTTTTAAAAATTGTCCTACCATGTTAAAAAGGACACATGCAGGACCCTACACTTTTTATATGTATATATTTTATATTGTATTTAATTGCTTTTTTGTGAAGTTTATTAAATGACCTTTCTCAGGGGATGTAGGGAAAAGGGGAGGGGGCCATGATGGCTATGTTTGTAGAACATACAGTATATCAAAAGCTGCTCCTAATATATCAAACAATTAACTCCCTTAACACTGACCTACATCAAAACTCTAGCGGCGAATAAGAAAGCCCTTGTTGTGGCCCCTTTTTTTTTTTTATCCTGCTGCTAAAATGGATTGATGAGAGACCTCCATGTGCTGGATTATGTGTTTGTGTGATCCAGAAATACATTGATTGAACGAGATTGAACAAGGTTGGGTGTTGCAGACCAACTTGTAGTCATTAAACATTCCTGTATCACATCTTGCAGATCTCAGTCCTTATAATTTACAATGACAGGCATTTATTTGAATTTCATGTGGAGGAAATTCCTTCTGATTTAAAAATAAATCAAATTAATTTATGAACTGGTTATATGTACATGTAAAGCAAATGTTTCCTTGGAAAGTTTTAAAGTGTTTCATGTAATTGCGTTACTATATTTCAGACTCAGTTACTCATTTGCAAGGAGTAATTTGTGTGTTCACTTAATTAGTGGTGCTTGCAAAGGCAAAGATTTTCACTTGGCAAATGATCAAATGGGTGGGAAAATGTATCTGCTGAAGGCGGGACCTGAGCCATATCTAGAGGCAAGAATATCATAGAGACTTCTAGTTGGGCACTTTTGGCTTGTATGCAACCACTCCGAATACTCTAGCAACCGCTTAACAATGCCCTGGCAATCACTCAGCATCATAACTTCATGGAACCAACTTTTGCATGGGTAAACACCACTCACATTTTCTTCAGAAAATGTAAAAAGTAAAAAAAAGAAACTAGTTTGATCATAAAATCTCAGCTCAATGGCTCCATTTTAAATGGTCTCTACTACCCCAGTAAATAAAAAAGCATGTATTAATTACACCTTTGACATTCATTAGGTTTTTCAAATGAAAGGTGGTGTTTGCTCATGTTTACCAATCTTCAAATATCTTTGCTTCGGATGAGACTAACCTTAACTATTACATTTGAAAGAGACCCAAAAGAACAATTTCCTCCACAGACACTTTTCTGTCTGATAGCGCTGGAGCTGAACATGTCAGCTATGTGTGCATGGGCCAATATCCACCTTAACCTAGCAATTAGTGCCGAGATTCACATTCCGCAGGTGTGGGGTAACCACTTGATTAATGCTGGGAGGAATCAAGACAGATAGTAAATGCTGCAGACAGATGTTCTCTAGTCTGCACTTGTTTCACCAGTGTATCAAACAATGTTTATGTTATTTCAAGAATACCAACACCATAGTGATGAAGATTTCTTAAGAGGGGAGATGGTAGGGAGATGTCTTGGGGCCTAGACTCATTAGGCTCTGTATGTTTTTGTTCCATTTCAAGGACGCATTGGGACCAATTGCATAGACTTGTGCAAAGAAAAACATTCTCAAATAGAGAAGAGTAACATGTAGAACCTCAACGGTAACATTATTATGCTCTGCATGTCTCTATTTGTGGATGTGTGCAGAAACCCCTTCTAAGAACCGTATTAACATGATATCCAGCATCTTGTTTACTGTTGGTAGATCATCCATTCTGCCAAATTAATTTTAAATCATCCATCCTGACTGACAATTGCACGGATTCTGGATAAATTCTCACACTAAACCTATCTCTCCATCAGAAGATATCGGAGTTTTGTCTGAAATAATAATAAAAAATAAATAAAAAAAACAGTCAACACCTTATGTTAACTCTTCTACCAGCCCAAGAGTTAGGCATAGGCAGCAGGGTAATATAGAAGGCAGGGGACAAGGTGATGTAAAAAATGAACAGAATTTATTTAATAATCTTAGTTGTATGTTTCTCAATGACTTCGTCTGACCAGTTAGTGTTGTTATACCCTGCAAAGACAAAGGAAACTGACTGCTTAACAACATTGTCCTGTGACGTTTAAGACTTTGAAATGGAGACAGCCCTTTATCTTTTAAACTTGTGAAGGCAATGCAGCACACAACATAAGCCTGAACAGAAATAATAATGCATAGCAAGAGCAAGAAACAATATTATAAGAAAAGTAATAAGTCAAATTGAATATGTAAAATGCATATAAATAAATTCGTAAATGTATAAGAAAGTAATATGAAAGAATTAAATGGACTACAACACAGATTTTTGCTCCCTTCAAGCTGCACACACACTCAGGTTCATTTTAAAAACTCAAATTAGATCATTATATCACTTTCATCAGACTTTTGTCAGGGAGTTTCCACATTCAGTATGTTTACATGCATAGTTCATTTCTGCAATTCCTTTTAATGGTGCTAGTGGTGCAGAAATTACATACGCTTAAAGGTGTATTGCTGGTTTAATTCAAGTTAAGTTTAATCAATAGTGTTTGTAGCATAATCTTGATTACCACACAAGTTTACTTGACTTGCCTCTACTTAAAAAAAAAAATTGGGGTTACCAATAGACACTTACAAGAGGCTAAATTTGTGGAGAGTTTAAACGTGTAAAATTTGTATATTATTTGAGTTGTAAAGTTGTTCAAATTGTCATTTTTGCTGGATCACAGGGTTTATAGCAATGCAATATCATATCAACAGTTTTAAATTTGCATATAGCTTTACACCAAAAAGGTTAGTAACAGTTTTAGCACACTAAAATCATGTTAACAACACACATATTATTTACGTCTTGTGGCTATACTTCTGAAAATGAGTATTTTAACGTTCACAAAGTGGCCCCATTCACTTCCATTGTGAGTGCCTCGCTAAAACACAAATTTTAACTTTTTGTTAAGAAAAGGAGAGACAAGTCAAAATACATTTTTGAGGTAATCAACATTATCCCACAAATGCTGGTAATTGAGCTTAACTTGTATTTAACCTGGAATATACAGCTTTTTCAGTCGCAACAACATTAATACTGTCTCATCCATCCAAAAATGTCAGTTCCTAGCATTAGCCGTGATATCTCTACCTTGCTTGTGTTGTGTTCGACTTCCGGGTTCTATACACTCTATGCGTCCCCTCTTGTCTTTCTGGGCAGGCACACGATGCCAAGGCCAATTGTGGTCTGATTAACATGTATACATGCTGGATTGAAGTCCAGCTACATTCACATTATATCTATTTCTCAAACTTTGCAAAAATCGGGATGATTTCAGACTAAGGCCGTGCACTTACTACACAATTTTGGTCTGATTATGCTGTTGCAGACAGATATCCAAGGTCTGTGCTCGCTACGGTCATGGTCGTTAAGTATTAGCAGTTCCGCAACATTATCTGAGCCAGTTTTGAGCTGTCACAGATGCTGCAATATTTTCAAGCATGTTTGATATTATCGCTACATAATCTTGTAGTGTTTGCAATGCAGTAACAACGGTGAACTGCTCCAGCCAATCACATCTTATCATGCATCTTTGGACAGGAATGGAAAGCCACAGATTTGAACATAATTGGGTTTTATTGTAATAAACTAACAATAATTTTTTTTTTTTAACAAATACATAAATGCTCTGAGCAATATACTTGACTGTTTGCGCTTTTTTTTTAAATTTATTTACCTCCAACTCTTTTTTTTTTTTTTTTTTCAAAACAGACACAGACAGCCGGTCTGTATATAATATATACTGTAAATAATAAGGATTTCTAATCATTATTTCTGTCATCTTTTCTTTTTTTAATTTCCTCTTTTGTCAGGCAAAATCAGTACACAGAAAACATTTGGACAGGAGCTGATCATGACCCTATGGAAAGATACTGTAATTACTCTCAAGTGAAATTATGTGAGAATTTTTTATTGGCCGGGGATGCCTCTTGGCCAAAGATCTTCTGATTTTGGCAATTTTATTAGGAAAACCTGTACACCTACTTTTAATGATTAAATACAGATATGGGTCTGGAGCTTCAGTTAATGTCCACATCAACCATCAGAATGGGGACAAAATGTGATCTCAACTGTGGCATGAATGCTGGTGCCAGACATTCCCTATTGCACAACAGTCTCTAGAGTTTACTCAGAATGATGCCAAAAACAAAAACATCCAGTGAGCGGCAGTTCTGCAGATGGAAATGCCTTGTTGATAAGAGAGGTCAACAGAGTATGGCCAGACAGGTTCGAGCTGACAGAAAGTTAACGGTAACTCAGTTAACCACTCTGTACAATTGTAGTAAGCAGAATAGCATTTCACAATGAGCAACACATTGAACCTTGAAGTGGATGGACAACAACAGCAGAAGATCATGTCTGGCCCTTTATTAGGATCATAGTGTTCCTAATAAAGTTCTAAGTGAGTGTATGTGTGCTGCTACAACAAAAAACTTGTAGTGTAATGTGAGCAGTACAGCGATTCAGGTAGTCTGAATGTCATGTAGTGAGAGCATGGCTTACATGACATTCTAAAAATATGAATTAAAATTTTAGTTCAAATTAAATCAAAATTTTAAAGTGTATGTTAGCGTACTGATAGTTTTTGGTGTGTTTGGGATGGTATGGTTTAGTGGTGGAACATTTGGGCCTGTAATCGAAAGGTTCTAAGTTTGAACTCACAAAGTGTGACCCATAACCTTGAGTAAAGTACTTAACCTCACATTGATCCCTTTCTCTGAGTGCTGACATGAGGAGGTTGTAACAGCCCAACTGGGTAAAATTTCCCTTGTTTATATGGAAAATTAAGGGCAGACAGATAGTTCAGCAGAAAAGCACAAATGGCAGAGTACAAACACACATGCACACATACAGGATGGGCCTCTCTCCATCAGTTTACCCCCACCCCTGTGTCAGAGGGTCTTGTCGATCTGGAGAGCAGATGTCTAGCCAAGTCTCCTTCCTTCTCCTTTGCTTCCAACCCAGCAATGTGCTGCTTTAAGAAAACATCTGTCTAAGCATTGACCATCAGTTTAGGGGCCCTGCTAGCTGGTTTGTCCACCCTTTGAAACTACAAGACTAACTGCAAAGGCATTCTGAGACAAGCCAGTGTATCCCAGGTTGTAGATTTCTCTTTGTCCAGATTGTGCTTGTGAGATTTGAAGATGAACAGAACCAAATGAGAATAATATGCATTTTAAATAGAATACGATTTTGAAATGTTACTGAGATATGCAGTGTAATATAATAATTTTGTGACAAAGCTTTGCATATCAACTTTTCATGGTTGCAAATGTCTAGGGTCTAAAGCTTTCGAAGTTCAGTTGTTCTTAAAAAAAACATGATTTAATGAACCCCTTTGAACCACACAATACACAAGTTCAGGATAAGAGCTAAACATTTGTCACACTTTTTGATGTGGGCTCCCAGACGAGCCACAAACAAATGCAAATCACGAAACACCTTGTATCCTTCTCTCCATTCCTGGAAGTGTGAAATTTGGACAAGGACGAAAAGAGACCCTCAATTTGTTAAATCAACACTCACCACATTCACAATCCACAATTTATGATAAGTTAATTAGCACTAAAATCACTCAAACAAAGGTAATGGCTATAGGACTTTTCAAACTACAACCCATTAATCATTTCAATGGGATTTTAAATTGATTTAATCACTATAAAATTGTTTGCAGAAAGAAATTACAATAGGGGTTAAATAGAGTAGAATGCAATTATTTATCCCAAGGTGGGATTGCAGCAGTAAGCCACCAAACTAAACCCTAAAAAGTACAAATATACTACAATACATACACTATAAAGAGAAAATATGACACATTGCTTGTCTTGTTCCTCATTTGTAAGTAACTTTGGCTAAAAAGCATCTGGTACATGACTAAATGTAAATGTAAAACATGACAATATTAGTAAGGGAGACCGGGGCTAGTTGTCACAAGGGGAAGTTGTCGTTATAGTTATTCCCCAGCAACTAGGTTTAAGGTCAAAAGTCTAATTTCACATTTTAATTTTTCTAGCAGTGATTTTCTATGTTGGGCTCAAATACCTTGTTCAAAATACACTCACTTAGCACTTTATTAGCAACACTATGGTCATAATAATGTGCTCAATGTTGTCTTCTGTTGTTATAGCCCATCCGTCTCAAGGTCCGATGTGTTGTGCATTCTAAGATGATATTTTGGTCATTACAATTGTACAGAGTGGTTTTCTGAGATACTGTAGCCTTTCTGTCAGTTTGAACCAGTCTGGCAATTCTCCGTTGCCCTCTTTCATCAACAAGGCGTTTTCGTTCGCAAAACTGCCGCTCATTTGATGTTTTTGGTGCCATTCTGAATAAACTCTAGAGACAGTTGTGCATGAAAATCCCAGGAGATCAGCAGTTACAGAAATACTCAAACCATCCTGTCTGGCACCAAAAATCCTGGCATGATTGAAATCACTGAGATCACATTTTGTCCTCATTCTGATGGTTGATGTGAACATTACCTGAAGCTCCTGACCCATATCTGGATGATTTTATGTATTGCACTGCTGCCACACGATTGGCTGATTAGATAATTGCATGAATAAGTAGGTGTACAGGTGTTCCTACTAAAGTGCTCAGTGAGTGCAATTTATTTTGTGAATTCTTTCTTCCAAACAAAAAGTCCAATATAATCATATTTTCTAAATAGCTGTTTGGTAAACTGAAAATCTAACCACAATGGGATACATTAAGGCTGTGATTAATTCTATTAGGGGTTTAACCAAATGGACAAGAGTATTTTAATAAATGTCAGGTTGGGGCAAATTGTCACATGTGTTATAAATGCTATACATTTATGCAATTGAATAATTACAATTTATTTATTTATTGGTAAAAAATGTAAAGTAAATGTCTTTACAAAAACAATAAATAAAATTAAAATCACCCTGAGAAATACTCACTGCAATATATTTGTCACAAGTAGCCCTGGTCTGCCATATGTACCATACTATATAGTAAGCTATAGCAATGTGGCATCTAACCTTTTTTAATAATCTACTGTACAAAGTTTTCTTATATATATATTATTTTATTTTATTTTTTGCTTTTTTTTCTCGCAAAATCTCGGTATTCAAAATAGATCATCACAGAAAAGGAAAAAGCATTTCGCGAGTGTCCAGTGACGAGTGTATTGGGTAGGACGGGGCACGTGAAGGGTTAAATCGGTTGGGAGGGGAGGTGACAGCAAACCAAAAGAAGAGGGGGATATAAAACACCAAAGACTTCGTGGGCATGAGTCTGACTGTGTTTGTGCTGGACTTAAAACACACAACTATAGAAGGCAACACACACACTCGTCCAGTGCTGTGTGGTATGTTATTTGACAGCGCATTTTTACGCAGAAGGTGTGTGTGGTTACTCTTGCGCAAGAGCGGCTCATACACCCCTTCCAGAGGACAGAGCTCAGTGGAGCTAGGCAGAGGAGCAATTTGGATTTTGATCACATTGAAGATGGGCTTTTAGTGAACGAGCCCTCTTCCCTAAAGACGTAGTGGCGTTTGGAGAGGATGACAGCACACTTTGCGCAAGTCACCGGAGCGCAAGAATGTCTCCAAACCAGAAGTTTTCTGTTAAACGTAAAAACGGGAGAGACCACGGGGATTTGAAGTGGAGAATTTAATGCTTATATTTTATTTTTAAAGATAAGGGAAATGCTGCAAGGTCTCAGAATTGTGTGGTTTGGTGCCAATTCACCCGATTTACCTGCGCACCATTAAAACTCAAGTCAGTTTTCTCCAAATGAAGTGAAACTTATGGACTTATGCTCTTAACAAAATTGTTACTTATATGTGTGTGTATCAGTTTTTCTTTTGCATTTTTACACTGATGCCAAAAGAGATGTGAGCACCTCCATGGAATTGTACCACAAGGCTTTGGAGTTTGAAGTTTATATTGGGACTTAAATTTCATTTTTTTTTTTTTTCAAAGTAATTCAACTTCTTTTCTGACACCAGCAAAGCTCTCAACGGAATAAACTTTCTTTTTATTATTATTATTATTTATTTTTAAGGTAAACACCCATCTAGGACCTAAAAATCACTGGCTCTGATCAGTTTTTTTTTTTCAATACAACGTGGAGGGATTGGGCTTTTGTAGACCATTTTTAGCCGGTTGCTGTTTTCCCGTGAATATTGTTCTTCTGGACCCAGAGGTGGCTCCGCAGTGGTGTTGCGGCTCCTCGTCCGCGGCGGATCCGGAGATCGGAGTGTCTGCGGCGGCAGGAGGCGGAAGCCCAGCAGCACCACAGGGTCCTAAAAGCGCTCGAGTGAAGAGGATGGTGCGACTGGCCGCGGAGCTGCTGTTACTGTTGGGACTCCTTCTTCTGACTTTACACATCACGGTGTTGCGGAGCAGCCCGCTTCAGCAGGGGAATGACACTGTGATCGCGGAGCAGGACTCGCAGGTGACAGAGGTGAGTTTATACATGTTGGCTCAGTATGGGTTAATCTCAGGAAAATATACCCAGGCAAGATGCCTTTGTGGTAAGGTGGTTATTTATTTCCCCTAAATAATATTTTGGATGATAAATCATGATTTGGTACATGCTATATTCATCTCTAAATATGTTGCACTGTTCTTGCATCTTCACCAATATATATATATATATATATATATATATATATATATATATATATATATATATATATATATATATATATATATACACTACCGTTCAAAAGTTTGGGGTCACTTACTCATTCTTTATTTATTTATTTATTTCACATTTTAGAATAATAGTAGTCAGCAAAACTATGGAATAATAGAAATGGAAATATGGGAATTATTTTGTGACCAAAAAATCCAAAATAAATCCAAAACTATGTAATATTTTAGCATCTTCAAAGTAGTCACCCTTTGCCTAGATTTTGCAGACATGTACTCGTGACATTTTCTCAACCAACTTCTTGAGGAATCACCCCGGGATGCTTTTTAAACAGTATTGAAGGAGTTCCCATCTATGTTGGGCACTTATTGGCTTCTTTTCTTCATATTTTGATCCAAGTCATCCATTTCAAAAACTTTTTTTTTTTTTAGGAAATTTTAGATTTGTAATTAAATAAATGTATATGTTTTGGCAGAATAATATTTTGTCTACAAAGTTAATTTCAAACTTTTAAGCATACACCTTCAGATCAAAAGATTTTTAAGATCATGAGAAACATTTCAGACAAGTGACCCCAAACTTTTGAACGGTAGTGTATATACTACTGTTCAAATTTTGGGGTCACTTGACTGAAATGTTTCTCATGATATCAAAAACCTTTTGATCTGAAGGCGTATCTAAATTTTATTTAAAATGAAATGGATGACTTGGACCGAATAATTAAGAAAAGCAGCCACTAAGTGACTAAGCCACTATTTTTCTAAAATGTGAAAAAATAATAAAGCATGAGTAAGTGACCATAAACCTTTGAACGTGTGTGTGTGTGTGTGTGTGCATACACACACAGGGTTGGGAGGGTTACTTTTGAAATGTATTCCACTACAGTTTACAGAACACATGCTATAAAATATAATTTGTAACGTATTCCATTACATTACTCAAGGTCAGTAATGTACTCTAAATACTTTGGGTTACTACTTCAGCACTGGTAGATATTTTCACTTGTTTTGACTATAAAAACTCTGCCAGTACAGTAAGACAAAATACACATGTTAAAAACACATTCTCTGAAAAACCTAAATATCTTATGCAGTGTTGTTTCTAAAACAAGATGAATCAAATTGATCTTGTTTTATGGATTTTTAGATATTATCACAGGAAAACAACACAAAAATGATTATTAAGAATAACATTTTTGCCCTATTATCAAAGGTCTTACTAGAAAAAAGAAATTATGATCCAACGTGAATTTTCTTGTTCAATGACTGTGCCATGTAAAATGGCTCGAAATAGCATTTTAGCTAAGCGTAAAGCTGACAATTTACACAAGGTTTATTTCTATTTCTTCTGCTCCAATTTTACTTCAAACTTACTTCTACAAATGACAATAAAATGCAAAGTAATTTTTAATGCAACTGTATCCTAAATACCAATTATTTAAATCGTGACTGTAGTGGAATAGTTACTTATATTTTGTATTTTAAATACATAATCCCATTACATGTATTTCATAACTCCCCAACCGTGTATATATATATAAATATAAATAAATATATATATATATATGAAAGATGCATGGCCTTTTTTAAATCCATGCATCTTTCTGTGGCACAAGTTGAAAAATTAAATGTTGTTCAAGGGTTTTTCTAGAATGACACATAAAACATACATTTATTTATCGTGGTGGTGTACCTTCAGCATTTTTTGGACATGTGATGTTTCACAAAATTCATGAATTGTTTTTGTAGTATACCACCAGGTATTTCTGACATAGTACAAAGCTTACACTGAACTGGGTGGAGTGCAGGGTCAGAGATGGACTGTCTTCATCTCCACTTGTCTAACTTCTAGCTGCAGGCTATAGTTCATCAGCACTGGTCCATCAGTGTCACCCAAGCATCCTGTTAAAATGCACTTGCTTCAAACTGCCAGGATAAAAGACTGCAGGCAGATTGCGATAGCCAAATATTGGTGCATACAACATAAATGTAGACCATGAAAACAGAGTAACGACACATTCAGGGCTACAGAAAACATTCTCAGTTTAGACTGTCCTTTAGAACATTTAGTTGAGATTAGACCTGGCTTTTATATGTATGTGTAGATTTCAGCTAAAAGTATTCTGGCCATCTGTTTACAGAGCAAGTGCAATGCTCCCACAGACCAGACCCTGGGGTCAAGAAGGGTTTGAGATCCACAGGGCTTTGTTGGGTGCATTAAAAACACTGCGGCTGCCTTTTTGATGTATTTTTAGCATGACACCGAGATGCCTTTGTCAGGCTGTTAACATTGGCATAACACCATGATGAATGTGTGTTTCTCCACTATGGCAGCCCCCTTGGAGAGGTACAGTGCCAATGCAGTTTTGGTTTAACAGTTAAATGAAGATCAGTAGGGGATTTTTTGTTTTGTTTTTCTGTCATTTTCATACAACTTCAATGGAGACAATTGTTGCCATTTAGTAAGAGTAGAGAGATATAAAAATGAATGTGGATAGCATATAGCCAACTATTCCATATTTGCAGGGATATCTCATAAATTGGGCAAAAAGTACAACGTCCTGTACGGTCCACCTGTTGTCCCGTATTTTAGCGGCGAGGCACTGGAGGAAGATGCCCTTCCTGTATTGAAGCACTCAAAATGCTCAAGCATCCCATATTCGTTTGGCAAAACATTGGCATTTTAAGTAGCACAGCTCAGATCGTTTGGTCTTGGGAGAATTTGGAAGAAATGTTTGATTTAATATTGAAATATCTGAGTTTTGATAGCAGACTTTATGTCTTGGCAAATCTGATTGAGTTATCATTTGGATTTTTCTCATATCTCATTTGGATTCATCTTTCCTGTTGGTTCCTATGAAAACATGCTTTATGCTTATACAAGAATTTCCAATGGCTAAAGGAAGTGAATTAATCCCGGGTGGGTCTTTAAATGCAGTTGTGTGTTAGCAGTTAAGTCTAGCCCTGGAGGTCAAGTCTGTGGTTTCGTGGGGAGAGTTTGGGGACTGTCTTGGGATTTAACTCACTCTGCTCAGATCATGCTTATGACATACACAGCTCTTGGAAATATGCCAGGAATGTACCTAGAATGTGTCTAAGGTAACTAGGTTTGGAGAGAGGTGGCAGGCGATGGAGAGGGTGGGGGGTCGTAGGGTTTGGTGATGGCCAAATGAGCCTCACTGGCAGCTTCTCAAAAGACTTCATGCATGAGCAGATGCAATTACAGAACCAGCAGCACCTGCAAATCTTACAACTTCCCTTTGGTCACAGACTAAATCCCCATGTCTGTCCAGCTTCTTGTTCTGGAAAGCTTCCAGAGAATACAAATGCTGAGGTTTTTTTGTTTCTTTTTAAAATGTCTTAAAAAAATATATTATATTAATTAAAGCAACAAAATTCCTCACGGCATAAACTCAACATAATCTCAATTTATGGTAGTAAAGAACACCATTATCAGAATTTGAATATCATGTGATTCCAGTTACAAAATGTAAAGATTTTCACCCTTGTGAGGTTCTAAACACATTTTACATTTTTGTACAACACATTGACTTACTTCTGTGGAACACAAAAGCAGATGTAATGCAGAATGTTTGTGTCAGTCACCATTTACTTTCATTCTATGAAAATAGTATGTAATTAATGATGACTAAGGCTAACATTCTGCCTATTTTATTTTTTATTCTTTTGTGTTCCATGAAATAATGTCATATGGAATATGATGACTTTTATTCCTCACATTTTCTGCTCTGATTTTGGAAGAAAATATGTGGACTGTATACAAAAATGGTAATTTAAACACAGCTAATAGTACTGCACTCTAATGGTAGCTGAAAGCATCATCAAATAAACTGAAACAATTTAATGAATAAACATATAAGGGGCAGAGAATGTGTGAATATTTGAGAATATGTGGTTACATCCTTGCCCATACTACAAGGAGTACATTTCCTCAAAGTAAAGTCAGAAAAACGAATACTTAACTTCTTCATTTAGGTGTTGCATTGAAAAGCCCTTTGCACTTTGTGTTCAGTCTTCGTTTCCTGTCCAGTCTCCTGGGAAGACCCCCAGAGAGGCTCCCAATTGAAAATGGTGTCATGCTCCTTAAGCAAAGGGAATGAAAAGAAAGTGGGGAGGAGGAAGTAGAGTCAGAAATGTGTTGGAGGGGGGCCTCTGTATGTGTCTTTCATTCATGTTTCCTTTTTATATGTAGGGGGGGGGGGGGGGGGGGGGGGTGTCAGAGGCCATATGGTTTTAAAAATGGTGTGTAACAGGAGCTATTTTTGAAGGAACTGTAAAATGACCTACTGTATCTTAACCCTACTAGGCTATGAGATCTATGAGTCCCTGTTTGCATCTGGTATTAACATCCATCTCAAGTGATCCAATCACATCTGGTCAATCTGATCGCAGCTGGTCTGCTGAGACAGATTGCTGTGTACACCTGATATTAACATGAATCACTTGTGACTACTTGTGATGATATTTTAAAGGGAGGGGTCTCAAATTTCATAACTTCATACAAAACTTAGTTACTATATTAGAGCAGTGCAAATAAGTGAAATGATCAAAACCTCTTAAAGGAATCGTTAATCCACAAATGGAAATTCTCATAATTTACTCACCCTCATACCATCCTAGATGTGTATGACTTTCTTTCTTCTGCTGAACAAAAACGAAGACTTTTAGAAGAATTTCTCTGCTTTGTTGGTCCATGCAATTCAAGTGAATGGTGACCAAAACTCCAAGCTCCAAAAGCATATAAAGGTAGCATATAAGTAATCCATATGACTCCAGTGGTTAAATCCATGTATTCTGAAGCGATGTGATACAAATATATGAGAAACAGATGCATATTTAAGTCCTTTTTTTACTGTCAGTTTCCACTTGCACTTTTACATTCATCTTCTTTTGTTTTTGGGTGATTCACATTCTTTATGCATGCCGCCACATACTGGACAGGGTGAATCATTTATAGTAAAAATGTTACTTAAATATAGATCGATTTCTGAAAAAAATTATATCAAAGCCTCCTAGGAAAGAAACACTGTCCAAGTTACTAACTCCTTATGTTTTCCATTTGTTTTGTCTGCATTGGTCATGTGAAGTTCACTCTAATAAAGTCATTGTGATTTCTTCAATCACTCTCTCTTACTCTGTCAGTCTCTGTTAAAGCAAGACCGCAACCTTAGTGTTATTGGTGTGTTTCTGTGGTAATCGTGAGGTTTCAGTAACCATATCAGTAATGCTAACTTGTTGATATAAGATTTTGGTCATACTGCCTATTCGTAAAATAACCCTGCTTCAAATCATTAGTATTGTGCTCTTAGTTCCATGGTATCTTATTGTTCATCATTTGGCTCAATCTACATTGTCATATGTATATATTGGGCAATGTTTGTGCCTGTACCTGAAGTGAAATCATGCTACATTGGAACAACCTACGGCGCAATGTAGAGCTTGAGTAGTCAAACAAAATGGCTTGGGTGAAAGCGAGAGAGGGAGGAGAGAAAGAGACAAAAGATTGATGGCGCCCTTTGATCTTATTGTCTAGCTCATTATGCATGATTACAAGCTACTTATAGCTGTCCAATTGTGGAGTAATTGCCCCCTCTGTGTGGATGTGACAGCAAACACATGCCTTGGCAGTCTAAAGGGAAAACAATTACAAACCTCTTTGTCAGGCAAAAGTTTATTTTTCTGTCAGGGCAAGTGAGGCACTCAACAATTTTGCAATATGGGTCCAGTCCATATCTGTTTCAGCTGCTCCAAAGAAGAACAGATCAGGACTTTAGTGGAACTGTAGCGGTTGTGTACCAGATTTCTCTTGATCAAGGGGTAGACAGGAGCCAGGCCAACAACCTTCTTACACTCCTTGAGAATAACCAAAGAACACCTTTTTTAAATTTAAGAACAAAAGAAAAAAGTCTTGTTTTTTCTGTTGTGTCGGGTTCCACTCGTAAAAACCCTTCTATTTTTCTCAATAGCTTAACGTAATATCAAAATAGCAATTACAGTGAAAAGTTGAATTTCAGCATTACTTCGTAGTTGGAATGATAACATGTACTCGAGCTGGCATGGACTCAACAATATTGTGCAAAACCTGATAATCCATGTTATCCCAACATGATCTGAAAATGTTTCAAAGAGCATCTTGTGTGCTTCACTGGAAGCAAGGAAATCTGACATCACACTATTTTGTCAAAAATTCTGAGTTGTGACCTAGAGATGCAGCGCAAAATCCTTTTTTTTTTAAGTTCTTCTTTATCAATTCACACTCTTCTTTTGTTTTTGGTATATCACCATCTACTGGGCAGGGAGGAGAATTAATGATAACAACGGACTTAAATATTTACATTTGGCAGATGCTTTTATACAAAGCGACTTACAAATGACTTACAAATATTGATCTGTTTCTCGCCCACATTAATCGTATCGCTTCTTAAGATATATATTTAACAACTGGAATCTTTTGACTGCCTTTATGTGCATTTTGGAGCTTCAACATTTTGGTACATATTCACATTGTGAGGACCTACAGAGCTGAAATATTCTTGTAAAAAATTTTTTGTTTTGTTTTGTTTTGGCATGATGGTGAGTAAATGATGCAAGAATTGTAATTTTCAGAACGTTTCATTCAGGATTTTAAAAAATCCTGAAACTTTGTTTATTTTCATTTTTAAATTAGATCTTGAATGCCAGATTTTCTATGTGGACATACTTTTGATCCCCACTTTATGTAACACACTCTCGCTGCATTTATATGGTCATCTTTTTTTATTATTTACCTTCAGTATTCGAATCTTTTTGGTTCTTTGTGAATTGTCTATCTCAACAGGATCTCAAACAGTGGTTTATTGTTAAATGTGCTCTTAGAATGTCTCTACTGTGTTTACATTTTGGGGTGATAAGGAGCAATGAAGCACCTGTAGGTAATTAGGCCATTTGAGGTGAGATTGAGTGAGTTGAGCTGCTAATGTCTCTAATCTCTTTTAGTGTAAACAAACAGTGCTGGGCTGAGCAGGATTAAACCAGTATCGTTTCCCTTGATCTCTGTCTTTTAGGTCTCTTTCATGAACATATGGCTGGTTAAAGCAGTGTTAAAGGTGTCTGGGTTTTAATCACACCTTTGAGAGGAAAAGAAAGAGATAGCACTGTTTGAGTTAACCTTTTGATCAATTAATCTGATAAATCCTCTCTGATGCGCTAATTCAAATAAAGTAATATATCTACATAAGTTTGTTGATTTTTCTCATGGTAAACTTCCAAAGCCTGCTTGAGAAACATGGTCATACCAGCTAAAGATGATCAAGCTGTTTTCTGGAACATGTTAGCTGTTTTTATGCTGGCCCAAGGTGGTCTACCTGCTTTACCCAATTGAAAAGAAGAATAACAGATAAAACAAGCCTAAACTGGTTTGCTGGTCTTAGCTTGTTTAAACTGGCCACCAAGCCTTTGCAAGCTGGTCTATATAAAAAAGCGATCAAAATCTCTCTAAAACCAGCCAACTGGGCGGCCAGCTAAACCAGCTAATGAGATTGGGCTGATTTCAGCTGTTTTTTGTTTTTATTTCAGCAGATTAAGCAGGTTGAACAAAATAGTCTACAATGTCAAAACCAGCTGATTTAAATGCCCATCTGATAAACCATCTAGACCACATTGGACAAGCTAATGACCATAGGTCATACATCAACAAAAAACAGTTAATTGTATCACATGTTTCTCACCTTCCTTGTTGACAGTGACATGAGACTCAGAGGTGTAAAGTAACGAATTACAAATACTCACATTACTGTAATTAACTATTTTTGACCCAAAAATTTTACTTTTTTAAATGTTTAAAAATTGTATACTTTTACTTGAGTATATTTTAAGTGCTGTAGCTGTACTTTTACTGCGCTAATTTCCCACCGTCTGTGTTCGCTTCTTCCCTGTCCTGATTTTATTTTTATCCATCAACATGATTGGCAAGAGAGAGTCTCGTGACTCCTGTCAAATCAAATCACACACTTGAACCGCAGCTGCAGATTTGGCGCCATCTGTTCAAACACAGTTCACCTGAACATCATGGCAGCACCTAAAAGGGATTTTCGCAGTGAAAAAGGCCAATTTCTTGATCATGTCATGTGAGTTTAACTTGCTCAAGCCAGATATCAGCATTAATCCTTCCTCTAATTTTGAAGAAATATATTGAGGTAAATTTAATATTTCTGCTTATTAGATTCTGTGTGTCTATAATGATGCTACCTATCACTGAGATTATTGGGTTGATGTGAGAGATTAATGCAATGTAATCAATAGGGCTGGGCGATATAACAATCTTGATGTTTATCTGAAAAAAAAGAGACGTCTGCGATATGATAAACTTCTGAGTAATTATCTACACTTAAACTATGTTCAACATATAAAACAGGGGTGTTTATTACATCGATCGCGATAGCAAGACAACCACTGGTTGGTTGATCTAGACAAAATATAAAATATTGATACTTCAGGCAGAATATTCCACCAGTCACAAACTTCAGAAAATAGTGCATCATGCATTAGAATTACAACTATTTCTGGGATTAAAAGATACAAGAACTAAATCAATGTTGAATACTGTATCTCAAAAGGAGTACAATGTGGCCCCCCAGGTGCCCCCATGTAAAGAAATAATTCTCTCCAAAATGAAAATTCTCTTATTTACTCACATTATGCTGATGTGATTTTTGGAGCTTTAAAATTTTGGCACCTATTCAGTTGCATTGTATGGACCAAAAGAGCTGATACATTCTTCTAAAAATCTTAATTTGTGTTCTGCTGAAGAAAAAGTCATACACATCCGAGATGGCATGAGGGTGAGTTAATGATGAGAGAATTCTCATTTTTGTGTGAATTATTCCTTTGAAGCCCAATGTGGCCCCTGTACCAAACAACTGTTTTACCCCCTCTATTGTGCAAGACATAATGCACCTAGTGACCCTACATTTTAAGTGGTTTTTCATAAACATTTTTGCATTCCTTGCATTGTTTGAACATGTTTTATGCACAACAATAACGCTCTGTTGGCATTAAGCAAAATTTAGACCTTACACATAAACTGATTTTAAAGAAATTGTCTCATACATTATGATACTGAAAATAACTTTTTCATCTTCATTTTTTAATCATGTCGCCCTTTTTTTTTCTCCATCAGATTAATGTAGTGTTTACAGTATCATAGATAAGTGATATATTTTAAAAGCTGTCAATCACAAACACCTATAAAATACCTATATTTTTTATTCCTTCTGGCAAACAGCCATAGAAGGGAATGTAAATTACGGTATGTGTGCATATTATTTTTTTTATTGCAGCATAGAGTTTTATTATAAAGGGGCATAACTTTCGTAACTCAGTACTCAGTACTCGCTACTCATGAGTACTTTAAAATGAGCTACTCTTTTACTCTTACTTGAGTAGTTTTTAGGACGGGTACTTACTCTACTCCTACTACATTTTTGAAGATATAACAGTACTTTTACTTACTCTTACTCTTTCCACCACTACTGAAACATTTGTTAAATGACCTCTGCCATTTTAACTAGTGAATTATGAATCTAATGATGCTAAGCAGTTCTCATCTGTATATATGCTGTTTATTTTTCTTGCTTGTCGAGAGGTTACACAGTGTAAATATAACTCTGCATTTAGTCTAGCATCAATTGACATCTCTTGAGGTTGGAATGGAAATGAGCTGATAATTGGGATGTACTTTATAAACTTTGATGAAAAAAAGACTAGTATAGCACTACAGGCCTAGGTGTAATCTGCAGACTTTTCAAAAAATTTGAAGAAGTTGTTTTTAGTGGAAATGTGCATAATTCAGCTAAATGGATTTAAACATGGTAAAATGTGGTCAACAGAGTTTACTAAACACTAACAGGTAATTGAAAGCATTAACAATTTAGCCATATGTTCAGTAAATATGCAAAGGCAGGGAATCTGTATAAATTTGTGAATGATGGACACTAGAATTCCTCTGGGTCCTTGAAAAAAATATTATTTATCTCTGTTTGCCAGTTGTCTAATATTTTCTGCTGTGTTATTTGTTTATACAGAATAATGTCAATACAGAGACCAGCTCCTCCGTTCAGCTTGGGCTTGGTGACAGACAGTCCAGAGTGTCTCATAGTCCAGCTTCTAAGCCCTGGGTTCATAGTCATGGGACAGGGGGCAGCCTGCAGAGAGATGGCCCAGGAGCATTTCTGTTGGACCTACAGAACTTCCCTGATCTTTCCAAAGCTGACATAAATGGGCAGAACCCCAACATACAGGTTGGAAGACACAAAAAAAAGAATACATTTTACCTTTTAAATCATTCTCAATGATTTACATTTTACATTTTAAATCATTCGCAATGTGTGCAGAGTATGACATTTTTTCATCAACGAAACCGAGCATATTTACATGCACACCAGTACACCGAGTATGACCAAAAACCAGCTTATTTAAAAAATCAACACCGTCAGCTTATTAAGCATAATTGGTGTAAGAATATGCATGCTAATGCACTCAAACAATCACTAATGAACAGGGTACACAGCTAGACATGTGATATAGACAAGCATATTTCTGGCATTTTAAAAAGCCGATTCAGGTTTCTCGCCCATAGTGGTGGAGCTGTGCAATCCTTGCAAAGTATGAAAGAAAGCAATATTCTGCTACATCCTTCACAACCTAGCACTAAAAAAGTCTGCAAGATCAGGAATTGCACTGTACAAATTGCGTTCAACACAGACTTTGTGGGTGCACTTGTGGCATTACCTTATTTGCATAACTCCTTTAATGAATCGGCCACTAAAACAACATTGAGAATGCACGCAAAAAGATGGAGCTATCGGCACTCTTGGTGAATTCCCCTCCAAGTAATTTTAAAGGAGACATGGATGACCAGGCACATAATAAAGCAAAATCTTGGCAAACAGATAGTGGCAGAAAACCCTGTTGCACATCAGCACCTCTTTTCAAGAACAGAGCCTTTTTGTCGCCTCAGCTTTTTCTGCCTCTCTCTCTCTCTCTCTCTCTCTCTCTCTCTCTCCTTCTCTCTCTCTCTCTCTCACACACACACACACACACACACACACACACACAGCTCCTAACATTCACCTAGCCTCAGTAACCACATCCACCTGCACAGCACCGCCGGCCAACTAATCCACCATGGGCTCGATCTACATCAGAAAGAAAAACATGAGCATCTTGACCAAGAATTGCATAAAGGATAAAGTGTATCAATGTCCCTAGATGGAGGGCAGGCAGTCAGTGAGTGAATGTGTGTGGGGGGCTCATGGAGGTGGGGGGGATGGAGGGCATGGGTATCTTTGATCCAAAGCATCATCTGGCTTTCATGGTCTTAAGGAGGCTGAAAGTCCCTTTGAACTTGATGTTTAGGTGGAGAGAGCGAAAAAGAGAGAGGCTGGAGAGGGGAAGCCCACCTCTTTGCCCCAATCTGGGAGGCACATGTGTTACTGGTGGGGTGGGGGTGTCACCGAAGAATGGCAGCCTCTCAGAGTGAGCTATGGAGCATGACCATGACCCGAGCCAACATCCATCTGGAATGCCACCAGATCACAATGCCCCTCACTGTTTGATGTTCCACAAAAAAGCATCCCTCAGTACAACAAACACACTTGATCTATATTATCATTCTCAACATGTGCAAGTTAACAAATTGGAATCGCAGTAAACAGGACTGAAATGGACAGCAGCGTTTGAGTGGGTTTTACAGCATAGCATGAAATTACTGTTTTGAAATGTCCCTTTTAACCCTCCAATGGTCTTCTGTCATTGTTGACTGGAATCACTTTGTCACAACACAAATTGTTTCCTTTATCTGAGCAGTAGTAGACGTGGTGACTATTCCACCACTTGCCATCTGAACATAGAAAAAAATAAAAAAATAAAATGGGCATGATTTGTTACGTCTAAGTGGTCATTAAAAGAAGTTTTTGTCTTTGTGGTCAAAACTGACTGTCCATTGAAAAAGAATGGGAAAGCAGAGCAATTTTTGCTTTTTAAATCTGTCAAATACAATCAATAAATCAGCCACAATGAAGAAAAAACACAAACAGAAATTAAAGGGTGAGACTATAAAACATCCAGAGTGTAAAACATACACACCCAAATAATCCACTAAATGCCTCCCACACAATTCTATGGATTGCAACATTGTAACCCAACTATATTTGTTTGCTAAGCAAAAATAAACATAATAACTGGTCATAGTGTGTCTGAAATGTCAGTTACATACAACTGTTGAATATCAGAACTATTGAAAGGGTACTTTTCTGACATTGTTTAAATACACTATGGTATTTACATAGTAATCCAAGGTTCTCCTAAGCATACCACTTCGTACTTCTTCAAAAAGAATAAATAAATATATTTAAATAAATAGAACATTTATATATATATATAATACAATGGTAAAAAAGTGGTCTGTTAAAAATTTGAAAATATAATAAAACATGAACATACCAATTAAATTGTAGTGTACTTGTATTTCAATTAAAAGGATAGTCCACCCAAAAATGTAAATTATGACATAATTTATTCAACCTCAAGTTGTTCCATACACAGTGGAACTCAAAAGGAGATGTTAGGCACAATGACAATCTCAGTCGCCATTGACATTGAGTAAATGATGACAGAATTTCCATTTTTGGGTCAACTATCCCTTTTAATACTTTATAACAATAACAGCATGATAATATCTCCTCTTGT
Source organism: Moxostoma hubbsi (assembly GCA_032164185.1). Classification (NCBI taxonomy): domain Eukaryota; kingdom Metazoa; phylum Chordata; class Actinopteri; order Cypriniformes; family Catostomidae; genus Moxostoma; species Moxostoma hubbsi. Next base: position 11,256,972 of record JAVLUX010000034.1, read on the forward strand.
AGGTCACCATCGAAGTGGTAGACAGTCTGGAAGGTTCTGAGACAGAGAAGGGAATACGTAAAGAAAACAAACCAGGGCGGGCAGCTCCCAACTGGAGGAACTGGTGGCAGCATTCCTCTTCCTCATCTGCATCCTCGTCCTCTGTGTCCACACCGAAGGGGCCTGATGAACAGGACTACACCTATGAGAGCAAGACAGAGGATAGCAACTTCCTCAAACCGTTGGGAGACTGGGGGAGAAGAGGGGCAGCTGGCACAGGAAGCAGAACCCAGGCTGAATACGGTACATTGCATGTGTGATGGTACATCTTGAGTTAATTGCTGTCTCTTTTCGAAGGCTGTGTGCTAGGTAGGCCGCGTCCTTAGAAGGCTGCTGTATACCGAGCTTCCTCCTTTAAATAAAACTCTTTTAAATGAGATGGCCTTCTTAGGACAAACGGAAACGGAACGTATCATAGATGCTATGACAGCATGACACTCTTTAACAAGCGTGAGTGCTTTGAGTGAGAAGGGAAAAAAGTCTCTTTGGAAGGGAATGTATGAGGTACATTTTAGGAAAGTTCAACATTTCTGTTGAAGCAAAGAATTGTGGGTTGTGAGTGTCCACGAAGGATCCTCCAAATTCCCGTGAAAGAAGTTTGCATTCGAAGGCTGCATTCGAAGTGTCCTACTTGCTTTTCTGAAACAAGACAGCCTCGATGATGTATGCGTCCGGCAGACGCGACCTCCGGAGGACACAGCCTTTCGAATGAGACACAGCCAATGTCTTAATGAAGGGCTATGCAAAGCTTAAATATGGATCTAGCGTGAGGTGCTGGAATCTGCAATTTGCATGCCAGATGATTTAAAGGGATAGTTCATCCAAAAATTATGTTTAGTATGTTAGATTCAGTCACCATTCACTTTCATTGCATACATTCAATTTCCATACAATAAAAGTATATGGTGACTGAGGTGGTCAGTTTCTAACATTCCCCCTGAAATATTTTTTTGTGCTTATTTTGAGTGTTTGGGTGTGTTTTTGCCATTACCTGATTAGCATAATTCCTGAGGTGAATCGAGTGCTAAAATATTACATGCAAATAAACTATGCTAGTAGCCACAATTAATTTTTAGTAAATTCCCTGCTTTGTACTTCCTGTAAGAGACAGATTCCTGTGTTGGAGTGTGTCTGTATGACAGAAAACATTCCTGAACATCAAAGGAGAAAAGAGAGAATCTAGAGCATCTGTTCCTGTAGCCCAATAGCTCTTTCTCTGTCTATCTCACTCTTTTTTCTTTTTTTTTTTTTTTTTTTTGTAAAGTGGAGCTAAATAAGTGAATATGTGTTACTGTCAGACTAGACTTCCTGTCAAACACATTCCTTCCCTGTCACCACTTGCCTAAACCCTTATTGCTCTGAAAGAATACTCTTTGATCAATGTGTTAAGATAATACCAATCCAGAGAAAAAAATTCTCTATATAAATTTGGATTAGGGCTGACCATTCAATCTGCAATTTAGATTACGATATAGCAAACATTTAAAGGAATAGTTTACCTCAAATAAAAATTCTGTTCTTATTTACTCATCGTAATGTTGCTTTATCCTCCAGAGACCCGATCGTGACTGCTCTGTGCATTTTCCATTACCCTTTTTGATTTGTGACTAGTAGCACAATGTTAATAAATTAATAAATAATAATAATAAATATATATATATTATTTTTATTATTTCATGTTTATGTCTATGTTCACATATGTGGACAGCAGGACTAAGTTAATAAGAAAGTTTAAATAATACAAAACTATAGAAATCGGACTTTTTAAAATCAAATTGTTCATTATGTTTCAAGGAGTGTTATTGGTTTTTGAGACTTTACCTGCTTTACAGCTGATTTTCTGTAAAGCTGAATATATAATTCTGATTTTAAGTATTGGCCAGCATCATCCAATCACAGCCAACCATGTTAAAATACAATTTAGCATTACAAATTCTGAATCTTGTACTGATTATCATTGTCCCATGTCTGCCAAACATCATCTGCAACCTGAAACTGAACTTTTGGTCAGATTTTAGGAGTTAATGGACTGCACAGAAAGCTATAGGATGTTCCATTGCTCCGTATTTAGTGAATAGCTTAACCTCCAGTGTGCTGTCTGTCTGCACTGGTCTCAGAATAGTTCGAAATGCACCTTATTTTCATACTAACTCCATATAATCAAATCAAAATCAAATCAAATCACTTTATTGTCACACTACTGTGTACACGAGTGCAACAGTAGGTGAAATTCTTGTGTGCAGTTCCGAGTAACATAGCAGTCATGACAGTGACGAGACATAAACCACTTTACAATAAACAACATATTTACACAAAACAATTTACATAACAAATGTACACAATACACACAATGTAGAATACACATACACTAGATAAGGGTATAAATATATATATACACTAACTGAATTGGGAGAATATATTGACAGAGTGATGATTAATAAAGTGCAGTGCTGATTGTTGATCGTGAGAGATCATGTGTTCAAAAGTCTTATTGCTTGTGGGAAGAAGCTGTCATGTAGTCGGGTGGTGCGGGTCCTGATGCTGCGATACCGCCTGCCTGATGGAAGCAGTGAAAGCAGCCCATGACTCGGGTGACTGGAGTCTCTGATGATCCTCCGAGCTTTATTCACACACCGTCTGTTATATATATCCTGGAGGGAGGGAAGCTCACCTCCGATGATGTTTCTGGTAGTTCGCACCACCCTTTGCAGGTCTTTGCGGTTGTGGGCGGTGCTATTGCCGTACCAGGCGGTGATGCAGCCAGTCAGGATGCTCTCTACAGTACTGGTGTAGAACCGTGTGAGGATGTGGTGGTTCATTCCGAACTTCCTCAGCCGTCTCAGGAAGAAGAGGCGCTGGTGAGCCTTCTTCACAACGGCCTCAGTGTGGACGGACCATGTGAGTTCCTCAGTAATGTGGACACCGAGGAACTTGAAGCTGCTGACTCTCTCCACCGGTGCTCCATTAATGGTGATGGGGCTGTGTTCTCTGTCTTTCTTCCTGAAGTCCACCACAAGCTCCTTGGTTTTACTGACGTTGAGGAAGAGGTTGTGCTCCTGACACCAGCGTGTCAGAGTGTGCACCTCCTCTCTGTAGGCCGTTTCATCATTGTCAGTGATCAGACCTACAACCGTCGTATCGTCAGCAAACTTAATGATGGCATTGGAGCTATGTGTTGCCACACAGTCATGTGTGTAAAGGGAATACAGGAGTGGGCTGAGAACACAGCCCTGCAGGGCTCCAGTGTTGAGGGTCAGTGATGAGGAGATGTTGCTGCCCATTCTAACCACCTGACGTCTGCCTGACAGGAAATCCAGGATCCAGCTGCACAGCGAGCTGTTTAAGCTTGGAGGGCATTATGGTGTTGAATGCTGAGCTGTAGTCTACAAACAGCATTCTCACATATGTGTTCCTTTTTTCCAGGTGGGAAAGAGCAGTGTGTATTGTAGATGCAATGGCATCATCAGTGGAGCGGTTGTTACGGTAGGCAAACTGCAATGGGTCCAAAGAGGTGGGCAGAACAGAGCAGATGTAATCTCTGATCAACCTCTCAAAGCATTTGCTGATGATGGGGGTGAGGGCAACAGGACGACAGTCATTTAAGCAAGTGATTTTTGATTGCTTCGGTACAGGCACAATGGTTGATGTTTTGAAGCATGTGGGGACTACAGACAGGGATAGGGACAAGTTGAAAATGTCCATAAAAACATCAGCCAGTTGGTTCGCGCATGCTCTGACGCGGCCCGGAATGCCGTCTGGACCCGCGGCTTTACAAACGTTCACCCGTCGGAAGGATCGGGTTACATCCGCAACAGAGACGGAGAGTGAACCATCATCTGTAGTATCGGCCGCGAGTGCTCTCTCTGTGAGGGCGGTGTTGTTGTCCTCGAAACGAGCATAAAATGTATTAAGCTCGTCCGGGAGAGAGGCAGCGGTGTTCATGGCGGAGTTTTTATTCCGTTTATAGTCCGTGATGGTGTTAATTCCCTGCCACATACTTCTGGAGTCAGTGGTGTTAAACTGTTCTTCAATTTTGTGCCTGTACTGGCGTTTGGCTGCACGGATGGAGTTACGGAGGGCATAACTGGCTTGTTTACGCTCCTCCGCGTTCCCGGAATTAAAAGCGGTGGTCCGCGCAGTAAGTGCCGCGCGAACATCGCCGTTAACCCATGGTTTCTGGTTGGGGTAGATCCGTATATTTTTTGTCGGAACAACGTCCTCTACGCACTTTCTGATGAAACACGTTACGCTATCAGCGTAAACCTCGATGTCGTCATCGGAGGCAGACCGGAACATCTCCCAGTCCGCGTGATCAAAACAGTCCTGTAGCGCAGAGTCTGATTGGTCCGACCAGCACTGGATCATTCTGAGGGCGGGTGATTCCCGTTTCAGTTTCTGCCTGTAAGCGGGCAGAAGCAGAACGGAAGAGTGGTCAGATTTGCCAAATGGTGGGCGGGGGAGGGATTTGTAGTCATCCTGGAAAGGAGAATAGCAATGATCCAAATCCCGGTCCCCTCGTGTGTTAAAGCTGATGTGTTGGTGGTATTTTGGTGCTATTGTTTTGAAGTTGGCTTTGTTGAAGTCCCCGGCAACAATGAACGCAGCCTCAGGGTGCGCGGTTTCCTGCTCACTTATACTGCCATACAGTTCCCTAAGTGCCCGGTCTGTGTCGGCTTGTGGGGGGATGTACACAGCAGTGATAATGACCGCTGTGAATTCCCTCGGTAGCCAGAATGGTCGACACAGAAGCATGAGAAATTCCAGATCAGGAGAGCAGAAAGACCTGATAAAATGTATATTCCTCTGATCACACCATGATTTGTTGATCATAAAACATACACCTCCACCTCTGCTTTTACCTGAGAGGTCTTTCGCTCTGTCCGCTCGGTGCACGGAGAAACCCGTGGGTTCAATGGCCGAGTCTGGAATCTCCGCGGACATCCAGGTTTCCGTAAGACAGATAACACAGCATTCTCTCGTCTCTCGTTGGAAAGAGATCCGCGCTCTCAGCTCGCAGAGCTTGTTGTCCAGAGACTGAACATTTGCCAGTAGTATACTGGGTAGCGGGGGGCGATTTGCGCAACGTCTTAATCTGATGAGAACGCCGGCTCTTTTTCCCCTTTTCCGTCTGCGTTTCCGCGGCCGGGCAGCCCAAACAAAGGGATCCGCTGGCGTGTTTGTAAACCGCGGGTCGGCATTGAGGAATGTGAAGTCCGGTTTTCGGTGTGTGATTGCCGAACCAATGTCCAAAAGCGTTTGTCTGTTGTACACAATAAGGCAGACAACATCCAAGACAAAAAAACACAGAACTGTAAACAAAACAAACAATAAACTGCAGTGTTTTGACGGAGCTCGCGACGCAGCAGCCATACTCGGCGCCATCTTGAGACCATGAAAAGCTTCTGAAAGCAACATTTTCCGATTTTGAATGAACCCATTGATACTCATTATGAAAATGTATTGCGATTATAGGAATGCATTTACTAATGTTAATGAATAGAACTGTATTGTACTGTGGTAACAAAATCAATTATAACAACTGATATTAAAATGAAGCTAAATAACCCACATATTTGTTAATATGGAAAGTTATTCAAAATAACTAACGTGTTTTTCAACTTTTGTTGGAAAAATGTCCCACAATGCACGTGTGTACATCACATTTATCAATGCACTAACACGCAAAAAAAATGTATGAATTTTTTGTGTATGAAAAATGTATGAATGCTACTTTTTACACCCAAACAGGTTTCAGTGAAAAAACATAGAGGTTTCATACCAGAGGCAGGTTATTTTTGGCTCTGCACCCCGTAGAAGCATTTCAGGGATATCGACGCCATGCTGTTGTGTCACGTGACTCGGTGCATCATAATTTTAACCCTTAAATGACAGTCTATAGTTTTTTATTTAAATTATGTGTTGTGTATAGCGAAGCCAAAATACTACATACTTGCATGTGTACGCAAGGTTGCTAAAGATAAACCTGTATAACTTTCTTTCATGGCACACAAAAGAAGATGTTATGCAGAATTTTAGACTCAGTCACCATTTATTAACATTCTGCCTAACATTTCCTTTTGTGTTTCATGAAAGAAGAAAGTCATATGAGTTTGTAACAGCATGAAGATAACTTAATGATGACAGTATTTTAATTTGATAAATTATCTCTTTAGCTGCTGTTTAGATATAGGCAGCTAAAATAACAAGATCTTCAATAAAAGCCAAAGTTTGTAAAATAAAAATTAACCAGGAGCACTTTGTGTTCACATTTCTCATTTTAAAAAAACTGGATGAAAATTGGATGAAAATGAAGCTTGCATGGTGTGTGCATGTTATTACAAATCACTGTAAGAAAGCTGAAAACATTGTATTATGAATGCTATTCATGTAATATGGAATAAGTGCAGTTGACTAAATAGTTGAAAAGCTGCTGATCCTTAACTCTGAAGAGTGCAGATCATAAAGGCTATAATTAATTAATTTATTATTTTATTTGATTAAAAGGCAGCCTTTTACGGTTTAATAATTACACTAGGCAAAATCACGATTTAAATTTTATTCCAATTACGCGTGCATCCCTAATTTTCAATATTTTCTGTGTCCATTCTTCATGATTAACAGCCAGTTTGTCGTGGCCATGAGACATTCCTGAGGGTTTGCCATATTTGTACTTAATTGTCTCATTGGTTTGCCTTAGTGTTGTGTGTGTGTATGGAACTGTGGGTTGTGTGGGATTCAAACATGTTGTTGCCTGTGAGTTGGACTGCACTCGACTGTGACTGTGTGGTTTGATGTGCTGAGCCAGTAATGTTGTCTTTTTAAGACCAGAATCTGTGCTTTTCTCTCATCAGGGGCAATGGATACAGATTGTGGTTGGTTTGGTCTCACTCTCTCTCACACAGACACACACACACTGGTGCGGCTATCCTTAAGAGTACTCTCCATAGACATAATGATTTTTGTACTGTACAAGCTATAGATTCTATCCCCAAACCTAACACAACCCCTAAACCTATCCCTCACAAAAAAACATTCTGCATTTTTACATTTTCAAAAAAACATAGTTTAGTATGTTTTTTGTTAAGTGATTTGAATTATTGGGACAGTAGAAATGTCCTCATAAACAACATTTATAACATAATACCCTTGTAATGATCAGTTTGTGACCTAAAATATTATTCTTGTGAATCACCCAGGCCACACACACACACACACACACACAATATGTTTCCATGTTATATGGGGACTTTCCAGACACAATGGTTTTTATACTGTACAAACTATATAATCTATCCCCTACCCTTAAACCTAACCCTCACAGAAACTTTTCAAAAAACATAATTAAGTATGATTTATAAGGTGTTTTCCTATTGGGGACCGATAAATTGTCCCCACAACGGTTTTACTATCCTTATGGGGACCGCAAAGTGATAAACACACACACACACACACACACACATATATATATATATATTTATTTTCAAAGTTTCCCTAAAATGCTTGCCCCCAATGTCTATTGTGGTTATGGACCTGAGCTATACTAATGCAGGCAATTCCCAGGGAAAAGGATAAAATTCATGTTGTTAGTGCTCTTTGGTGTTTGATATCAATAAGCGTGTTTGCATGTATGATCTTACACCTATTGAGCTCAACAAGTCAACATGCAAGTTCATGTTAATGTTTTAAACATGCTTCTTTTATTGGGGTAAGGTCATAAATGGGTTAAGCAAAAACCTTTGTCTCAAGTAGATTTTTGCCCATTAACCTGATTTTGCTTCGCATGTAAACACCTTTATCAGCGTTCTTACTGGCTTATCCAATATGTGCAAGTGCTGCGTGCATGTCGTTTTGACTTCAAAAGCAGAGAAAAAAACTAAAGGATTTCAAATCTCATGTAAACTCGGTTTTCTTGCATTTTTCGATAATGATGATTTTTTATATTTATCAGATTATTGTTGTACAATTAAACACTCACTGTCTGGTAAAGTAACTACATAGTATGTTCGCCATCATATTGTCCTTCATCACTGTATCACAATGTCTGAGTTGAAGTGCAGTACTTGTAGGTGTACATTGTTTAAAAAGGAGCTAGAAGTTGGCATTTGTATGAAGACTTGGCCCATTCATTCACCCATTCCCATGTGAATCAGTCAATTAGAGAACTATGCTAATGGTATAGGCCAGCAGACAGAGTTAGTGCGCCTCAGGTATTTGAAACATACGGTTGGAATCAGATCTACACAGTGGGACAGAAAGTGCACAACACATCCCAAGTCATGTCATATAGTAACTTTACAATCTCAGTGGTCAAGTTTGTCTGAATTTGTTCATTTTGACTGTTTTCTTGCCTCTAACAGACTACATAGATGGGGAAGGTGACTGGAGTGGTTGGTCGCCATGCAGTGTAACTTGTGGAAATGGCAACCAGAAGCGGACCAGGTCATGTGGCTACGCCTGCACTGCCACAGAGTCAAGGACTTGCGATATGCCCAGCTGCCCAGGTGAGAAAGAATTCCTTTCATATTTATGCATACAAACCTTTTCTAGATTAAAAAGTGCCTTACTGTGGCCCCCAAAAGTATTTAAACTACACTTCAAAATCCACAAATATCTTTGGATCATACATCCAAATATCAAACCAAGTGGCATACTTTTTTTTAAAGAAAAATAACAAGCAATTTCAAACCAAAAATTTCACAAAAGATGTTTGTTAGGTTTCAAATTATAAAACAGTAGATTTATTGTTAAAAATTTAGTTATTTGCACACTTTCTGGTTGTCAAAGTCCATATAGCAGTTAATGCAATGAACTACACCTGTGGTTAGAACACCTGTGTGAACCGATTACATACATTCACTTAAAATACCTTGGGACAAGTTGGGTAAAAGCACTTGCAAAATTGTTTAAGAAAAGTAAAGTTAGTTATTAGAAAAGCTCTAGCATAATTTGTTTGCATATGCCACTTAGTTTTATATGCTGTTTTTTTAATTAAATGAAATCCAGACATATTTAAATGTGACTTGAGGGGGTTTTAATGTGTCCAAATACTTATTTCTGGCCAAAACGGCCTTTTTAAATAATAATAGTTCTAATTTGACCACTTTATATTTAGGGATTGAAGATGCTTTCAAGACAGCTGCAACAGAAGTCAGTCTGCTCGCTGGCACTGAGGAGTTTAATGCAACAGAGCTCTTCGGAGTGGGTGAGTATTTTTATTTTTTTTTGTAATTTAACATCACTTAATTTAATTGAAGACAACTGTGTACTAAATGCCTTTAAACAAGCAAAACAAGTTTGCAGCTCTCATAACTTTCCTTAGTTTATTAGTGCACCATTTTCATGGAGAAAGATTGAGATAAAGACTTAAGGTGATTTTGACTTTTGTACTAGCTGCAACGACTACACCAATAAAACCTTATGGCTTGTAATAATACTAAATGTCGGAAAACCCATGAGAGAATTGAAATACTGCTAAAATTGTTAATTGTTAATGTCGGGTCCAGGCTGCAACAACTAACCTCCTGGAAAAAAAAAAAAAAAAACACAAAACAGCTTAAACCAGCATTGGTTTTCTGGTCTAAGATGGTTTAAACTAGTCTTTGTAATCAGCTAGTTTAGCAGGTCAGCCCTATGGTGTTTCAGCCTGACCAACTGGAAAGTGCCCAAAACTCTAAAACCAGCCAACAGACCAGCTTAGGCTGGTTTAAATTGTTAAACTGATTTATTTTAAAGCAAGGTATATATACCAAGCAAGAAATCACCTCCTCATTTCCTGCTCACCTTCATTTGTGGACACTTGAGACATGAACAGTTTAATCACACTTCTAAACATTACTGGAATTCTGTAATCATATTCTAATGTTGGTTACTCTTCAGATACAGACAGTTGTGAGCGTTGGATGAACTGCAAGAGTGAGTTCCTCAAGAAATATATGAGCAAAGTGGCCAGTGACCTACCCAGCTGCCCCTGCTCATACCCAACCGAGGTGGCCTACAGCACTGCAGATGTCCATGACCCCACCACGAGGCGCAACTTCCGCTGGAAGGATGCCAGTGGGCCAAAGGAGAAACTGGAGATCTACAAACCCACTGCACGATACTGCATCCGCTCTATGCTCACTCTGGAATCCACCACGCTTGCCGCCCAGCACTGTTGCTATGACGATAGCATGAAGCTCATTACCCGAGGCAAAGGAGCTGGCACGCCTAACCTTATAAGCACAGAGTTCTCTGCTGACCTGCACTACAAGGTGGACATCCTGCCATGGATCATCTGCAAGGGTGATTGGAGCCGTTACAACCAGGCTCGGATGCCCAATAATGGGCAGAAATGTGCAGAGATTCCCCAGGATGAGGACTACTACAAACAGTTTGAGGAGGCCAGAGAATTCTGAGTTGAAGATGCCTTGATACTTCCACAAACAGGAGTAGAAATAAGTATTATTGGACAAAATATGGGAAAACTGCGGCTGAGTTTGAACGAGACTTGCTATGAGAAAAAGACATTACAATAGCAGGCACAGGCAGAATCCCATCTTGGCCCTCGTATTGGTCTCCCTCAGAATCTCTGGATGCTCTTTGCATAGTTTGAAAGTGTCTTCATGAAAAGAACTCACAAGATAATAAACAAGTTAACACTTCATGGTTCTCTTTGTATTGTTTATACAGTATGTATGACTTGGGGCATTTCAACATATTTGTCATTCTGTCAGATTTTTTTTATTTGTTATTATTTGGAATAAAAGGGAAAATCTATATTTCATAAAGGGACAGTGTGTCAGGAATTGCCATGCTACTTTTTGTGTGCTGTGTAAAATTATGGACACAAAGCTTCATGTTTTTTTAATTCTTGCAGTACACCCAACATGCAAAAGGTAGTCCTCTCAATTTTTGGATAGATCTAAGAACATTAGATACAATATTCAGGTTTCCATGTTCACACACATACATTTGTTCAATTAGTATGAACAGAAATCCTATAAGATGAACTGTTGTATCACCTTCCCATTTATGCTGAAAACAGAGGAGTCAAAACAATTCCTGCATTATCTTTGAGAAGTATTTATTAAGTCATAGTTATGTGTCAGTGGTAGGAGTTCACAACAGAATTTGTGCATATAGATGTATTGACACACTTTGAGTGATAAATAAATAGGCCATGCCACATTAAACGTCACTACTAAATGTCATTGACTCTCATTGTTGCCCAAAATGTTGTCAAATGTGCAGAAGATGACTTCTATTCATTGAAACTGCTGAGGTTGAAGGTTCTTTGACCTTCTCTGGCAGTCGAATAAGATCTATCCTCAGATATTAAACTTGTCCAACCACTTTAAGCCATTCCACAAGACTCATATTAGCTCCATCTAGAAACTAGCCTAAGCTCTGCTTTTGATGTCTGATGCAAAAAACTCTTCCCCACCCCTTTAAACAGGGCTCAAATTCTTTTTTTTGCATGCTTGCTTGTATTCTCAAATTCCTCAGTAATTTCTCCAACTATGATCATGCAATCACATGAATAGAGGGCTGCATTCTTAGGGCCAACACTGAAACCTCAGACCATCCCTTCAGATGTTTGTATCAGTGTTTTCACCATTTTGTGATGGACCGATCCCAGGCCAACATCTGACCAATGCAGTGACAAAACACCAAACAAATAGACCCACTCTGTCTTGCTTAGAATGTTTTCTTATAACATTCACAATTTTACAAATTTGCTGCTGCACAAATAATGTACTATAAATATATATATTATGTGAATCTCAGACATACTACATTCGCCATGTTATGCAATATTTTCCTTTGTCCTGTGTATTCCTTGATCTATGTCCTAACATCAACCATTAACCATTAAAACATTGTTCTTAAATGTGTTAAACAAGTCCAATTTAATCATGAAGAACAACATATTATAAAGAGCCACCTTACTCACATTTTCCCCATTCTTTAAAAAAAATGTAAAATTGAAATATTTCAAATCTGACGGCACTTCAGGGAATGAAGATGAGAATGCAGAATCTCAGCAGATGTAGTATGTAGTATTGATCACCTACTTTTTCAGAAAACTGAGCATTTAGACGTCTTACTAATTTGACACTACTTTTTGCATACTGTGTTGCAGGGAAGTATGCATATTTGAACGCAGAGTGTGATTGTAGGATCACTGCAAACAACAAAAACAATTCTTAATGATTTTTTAATAAGTCTCCTTTGAAATTTTTTCCATTAAAAATATCTGCAAATCCTTAAAACAAAATAAATTTATCTGAGAAGCAACTCTTCATAAGAGAGAATGTATCTTTAATTATAAATGTGTTTTTTGTCTTCAGCACTCCCATTATGTTCACTTGTTTAAAATACAATTGAGTGAAAAACTAATTTTCCAGCGCAGAACAACAAAATACACTTATGTTTAAGCGACATTCTCTGAAAATATCAAATCAAATATTTAATATATTGGATATTTTATACAATGGTGCATAAATTCTCAACACTCATTTTAAGGATTTGCAGATATTTCTACTAGAAATTAAAAAAAAATGAAGATAGGTAAAGTTTGTCAAGACAAACCTGATGTTGACTTGAAAAAGCCTTGCCTTACAGAATAAAATAAAAACTTTTAAAAAACTGAAGTTTGGTCATTTTACAGTCCCAACAGTTAGACAGACAGATGACATGTCAGATAGATAGATTTTCATTACACCACCTAATTCACAGTGAAATCCACCTCCCTGCGCTTGTTGATTGGCCGGTGTTCATTCCCATCCTAAACAATTTTTGCTTAACTTGAATTTCTGATGAATGTGCACCGTAAATCATATGGTTTTACATAAGAGCCCTAAAGATTCTATTTAACACAGCAGCCCAGGACACCTGGGTATTCTCCACTTCGTGGAAAAACTGACACTGACTGACCACAACCATGTCATGAGCTTCTCAATCTGAAGACAATCAGCAGGACATAGATCAAGAAGGGTTTAAAGTATGTCTGCTGTTAGTATCAAGTGAATTCTCATGGTCTTCTCCCATCTCACCTTCATAACAGCACCTCAGAGTGGAGACTAAGCTTACAGCTAGGAGTGGGATAAGCAGAGGCGATCTTTATTGAATCAGACCATCTGTTTGAGAGGCCCCCCAACATCAAAGCAAACAGCCTGCTTTATTTTAAAACATCAGGCCAGTGTTAAAGTGGCAGCAGATCCTGCCCCATACCAGCTCTCTCTCTCTCTCTCGCAGACACACACACACAGTCCACATGTCCTGAAAATGTTGTGCTAAACCATTTCTATTTACAGCTCCCACTTACCAGGAACAATCACTTCGGATAATAGCAGGCTTCTGCCTTCACAGAAGGTGTGCATTGAATGTCGTTTTGGTATTAACAATCTTTTTAAAGGGGTCATGACATAAAGAATCACATTTTCCATGATCTTTTGACATATACTATAAAACATTGTACTATAAAAACAAACTGTACGTTTCAGAACTCAAAACTTCCTCCTCACTGCAAAACCAAAGGGTCAGAATAAGGGTGTAAATTGATCATGATTTATAAATATATGACTATTTCTATATTACTTATAAGTGAAACTCAAGTAACATTAAAATAATAAAAAAGCATGTTATGACCCCTTTAAAGTGTGTAATTTCTGTGCCACTAGCATCACAAAATGGAACTGTAAAAATCCAGTCTTCCATTGGCTGAAAAACAGAAATGTCCCAAACTCACAAATGTTGAGCCAATGTTGCAGAGCCAGAGTGTTTATACTTTTGGGGGGAATCAACCTACAAATTGCGTATTAACTGTTTTATCTGCATATAAAGCTGGGATAGGGTAGCAAATAGGCCTTTTCTGTAAGTCACTGCCCATAAGTAATGAAAAACACATAAAGCTCAGCCCCAAACAGTTTGCAATGAGGCAGAACAATTTTTCGGTTTTTATATAAGAGATCTCACAATGTAGTTGACCACCCTCTTCTCATTTTAATCACTCTCCTCTGGAGAGAGGTGTAGAGTTGTGGTTTCGAGTAAGGCTGTTTTTAGACCCAATCCCATTTGCTTTTATTCTCTTCTCTCAGCACTGGCACTTTATGGGTGGTGTAGCACATTTCAGGAAATGTCTGGCCGCAATGCCGCAAGGGCCGTGGCTGCATGGCGGGCCTAATTAGAGGGCAGCTTCTGCTGCCTGGAACCTGGAATAGCTGACCTGAACTGCCAGGTCGCTGCTTGGCGAGGACTAGCTTGAATGCCTAGGCTTAAGGGAGAGATCTGCTGGAGAATGGGGTATTACCTGGCCCGATGCCCAACCTACAGTCTGCTTGTTGGCACAGGATGTACGAATATGGAGGGAGGGGAGGGGGGATGAAGTGCACACAGCTGAACAAACAGGTCAAGTAGCTGACAAACACCCCAAAGGGCTTGGGGGCTCAGATTAACCTTCGCAAGGGTCTGTCCTTGTAAGAAAGGCATAAAGGGGGCTGAAAATACACACATGACCTTTTGACCTTAGCTGTGACCTTAGCCTTTTGTCTCAACACTTCACAAGTGTGTTGGACTTGCAGATAAGCGAGTGAAAAGAAGACTATGGATAACAGAAGAAGACATTTTTTTGCAACTTTAGATTTCTGAGTTTTGAGTGGGGTCAATTGTCAGAGATCACTAGTGAAAATCCTTCTATTTTGCATTTTTCTAATTTAATAAAATGAAAATCCATTACAAATTATATTATCACCTTAACAAATTGAGTGAAAGGTTGAACAGAAATGTTTCCATGAATTTTACAATTCCTTAGTATTTGGTATGTCCCCTTATTGGTTTAATGACACCATGCACCTAAACTGGAATGTAATTTTAAGTTTGTGCAAAACCTAATGATCTGTTATCCCATTATGATTTGAGAATGTTCCATAGAGCATCTTGTGTGCTTCAATGGAAGTGAAGGAATCTGGCCTTTTGCACAAAGTTTATAGTAAACATGGTCAATGTTTGGTCAAGGTCATATTTGAATAGAAACCTAGAAATCTTTAGTATTTCTTCCTCCTTTTGTCACCACTTTTTTGAATATTTTCTCCAATATTTGGTCCAAAATCCTTGGACCATTTGTTTGTTCCCAGGTTTGCATTATATTTTAAATCCCAGATATTCAATGTAGTCTACAACTTCTGGACCTCACTATATAATTCAGATTTCTAAATTCCTTTACATGTGTTTACTCACAATATGTCAAAACGTAGAAAAAGTAATGTAGTAAACTAGTCAAACTGGAGAGAAAGTAATACCAAGGTCCCTTACTTCTGTCCTGCACTGAGATAGGAGGGGCGTTTGCCTGCTATTTCCAGCACAGAATGTCCTTGTGTGACATGAGCAGGGGAAGAAGACCTTTTAGGTTCTGTGTACGTGACTGTGTCTCTGTACACAAGGCCCTGATATTGTGCAATAAAACAGTTTTTGGTTGCGATGAGCAGTAGTCAGGGATAAGATATGAAATGTTTTTTATTTTGGTTTGTTCCAAACAGAAACTGTATTTTTACATTCTGGATCGAGCTTTCTGTGGCCTTCCGTCCAAATAGTAACTGGTCAGAACAAAAAAACGAACGGTTAATTAAAATCAGAGTGGACTGTGCTAATAGACTTTCAAATTAAGCAAAACATTAAATAAATCAATGCTGAATTTATTCAGAAACAGCTGCAATTGTAACCAAATAGTTGGGTATTTGTTTTATATTTTTTTATTGCATACAATACAACTAAATAATCAATTATAATAATAAAAATAGGCTACATGCCATCTGTACAAATTACTTGAAAATAGTCTAAAAAGATGAAAAATGGAAATATGAGAATGTAGAATATTAAGAATGTAACAAATGAATTAAACAACAGAGAATATTTTAGTATGTCTGATGTTACTTTAGGGTGGTGGTTAATATGCGCGCAGCCGCACACCTGCACGCTCTGTCAATCAAACATGCCTGTGCTCGAGAGTCACTTATCACAGTGCGAATCTGTGTCAAACTCAAACCTGTTTGAAATGTTCCCCAGTATAACAGAACAGTAATGAGATGAAAAAAATAATAAATAATAGTTTATCTTGCAATAACGGCGTTGAAACGTCGTCACACAATTGATTATTCATGAACAGCATTACCTCACAGCAAAACGCTAAACAGGGTGAACAAATGCTAATGATTTGTCACTAGAGCACTTTTGGAGTAAGTACAGGAAATATATCTCTTTTTATATTTCAAGTATCTCAGGTTTGTGTGATGCTGAACACTCTTTATCTATTGGTAGACAGTGTCTTTGACAGTTCCTTAGGAAAATTAACCAGGGTTTATTATAGTAACCACAATTTAACCCTGGTATTTGTAGTTAAACCATAGTAACAACAAATGTGTGTGACAGAAGCAAGTAATTGATGCTAATTAGATGGAAACGATGTCCAGTGACATCATTGGCTGTAGCAAAAGTCCTAGGAATTCAAAAGAGTGCAGTCGCAGGATATATTACGAATTAGTAAAATTGAGAAAAGTCATACGAATTCTGACAATTTCACCTTGAGAGTGTGTTGGAAAGTGACTCTTTCCCTTACATTGTTGAGACCAAGGTTTACGAACACTAATCTCCATGATGGTGACTTTAAATTAAACACCATGATTTAAAAAATAGCATGGGTAACACTAAACAGAGCTGTAAACAAAGCTACAACCCTTATTAATTACCAACAACTGCTTTATTTACGCTCCACATAAGCCCACAAAATTCAATATTCAAGAGCAAACACAACTGAAACAAGATCATTCTAAACATTGAGAATACATCTAAAAAAAAACATGCATTATTTAGTCAAATAAAATATGTTATCAAAATTAATCGAGAGAAAATTTTGATGACATATTCATTTCTTTCAGTTTAACTGGCTACCAGAATTTCAGAAAAACGTTTTAACTCATGAACAATTGAAAGCGATTCCGTTCTTGTTTTCTGTTAAGTTTGTTTTTGGTTAGAACTTCCTGCAAAAAGTTGTCTGTTTTTGTTCTTTTATTCATTTCTAACCTCTGGCAGTAGCTACCTGTGTGTGATTTTTTGAGTGCAAAGAGGGACAGTGATTCACTCTGACAGGAGAGCTCAACATGTGTGGACAGCAGGCCGACCAGGGGCACGACCGCAGTCTTTGATCTTCGCTTGCATCGCCGTCTGTTTTGCGTTTAAGGTCTTGTTGAGCGCGAGGCATTGGATACACCTTGAATGTTAAGGGGGACCCCTGTGCCCTGCCACCCTTTAAAGACCCAGTATCTCTTTTCAAAGCTGAAGGGGCCCTCCACAACCCCACTGCCACAACCTCAAAAACAACACTTAAGACACACATGGCATGAAAGCACCATATAATTGAAGGATTGAAATGGAAAGTAACCTGGAATATGCTTGTTTTCAAGTGTTGGGCTTCAAAGTGTGCTATGTCACTTATGTAATGCTGTAGTGTCATGCAGAACAACAAGTGGAGGACAAGAGAAGTCTTTTCAAGAGAAAAACAGATCTACCATCCTTTAAGCTTTTGAGCAATATTACCATAAGAAAAAACTATTTTTGCAGTTCAGTTTACTTAAAGGTGCACTCAGTAATTTTTTCCTCATTAAAAAAGTTTAACACAAATCTAAATTGTGCAATATATGTAGGAAATCATGACCATTCACATTAAAATTAAGACACCCGTCATAACAGTAACCTTATAATAGCTGTTTTATTCTACATGGAGAGGGATCCGCACATGGGGGCTGCCATGTTAGAATCACATGACCAGCTGAATACTACTCGCTTAATCTCAGTAATCATAATGTTATTTGACACTTTTACTCATTGATTTAAGTAGGCTAATCATGACAGTGAAAACTAAAATTTCTACAAATGGCATCTGAAACTGAAAACTATTGATTTTAAACGATGATGCATACAAGCCGCTAAACTGTAGGTGTCGGTGTACATCCAAGAAGAAACAAAGACAAGTTACTAAGTGCATATTAATAAAGAATAATAATAATGTAATGTAAAAAAGAATGTAGCAGCTGGCAAAACTTCAGTTGATACATCACCTTACAAATGTGAGTTGAATGCTTTACCATCACCCCAAGCTGTTTGAATATGTAAATTGTTTGAGATACAAGTGTTCAACTGAGATTAGCTAGTGTGCTAAAGATACCGGAAACGCATCATGTGCACTTGAAACGTCACTTCCTTCAGCTGTTAAGCAGCAAATAATTCCGTGTAGTAAAAAAAAGATTGTGTTCCATTTGGGACGATACTACTCTTTGAATATTCATACAGTACATGGCGGAGTGCATAGTATATTTTTTAAGTGCATAGTGTATCGTTTGGTACACAGCTTGGGCAGCGGATTTCCATTTCCCAGCATGCTTTGCATGAGACTGTATGGAGTACACAAACTTTTAAATTAAGTTTTATTTTATGCAATTTTTTCAAGATGATAATATGAGGAGATTTGTTAATGTAAAATATTCTGTTATATTGGTTTTTGAATGATTGTCTGCTAGGCTGAAATTTTGGGGGTTACAATTGTGAAGAATGACACTTGTGGTTAGATTGAGGATGGACTTTCACATGATGTTTGATTTGAGGGCTTCTCAGTTCTATAAGCAGTTGCTGTAAAATTGACACTGCAACATTTTAATTGTTACACTTGCTCACCAGGCATATATATTACTGATTAATAAATTAAGTTGGACCAATGTCAGAAAAGATTAGATTTAGTTTTGACGAACCTCATAAAGTTGAGTTAAAACTACTATACTAAATTGATTAAAACAAAATCCAACTAAATCATGTTGAATGACAAAATTTGAATGAAAAAAATCAAATTGCTAGTAAAAAAGTTCTCAAATTGTGTTAATTAAAGGCCCAAACATACTTCACGCAAGTACGCGAACGCAGACGCACCTTGCTACACAAGCGCGATTCCACGCGTCGTTGCATAGTGCATATTATATAAACCAACACAAGTACATGATGCATTCTCTGCATTGTTGCAAGGGGTGCTAGAGCGATTTTTTGTTTTCAACAACTGTCATGGCGGAGCAGCAATTTGAGGAGAGACTTGCCAAGTTCTACAAATACATTTACGACCCCTCGTCTCCTCTCCATTCGAATAAAGCAGCGATTGAAAATACTTGGCAAGAAATTGCAGCTTCCCTAAATTCTGATAACGACACTGTAAAGAGAAAATGGAAACAACTACGGGACCAATTTGTCTGGCCAGGATGAAATGGAAAGGCATCCGCAGCAGAGATGCCGCAACTAGATGTGATATCCAGTCATTTTGGACATGTTGGGATGGCTTTATAACTTCACAAAACAGTCCAATTTTCCAGATTCGGTAATGTTGATTTAATGCGACTGATTATAAGATTTATTATTGTTATTAAAAGCAAACTTCAATGAATACCCCAGCATACCTGTCAACCCCCCTGTAGCGTTTGTCTCTCTCTCACACACACACACACACACACATACAGTGATAGTGTGGCTACCCTTATGAGAACTCTCCATAGACAATGATTTTTATACTGTACAAACTATAGATTCTACACCCTAACCCTAAACCTCACAAAAAATTTTCTGCATTTTTACATTTGAAAAAAAAAAAACCATAGTTAATATGTTTAAGCGATTTTAAATATGGGAACATTAGAAATAAACCACATTTATAGCATAATACCCTTGTTATTACCAGTTTGTAACCTAAAAAATGTCTTGTAAACTGCCCACACACAATGTCAGAGTAGTCAAACGTAGGCAAACTGGACTGCTGATATTAAATGTTAATTTATTTTTTTACAGCTATAAAATAAAATGAAATAAATAAAGTACAGCAGGCATAACCCATTTGTTCACGTTTACTATATTACATACCGTATTTGATTTTTTTTATGACAAGAAATAAAAAATACTCATCTACACTCTGCCCACCTCTACTGGCTGTGCAGTGTCACGTGCAAAAATAACTCACTCCAGGGAGCACTGCAGGAGAATTTAGAACCTACTAATGAAAAGGTTCATTCAATTTTGATGTCACCTCCAACACTGGATCTGGGCTTGCATTTCTTTAGCAGAATTTTGGTATAATAAAATAATGGTTAAAATAATGTTTGGAAGTCTCCGCATTTTGATTTTTGGCTTTATTAACCTCAAATGATTTTGCCGGTGCCTTATATCCTTATGCTCCAGCAAAAGGAGTCAATATTGTTCCAAACACTTCATATAGGATGAGATCATCTATAATTAGTGCCCTTACTTGAAATAACACAAAGCACAAATTGTGTCTCTGGCAAATATACAATGAAAAAAGAGAAAATAAAATAATGGTATAACTAAAAGGGTAAAAGCCATCACTCTTACAGGCAGTGAAAGAAAATCAAAAGCAATGTGCCTCTGACCACAAATACAATGGGACAACTAAAAATCCAGGGACACCCTGTAGGAAAAATTTCTGCACAACATGTGGAATAGGTACGAATTGTTACAAACTGAGCTTTCTTAAAAGGCTTGTGTGCTAACTAGAACATTCCAACTT
This sequence comes from Moxostoma hubbsi, assembly GCA_032164185.1. Classification (NCBI taxonomy): domain Eukaryota; kingdom Metazoa; phylum Chordata; class Actinopteri; order Cypriniformes; family Catostomidae; genus Moxostoma; species Moxostoma hubbsi. The sequence goes on from JAVLUX010000034.1 coordinate 11,277,595, forward strand.
CTGACTTTAAGACAGCCATCTATCGGCAATCTGACATGAGAATAAGACATTTGTGAGCTCTGTCGTTCCTCCAGCTTCTCTTGACAACTTCTATTTTCACCCCTGGGTTATTGTCCAGTGTGTAATTCATCTCTAGGCTATAAATCATTGGCAGCCCACAGTAAAGATTATAAGATATGTGGGGAGAGGAAAGGCAAGGGGAAGACAGGGATAGAATTTGTGCTGTCTGTTATAGCCTCAAAAACAAATGTGATACTACAAATAGAGCAATGTTTTTGTCTGGAACTATACAACTGCTCATGGGATGTAGAGACTAAACAAAAGAGCAAAAACAGTACAGATAGACACAACACTGGACTGTCGACAACATATTTTAACTGGAATTAATGGCACATTGTCTCTTTACCATACAGTACAATGCATTCATGTGGTCCAGAATACAAACGCAGTAAGTTTGCATGTGCACTTATAGTCTCTCCTTCCAAGTATATATGACACAATGCGTAATCGAATATGGGAAGGAAGGACATCAATTATGGTATACACGCATATATATATTTTTTGGAGCTCACTCACAATTCAGAGATCAATTGTGGTCTGATTAACATGTATGCAAGCTGGACGAAGCCGATCAACAATCAAATTATTTAGGTATGTTAGTCCGATATTCAGACTGAACTGTTTACATGACATTTTAAAGATGAATTATTGTTTTAAGTTTGAAATCGATCTTGAAAAGCGGGCCAGAGGAAATCTTAGTCCACTTTCAAGGCCAGGGAAACTGTGAATGCAAATAGAACTGGGTTCTTTTTCTCTTTTTTTGTCCACTTAGAGAACTTTGAAATGGGTTCTTTTAAAGTTGACTGGAGTTAAAGGTAAACAAAATACATTTTCACCAGCTATTTTTCATCGTTCTAAAATTCCTAATTTAAAGCACCATCGATGCATTTATACTAATTGCAGCATCATTTAAAAATATTTTTTTCAGGGATGTGCACAAACAGGGGAAATATCACCAAACGAACACCTTAGCAGAATCAAAACATCAGTGCATTTCTTCATAATTTCTAGGCGAAAGTCTGTTCACCCACTATAAATTAGCCTTAAGTCGACATTCTATGGAAAATCTCAGAGTTTGAGTTAAGTTTGAAGTTTATATACTCTAATAGCAATACAACTGATCATGTGATCTCAACATGGTGGCCACCTTGCAAGGGCGACCCACGTTGTGGTGTGATGTGTAAAACTTGATGTACTACCTATTTTTCCACTTAAAGGAATATTCTGGGTTCAATACAAGCTAAGCTCAATCAACAACATTTGTGGCATAAAGTTGATTACCCCAAAAATTTTTTAAGAATCATCCCTCCTTTTCTTTAAAAAAAAACTAAACAAAAATGAGTTTCAGTGAGGCACTGACAATGAAGTGAATGGGGCCAATCTGTAAATGTTAAAATACTGTTTCAAATAGCCACAAGTTGTAAACAATATGCGCGTTAACATTATTTTAGTGTGACAAAATCGCTAAGTAACCATTTCTGTGTAAAGTTAAATTTAATTTAATTTTAACATAATAGTGTAAACACAAACAACAAATTCAACTTCACAGCTCAAATAATACACACAAATTAATGTAAGTGCTTTTCTAAAATTATAAGCTTCACATTTCTGTCTCTAAACCCTCCAAAACTTGGCCCCATTCACTTCCACTCTAAGTGCATCACTATAACATACATTTTTGTTGTTGATTTTTAAAGAAAAGGAAGGACGAGACAAAATTTTATTTTGTGTTAATCAACATTATGCCAAAAATGCTGTCAACTGAGCAAGTCCACTGTCTGCCATCTTTGGATTGCTCTCGGGAGGCTATTTCCATTCATTATAGTGCTGCTCTATATACTTGAATGGGGAAACACTGAAATATCATATACGGTTGGTCAAGATTACGATCAAAGAACATATTTCAAATCGGCAATAAAATCTGACAACAATGGAATCATAAATTGTGCTGTTATCTCAGATAAACCTAAAAAAAAACCTTGCATAGCTAATGCGCATGCCTGTTCTCGAGTTGACTGACTGAATATCTGTATTTATTGAGCATTACAATAGCAAGAGGTAAGTACAATCTGCTGTTGGAAATGTTACAGATATAAAATGAAGGGTCAGCAAAGGAGGTTTAGCAAAACTAAAAAGCAAATAAATCAATGTCAGAAGATCACACTTATCAAGTACTGCTAGAGATTTAACTAAAAGATTATCAGAATCATCTTAGACATCTGTTTCATTAGCTTAACACCCTCATCATTATAATAACCTTCAACATAACTGATTCAGTGTCATTTATAAATACATTTTAGAGATCTTCTCACTTATCAGCAGTTATCTAAAATACAGACCTATTTTTATCTGGTTTCAAATATATTTTCCATTTTCAAAGATGGACTAACAGTCTTATTTATCTTTTCTTCTTATATCTCCTGAGCACTACACATGGCATTAGAAAACACAAGCTCAAAGCTGTTCACCTATTAATACAGCTCAACCACACAAGTGCACTATGCAGCTTTCAAAGAAGGTCAAGTGAACTCTTGGTACACAAAATTAATGCATACTTGGATTGCTTAACATGTACCATTCAGGGGAATTGGACATGTAACTGTAGTTCTCTTGATACACTCACAAGCAGAACAGTTAGTCAGAGTAGTGCACTTATTTAGTGCAATTATCTTATTAAATAGTAAAAGTAAGACGCTGGGCAAAAGTGCATGTGCATCTAGTTTCTTCAAAAGATCCTACTGCCTTTGACTTTGTGGTCAAACTGTAACAAGTATGAATTAATACATTTTCAATAGTATATATAATTTAACAATAGTCCAAAGTGAAAGAGTGATCCTGTAATTTCAAAAAGTGTTTCAAATCTATGCTACGTATATACTTGTGACTCAACCAGACTCACTTCAAGCAATCTCGAAACTGCTCAGACTTTTATTTTGAGCTACTAAACGGACCTTAACACAAATCAAGAATTTTAGCTACACGTAAAAACAAAATAGTAAAAGTAATATTAAAATAAACAATAAGCCGTTAAGCATTAAAGCATTAATAAGCGTTAATATCAATAGCCACCCTGTTGCAACAACTCATAGCTTATTTACAAAGGTCAGGATGTTGCATATTGTTCCAAAAGGAGGAATAGAAATGGAGCATCAAGACTTGTCCAGTACGTACTAAAAGCTAAAGTTTCTTGGAAGCCCAGGAAAACCAGAGCATCGCTGTCCTGAAGTGCACTTGGCAGAGGCCTTAGGCAAATAACCCTGCCAACACTGTCCCTCTCTCAAGTGACAGTTAACCCATGTATGCAGCATGAAATGGGTAAAAAAAAGGGTTGGTTTTATATAAGGACTGAATAAATAATTTAATTAGAATTAATATCACTATGAAAATAATGAATGCGTGTATATGTGTGCAAGAAAGAGAGACAAAGACAGAGATGAAAGAGAAGACATATTGCAACCTCTTTCCCCTTGATAACCGCTATAAAATGAGAATGTCAAGCTTTTGCTATGAAGATCCCAGTGCCTGCATATTGCTGCAGAAATAGAGGATGATATCACACTGGTTCAGTCACTTGAAGCCCCCAGGAAAAAAACTCCACCTTCAATTGCCAGTGACTGTCCCACAACTGCCCCAGGAGGAAGTCTGGATATGTGAGTCTGGTAAACATAGAGAGAGACAGAGTGAGAGAGAGAGAGAGAGAGAGAGAGAGAGAGAGAGAGAGAGAGAGAGAGAGAGAAAGTGTGTTACAGTTTTTCTCGATTGCTAAGACTTCATTTCATGAAACAATTCACCATTTTCTGGTTGTCGTCCTTGATAGCACCTTATCCATTGAAACCCATATTAATTACATAACTCACTCTGCATACTTTAATTTACGTAACATTAATCGTCTTCGTTCCTCTCTCACATTGAACAGCACTGCCATTCTTATTCATGCATTGGTTACATCACGTATTGATTACTGCAATGCTCTCCTCTCTGGTCTTCCTTCCAAACTTCTCCATAAACTTCAGCTGGTCCAGAACTCAGCTTCATGAATCATTTCTAGAACCCACTCTATTGAACACATTTCACCTGTTCTTAAACATTTGGATTGGCTTCCGGTTAAGTACTGAATTGATTTCAAAATCTTGCTTCTTACATAATCTTACTCCCTCATAAGTCTCTGATCTTTTTCATACCTATACACCTCTTCGTATCATCAGATCTTCCTTATCAACTCTTCTTGTCATACCACATATCCGTCTGAACACTATGGGTTCTAGAGCTTTTAGTTACACTGCCCCTCATTATGGAACTCCTTCCTCTGGACATTCGTAACAGTGAAAGTATTCATACTTTTAAATCTCGTTTTAAAACTCACCTTTTCCTTCGCATGAAAATCAGTCTACAGGCTTTAATAGGTAACCTAGGAAGTCCAGGAAGGGTGCATTTTTTAAGTAGCGTTACAAGCCATTCACACACAGGCAAAAAATGGGCAAACATTACATGAAAATTGTTAATAAAAAATTCTCTCTCGTTCGCTCTCTATGTATATATACCTGAAACTTCCACATCAACCCTGGAGTGGTGGTGGTGTTGTGGTCTAAAGCACATAACTGGTAATCAGAATGTCGCTGGTTCGATCCCCACAGTCACCACCATTGTGTCCTTGAGCAAGGCACTTAACTCCAGGTTGCTCCGGGGGAAATGTCCCTGTAATAAGTGCACTGTAAGCCGCTTTGGATAAAAGCGTCTGCCAAATGCATAAATGTAAATGTAAAATCCACATCAAAATCAAATATTTCACTCAAAAACATATTATTTTCTGCATATTAAAGGTGCAGAATGTAAGATTCAGAAACCCTTGTTATTAATTACACCTAAGGCCATTAAGTGAACTGCAGCCCCCTTGTTGCTTGTGCACACACTCCATAGGGAGCATCGACCAAAACAATGACATACCATACAAAGAGACTGAACGTGATTCACTGACATCATGCTGACAGATAAAAATTACACAGTTATGATTGTTTTACTACAAACTTTGAGACTGTATATTATATTTATCCAGTGCTGGAACAGGGCTAAAACAAAGTGTGATATGGGTCTGACTCTTCGAAACTGTAGTTAGATGTAATCTCTTTTCTTTGCACGATACACGTTAGCTAGCTAGCCAGCTTTATCTATAGCGGTTAGCTAAATTTGGTGGATGATGATAGTAGCTGTTTATAAAATAGACATCACAACTGTCATTTTGATATATTGATGCACTATTGTTTTATAATAATAGAATGTATAAATTTTATGTATAACCAAGTTACGGTACACTAACAAATGGGTCTTTTTGCATTATCTTGAACATTGTCTAGCATTTATTTAATGTGTTATTATAGTTTAGCTAGAATTGCACAGATTAATCCTTATAGCACTATATTTCACATGCTTTGCAGTTATGTAAACTTACCTGTCCAATAAGAAGAACGGCAATTCAGGATCGGTTTTGATCCCCAAAACTGAACGAAGGTCCCTCCAGGAATCAAACGGCCTGCAAATGTTCACTCTAGTTTTCGCTTGACTACGATCATGTTCCCACTTTTAATGGGGGTTAATTAGATAAATGTTTTTTTGGCTTTGGTTTGTGTAGGAGTCGGTGTCGTGCTGGGAGCTGGACGTTTTCTGGATTCCATCTCTAAGATAACATTACCTAGTGTTGCAGTTTGTTATCGCAATATATATATATATATATATATATATATATATATATATATATATATATATATATATATATATATATATATATATATATATATATATATACACAGTATATATATATATATATATATATATAGTTTTGAGGTTATATAACATAATACTAGAAAAAATATGGAAGTTCATTGGAGAGTAAGCCTACATTACAATACTGTAAAGTGAACTTTGGTGAAAAACACTGTCATTAAAAAAATGATTTACTCTACACTAGCTAAATGTTTAAAAGTACAGAGAATTTAGCATAAACTAAGGAATATAATATACTTTAAAACTGAAAGTAACAGTTGGCACTAAAAAATACTACTTCCACTACTCTGCAGTGTAAGATGTCCTCAGTTCTGTAGAAATACAATACATTACAGTAATCAATTTTCACAAAATATCAGAGCAAGTGTCATGAACATGTAAAACAGTACATACACTACACATAAACTACATGCCCTCTAAGATGCAGTAATGTAGTAGAAGCCCTGTAGATTACATACTTGTCTACAGCAAGTTGCATCAGTAGTTGTGATCTGAAGCTCCACCTACTACTTTGTTTATGTTTTTCAGTCAGTATTCAACACAAACACTGTCATGCTATTTACATTGAGTAGATTTGATTCCTATTGTAGACTAATTAAACACCCTCAAGTGCTCATTCACTCATGTGCCATCTGCAACAAAGTCATTCACTCATCGACCCAAAGTAAGATATGCCTCTATCACCATTTTTTGTCTGTATTCTGAATATTAACACTCTTTTATAAACATATGCAACCTTTGCAGCAGTATCAGTGTCATTCTAAATTACAATAACAGAGTGTAATCGGTGCATATTATGTCCGTGTATAGCATGTTAGTGCATTAGTGTCACAAATTCAGAATCTAAACAAGACAAAATGTTACATTTTCAACTGCATATCAGTTACTTTAAATCATCATCGAGTGGTTAAAACAGCTTCTTTTACTGACTCTACTCATAGAATGAGGCATAAAGTTATTGGTAACATATTTTAATGTCACATTAGTTTAGGGTTCACATGTAGTGTCCTCATATTTAAATGCTCCTCTAAACACCTCCCACAATTGTGTGAACAGTGTCGGAATGTTCGCAGAAAGTATAAAGTTGCTTGGCTGTTTAGAACTACTTTTTACTCCTGAACGTAGAACGAATAAGAACTACGCAATCGGAAGTATATTGGGGCTTTAGTATAGGCTTCATAATGTGAATTGGGTGTGTTAAATAAGGGAAAGGTTGGTGCAATGTTGGGGATACTCCAGCACCAGCATTGGGAAACACTGCTTTGGAGTATGGAGGGGAAGCATACAGCTGTTGAATGTTGGGAGTGCAGTGTAATTACTGGAATCAAAGGCAGCTACCACCTGCCTACAACACACTCCCAGCCATTCTCTCTGACAGGCTATGATCAGTGGCCCCTTCGGGGAGTAAAAACAATCACACAGCTCCCTGAATGTGCATGCATGTGAGTGGAAAAAAATGGCAGCGAAGGTGCGATCGTGGATTGGCCCGGGCCACCTGTCCCTAGAATCGGTCCGTAGCAGGAGACACATAATGTGACAGTCAATGAACAGTCCCTGTGTGTTTGTTATGCTATCAATTGATCTATAACTCACACCCACACTCCATGTGACCTCCCAGCACAGGCCGAGGCAGATTACTAAGATAGTGACTAAGTGAATGATTGATTTTCTGTTTTGTCAGTTCAATAGACCTTCAAAATCTTCAAAGCTGGGATACAATTGGAAGGGGGCCTGGGTAGCTCAGTGAGTTTTGACGCTGACAACCACCACTGTAGTCGTGAGATAGAACCCAGGGCGTGCTGATTGAATCCAGCCAGTTCTCCTAAGCAAACAAATTGGCCCAGTTAATAGGGAGGGTAGGGTCACATGGGGTAACCTCCTTGTGGTTGTGATAAGGGGCTCATGCTAACAATGGAGCATGTGGTAATCACGGAGAGTAGTGTGATCCTCCCGGGCTGTGAGTCTCCATGGTTTCATTCACAGCGAGCCACATGATAAAATGCGCAGATTGACTGTCTCCGAAGCTGAGGCAACTGAGACTTGTCCTCCACCACCCAGATTGAGGTGAGTAACCGCATGACCACGAGGACCTACTAAGTAGTGGGAATTAAGCATTCCAAATTGGGAGAAAATGGATAAAAAAAAATAAAAAGCTGGCATACAATTCATCCCAAATCATCAGACATAAAACGGATTGATACTTCAGTTACATGATAACAAGCAGTGTTTGAAGTTAAACACATTTAAATCTACACAATGGTGTTTTATCTTAGATGGTTCACATGTGGTGGGGATGACCACTGCTGGAAATAATTTAAAGGTCTTAACGCAAGAAGAAAGCAGATAAGACTCGATTCTCTGTGCCAAACCAGAGATTCTGAGATTAGTCTGAGATGGTCATCAGACAACAGAGTGGGCAGGGTTATTTTCCCAGCCAAACATTTAAGCAGTTGTACATAATCAGAAAAGTGCTTTATTTGAGACACATGCCCACAAATATGCCATTAAAATTCTTTCTTTATTGTTGTGTTAAGAAAAAATCTTGTGTATGATGTGTTAAAGAGCTGAAAACCAGCATGTTCATATTAGAACTGAGTCCGCAGTGTAAAAACAGGTCAATGACAATGGCCATGCTTTAGCTGTGGTTTTCACATTCGATTTTGTTCACAGCCACAGGGTTTTAAAGTGCAGGACCTTTTTTCAAAACACTAAATGGAAAAAGAGAAAAGTGAGCTGTGACACCCATTAGTCACCAACCACAACAGGAAGCAAAAGGCATGGGTAGACATGTTATTTGGACAGATGGACAAGATGCAAACTAGTTAATGCATTTGGATGGATGAATGGATGGATGGACAGACTTGTAAACTAGTAAATGCATTTGGATGGATGAATGGATGGATGGACAGACTTGTAAACTAGTTAATGCATTTGGATGGATGGATGGATGGATGGATGGATGGATGGATGGATGGACATATAAACTAGTTAATGCATTTGGATGGATGGATGGATGGATGGACATATAAACTAGTCAATGTATTTGGATGGATGGGTGGACATATAAACTAGTTAATGCAATTGGATGGATGGATGGATGGATGGATGGATGGATGGGTAAACTAGTTAATCCATTTGGATGGATGATGGATGGATGGGGGGTAAACTAGTAAATGCATTTGGATGGATGGACATGTAAACTAGTCAATGCATTGGGATGGATGGATGGATGGATGGATGGATGGATAAACTAGTTAATCCATTTGGATAGACGTACAGATGGATGGACGGATGTGTAAACTAGTTAATGCAATTGGATGGATGGATGGATGGATTGATGGATGAACTAGTTAAGCCATTTGGATGGATGGATGATGGATGGATGGATGGATAAGCAAACTAGTTAATACAGGGTTACTGCAGGTTTTATGAAGCTACATTTAAAACTTATTTAGACATTTTTAAGACCAACTAATAAACAAATTAAGCAATCAATTGAAGGAAACACAATTCGTCAATATGTTGTCTAAATGAAAATGTCTACGGATCAGTCATATTTATAGCAACACTTCAAAGTTTATTAATTTTACAAAAAGTATCTTGAGGCTTGAATACCTCTGCTCCCAACGACCAGAATGTGGAAATAACTTTTACCTTCTGATCAGACCCATTGTATCAGCTATATTCATCTACAACACTCCTGTGGCACTTACTGAAAGATGAAGCAGCACATACCGGCAAAAATTAGTTTTTTCAGCATCTTCTGCACATTTTAGTTCTTCTGTGGCTATAACATGAGATCCAGCTACTGACACCTGGGACAACTGAGGGACTAATACACAACTATTACAAAATGTGCAAACAATTATTGATGCTCAAGAAGGCAACACAAGAAGAACAAAGGGGTGCAAAATTTGAACAGGATGATTTGTTTAAATTAGAGTACATAGCTTTTGAAGGTATATGTATGGTATATGTTTGAAGGTTATGTAGCTTTTTTGCAATATTAATATGTAAATTGTGTTGTGTAAATATGTTGTTTATTGTAATTGGTCTCGTCACTGTCATGACTGCTATGTTGCTCGGAACTGCACACAAGACTTTCACCTACTGTTGGACTTGTGTACATGGTAGTGTGACAATAAAGTGATTTTATTTTGATTTGATTTGAAGGGCAGTACTACATAATTTTTTTAATCTATTATAGGCTATTTGTATACATTCTGAAAGGGGTGTGGAAACATAAAAACAAAAGGGTTATGCAAACTTCTGCACTTAAATGTATAGGCAATATAGTTTGTGAAAAATAAATATTTATTTTATATAAATAAATATTTACAGTTTTTTCATGATATAACGTCTCGGTTTCGTATGTAACCTCCATTCCCTGATGGAGGGAACGAGATGTCGTGTCGAAGAAGCGACACTAGGGGTCTCTCTTGAGCGCCGAATGATACCTCTGATTTATGAAAAAAGGCCAATGAGAGTTGGCGAACAGTATTTGCATACTCCGCCTCCGGATACGGATATAAAGGCGAGAGAAATACGCTTGTTCATTCAGGATTTTTCTGAGGAGCCGGGAGTGTTCCGGGCACCTCAGCGGCTCGGCTCAGCGACGTGGCCGGGAAGACATGACGTCTCATTCCCTCCATCAGGGAACGGAGGTTACATACGTAACCGAGACGTTCCCCATCTGTCGCTCACTTCGACGTCGTGTCGAAGAAGCGACACTAGGGGTCCACTTCAAAACTCGCCATGCGCTGAGCCGTGTACGTGTACTGCTGACACAGAAGCGGGCAGGTATTTCTACGTGCACAAGCGACCAACTGTGCTCAGACTGCAAGTACTCTTCCCCAATGCCCCGAAAAAGCGTCAGAATCCTTTTGGTTACCCTAGGGGGGAACAAGGTGACGCTCCCAACTAGGGAACGGGCCAAGCCTGGCTGGGCCTCTTTTCTCTCTATGTTTTCTCGGCATAGAGCAAGAGCAGCCGGGGCCCTTACCGCATCGAGGGAAGGGGGTCTTATTCCCGAATCCCTATTCTTTTAGGGGGAAAAGACCCTGCGGAGGCCACACCCACCCGAAAGGGGAGGTAAAGGTGGCGAAATACATCACATGGCCTCTTGGGTCACATGTGGGAAAAATGGCGCGGTGGTAGATCCCGCCTCGAGGAGGGGGGAGTTGCTACAACACGGCGACCGGAGGGCAGCCAAAGACTGCCCAAGGAAGACGCGGGTCAGCTCGTAAGGTGACCGTACCGCGGAAGTACACACAGGAGGAGTCCTGTAGGAGGCCTGATCTGTGGAGCACCTATTCCAGTAGGGGTAGCCTGGGGTACCCATAGTGGACTGGACCAGCAAGTCCCTCCGCTGAACTGCTGAGGCCCGAAGGGCTAGGGAAGAATCAACCAGGGACCTAGGTTCTCTGAGAAAGAAGGCGCACTGTTTTACCTCGATCGAGGGAAACGGCGCTGGAAACAAGCAATTCACCCGGTCAGATCGTCGACGTGTACCGAGTTCTACGGGCTCGGACCTGAGAGAACACGGGACGAGACTGACTCAACCCTGAGATCATAAGGGTGTTAGGTGCTGCCCAGCCCGCAGCTCTGCAAATGTCTGCTAGGGAGGTGCCCCTAGCCAGTGCCCATGAGGATGCTACGCTCCTAGTAGAGTGGGCTCGAACCCGCAAAAAAAGGGGGGGGGGGGGCACGGCCTGGGTGTGATAGGCCAACTGAATGGCATCCACCACCCAGTGAGACACCTCTGTTTGGAGACAGTGTTCCCTTTCTGCTGTCCTCCAAAGCAGACAAAGAGCTGCTCAGAGCGCCTGAAGCTCTGGGTGCGTTCCAGGTAGGCACGCAAGGCACGTACCGGACACGACAGTGAGAGGGCTGGGTCTGCCTCCTCCCGGGGCAGCGCTTGTAGGTTCACTACCTGATCTCCAGAGGGCGTGGTAGGAACCATGGGCACATAGCCCAGTCGAGGTCTTAGGATCACATGAGTATCTGCTGGACCGAGCTCCAGGCAAGTGTCGTTAGTAGGGAACGCTTGCAGGTCCCCGACCCTCTTGATGGAAGTGAGCGTGATCAGCACGTCCTTTTAGGAGAGGGCCTTGAGCCAACTGATTCTAGCGAATCGGGGGGGGGGGGGGGGATCTCTGAAGACCGGCGAGGAACACCGAGATATCCCAGGAGGGGAGCAGGTTTGGCCGGGAGGGGTTTAACCTCCGGGCACCTCTTGGGAACCCGACGATTAAGTCGTGCTTACCCAGAGACTTGCTGTCTACTGGGTCATAGTGAGCTGCGATAGTGGCAACATACACCTTCAAGGTGGATGGGGACAGCCTCCCCTCCAACCTCTCCTGTAGGAACAGGAGCACAGACCTAACTGCGCACCTCTTTGGGTCTTCTGCCCGGGAAGAACACCAATTCACGAACAGACGCCATTTCAGGGCGTAGAGTTGCCTGGTAGAAGGGGCTCTGGCTTGGTTGAACGTGGCTACGACCGTGGGTGGTAGACCAGCTAGATCTTCCGCATCCCGTTCGGGGGCCAGACGTGGAGGTTCCAAAGGTCTGGGTGCGGATGCCAGAGCGTGCCCCGTCCCTGAGAAAGAAGATCCTTCCTCAGGGGAATTCGCCAGGGAGGGGCTGTCGCGAGGAGTACAAGGTCCAAGAACCAGGCCCGGGTGGGCCAGTAAGGAGCCACGAGAGTGACTTGTTCCTCGTCCTCCCTGACTTTGCACAGCACCTGTGCAAGAAGGCTCACTGGGGGAATGCGTACTTGCGCAGCCCCACCGGCCAGCTGTGTGCCAGTGCATCTGCCCCGAGGGGAGCCTCTGAACGGGCGTACCAGAGCAGGCAGTGGGAGGTCTCTCGGGAGGCAGAGGGGTCTACCTGGGCCTTGATGAACCGTTCCCAAATCAGCTGAACCGAGTGGGGGTGAAGCCTCCACTCTCTGCCAGGCAAGCGTTGTCATGACAGCGCATCCGCTATCACATTGAGGTTGCCGGGGATGTGAGTGGCACGCAGCGACTTGAGTCGGTGCTGGCTCCAAAGGAGGAGACGACGGGCAAGTTGTGACATGTGAGGGCGTACGCCGGCTTGGCGATTTATGTACGCGACCGCAGTGGTGCTGTCCGACCTGACTGGGATATGTTCGTCCCGAATTAACAGGAGAAACTTCCGCAGGGCCAAAAGGACGGTCAACAACTCGAGGCAGTTGATATGCCAACGCAGCTGGGCCCCTTTCCAATGGCCTGAGGCTGCGTGCCCATTGCAAACGGCGCTCCAACCCAATCTGGAGTCGTCGGTCGTGACCAGGACGCATCTGGACACCTGCTGTAGGGGCACTCCAGCCCGTAAGAAACAGAGGTCTGTCCAGGGGTTGAATGTCTGACGGCAGGCGGGGGTGATTGTTACCCGGTGCGTGCCGTGGCGCCATGCTCGTCTCGGGACTTGGGTCTGGAGCCAGTGTTGGAGCGGTCTCATATGCATCAACCTCAGCGGCGCAACCGCCGCGGAGGACGCCATATGCCCCAGGAGCCTCTGGAAAAGTTTTAAGAGGACCGCTGTGCCTGGCCTGAAGGCGGCGAGGTAGTTCAACACTGACTGGGCATGCTCGTTGGTGAGACGTGCCGACATTGAGACCGAGTCTAACTCCATCCAGAGAAAAGAGATGCTCTGAACTGGGGTGAGCTTGCTCTTTTCCCAGTTGACCTGAAGCCCCAGACGGCTGAGGTGCCTGAGCACCTGGTCTCTGTGGGCGCATAGTAACTCTCGTGAGTGGGCCAGAATGAGCCGGTTGTCGAGGTAGTTGAGTATGCGGATGCCAGATTCTCGGAGCGGGGCAAGAGCTGCCTCTGCGACTTTTGTGAAGACACGAGGAAACAGAGACAGGCCGAAGGGGAGGACTTTGTACTGATACGCCTGGCCCCCGAACGCAAACCGCAGGTAGGGGCGGTGTCGGGGCAGGATGGAGACGTGGAAGTACGCGTCCTTCAGGTCTATCGCTGCGAACCAATCTAGATGCCGGACGCAGGTAAAGATGTGTTTCTGCGTGAGCATCTTGAACGGGAGTTTGTGCAACGTTCGGTTGAGAACTCGAAGGTCCAAGATTGGTCGTAAGCCGCCGCTTTTCTTGGGTACAATGAAGTAGGGGCTGTAGAAACCCTTCTTCATCTCGGTTGGAGGGACAGGCTCTATCGCGTCCTTGGCCAGAAGAGTCACGATTTCCACGCGCAGAGAGTGGGCGTGTTCGCCGTGTACTGCGGAAAAGCGGACGCCCATGAAGGGGGGCGGGGGCCTGGCAAACTGAATTGTGTAACCGAGTCAGATGGTCTGGGCCAGCCAGCGAGACGGGTTGGGAAGTGAAAGCCACGGGTCCAACCTCTGCGCTAGGGGCACCAAGGGGACGGTTAATTTGGACGTACCCAGAGGGGCTTCGCAGTGGGGCGGAGCAGGTAGGGCAGCGTTGGGCGGCGACAGGGCGACCCACAGCTGGTGTGCTGAGAAAGACTCAAAGCACTTACCTTGCTCCGCACACCCGGCAGGGGGCGGGTTAGCGACTGAGGAGGAGGTCTCGGGTAGGCGTCCTCTAGACTGGTCGGAACCGGCCGGCCGGGGGGGTTAGTCGTGGGGCTGGAGACGGGTGGTCCGTGTCCAGGAAGCTGGGACTGCTGAGATCTGGTGGCAGAGTGCCGTGGGAACGGCATTTGCGGGCCAGGTGACCCAGGGACAAAAGGAAATAGCTCGTTACAGAGAATATGAGAATGTGAAAACTAATTCGACAAAAAATTCTCCTCCTGGCCCTCCACCGGGGATGGAGCGGTCTTACCACCTCCGGAGCTAACATCTTGGTCCCTGGGTTGAGCGTCTACGGACAGCCTGGGAGCCTTCCAGGTCCTTGAGGGGGTCCGTGAGACGGGGGCGTCCGCTTCCTGCAGAGTGCTCGACGCTGGGGCTGAGAGCTGGGCCCGGGTTGAGGCGGAGCAGGGTGTTTCATAGCCGCAGGTGGACGCCCTCGGCGAGCAGACGGGGCATGGCCCATGGTGGCAGGCTTGTGGCGGGGCAGGATGTGCAGTGGCCTCCGAATAGACGGAGCTGGGAGACAGGGGTGTGGGAGAAGGTGTGCCTTGTCTGCCTCCCGCATTTCGACCAGGTCCAGTCCACAGGTGCGTTTCTGGACCACAAGGGGTGGCCATCGCCTGTTCGAGTGCCGGCGCTTCTGACCTCCGTGGCCCGGGGGCGCGGTTGGTCATCCAGCGCAGTTCCTGCAGCACATCAAGAACAGGACTACCCAAGGTGCAAGTTTTGATTGCAGTTTGCCTACCGTAACAACCGCTCCACTGATGATGCCATTGCATCTACAATACACACTGCTCTTTCCCACCTGGAAAAAAGGAAAACATATGTGAGAATGCTGTTTGTAGACTACAGCTCAGCATTCAACACCATAGTGCCCTCCAAGCTTGATGAGAAACTCCGGGCTCTGGGCTTAAACAGCTCGCTGTGCAGCTGGATCCTGGATTTCCTGTCAGGCAGACGTCAGGTGGTTAGAATGGGCAGCAACATCTCCAAATCACCGACCCTCAACACTGGAGCCCCGCAGGGCTGTGTTCTCAGCCCACTCCTGTATTCCCTTTACACACATGACTGTGTGGCAACACATAGCTCCAATGCCATCATTAAGTTTGCTGACGATACGACGGTGGTAGGTCTGATCACTGACAATGATGAAACGGCCTACAGAGAGGAGGTGCACACTCTGACACGCTGGTGTCAGGAGCACAACCTCTTCCTCAACGTCAGTAAAACCAAGGAGCTTGTGGTGGACTTCAGGAAGAAAGACAGAGAACACAGCCCCATCACCATTAATGGAGCACCGGTGGAGAGAGTCAGCAGCTTCAAGTTCCTCGGTGTCCACATTACTGAGGAACTCACATGGTCCGTCCACACTGAGGCCGTTGTGAAGAAGGCTCACCAGCGCCTCTTCTTCCTGAGACGGCTGAGGAAGTTTGGAATGAACCACCACATCCTCACACGGTTCTACACCAGTACTGTAGAGAGCATCCTGACTGGCTGCATCACCGCCTGGTACGGCAATAGCACCGCCCACAACCGCAAAGACCTGCAAAGGGTGGTGCGAACGGCCAGAAACATCATCGGAGGTGAGCTTCCCTCCCTCCAGGATATATATAACAGACGGTGTGTGAATAAAGCTCGGAGGATCATCAGAGACTCCAGTCACCCGAGTCATGGGCTGCTTTCACTGCTTCCATCAGGCAGGCGGTATCGCAGCATCAGGACCCGCACCAGCCGACTACATGACAGCTTCTTCCCACAAGCAATAAGACTTTTGAACACATGATCTCTCACGATCATCAATCAGCACTGCACTTTATTAATCATCACTCTGTCAATATATTCTCCCAATTCAATTAGTGTTTATATATATTTATACCCGTATCTAGTGTATGTGTATTCTACATTGTGTGTATTGTGTACATTTGTTATGTAAATTGTTGTGTAAGTATGTGTACATTTGTAATGTAAATTGTTTTGTGTAAATATGTTGTTTATTGTAAAATGGTTTATGTCTCGTCACTGTCATTACTGCAATGTTGCTCGGAACTGCACACAAGAATTTCACCTACTGTTGCACTCGTGTACACAGTAGTGTGACAATAAAGTGATTTGATTTGATTTGATTTGATTTGATTTGAAGCGCCTTGGCCTGGCGTTGGTTGCAGGAAGGGCCGTGGCGTGCAGAGTGGAAGCGGTCTGGGACCGTTCCACCGCGAGGGTAGTGAGAGCGGAGGAGCGAAGAAGCCTTGGCTTTGCTCAACTCGTCGTGCATGTCCGGGAAGAAAGGAACGGGGGGGGCGTGGCTGTGAGCGGCGCACCTGCCCGCGGGACCGATCAAGTAGCCCCGGAAAGCATAGCGGATCTCCGTGCGTCAGGCTCAGACTGGGCGGCAGACCCGAAGGTGGCGGCCCAGGCGAGCGATCAGCATCCGATGCCGCTGTAACGCTCTCCGATGCAGCGGTGATGTCATCCAATTCTGAAGCAAGCAAGCGTGCCGGGGAGGCGGGCGGTTCGAGGGGGTTTACCCGGCGAACAGAGCCCGTCATATTCCCTGAATCGCCTTCATCGCCCGTGGCGCCTGCGTCAATCTCGTAGGAAGGAGGCGAGGCGTGGGGGGCGGCTGAAGTGGCTTTCTCTCATTACAAAAGAAAGCCGTGCGACCGCAATGCTATAACGGCCATGTTCTCACACTGAGAAGATGAACCATTGGAGAGAATGCTCATCCCGGGCTCAGACGGAAGCAAACAAGCGTGCCGGGGAGGCGGGAGGTTCGAGGGGGTTTACCCGGTGAACAGAGCCCGTCATTGTCCCCAAATCGTGTTCATCGCCCGCGGCGCCTGCGTCAATCCCGTAGGAAGGAGGCGAGGCGCGGGAGGCGGCTGAAACAGCTTTCTCTCATTACAAAAGAAAGCCACACGACCGCAATGTTGCCATGGCTATGTTCTCGCACTGAGAACATGAACCATTCATAAAACGCTGCCTGCATGTGATCGCAGCCCAAGCATGCAAGACAGTGTTTTATGACCGAGAGAGGTGGGGAGAAATCACCGCATCCAGAAACTACACAGGGGCGGAAATTACATCTTTATAAAGACGCGTCCTGAAAAGGACGTTCAACGCCGCTGTGTAATGCTCTTTCAGAGAAATACACTCTTTTACGGAGAGAATCACTCTTTCAACTCTTTTAACTCTGCGCTGTCGAAGCGCCCAGGGGCAAACTGCACGCCGGCAGTGAAGAGAAAAGCCGCTGTAGTGCGCTGTAAATCCAACAGCAAAGCAGAGCGTCAGAGGATCAGAAGCAGGATCAGTTGTGTTACTCGCAGCTGACTGCATACACACGACCTTCGGCTCCGAAGAAAATTACTGAATGAACAAGCGTATTTCTCTCGCCTTTATATCCGTATCTGGAGGCGGAGTATGCAAATACTGTTCGCCAACTCTCATTGGCCTTTTTTCATAGATCAGAGGTATCTTTCGGCGCTCAAGAGAGACCCCTAGTGTCGCTTCTTCGACACGACGTCGAAGTGAGCGACAGACGGGGAACCACATTTTAACTTTTTTTAATGTACAAATTCCATGTATCTTATTCTATCCATATCGTGTCATAGTCCATGTGTAATTATGAAATAAATTGCACATTTTAATGCAAAATAATATTAATAATATGCCAGTAATATTATTTTGTTTGCTGGTCATTTTGTTTGTATACTGCTGGTCATTTACTGTAGTTATGGATAACACAATTTTACAGTTAAATTTTTTTTCATGTGCAAAGTATTGAAAATAAAAATGAGTAAAACGAATTAAATTTTCACACGATAAAAAAAATATATAAAAAGATTTACTTACATATTTTCTACAGCACAATACACTACAATACACAGCTGTGTATTAATAAAAGAAAAGATGGGTTAGGGTTAGTAGCTATTTATTATATTTAGTAGGCTACAACAGTCACTGCTACCAAAATCAATCAGTTTTCAGCTGAGTGAAAAGACAAAAACAGCTGTCGCAACAAGCACCACCATCTTTAAGCTTTAAGTGTCCCAATGTGCAATCAAAAGTCATCCACACACTCACAGTCTTCACGTCTACTTGCACACTAGTGGCCAAACACCGGATATACATAGGACAAGTGGGTAAGTAGGCAAGACCAAAGCCGCAAGTGGGGGTATTGGGACAGGGCCAAAGAGTGTGCGCCAAGCGCATGACGTCATTGCCATTGTAACCAGATACATTTCAGCAGATTTGTTGAAAGACTAGAATGAAAGTATCGTCAAATCAACACGCAACGCATCAAAATTTCTTCTCTTCTCTGCAAACGATACCAAAGACAATTACAAGAAGGAAAATTAGTACATCAAATGTAAGCAGAAAATATTCAGTGAGCCTACCTGCTGAAACAGGGACATAATTACATTGTTTAGGAAATTGTCAGGACACACCCCTTAACGTTTAGTCACCCTACTTATATAAGCAAAGGATAGGAATGATTTCTTCTTCCGCTCAAATTACAGATTTTCTCAATCGCTTTGGCTCAATTCTCGATTGAGAATAATCTTTTTCAAAACAATAAGTTCAAATCTCTGAACAAATAGTTTCTTGTTCACACCAGATTTGAATTTTTTCAATTGGCATGTTTGCAAATGATTAAGTACAATTGTCTACAATTTGCACAATAACTAAATGCACATGGCTTGCTGATCAAAACTGATGAGTTGATTCTCAGTGAAATTGTCAAACTCTTCACAACTTCTAAACATTCTTTCATCATGTGAGCCATCACATAGTAAATGATCCATTCAATTATCAAAATCTGTCAGACACATATATATATTCCATAAATATCTATGACATGGAATGTCTGTGATGTCTGCTAAATCTCTGGCCAGACCAACAAGAGCGACAGGATGTCCACCAAGAAGATGGAAACTTGTAGTTTTATGATCTGTGAGGTACAATTTATTGTTTTTTTTACAGAACTACCACAGGTTTTTTTTTTTTCATTTTTGTGTTTTTTTTTTGTTGCATGGATGTCATTTTGTGGCAATTTTCTTTACATTAATCTTACTTTACGTGTAAGAAATGTGTAAAAATGGACATGCAAATATGAATTTTCTGTATACATACAAATTTGACTAACCTTTTTCTGTGTACTAAAGTATTCTACAGTACTGACTTTTCCCAGTTAACTTTTACCTACTGTTGAAATTGGTATCTAAAAAGCTGAGTGTGATGCACATTAGCATTCAGCCAGGCAAAACTGACATTCTTGTATAGTACAGTAAGCAGTTAGTGTCAACAAAAAAGTAGAACAAAAATGTTATTTGGATATAACAAACATTTCCCGGGTTGACTGCCATGGTGAAAAAACATCTAAACATTTAACTGGTAAGGCTCACAAAATGACAAAAAACTTTTCATTTTGGTGGCATTGGCCAATTTACTGACACAATAACTAGGTTTTGAAGCATGAATTAAACGTTTTGGGCGAGTTACTAAATTTTGCAGACATGCAATAAAGTTGATGTCCCATAAAACAGTTGTGAATTGCACTTATAGTTTAGAGAATATTAAGACTGTTTCAAAAAATGAGCCAAAGTGATTGAGAAAAACTGCAACATGCATGATGAAAAACACAAGCAGACAAGCACTTGTGCCATCACAAGGCTCGTTCAAACAAGAGGGATCAGTGCCTTGTGAAGGTAATGATAGAAAATCAGAGACACAACTTCTGGAGTAAATTCACGCTAAAATAAGAACATATATAAAGGTGACATTTCTTATAATTGCGTGTAATTGTTGTTAATAATTAAAAAAATAGTTAACCACGGTTTTACTAAAGTAATATTGTAGTAACCATGTTTTTTTGGGGGGCTGAAACCATGGTTTTACTACAGTAATATTGTAGTAGTAACCATGGATAATTGTGTGGTAACTATGGTTAACTAAATATCATCGTTAAACTATAGTTACTGTAGTGACCACATTTTTGTAAGGCTAAACAAAACAGAAGTCTAATGATTTCTGTTTAGGCTCACAAATTAAAAATGTGACTTTATGTGATAAATTAAAAGAATGACTTAAATTATGACAAAAAAATTATATTTTAAATTACACATTTTAACCCAAGAAATCGCAAAAACAAAACAAAAAACAACAACATCAATTTAATAGAAGTATCAGTATTGGTATCGACGATATTAATCTTGAAATTATTGGTATTGGATTGAGAAAAAAATATGTGGTATAGCCCATCCCAAATGGATGGATGGATGGACAGATGTGCAAACTAGTAAATACATTTGGATGGATGGAAGAATGGATGGATATGCAGACTAGTTAATACATTTGTTTGGATGGATGGATGGTGGATGGATGGATGGATGGATGGATGGATGTACGGACATGCAAAGATGGATGGACATGCAAACTAGTTAATACTTCTGGATGGATGGATGTGATCCCTGATGATGAACACAAGAGTAACACCTAACTAAATTCGATACAAGTTTGCACCAATCAGATATAACTGTGGGCGGAGCTACCCAGCTTGATGCACTGGAAATAGAAACCAAGCGATTGACAAGATATCTTGATGAGCAATGCTATTAGCAGTCACGGCAGATTTAGCATTAACATTATTTGCCTCTGAATAAGTACGCTCGGCAGGAAATTACCACCGCACCTTCATTCTCCTTTCAAAGACATTACCTGAAGCGAGGATATGAAGTGTTTTCTGTGAGTTTAATGTCTTAGCACCTTTGTCCTTGCCAAAGAAAGTGTTTTTCTTACAATCAAAAGACCATTATTAGTAAAATTTATTTGGCTCTTCAAACATGCTCTACACATGAAGGGCCCCTATACAGACCCTTACTGCAATATACAGCCCAACATAGCAACCATGTAAACAGAGATACACACAGAAAAGTTTGAGGAGTTTGAAGGCAAGAAGGCTCGTTAGTGGAAGAGATTCATCAATGCCAGGTGTAAGAGCCAAAGAGCTTGAAGCAACAGCAAGCCTCTGCTTCCAGCCAACCTAAACCCTTACTGACAATAGAGTGGACAAAGAGTACATTGGCTCCTGCAAGAACTGACTAGAGCCCATGTTCAGAGCAAAAATTCAACAAAGGACTATTCTAAAACGGGTCAATGCACACTTCCTGCCATGCTCCGAGCTACTGGCTTGAATAGAAACAGTTAAAATGGCACTCACTCCAAGAGTTCTGAACTGTTTTCTTTATCTTGCAGAGCTACTAATCAGCTCTGGGCTTTCAAATATCTCTCTCTCTCTCTCTCTCTCTCTCTCTCTCTCTCTCTCTCTCTCTCTCTCACACACACACACACACACACACACACACACACACACACACACACACACACACACAAGTACAATGTATGCAGGTATGGGAGGAATGTTTCTGGATATAAGTTGGTGTCTTTATGCCATTCTCGTTCCTTAAAGTTGTCAGAAAAGAGATGCACGCACACCCGTAATGTTCAGTCAAAGGTACAATTCGTCAACACAGCTCTTTTTGTTTAGCTTCATTCTATGAGAATATTGTTTCAATTATATAACAGAAACCTGTGGACTAATTATCTTTAGTTCAACAGTGACTCTGAATCTTTGAATAGCTATATGTTAGATGGGGAACGGGTGGCTTGCCATGTCTTAACAATGTTCTTGGCATAAGGAAGTCCTCATGCCTAGGTTGCCCTGAGCCTCTTTAATAATAATAATCTTTGTAATGATAACACTAATAAACAGGGATGAAAATAGTAAGGCATTTAATGATTGTGGTTCAGATTTGTCTTAATGATTCCAGTTCCCTAACAATTATATTAAGGATTAATTTAGAACTTTTGAAAATGTATATTTTTGGAAAAAAGCATGCAAGCGCATTAAGGCAATCCAATAATATACTTAAAAAAATACACAAATAATAAAAAAATACTATAATAAAAATAATACTCTAATAAAAGTAAATAAAAACATTTAATTTAGTGTTGTATTCATTTTCAGAAAATACCACTGATTACACAACTCATAATCTTTGTGTAAAATGTATCTTTAAAGGAATATTTTGGGATTAATGCAAGTTAAAGAAATAGTTTAACTGTGTAAGAAACAAGTTTAGTTTATGTTTATAGTTTATGTAAGAAACAAGTTGATAATTAAAATGTTTTTAACTTTAAATCGACGGTTACATCCAGGGTTCTGATGCTGTTTGAAATGGCCAAACTCTCACGTGAGTTTCGTTCTTTTGTTGTAAATAAGCACCGCTTCCGAATACTTGCGTGAACTTTCTGACACGCTTATGTCACGCGACAGCTATGTAATGCGTCAGCTGCTGGCAGGAAGCGCTTTGTAAAAGTTAATGTTTTAGTTATCCATTTATTTTTTACACAAACTTATCGATTTGCTTCAGAAGACATTCATTGATCGACTGGAGTCGTGTGGATTATTTTATGCTGCCTAAATAAGCCTTTTGGTCTTTCAAAGTGTTGGCACCAGTGTATTTCCATTATAAGGACCTGACAGAGCTCTGTCTTCTTCTAAAAATCTTAATTTGTTTCCTGCTGACGAAAAACAGTCATACACATCTGGGATGGCATCAGGGTCAGTGAATAATGAGAGAATTTTAATTTTTGGGTGAAATATTCCTTTAAACTCAATCGACAGCCTTTGTAGCATAATGTTGATTACCACAATAAATTATTTTCCATTATGTCGTCATTGCAACAAAATTGTAAATTTGCATATAACTTTACACTGAAAAGGTTAGCAAGTTATTTCATCACACTAAAATCATGTTAACAGGCATATTGATTAAGTCTTGCAGCTATACTTTTAAAACATTGTAATGTCTCAGAATTGGCCATATTAACTTCCAGTGCAAGTGCCTCACTGTAACAGTTCTTTGAGTTGGAAATTTGAAACAAAAGTAACATCTTGCGTTTCAGTAAGTCAGATTAATTCAGTAAACACTCAGACTGATTGAAAAATATTTTCATTCACTAAAAAGTACAAGCTCATAAGAGTCATTAGTTTGTGAATTGAACCACACTGTTAGTGCTGTATGTTTTTGATTCTCTAAAAAGTACAGGCTCAAAAGAGTTATGTTTTCGGAAGTCGTACTACACTGGTATCAGCGCAGCTGAAAAACGCTGCAGAAAACACAGTGTAAGCATTTTAATACGGTGTTCCTCCCACATCAGTATAGAATAATGCACATTCAAGAACCGTTAACAGAAACAAACATTAATGGTTCCAGTATTGGAACGTTCTGAATAAGTATTGGTTCTAGGTTTCCATTCCTACTAATACACATTGTTTTATTTTTACACTTGAAACTCAAGTAAACTCAACTCAATTTAAACTAGTAATACACAACATTCTGCAAACTAACATTTTAGTATAAAGACTCCTAAACATTATAACTGTCCAATATCCCATGTAGCCAATTCCCCTTTTGGAGTCCATTTCAATTCATTTTGCCTTCCGTTGCCTGCCCCAGTCCCACCAAACATTCTGCTCTGTTGAGGCAGTATGAACCTCTGATGATTGTGCCACTGTAGGAATTTCTTACCCTGGCTTTACTGTCCTGGGCAGACATGTATCCCACACACATGCTCTCTGTAGTATGGCTCCACAGAAACTCCACTATGTACAAAAAGAAGTATGGTGGAGAGATTCAGTAACTAAAAAGCCATTACATTGGAACACATTCAGTTTTCTATAATAAAAAAATACACCAGAATGGGTAACAGGGTTGCAAATGTAGCCTTTAATGAAGCGGTCAAGGAGGCCAGGAGGTTTTCATTTATTAAAAGAAAAATATATAAAAAAAATAATAATTAGTAGTTTAACTAACATATCTAATACTTCTCACAAAAACAAACATGGGATTTGTGCCTCTAATCCTTTATTTTTTTTAAGTAACGGGACACCAAAGTGTAACATATTTGTGGAATGCGTTATTTACATTTTACACAAAGCGATTTAGGGTGTACTCTCACTAGGCGATCTGTACTGTGCCAGAGCACATTTGACCCCCAAAGTCCAGTTCATTTGACTAGCGTGATCGCTCCGTACCGTGCCCAGTACACTGAACCATGCCTTGGCCTGCTTGAAGAGGTGGGCTCGGTCACTGTTCAGTTGGCTCAGGCACGGTACTCATCTAGTGTGATCACTAACCGTGGCTGAGCATGGAACTTGAAACATGACATCAATGATGCGACTGTTACATTAAACAAACATGCTGGCAAAGGGATCACTTTGGTCTGCATCAGAGGTGCAGTGTTTACTAGAAATTTGGGCCGACGAGAGTATACAGGAACAACTGGATACAATACACTAGAATTACGAGATATTTGGTAAAATTTGAGACTATATTCGTGCTCATGGATACCAAAGATCCATTGAGTGTTGAAGTGACAAGCTGAAAAAACTGCAGGTTCAGTATCTGACAGTAAATCTTGCAGATCATCGGATGAAAAGGATAAATTCCAGTGGTACGATGATGTCGACAATTAGGCATGTGATAGGGTTGTGTGTCACCGCAACCCAAACGACTCCAAATAAGCCACAAAGTAAAGTTAGAATGATGGATACCTTTGTGCTGTGCGAGACCTCTTTTCTTCCTGTTTTCTTCAAAACAAAAATTCATATCGTAATGACGCAAGCATGCTCAGGCCGGAACGTTAAGTGCAGTGTGAGTGCAGGCCAGTGGGGGAGTGGGGAGGGGGGACAATCGTACTTGGGCACAGTAAAAGGCAACCGGTCCTAGTGTGAGTACGCCCTTACAGTGCCTGGTATACATTTGTTCAGTTTGTGTGTTCCCTGGGTACCTTGGCATTGCTACCGCAATGCTCTACCAGTTGAGCTACAAGAACGTGAAAGGGAATATGGAAGGGTGTGCCTCAGTTGAGATGAACGCTGGCATGCTTCTCTAATGATCAACACAACAGACAAAGATTGATATCGGAAAAGTGTGTTTTTCAAAACTGTGCAGCACAATTCATATCAGTTTTGAATGTGAAGCGACTGTTCATTCATTGAATGTCGGCCCAGTTGCCTAATCATAACAATGCCTCTATTCTCTGAGGCCAGACCACACTTTGAGACCTGTTTATTCTGCCATTTGTGAAAGCAGAGAGCTGCCATGTTTATCCCTGAACTTTTAAACAAAGACGCCTGGAAAAATAGTCAGCATCTTTAGACAAGAATGCAAGGGAGGCATCAGAAAGGAACTGTGGAACAAAACATGATATGGGCAACATTATGAATGGCTTTTTTTTTTATTACTCAAATGTTCCTCATTAATGATATCCTACAGGTGACCTTTATTTTAAATTTTTCCAGTATCCATATCTGTATTTTTGGTATTTCGGCAGAAACTATTGTTACCATGGTAAATCTTAAGGGTCAGAGAGCATCTATTGGTGGTCCCTTTCAGCAGATATACAATGGGAACCAAAAGTCTTAAATGTGGAAAGAATTTGTGAAATTATTTTAGTATTTGTTAAGCCCCCATTGTACTTTAATGACAGCATGCTCTTGAGCTGGCATGGACTTCGCAAGTTTATTTAAGTCCTTGTCCTTTATGTAAATCCATGTTATTCCAACAGATATATTTTAATATATTAGAAGGTTTCAAAGAGCATCTAGTGTGCTTCAATGAAAGCAAGTAAAATCTGACATTTTGTACACTGCCTGGCCAAAAACAAAAAGTTGCATACTCTAATATTTTGTTGGACCTATTTAAGCTTTGATTACGGTGCACATTCATCGTGGCATTGGTTCGATAACCTTATCACAACATTTATTTCCATCCAGAGTTGCATTTATTTTTGGCCGAGATCTTCTATTGATGACGGAAGAGTTGAACCCCTCCGTCAAGCTTCTCCAGCACATCCCAAAACCTTCAATGGGGTTAAGGTCAGGATTCTGTGGTGGGAAATGCATGTGTGAAAATGATTCCTCATGCTCCCTGTGCCACTCTTTCACAATTTGAGCCCGATGAATCTTGGCATTGTCGTCTTGGAACATGCCTGTGTCGTCAGGGAAGAAAAAAATCCATTGATGGGATAACCTGTTATTCAATACATTCAGGTATTCAGCTGACTTAATTTTACTGCCACATATTGTTGCTGAGTCTAGACCTGTTCAACTGAAGCAACGTCAGATCAAAACGTTAGCACTCTGCGTGACAGGTGCATCGCATCATGTGCTTCCCTTCTTACCCTGACATGCCCATCTTTTTGGTATAGGGTAAAGCTGGACTCATCAGACCACATTTTCCATTGCTCCACAATCCAATCATTATACTCAATTATTATACTAGCAAATTGAAATAGTAGTAGTTTTTATTGAAGTATTGAAGTAGTTGGCATTCTTGTGGCCACACAGCTGTTTAGTCCCAATCCTGTAAGTTCTCTTCATATTGTGCATGTGGAAATGCTCTTACTTTTACTATTAAACATAGCTGTGAGTTCTACTGCCCCTTCTGTAAAACAGCAACATCTTTTCCATAACCACGGGATCCATTCTGACATGATTGTTTAAGAAATGAAAAGCTACACACTGCAACAGATAGGTTAAAAGAATTGTAGCCAGCTGAAACATATTAATCCCTGCAATAATGATTCAATCATAGGCTCTTAAGTATCTGCTTATTTAAATCCAAAAGGCGACTTTTTTTTTTTTTTTGGCGAGACAGTATATAAAGGAGTTAACTTGTTCAACATCACAAATAAACTTGTATTTGATTAGTGATCTAGAGATGCAGAATCTTAAACATTTCATTTTACATCATTACATTTCTTTGTTTAAAATGTTTTCCAGGTTTAAATGAATAATAATTCCTGATTTTCAATGTGATCTCAGACTTATGGATCTCACTGTAGACATTTGTCCAGTTGGCCACAAACAATGTCCAGTAAACAGGCAAAACTTTGCAGTAACACCCTGCCTCAGAGCAGTGCGGAGACACTAACTTAACATGCTACGTTTGTATGTTTTTGGAATTTTGGGTTGGATATTCACATAAATGTAAACAGGCTCTAATTTTAAAGAGGAGACTATGTTAAAAAAACAGTGTTTCCCAACCTTCCCCCCCAACAAGAAAGTCTGTGCTCCATCAATGCAAAAGTATAATGACTGATACAAATATTATGATGATTACGATATGTTTTTTGATCGTGCATTCGTTGCCATGTGGCGAGATTTTGCATAACCGCAATAGACAGGATCCTTTAATTTACATTTATAGCAGTTAACACATTTAAACTTGTATACTGTCCACCTTGGTGCAGAGCCCTCAGCCGTTTGATGGTCTCATTATAAAGCGTTAACATTTCAACAAGGTATGCCATTTTATGAGGTTTTTAAAGTCTTGCAGTGTGTGGTTATTATTATGCCAAAATTCCATACATTTTTAAGATCCAAGAGAAAAAAAACCTCACAAGCACTTGGCCACATGACAGTCAGCGCACCTCCATTAGAAACAGAGTATGTTTGATGCGCTTCATCCTCATGCAGTTGTGCAAAGAGTCTTTCGTTGGTAGAGTGACATTTCATGAAGTTTTGCTAAAGGTGCCAGGGTGTCAATGTCTTTGCACAGTTTGTTTTTTGTTTATCAGTTTGAGTTAGACAAGGAAGCGGAAATACCCTCTTACTGGTATCGCGCATTTTATAGATCTTTGAATGCCTCAAAGGGCAACTCCCCTGAAACTCTGGTGCCCACCTTAAGGAGGGTGTGGTCCCCAGATTTGGAACTACTGCTATAAACCATCAGCCTCAGAAATTGTTAACAAAGTCAGCCCATATATCATTCAGATTTTTCAGTAACTACAGATATGAAATATGTCTCATTCATGCATAATTAGCAAAAACATGCATACAAACTAAATGAGGTACAACAGAATAAAGAGCAACACGTTTTTCTAAACAAACACAATCTGAAATTACAAATAAACGAACACTTACATAATTATGTGGTCAAAAAGGTTGTTTATTTCAGTTTGACTCAAAATAAATGGGGGCAAGAGGCTTTTCTTAATTTTTAAATTGAGTTTTTCCTCAATCTACAACTGCCAGTTGTCATCCGTTGTATCTCACAAGCTTCCGCAATTTATTATCCTAAAGCCTGATAACATTCCTTACAAAATGTACCATAATAATCACAGATTCCAACAAAATACCATAGTTGCTACAGTTTTTGAGACTACATTAAATCTGTAATAACTTGGTAAATTTACTATGATACATAGTACAACATTTTAACAGTAGGGCCAGCATTTTGTGTTGTAAGATCAGACTAAAAATGGACTATGATCAGACCAAAACCAACCAAGATGATCAGACCAAGATCGGACTAAGACAACACTTTGATCAGACTAAGATATGAATAAAATAGGATAAAGATTAGACTAAGAGTGGACTATGATCAAACTAAGACAACACTTTGATCAGACTAAGATATTAATAAAATAAGATTAAGATCAGACTAAGACTGGACTATGATTAGACAAAGACTAGACTATGATCAGACAAAGATGGGACTAAGCTTGGACTAAAACTGGACTATGATTAGACAAAGACTAGACTATGATCAGACTAAAATCGGGCTAAGACTGGACTATGATCTGACTAAGATTGGACTAAGACACACACTGATGATGCAAACATGCCACGGTTCAGATGTGATAAGAGACCAGCAGGGGAAGGGGCAGAGGGGACAGACTCAAACTCGTATTTGAACCAATTTAACAAACCAAGTGAGAAAACAGCCTAAAAGTTGTTTTACGCTGCGGCAAGACAGAGGAGCACATACCCAGCAGAGCCTGGATGTCTTCAGACCTCTGGTCTTCACATGTGCAGCACATCAGAACAATGACTCTACCCAGAACCCAGTCCTGACCAGCCATGAACGGCAAGCCTTAAACACACAAACAAGCCAAATGCATTGTGCGCATATTAATGTCCATTCAAATCTGAAATATTCATGAAAAGTTCATCAGTGGAGATATCTAATAAAATGCAGCAATATTGTGAATAATTTATTAGTTATGCTCTATTCTGAGAAGTTAATGAAACGAGCGGAAAAGACATACATTTTTGTACTTTCCCATGCCAACCTAAACGACTGAAAACAATTATTCTTTCCAAAGGTTTTGTTTTATTAACCAAATGAGAAAAATTGGGAGCAAAGCCACTTTTCGCTCTTTAATAGGTTAATGATGGAATAAGTTATTTCTGTAACCCCACATGGAGCTCTGATAAAGGAACTCTGTTTAGAAAGCATGCAGACAGAAAAAAAAGTCAATACTCATACTTTCCCAAAGGGGAAAAAACAGAAAACAGTTTTTGAGCAGCATGACAGGCTTTAAGCCCGTTTAAAAGATTTTATCTCAAAACCAAAGTAATGTTGGACACAGACTAGGTTTAAACCACAAATAACATCAGTCCATAGGAGGGAAATTTAGGTGCCGTTTCATTAAAGCCATATTGATTTAGCACATCATGTTGTATTCAGCTTGTTTACAGAGTACCAGGCTCTTTTTATGACACCTCTCATTTAAAACGCTTTAGTGAAAACCTGGACAGCCTTCACAAAGAATATGGCCTTAAATTCACATCTTAAAACATAGTTTTATCCAATATTCCATTAAAAGGCTTTTGCTCTTTTCTTTCCATTTTGTCTAAGCATCTCCATAGTTTCATCAACTGTACTTCACTGTAAATTAATTATTATTATAAAACAAAGTTCTGACTCTAAATTCTGATTGGATGTGCCATGTTTGAAGCCATTTGTAAAACGGCAATATATGCACATCTGTGGCACAAACATTTACACCGATGAGCCAAAACATTATGACCACTCATAGGTGAAGCGAATGACATTGATCATCTCCTAACAAGGCCACATGTCAATGTCTGGGTAGATTAGATAGTAAGTGAACAATCAGTTCTTATATTCAATATGCTGAGTGCAGGAGAAATGGGTAGGAAGAAAGACCTAAGTGACTCGCCAAATTGTTCTGGCCAGACGACTGGGTAAGAGAATCTCTGAAATGGCAAGGCTTGTGGGATGCTCCTGGTCACCAGTGGTGAGTACCTACCAACAGTGGTCCAAGGAGGGACAAACTGGCTACAGGGTGTTGGGCACCCAAGGCTCATCGATGCGTGATACTGTGGCACAAGCCACAGAAAATGTTAATGATGGTTACTTGAGGAATGTGTCACAACATACAGTGCATCGCATCCTGCTGCATATGGGGCTGCGAAGCCGAAAGACCGGTCAGAGTGTCTATGATCTCTGACCATTCGGAACTGGACCTTCGAGCAGTGGAAGGAGTCGTCTGGTCCGATGAGTACCTAAACATCATTGCAGACCAGGTACACCCCTTCACGGCAATGGCATTCCATGATGGCAGTGGCCTCTTTCAGCAGGATAATGCGCCCTGCCACAGTGCACAAATTAATTATATAATATATTAATAATAATAATAAATATGGTTTATTGAACATCAGTGTCTTTTATCCCATTGTTGTTGATGCTATTAAAAACTCTGCTTTGCGTCGTGACTAAAAACACCCTTTACCAGTGGTAAAATCACTGTTACAAATGGTCTCTCATGGCTTATTGATTTATTCAGGGTTCCCACACATTTTTATGATTGCAATTTCAATGACCTTTCTAGTCTTAATCATAATAGCAATCATAATTTACTATTGTTAAAAAAAATATCATATTAATCCAAATGTCTCAGGTAAAAAGCTCAACATCTTGCAATTTCTAGCAGATTAAATATTTCAGAGGAGAAATTTGTTTTCACTATTCAGTACTACAAAAATGTCACAACTTTTCCATGACTTTTAAGATTTTATTGATTTAATTTCTTTCACAGGCCTGGAAATCCCAATTTTAAAATGATGTGACTTATTCTGGTTTTACATGGCTGTGGGAACCATTTTTATAATAAAATGTCCCAATCTGTTATGTTTGGACATTTATGGAATGCCCTGAAAATAATATTCACTAACCAAGCATTTAAGCATTTAATATAAACACAAGAAAATAAACAAAATAAGATACTAAACCCTAAATATCTCCAACTAATGTGTCAGATTTCCGTGCAACAAAACTATAAAGGTCACAGGCCAAAACCAGCAAATATTCCCACATGTACAATGTGTGCTACAATCATGAAATCCAAGCGGTCACCCAATTTCATGAGCCTAGAAAGAGAACCACACGAGCAAAGCCTCTAAACATGAAAGAAGAGCAACATCTTCAAATATACTGTCAACAAAGTATTTATGACATCTGAAAATAACTGTGGCCATAGAAATATAATTTAACTAAAAGCTTGTGGAGCCCATTCAAAAGAATGTTATTGATCCCCAAATCCAAACAAACTTTAAAAAAGTTGTGGCTGTTGAAATTTTTGTAGAGCTCATTTCCAGTCAACCAAGTTGTTAATGATTTTGTTGTTTAGATTCAGCTGAGGGTTACTCTTCTTTGCATACTGTGGTGAAGTGATGTTAGCCTGAAAGAGAGAGAGAAACATTAAAATATGGAGAAGGAGAGGGAGAAACTCACTGATGAACTTGGTTTGCATAGCCTCCAGTAGGGCCTGCTGTGCATTTTCAGCCTGCATGGCGGTTGAGCATTCTTTGGCCAACATGGTGCGAATCAGGTGCTCCCCAGAGCCTGTAATAGTACAGACATGCATTGTGAAACAAGCATTCAACAAATCTTTATCAGTATTTGACAAAAAAAATTAATATTGCATGACAAAAAATACACTAAAACATTACATATCTTATTCAACTGCAAGACATTTGACATTTTTTGGTTTCAATTTTGATTGCATAAACAGTTTCAAAAATGTTAGGAGAAATCAGACAGTTTTGACATAGAACTGAATTTCTCAGCATTTATCGTTACTGCTTATTCACAGAATATTCAGAATAATTATTTCCGTTATATTTTTTATTTAGTTCCAAAGCTGTATGACTTATTTTCTCTGTGGAAAACAAAATGAAATATACTAGGTGCCCTTTTCCATACAATTAAATTAAATGAGGACATAAGAGGACTATAGAATCTATGAGTTCATCAAAAAGCTGAAAAATGTTGCTTTTAGAGGCTTTATATTGAGTTAGGAGGTAAATTTCAAACTGTTCTGAGACCAGTGCAGACAGACAGCACACTGGATGTTAAGTCATTCACTAACTAGCGAGAAAGGGAGGATCCTATATCTTTCCTATGATGTGCATTTAATCCAAACTTTCGATCAAAAGTTCAGTTTCAGGTAGCAGATGATGCTTGAACCACTCAACATCGTTGGCAGATATGGTACAATGGTTATCAGTACTTAGACTCAGACTTTATACTGAATATACTGTGTATTTATTTTAACATGGTTGCAGGGATTGGACGATGCTGGCCATTACTTGTATCAGAATTAATTATGCTAATTTCTGATTGGTACAATGCTTCAGCACAGACCATCACTTGTTTGTTTGACAGTGCAAAGAGAGAACTTTGTGATTTTCTTGCCAAAGTAAAAAAAAATAAAATAAAATTTAGGTAGGCAATTAAGGTCAAAGTTATAAAAACTTAGGACACTAAAGAGACCTTTCTACTGACTCACCTGCATGAGGACTGCAGATGTGGCCAGGGCAATAAAATTGCAATGTCCGTACTGTGAGACACCTAAGACAGCACTAAAGGAAGACAGGAAGGACAGCTGATCATCTTCGCAGTGGCAGACCATGTGTAACAACACCTACACAGGATTGGTACATCCGAATATCACACCTGTGGAACAGGTACAGGATGGCAACAACAACTGCCCGAGTTACACCAGGAATGCACAGTCCCTCCATCAGTGCTCAGACTGTCCGCAACAAACTGAGAGAGGCTGGACTGAGGGCTTGAAGGTCAGTTGTAAGGCAGGTCCTTACCAGACATCTACAACATCGCCTATGGGCACAAACCCACCTTCGCTGGACCAGACAGGACTGGTAAAAAATACAATAAATGACTCACTGACGAGTCATGGTTTTGTCTCAACAGGGGTGATGGTCAGACTCTTATTTGTTGTCGAAGGAATGAGCATTTCACTGTGGCCTGTACTCTGGAGCAGGATCGATTTGCAGGTGGAGGATCCGTCATGGTCTGGGGCGGTGTGTCACAGCATCATTGGACTGAGCTTGTTGTCATTGGAGGAAATGTCAATGCTGTGCGTTACAGGGAAGACATCCTCCTCCCTCATGTGGTAACCTTCCTGCAGGCTCATCTTGACATGATCTTCCAGCATGACAATGCCACCAGCCATACTGCTGGTTCTGTGCATGATTACCTGCAAGACAGGAATATCAGATACCATGGCCAGCGAAGAGCCCGGATCTCAATCCCATTTAGCACGTCTGGGACCTGTAGGATTGGAGAGTGAGGGCTACGGCCATTCCCCCCAGAAATGTCTGGGAACTTGCAAGTGCCTTGGTGGAAGTGTGGGTTAACATCTCACAGCAAGAAATGGCAAATCTGGTGCAGTCCATGAAGATGAGATGCACTGGAGTATTAATGCAGCTGAAGGCCACACCAGATACTGACAGTTACTTTTGATTTTAACCTCCTCTTTGTTCAGGGACACATTATTCCATTTCTGTTAATCACATGTCTGTGAAACTTGTTCAGTGTATGCCTTAGTTGTTGAATCTTTTTATGTTCATACAAATATTTACACATGTTAATTTTGCTGGAAATAAAAGCTGTTGAAATTGAGAGAATGTTTATATATATATATATATATATATATATATATATATATATATATATATATATATATATATATATTTTTTTTTTTTTTTTTTTTTTTTTGCATGTTTATTAGGTGCTATATTAGTATCACAGCAGTCATGCTCTGGTCTGAAGAGATGAAACATTTCTATTTCATAACAAAATTCCATCAAACTAATGGTATTTTAACTAAATGAAATAACAAAAAAGTTAAATGTATGTTTTTAATATACATTTAATGTTTTTAAATTTAATATAATTTTTTTGTGCGTGTGTGACTAAATTTGTATTTGTTATTTGCTAAAATCTTCCCCTCCACTGTAGCTCTAATATCAATATCTGTTTGTGAAGATGCTTTTTGCCAGGCTTGACGTCAATGTTGCTGAAGGTTATTAGCTGTTGCGTCTCTCGTTTACATATAGAGAATGAGTTTGTGACTCTCCGCTGCAGCTCTCAATCTCACAATGCTTTCGTGTAGCTTCAGAAGAGATGGTATACAGCAAACAAGATGGATTACGTTAATGATATGAAGCTTGAGAGCCTCAGTCCTCATTCACTTTAATTACACGGAGAGGAGCACCTGATACAATTCACCTCACTACTTCTGTAGTGTTTTTTGTTTGCCGAAAGTCAACATTTTAAAACAACATGATGGTGAGTACATTATCAAATAATTTCTATTTTTGGATGAACTGTCCCTTTAATAGCATATTTAGGTTCTTTACTGTATGTTCTTCATAATTCAGTACCTTGACAACATCTGCATCTATCAACCATATATGTGGTGTTCCTCTGTGTCTGCATCTACATCACAGACTTGTTCTGAGAGCAGATTTCTTTTTGGTAGTATTAAAGTATAACAAAGCAGTATTGAGAACAAATCAATTCCCTGAAGAGCAGCTTTGAAATGCTCATTTGGAGCAAATTATCTACCTGAAAGACAGGTGAAGGCCTGCCACCTCCTTTACACATGCATATAACATTTTAGTGCTTTCAGAGGTTTTCAAGGGACACGATGTTTTAAAAAGAGAGAGGAAATTAGGGATTAGAAAAGTAGTCAAATTATACGTCTACACTGGTTCCTATTTTTATATAAACTGTGATAAATCACCCTGCTTTTTTATTATCATCACTTCAATAGCCTGGATTGTCTTAATAGTCATAACATCGAATGAAAAGACTTCAAGAGCATCTGCTCAGACTAATGGTAATACCATACAATAACAATTAGCAGGGGTCTCCATGGGAACTGTGATTTAAAGAAAATGTCATATATAGAAATTGTTCATATCTCACTGTCAAAAAAAAAAAAAAAAGACAGTCACAGTCATTTGCCTTTCAAATGCAAACGTGTACAGCAGCCAGCTTTCGAAATCGAGGGGGTGTAAAGAAATACCTTGAACACAAAGACTCTGGCAGCCACTCTTAAAAACCATAAATCCTTAAGAAAATAGCCGTGTTGTTTCTGTAAACACAAATGTGGGCCTTGTAAAATATCAGGTAACTACAACAAAACTCTGTGCGGTTTTGTTGTCATGACAATAAGATGCTAATTTCTTTTCTACCTTTTGTTTTTTAACAAAAGAACGAACAAAGGACTGGCTCCAACATTGGCTCACTATTTTCAAGTTACCGTAAACCCTCTCGTTCTCTTGAGAGAAATGGATGTTATTGGCAACATTACCACAAGTTAACAGTTAATTTAACAAGCAAACAGTGCCATGATAAAGCAAACTCCACTTCCAGTGGAAAGTAAATAAAACTAAAACCAAAGTCGTCATGAAAAAGGCAAACGTGGCGCAAGGAAACTCGCCACTGGCCCTCAGTGAGATCGCATCCAACACCGCATAGAGTCAGGGTTGACCTGGGCACCCGCACACAAGCTGAGGGAGAAAGTGAGCTCTGTGAAGCCAGAATGATTGTTTTTCTCCTCCTTTTGATAGGAACGCCTTTCAAGTTGGGAAATGAAAAGCAGGTGCGTCGCTGGAGCGCACATTCGGACTGCCCGTCCTCACCACCATGCGTTTTCAATTTCGAGGAGGATGAAAGAGCAACGCATGCTGAAATGGCCATGGGGGGAGAAGGTGATAAAATGTGTGATTCTGCTTTTGTTTTTGGAATGGCGGATGATCAAAAACTAAGAGGCACCAAACACAATGAGATTTTCGTGCCTGTTGCACATGAGTTGTGTGATTATAGAGTAAAAATGTCAACAGGGAGCACACATGTAAAACAGCACTCGTAATATCATGGAATCAAGCAGCAGAGTAAATAGAGTCACCTTCTAAAAATTTTGTTTTTAGAAAGGAAATTACAGTATATTTTAAACAAAGAAAATAAGGCCTATTTTAGGACCATTAGCATGTTTTGCATTGTGATGTATTTTCATCACAATCAAGCACAATTAATGCTCCAGACATCCTCTTTGGGCACAAAGGACAAGTGTGCTTGTATTTGCCGTACAAAGATGTGAATCATATCTCTGGCTTATTGACTTTTAAAATATTTTATATTAATGTGACAGAAAGCATTGGTTAGAAACCTACAGTGCAAGGCTCTGGGCCACGTTCTCAACAGTAATCCCAGAAAAATCATATTTTCCTCTCTAAATACGTCCTTAAAAAACATCTTGCAAATTACATTAAATACTGGAGTTAATGGTTAAAATCCATATCAGAGCTGAAGAAATTACATAAAGTTAATAAAAAATGGAAAAAGAAAGAAAATGCTTGGCTGGTAGGCTTATTTGTTTTTACTACAAAGCAGAAATAAGTTAGAATGGAGTTTCAAAGTTTAAAATCTGTATATCAGTTAAGGACAGTAAACAGACATAACATCACACTAATATGACTCCAGTGGTTTTGATACCTGAGGTACTCACAGCTGTCGAGTAATGGCTGACATCAAGGGCATTCTCAGCCCAGCAGCCACATCCATAGTGAGCAGCCTGAGAACCAGTGAAAGATTAGGATAATAATATTTCAACAATGTTAAAGAATAAGAATATATCCATATGCAAACACAGAGGTGGGGTGGAGCAGAGAAGAGCATGTCAGTGTTATCTCTATAGACTAAAACAGGCATTTTATGATTTTGCCTTTTACCTGCTTTTAAAGCATTTTGACCTACTTTTATTAAAGTATACAGGCTTTTCACGCCAAAGCTACACATCGACTGCAATAAAACTTTTTCCTTAAAAGACCCCATGAAATGGCATGCCAAGTGCTTCATGTGTTGACATATTTCCTTTTGAAACAGGAAGTTTGGACTTAACATATTGAAGTGCACTAGGC
Source organism: Moxostoma hubbsi (assembly GCA_032164185.1). Classification (NCBI taxonomy): domain Eukaryota; kingdom Metazoa; phylum Chordata; class Actinopteri; order Cypriniformes; family Catostomidae; genus Moxostoma; species Moxostoma hubbsi. Next base: position 11,315,123 of record JAVLUX010000034.1, read on the forward strand.
TTTAGTTACATCAATGCCATAAACCATGATTTGCTACCTGCTATCCTGTTCCAGGTAGAATTAAGGTGAGGGAGATTTTAATTCTAGAGTGCATTTGATTGGACAAAAATATGTGTACTGAGAGTTAAATATCTATTTTTTGTTCTGTTTTCCTGGAAGATAAAAACTGCAATTTTTAAATGCATATTCCTGCTAGCAGTTAATTTTTTCAAACTTTATGAGTACAATAGCATATAGATGGCTTCAAAGCTAACGGACATGAACTAAAATCCAACACTCCAATTTTGATCTCATAGGTTCTTTATCATACAAGTCAAACGAAGCGGCATCTTTATGCGCTAGCTGAGAGTTACCTGTCCCACTCGGCCCGGGTGCTTTATGGCCAGACCTCCGTTGGAAACCGCAGCCGCCACATTCCCTTCCTGATCCACCACCACCGCCCCTACTGTGTCCAGACAGGCTGAGTTATTCACCTCACCTTGCACCATGATGTCTCCTACCGGCTCCAGGAAGCCAAAATCATTCTCCTAGCACACAGAATTACCATTCAATTACAATTTCCTATTGCACACATGGATATTAAACAGCCCTTTGAGTTTCTGCAGTCTAACATCCTGACTTAATTTACACAGAGAAATAAAAAATAAATTTACTCTCTCAAAGTGTCAATGTATCTTCCAGCTAAACTACGGGCCAAGAAGGAAGAACAAAGGGACTGCAGTAACTCGCAACATTAAAAAGGCACGTTTCCAAAAACAGGAATACAGCTAGACCGAAACACAGATTGAACATTGCTGTTTTTGTTTTTTTAATATAGTCTGTGCAGTCTGCTCCCAGGCCGAGCTGGGTACTATAACTAAACCTGAACACTCCGTCAAACTTGAGAAGTGAAATACACTTTGCTATTTAACCTGAGCAAATAAAGTCCAATTGTGGTCAATTATATATCAGCATCTGATAAATGACCTTAGCACACTCATTTATAATGGGTAAAGTGGTCATTTTTAAAAGGAATGTTTTCATTTGCTGATTGCAATGTACTTTGGAGAGAGCATTACTGTGAATTTAAACAGCCATGGAGCTGCTTGATAAATTAGCCTTTCCTGGGAAATTGCACCAGGGGACGTGATGACTTATGATTGATAAATTCCATCTTCCCATGAATAAAGTGTCATTAATGGGCCACAGGTCTTCAGACCTTGAGTGATTTTTATGTGCAATAATTTTCTAAAACATGAGGGAACTGGCTAATCAGAATGTTATTATTATTGATCTCACCATCAGCTATAAATCTGACAAAATCAACTCCAGTACAAAGTACAACATCTGCTTGCAGAACTTTCCAAAGAAGCGCATCAATTTTCCTCTCCTTTATGGGTAGCTGTTTGTATAACCTTTATATCTTCAAAAAATGATCCTGCTTTATCTTCATTTTGGTTTGTCATGAAAGCAAGTTGGTTATAAATCTTAAATCAGCTGTGTGAGGGAAATTGAAACATTTCCAGCTTGGGACTGCATTTTTAAGTGTCTGTGTAAAAATAAATTAAAAAGTCATCTTCGCAGTTTGTTTGACCAAACAATTTCTATGTATTTCATGACCTTTCAAGTCTTTTGTGATTACTAGATGAAGATTTTAAATTTGTTTAAGGCACTTCAGAGATTTCTGGGGATATTTCCATTTTTATGTCAGGAACCAATCTTTTGAATTAATATATTAAAAAGTTTATACTTAATAGTGTACAAATGTCTCCAATAAGACCCTCTAAACACAGATGGATATTGTCACGGTGGATTGTGGGCAAGTTTCACTGGATGTATTTAGCCAATTCTATACTTTAGAGCAAAGCAAATCTAGAAAACTTCGCTGTAGAAATTTCCATGACAGATTTTGCTTATTTCCATAGAGTTTTAAAAACCTTGATGTGTCCAGGTTTTCAGTATATTTCAAAATATTTACAAGTCAGAAACTTGCAATTAAAGTAATTCCAACATTGACATGAATGGACCATTAACAAATGTATAGGAGTAATCAGCAGGAAAAGTAACACATTATCTATAGCATGTTTAAATATATATATATTCATTCATCTTCAACCGCTTATCCTGTACAGGGTCACGGGGGGCTGGAGCCTATCCCAGCTAACATTGGGCGAAAGGCGGGGTACACCCTGGACAGGTCGCCAGTCCATCACAGGGCCACACATATACAGACACACACTCATACTCACATCCACACCTAGGGCAATTTTTGGAGACACCAATTAACCTAGCCTGCATGTCTTTGGATGGTGGGAGGAAGCCGGAGCACCCGGAGAGAACCCACGCAGACACGGGGAGAACATGCAAACTCCACACAGAAAGGCCGGGGCAACCGGGGTTTGAACCCATGACCTTCTTGCTGTGAGGCGACAGTGCTAACCACTGCACCACCGTGCCGCCTGTGTATATATATATATATATATATATATATATATATATATATATATATATATATATATATATATATATATATATATATATATATATATATATATATATATATATATATATATATATATATATATATATATATATATATATATATATATATATATATATATATATATATATATATATATATATATATATATATCAGTGTTATCTGTCGATTAGTCACATATTTAAAAAGTGCTGAAATTTGACACTATATATATATATATATATATATATATATATATATATATATATATATATATATATATATATATATATATATATATATATATACACTTTGTCAAAATCCATTTATTTCCATTTTAGGAAAGAAAACAAAACATTATGTAGCAAATATACTGCTTTATTAACATTTTCCAAACAAAGCCTTCCACAATATAAAGACAATACACTAAAATATCACCAATTCAAGTAACATTAAACGTTTCCCTTTGATTAACTGAAATAACTATTACCCACATAGGTTGTATATTTATTGCAATGACCATTAAATCCCTTAAACACTCATCCTCCACAATAATAATTTGCCAGTAGACTGTGGCCATCCACTTTGTTACAGCAATCGTGAAGCTGCGTTCAAGATTCGCATCAAAGTGGCAATGCTAGCGTAGTGCGCCACTTTGAATTCACCCCGAAAAGTGCTTGCAAACAAAAAATGTCTCATTCTGTGTTTTGGTGATAGTTAAGATTTGGTGTGCTGAATTAAAATAATTGCCTTACATAGGCTGAAAAATACTTGAGAAGAAGTCTCACCTGGGCTTGTTTTGTACATCAAATGGTGTTAAGAGTTCCTTTGACCATCATTTTATAACTGACAGGGAAGTGATGCCAGAGATTCTTTTATTTATTGAGATAACAACCTCCTCTATCATAGGAGAGATAGCAAGATAAGACAGTTCCGCTCATATAATGTCTATTGGACCGCTGCATTATGCTATTTTAGGCTAAGCTTGTAGGTTCTCCTTGGTAGAAGGGCTCTGGCACAGTCACGTGTGCATCAGTGTAATGACTCCGGGTGGACACATTACAAAGTGACACATTCTCTTCACACCGGTGTTTATGCTGTACTAACAGTAAATGCGTTAATCGTGATTAAGAAAAATTTATGTGCCTGTCTAGAATGAATGCTTCTTTTTACTTTTCAATGAACAACTGACTGTAAATAACAGCAAGGTATTAAGAGAGACAATTTTCAGTAAAAATGTATTGCTTGGATCTTGTTTTTGATGGACACACATTAAATGGAGTATTGTCCCTTGTATTCCAGTGCTTCAATTTCTAAAAGCTAAATTCAAGCACTTTAAGGACCATATGTGAACCCTGTAACAACAACGCGAGCAACTGTGAAAAAGCTTCTCTCGTAGATAATAAATATTTAGTGTCCAAAACCAATTGTAGGTGTTCAGAAGACTTGGAATATGATGCACAAGCAACATGGATTACTTTTTATGATACGTTTTGTGTCCTTTTCTAAGCTTTAAAGTGAGGCAATATCCACTGCCATTGTGCACAAATGACAACCCATAATAATATTTAAAACATATATCATGTTGTGTTCTGCATTACAAAGCAAGAAAGCCATATGGGTTTGGAACAACAAGTAAATTCAGACATGCGAGTAAATAAAGAATTTTAATTTTCTGGGTAAACTATTCCTTTAATAATAACTTTTATTCAGATGAAGAAATAAGACAAGTTCAATGAATTTGTATCATAATGAAAACTGAACGAGTACACTCGCCCACATAACAGAGGATACAAACACGGCTGAGTTCTGTGAAGCACATAAAACACATTAAAAATTAGTAAGAACACCAAGACCCCAGGCAAGCAATACAAATTCATTTTATACCCAGAAAGACAATAAATATGCCACTTGTAAAATCAAACATGATTTTCATTATGGGGTGGGGGGTTGCAGGGGGTTATCTTAATCACCATTTAATGCATAGAATTGGAGGAATAGGGTTTATTGAACTGGACTACATTTAGCAAACAAGAATGCAAAGCCATGTGGCACCCCAGAGGCAGAGATCAGTCATGCAGACAGAGCCAATGGCAATCATTTAATTTAAACTGATGCTATCTTTCAAACAAACCATTCAAGGTTCTAACTCCAAACATGAATACCATTTAAACTGAACCAATTTGTATTTGTCTTTCCTGTCCAATAACATTTTCGGCCATATTTTCCCTGGGATATTCAGACACTGTAATTTGCAGCTAATAACCCACAAGTGACCCACATTTTTACTTTCTCATAGGGAACACACAAGAGTCACACCAAACCTCCATTGATGGATCTGCACTGGAACCCATTTTTCCTAAACACCTGCATTCCATGTGTAACTGTCAAATCGCTTCCTTGGAAATTTACCCAAAAAGTATGAGAGATGCTAACATGTTCAAGCACATTACAGGAAAGAATTTGATAAAATGACTTCAAGATGTGGGCGCAGGAGACATCAGGCTGGTGGTGCTGAAACGCAACGGTCTCTCAAATCACATCTGAGCATCAACAGTCGCATTAAAAATCCTGTGATGTTAATTTGGTCTTAGATCACCAACATATGAACCTGTGATTTTTGGTTTCTTTAAATTAAGACATAAATGATCCATGAAATCAATGATGAAGTGAACACACCCTACAAAACAACACTGACAGAAATCAGAAGGAAATGGTTCCACCCAATCATGAAATGTATTATTTACAATACTCACCCAAACCCACATGACTTCCTTTCTTTCTTTAGTCAGTAAAACACAAAAGGTTAGGTTAAAAGAATATTCTGACCAATTTTTCGCGATTAACTATGAAAAAAAAATCGACTAACAGCACAAGTGATAAATTAAAAAATAGATAATTTATTCTTATTATTATTATTATAAATAATTGGATTTTAATGCCGTTTTATCAGCATCTTTCACAAAGAATCTCATTTTGAAAAGAGTTCTTTGCCCAGTATAGATTCAGCACTTCATAAACTGTAGCCAAAGTGTTATTCCCTTTTGCTCTGGTGTCCTGTGGGGCCAATGTGCCTTGTGCAAACTGAGTTTACTGTTAGAATATTCTGACCAATTTTTTTTTATTTTAATATAATGAAAGTGAATGAGAACTGGGGCTATCAAGCTCCAAAATGTAAAAAAATAAAAATTAAATCACTATTAAAAAATAATAAATGTGGTCCATACGACTGGTGTGATATACATAGTCTTCTGAAGCCATATGATAGTGATCGAGTGAGGAGTAGACCAAAAGTTGTTATACACTGAAAATCAGCTTAATCAGCCCTAGCTCTCCTTAGCGTGTTAATGAAAGAAGTAGTGACGTCTGATTTGTGAACAAATCACTCTTTTTTCAGTTAATCTATTAATCCAGTTCACAAAACCACTCTGAATGATTCGTTCATGAATCTGATTTCTAACTCAAACTCAATGACCCGTCTGCAGTAGTGAACAGCTAACTGAAGGGAAAGATGATCAGTCAAAGATGAAGAGTAAATAATGAAAAATGTACATTTGTGAGTGATCAATTTCCTTAAGTTATAGTTGCTATTTTCAAATCTTGTTGGCTAAATAATGCCAACTGATACTCATGAAGCAGCACAAGCAGGGCTTTGGAGAACCGTGTCACCTAAGTGCAAATTCCTTATGTGCAGTGCCATGTCAGCATTGCAGTAAGTATACAAGTGTGTGTGTGTGTGTGTGTGTGTGTGTGTGTGTGTGTGTGTGTGTGTGTGTGTGTGTTTCCTGTGATTGTGAGTAATTGAGGTCTACACGCCCCCCTCCAAGGTCGTCATTAGCCCATGGGTTTCCTCCTCTGGGTATGTGGTGGTTTTGAATTAGAGGACTGAACAGATGCAGATCCTGTTATCAGTAAGTAATAATGTCAGAGCAAATGCCTCTGCAGCACTGTGTTTATGCCTAATTAAATGAGTTGAATTGAATGTGAGGGTGGAAACCTATAGATTAGGGAGCAGTTATAGGAGAACCTTGCATATTTAGTGCAGTCTTTTTATTTTAATCAGAGAGTTTAAAGAATGCCTCTACTGAAGCACAACGGCATATCCTGTATGTTATGGTTTTCACTTTTATTAGAAGGAACTCTTATAGGAATTGTGCACATAAAAATGAACATTCGGTCTATATTAACCCAACTTAATGTCGTTCCTATATGCTCATATTTTTTCAGCGGAACACACAATTTGGAATTTTGAAGAATTTTGAAGAAACAAAAAAAAAAAAAAAAAAACTGTGCTATATTTAGAATTTTCTAATGCCATTCAATAGTATTGTGTTCAGAACAAAAAGAAAATGTAATTACTTTTAACTGATAATCTTCCCTTTCGCCAAAGCTCTGAAGTCTCATTCACACACAGAGTCAAAAATTAGGTGTTGATGCTTCACAGGTGTGATGTAATTTAAACCACAACAACACTGGTACTCATGTGTTTCATAAGCAAAGTTGACAGTCTGAATATGCAAAATGGAAAATATACATGATAGATGCAGCAGAGAAGAAATATTTTGGTGAATAACAACAGACATTTTGTCTAAATCTATCTTATGGCTTCAGAAGACTTGAAAATAGAGCACAAGTTTTACGGATCAGAGGACTGCTTCTGTTTTGGGTCGGGTTAATTTTTTTAAATACAACTTTGTTTTAGGGTCAGGTTTGGATTTGTTATCAGCAGAGCTGTCAAAATTAACATGTAAACGCATGTGATTAATTTTATTTACTTAAATCACGTTTATTGCTTTTTTGAAGCTCTGTGCGAGTTCTAAATACTGGCTGAAATAGGGCGGAACCTTTGATGTGTCCAGCAGGGACATTGCACTAAAGTACAAAACAGAAACACACAACAGTGATTCTGTGCAAAGACCAAGTGATGGAGAAAGTACCTCTTACAAAACAAACCCAGATGGGACTTGTGACAAAAATAAAGTACTTTGTGTCCTTTGTAAGTCGGAAGTTTACCACAGAAGCACGTCAAATCTTAACCATCACCCACAAGCCAAACACGATATATAGCACTAATGAGGGACTGCTGCACAGCTTGTTGGAGTTCTCCTGTGGAGGGTCTGTTGACACTCTGCTAGTAGTTCATATCATTTCAACTTTCAACCCATTGCTGATCTTTAGAAGCATCAGATAATGATTACCAGATAATTCAGATGAAGTATCATTATGGGGGCAGTGCCAGTGCTAAAAACAAGACGTTGGTTGTTTTCGAAATGGCATACTACCATACTACTCTTACTGTTTCTGTTATACATGGATTTTACAGAAGCAGTAAGACTAGTATGGGTTATATGCCATTCAGGATATGGCCACTGTCTGCAGCTCTTTTCATGGGGAATTCAATCATATGCATGTGAATCATATGTATGTGAATGGATTAATTCCATATCCAAAGTGTATAGCCACAGACTGCAGGCTGATTAATATTGTGGAGAATGAGGTTTTAAGAGATTTAATGCCCATTGCAATGAATACGCAACCTATGCAGACAAGTTCTTTTAATTAATTAAACTCCCACTTAAACTTTGGAAAGCATCTAATGTTTTCATATTAAAAATGTATGTTAAAGTGAACTTGCATTGGCGATATTTTAGATAATTTCTATCGTTATACTGTGGAAGGCTTTGTTTGGAAACTGTTAATAAAGCATTATTGTTATATTTTGTTTTGGTTTCTTTCCTAAAAAGGTAATAAATGCATTTTGACATGAGAAGAAGTATATAGTCAAATTTCAGCGCTTCCAAAATCTGCATTCAATCGCGATTAACTATGAAAAAAAAATCGACTAACAGCACAAGTGATAAATTAAAAAATAGATAATTTATTCTTATTATTATTATTATAAATAATTGGATTTTAATGCCGTTTTATCAGCATCTTTCACAAAGAATCTCATTTTGAAAAGAGTTCTTTGCCCAGTATAGATTCAGCACTTCATAAACTGTAGCCAAAGTGTTATTCCCTTTTGCTCTGGTGTCCTGTGGGGCCAATGTGCCTTGTGCAAACTGAGTTTACTGTTACTAATACTGCTACGAATGTTGCATACGATGCTTAAATAAAATACAATCTATTCCAACAAATGTACATGCTTGGAGAAGAAATTATAAAGAGAATGAGTGATTTCAATTTCGGGTCATGCTCAGGCTTAAAATTTTATAGTAACGGTCAGGTCAGATCACAAGCGGTCTCAGATATAGGTTGGGTTCGGGCTTAATGCAAGTCCAAACCTTCAATATGGACTTTTTTAAGGTTCTTTTAATTTTCGAAAATTCTCCTTTTGTGTTCCACAGAAAAATAACAGAATACTGGTTTGGAGCAACATGAGGGCGAGTAAACAAATGTTGACAGAATTGTTATTTTTGTGTGAACTATTCCTTTAAGAATGTGTTCTCAGACATCAAAGTTGTTTGCTACTGTTTGGATTACAAGAGCAGGAATATAGGGCAGACACTTTGAATTAATTCAGGGCCCATGTATTTTTGGAAGTTCACTCACACGTCCACTTGATTGTCGTCTCCTCTTTGTCTCAACCTGCTCCACCAGCTCCATCCTCCTTTTATTTCTCTTGTAGGCCAACAAACTGAACTCTGCAAAGTGTTGAAAAAGGCATGACAGTCCATTTCAGACATTACTCCACAGCTTTGACTTTCATCCCAGAAACTGTGCGTTGGTTGATAAGTCATGACTCATTGAATACTGACAGACTTTTTGCTCCTGTGGTCTTACTGCTGATCTTATTATTATTATTATTATTCATGACAAAATGGTGCAGTAATAGTGAGTGTTTGGTAGGGGAGAGACTTTATTCTCATAATAAATCAGTCTATTGGTGGATATGTGGTTAAAACCCTCAAAGTCTCCCTAAATAATAGGGCATGTGTTACAGTGAAGTCATGGTTCTGGCATCAGATCAATTCCAGCACTGAAAACACACTATCTCTCTCAGACACAGCATGGGACACTCTATTAAAGTTTAAAAGCTATTGTTTACCAAACACCACATTCCACTTGTGAAACGCCTTTAATCAAAGTAAATTAATCAATGAAATTAAGCCATTTAGAATAATTTAATGGAATGCAATTAGGGCTGATAAAAATATTACAGAGCCAATGGCTTAAAAATTGTCTGCCAGATGAAAATGCATTCCTTCTTGCAAATCATTAATCAATTCAATTATATACCACTGTCAAGACTTAATAACAGTGATAAGTGGCAGTGGTTGAAGCCTCACAACAGGACTGTGAGTTCAATTAAAGGTGCTATATGTAAGATTGACAACAAACATTTTAAATGGGTAATGCAGTCCAAATTCAAAATATTGGAGAGTTGTCTGACCCTCCCCAGACTCGATGCTCATGCGGGTTGCCAGAAAAATGTTGACATGCAAATTTGCCAACTCAGCATCTGTTTTAAAGGATTTCTGGGCTTTAAGCTGGCTCAATCTTCCAGAGGCATCTCCAATATTCATCCTTGTTTTACTATGCCTTTGGTCATGGTGGTTTTTAGATGGATGACAAGGCTTTGTAGGTTGGGTGGAATCTGTTATCTCTGATCCAGTTAGTTTCCATGAACAGGCTGCATGTTCCATGGCTGCAGCACACGGTGTTGTTTCCTGCAAACTTGTTAAAATCTGGCAACTCGGCAGTGTCGAAATACTATTGGTGAGTGGGCAGTGAGCAGGATCACACAGGCTAAAACATGAACAGAAATTCCGGCCCGGAATGGACACTTCAAAGTAGAATATATTGGCTGTAGCATTGTTATCGAAGAAGCCAGTATTTCAACTTGGCATGTTTCCTAATTCTCTAATGATATATTATGGTCATTTTATGATTTAGTATATAGAAATATTACATATAGCACCTTTAAAGGACATTTTCCTCAAGGAAATACCAGTGCTTGCAAAACAGTAAAAGAGAAATGTTTTTTTTTTAAATTTTAGTTAAACTTAGGCTTTGATTCTGGTAAATGCTGAATAAATGCATAAATGGTTAAGGTAAGGTAAGGAAGGTAAGATGAATCCAGTTCAGTATACAGATGCCAGAAAGATCTATCGAATCAGTATACAATATTATGTTGACATCATCAATGTCTGTTACATCTTAAATTTCTTTGAAAATCTAAAGCTTACAAAAAAATCTAATTGATAGAACACCAAAGGCTAAATAATGAATAAAAAGTTTCTTAGGGTTCCTTTAGCTCAAATTGTAGAGCATGGCACTAGCAACACCAAGATCATGGGTTCAATTCCCAGGGAACACACAAACTATTAAGATAGTTAATACCTTAAGTTATAGTATAACTTGAATGCACTGTAAGTCGCTTTGGATAAAAGTGTCTGCCTAATGCATAAATTAAATGAAATAAGTTTGTATGGGGTTTGCAAATCAGGATGATATAAATGCAGAAGTTTAATACTTAGGGTTAGGGGTTTAGAAAAAAAAAATCCAACCATATGCAATGAATATCAATACAGTGCTGCTTTGCAAGCAGTGTACTTTCTCTGTAGAATGTCAATTTATCTGTTAAAAAGGCCTAATTAAGTAATAAGGTAGCTTAAAACAATTCAGTTGCTGTCTGGGGATTGTAGACTTTTGTCTCACTTAAATTGATTCCAAATCGGTCTAGCATGCATATAAAGCTTTGTTCCACCCTTGAGAATATTTTGTTCTTTTTGTGCAACCACTGACCTCCAGCTGTCATCCTGATTCCTGAAGTATCACGCAATAACTGGAATTACTTTACAACAGTTGCATTCTATCTGTATTTGACATCAGTATAAAAACAGCAATGACAACCATCCCCCGCCTCTTCATTTTATACATGTATGTGAATTTGGCAGGAGAAATAAATGCCACACACACCAAGAAATTAATGTTTCACTGGTAACAACGACTTCAGACCTCCACATGAAAAACATCAAATTAATTTTAGTATAACTATTGATTTAGTTTTAGTATATTTATTAATAGAATTTAACTGAGGAAGGGAAGAAACATAATAGGCAGTGTGAAACTGTTATATAACAGGTTGAAACTCCACCGCAGGCCTCAAACAAAACCTTTTATTTCATTATGAGAGAATAAACTGCAAGCTTTCCTATTAAAGGAACTTGGATGCCAGTCTCACCTTGCACATTCAAAAAGAGGGGAGGGAATCTTGTGGCTTACATAAAACCTTTTCAGACCTTTTAAAACTGCCTCTAATGTGCTTCTTAAAAGAGAAAACTTATTGAAATGCATGAGCCTTTATCATTTTTCTGTTTTTAACACTTGTTTTCCTCTATTTACACTGGCGGCCAAAAGTTTGGAATAATTTACAGATTTTGCTCTGAAATTTTGTACTTTTATTCACCAAAGTGGCATTCAACTGATCACAATGTATAGTCGGGATATTAATAATGTGAAAAATTACTATTACAATTTGAAGCAAAAAAAAAAATTCTGAACTTCTTAAACTACTTCAAAGAGTTCTCATCAAAAATCCTCCACATGCAGCAATGTCAGCTTTGCAGATCCTTGTCATACTAGCAGTCAGTTTGTCCAGATGTTCAGGAGACATTTCACCCCATGCTTCCTGTAGCACTTGCCTTAGATGTGGCTGTCTTGTCGGACACTTCTCACGCACCTTACAATCTAACTGATCCGACAAATGCTCAATGGGATTAAGATCCATAACACTCTTTTCCAATTATCTGTTGTCCAATGTCTGTGTTTCTTAGCCCACTCTAACCTTTTCTTTTTGTTTTTCTGTTTCAAAAGTGGCTTTTTCTTTGCAATTCTTGCCATAAGGTATGCACCCCTGAGTCTTATCTTTACTGTTGTACATGAAACTGGTGTTGAGCTGGTAGAATTCAATGAAGCTTTCAGCTGAGGACATGTGAGGCATCTATTTCTCAAACAAGAAACTCTGATGTACTTATCCTCTTGTTTAGTTTTACACCTGTCCTTCCACATCTCTTTCTGTCCTTGTTAGAGTCAGTTGTCCTTTGTCTTTGAAGACTGTTGTGTACACCTTTGTATGAAATCTTTAGTTTTTTTGGCAATTTCAAACATTGAATAGCCTTCATTCCTCAAAACAATGATTGACTGACGAGTTTCTAGAGAAAGCAGTTTCTTTTTATGCTATTTTCGGCCTAATATTGACCTTAGCACATGCCTGTCTATTGCATGCGGTGGCAATCCAAAAATAAACAAAGACAATGTTAAGCTTCATTTAAAAAAAAAAATACAAATAGCTTTCAACTGTTTGATATTATGGAAAGTGATTTTCTAGTACCAAATTAGCAATTTAGCATGATTACTCAAGGATGAGGTGTTGGAGTGATGGGGCCTGTCTGGAAATGGGACCTGTCTAGATTTGATCAAAAATGACTTTTTTTGTGACAAAAGACAAATAGTGATGGTGCTGTTTTTTTTTTTACATCAAAGTAATGTCCAGACTATATTTTGTGATCAGTTAAATGCCACTTTAGTGAATTAAAGTACCAATTTCCTTCCGAAACGGCAAAATCTGTACATTATTCCAAATTTCTGGCTGCAAGTGTATATAATTTTTTTAATCTAAACACATAAACATGTTCACACTGGTTCTTGCACTTTTTTAGCTTTACATATGCAAATAACATTTAAGAGTGCATGGTTAACAATTTTAACTCATGAAAATGCCTTTATTGTTTATAAATAGATATAATCTATGAATGCAGTGGTAATCCTAAAGAAGATTGTGGGTGGTCTAATACACACTGGTGGTCATATTTTCTATAGGGCATGCTGGGATACCGTGGCTGATGGCCCATTGTTCTGCTCCTTTGCCCACTAAGAAACTGTCAAATTATAGGAGTGATTCACATAACAGAGCAACTTCATCACAATGCAAATCTTTAAATGGAAGATGTTTAAAAGTCACAATTACACTATCAGCTCCAAACAATAGTTAGAATCACTTACAAATATATGAGGGTTGTTGATGCATAACATGTGCATGGATTTAGTTTTAAATCGATATCAGGTAATTTTAGGTTCAAATTTCTACTCTATAGACTTCTCTGGTCATGGTCATAAGGTGTGATATTTTTTAAATATTCTATGTAGTCTCTTATGGTTGCAGCATGATTAAAAATTATAAAAGATATGGCAAAGTGCTGTTTTAAATAGTTTTAGATGAGTATAGCATGTCACACCACAGCAAACGTCAACTGTCCATTGTATTTCATGTCAACTACAAGGGGTGGGCAAAAATATAGATTTTCTGATGCATTTCTTCATGTGAACGATCTCGATTCCTGAATCCCAAGATCGATTTTTTTACTCTATGCACAACGCTCTACAATAAGAGGAAATCACTTGCATTTGCAACCAAAATTCACACTTTTTTTATTTATTGTTTCTCAGACAACATGTTACAGAACATAAACATAAAATTTTTTTGTACAGTTTATCTAAAAACTTTTCAAGAATAAGGGATGTTTATCTTTTAGCTTTCTGGTTAGAAGACATTTTTAGAAGGGAAAGTCCACTGCAAAACATTTTGGTTTAGGTTTGAATTTGAGATATTTACCCATCATACAAATAAAATGTACCACACTATCTAACTCATTATCAGTTTCATAATCAAGAACAATAATTTTTGTGTTAGAATAAATTACCATCTGTTAAAATGAAAGAGGATGCGAGGCCAAAATTATTTGGAGTACAGGCAAAAGTAAACAAAATTTGTGTTACTAAATGTATAACTAAATGTATAAATTTAGCAACTGTCTGGTAAAGTTCAGCATTAGGGCTTAAACGTTTAGTCAATAAAAAATTGGCGACAAAATGTTTTGTTGTCGAATAGTTGTTTGATCTCATTTACCGTAACATGAGCAAGAAGAACACTGCAGCTCGAGTACACGATTCAGTAGAGGAAGTAAACACAGCTCACAGTCCAGACGCACTCCAAACATTCCAAACAGCTTAAGGTGATGTAGATCGCGATGCAAAGTATCAGGAAATTATACAAAAACACAAAATAAGTAAATACAGAAGCACTTTTGTTGTGAAATAAAGCAGAGCAGAAGCTGCCATTCCACTGAAGCAAACTTGCATGTCGAGTGTCTTTATAGGAAAAAACATGACATTTTTATGCATCCTTTATTAAAGTCCAAAAAATAAGGAAGCAGGTCAAGTAATTAAGTACAAACTGGCATTTCTGTGTACTGTCAGCACCTCTTCTATGAGTTGCATGAAGTGACTCAATCTAAGGGGTAGAGATTGGAACTGCACCAGTCTGATGCACTCTCTTGCGCAGAGATGCTGGTCCCTCACGTGCAATTGATGCAGCTAAATTATAACGTGATGAAGTGAATCAAAATACATGTGTGTTGCGGTGTGTATCTTATCGTGAAGATAATCGGTAATACACAGCTCTCTTAAGAGAGAGTTTTTTTGTGAGCTAAAGATGGATCAATGTGAACAAAATGGTGAGAGGGTAGTCTTAACCTACTATACACTCACTGCAACAAAATACGTTTTTTGATTTGCTGTTGTTTTGGCTTGTTTTCCGATATAAATATCTAAAACTCCTTTAAAGGTGCCCTCAGTAATTCTAATCCAATACACTTTTTGTCAAATTCTGCAAATATCTCCTCATGGTCTGCTAGCTGTCCGTTCTGTGGGTGGGCTGAAAAAAAAAATCTAGTATTAGTACACAGCCCTGGTTCTGTAAATGTGACAAATCCACACAACACTTCTCCAGCCAATCAGCAGCAGGGGGTGGTTCTTGTGAGTGCACAGGATGGGGGTGGGGGCAGAGCGAGAGGGAAATTCATTAGAAAAGCGACGGCAAATCTGGCTGATATAAACTCTCTAAAATCCAAGGAGGACAAATGGCTGAGAAACAGACCGAGAGAAAAAGTCAGACGAATATTAACTAAAAAAGAAGGATAAGTCGAGGGCTAAGAGCAACGTCAACATCAGCGAGGCTTTTCAGTGGTGGAGAGACCTCCAAGAGTTAAAAGGCTTGAAGATGGATGCAGAAGTTCCTCTTTTTCTTCTTGATAGGTGGGTAACATACATTTTGCTATGTTTCACAGAACCCATATATGAAGTTGTTGTGATGTTGAATTTAGTAGCAAGAGAGTTGAGAGTGTCTGGAGCTGGTGTGCGTAAAACCATCTCATTTTCTCTGCAAGTTATCTTAGCAGCAGCAACTTACAGAATTTGGGGGGTGGAGCTACCAAAGGAGCACTGAAGGGAGGGATGCGTTTGATTTGGCAGCTGAGTTCGATTATCAACAGTGTTTCTCAGGAATAGCTGAGTGCACTTTTAAAACAACGTATATTTACTTAAGGAGCTATACTGCAGAAGAAAAACGTGTTACCCGAGAATGTTGAAAATAATATTTTAATATTTTAAAATATCTAAAAATCCTTCAAATAAGATACCTAAGAAGCAACATATAAGATATTTTTGGACTTTCTTTCAAAGAATATATATTGAATAAGAATACGTTGACTATTCTGCACTGGCAGAAGTATAAACAAGTGAAAAATACACTAATTTTCAAAATACATTCACTGAAAGCTTGTCTAAATATCTTATATGTTGCTTCTCAAGTAAGTGATCAAATTATTTTAAGGATTTTTAGATATTTTTAAATGGAAAACAAGACAAAACACATAATACAAATATATTAATTAAATAATATTAAATAATTAAACTTAATGTATTTTTTTTTCCTTTAATACAGTGAATGTTATTTAGAGGTATTTTTCAAGGATGATTTTGTCCTCTTTATTGTTAGTAAAAACATTTAATACAACCTTTTAAGTCAAGGCACAAGCTGAATAGTCGGTAAAGAGCTAATGATTAATCGTTGCAATAATTGCCCGAATAGTCGAAATAATCGTTAGTTGCAGCCCTATTCAGCAGCGATATCCTTTCGCTGTGTTGAGAGTAAAAGTTGTTCCATGTAATGTGTGTCCAAAGACAAGATCCATGCAATCCATTTTTCATTGAATAATGTTTCTTATGTTCTTTACCGTCAGCTGTTTATCGAAAACAACAAAAAATACAATTACATGCTAAGCAAGCATTGCAGCGATGAGATAAAGCCATTCGAGTATCTCTCGTTAACATGTGCTCATTTATAGACGATCTTTACAGAAATACCAGTTTTCTTAAAGAGACAGTAAAGTTTTTTAGCAGCTGTTCAACATTCATTATAAATACTTGTAACTAGTACAAATTATGCAACAAAAACACAACAAAAAATAATACATGCAATATAATATCATATTTATTGATTGAATACACTGATTTGTTCATTTAAAATAAAATGAAAGTAACAATGTGAACAAAATGATGAAAACCTAATAATTAGTAATACAAAAATTTTCATAATGTACGAATTTAAAAGGTCCCCTGTATAACTAACAGCATTAGCTGGGAGAGAATGTCTTTCAAATGCAACCAAAAGGGGTATTACAACTGAATATACCAATATGAATTGATATCGAATTTAATCAAAATCGAATCAAGAGCTTGTGAATTGAATCAGGAAATGTGTATCAATACCCAGATTTATTAGCTACTCATAAATGACTGCATAGAAAACAAAATATCAAAACCAAGAAGTTATGATGCTAGACCTTTTCTCAGATTATTCCGTAGTACATCACGGTATCACATAAGCATTATTTTAGTTTTAATTTTAAACATTACATTTATGTTTTTATAATTTAAACACAAAATTTGCCATGCTGCTTTTTCACACCTGAAAATTCTCCTAATGATCAAAAATATGTCTATCCCTCTACAGTATATGTATATTTATCTATCCAAGTTGAAAATCAGGAAGTCAACAGCAAAAAGCTGAGCTCACCATGCCAGCTGAAAGTTTCCCTTTCTGAGATTCACTTAATAATATTGTCTTTTGGCTACCAGCACTGGGTTCTTGATTCCTGATAGAAAGAGCAGTATTAGAATCAGTTTTGCTCCAAATTCAAGTCAAATCTGCGTTTGGCATTCTTGGTTTTGCTGAAGGACAGAATAGAGTTAACTTCACTGGAAAAACTAAATATGACAGAATGTTGTACTAATGTCAATGTAAAACAAATTAAATGTCTTTGTTTATTCTTTGTGGGGAAGAGCAGAATGACTTAAGACAATGTGTGTCAAGTCAAGTTTTGCTTGTTTTAACAAACATGACACTCACAATACTTTACAGTTTGACAGGTAGAAATGGTCCCGGGTCTGTGCCTCAATTTGTTTCAAGCAAGCAGAATAAAAACCAGAGTGGAAAATAGTACCTTGTGTGATGTGCAGTTCAAGAACCATCCGTTTGTCATGTATCAATTTTATAGATAACATTTACATCATGGAGAGTAAAAAAAAAAACATGTCTCTCACGAAAGACGAAAGAAGAGTGAGCAAGATGATCTCTATATTTTTTTGTTTGGAATTCAGACAAGATACAGCATCTCATCAAAATGATAAAAAAAAAAATTCTAAGAGCACTCACTGCTCAAGGCTCCAACAGCTCCATAGTATAAGGTCTTTCCATCCATGATGCTGGCATCATACTCAATCTCACCTGAGATGTTCAAGTTGGATCCAGTAGCCGTATTGGTGAACGGGGAGTCCTGTAAATAAATATCAGAATTGCTATACTGAAGGCTTGATTTTGAAAATCAAAAATGGGAAAAACAGACTTAAAGATTTGCATCATATTTTACATGTGCTAACCTCTTCTTAAAGGCCATTTGAGTAACTTTTTAAGTGTTAAAAGTGCTGTAAGAGATTTTAGTTGTTCTGGAACTTCCACAAGATTGAGCAGTTGATTAGACATCTGAATCAGATTGAGCTTTATTGGCAATTATGCTTACATATAAAAATAATTTGTCTTGGTGACAGAAGCTTCCAGTGCACAAACAATACAACAAGACAGAGATAATACAAAAATAGAATAAAAATAAAAAGTGAATTGAAAATATACACTGATCAGCCACAACATTAAAACCACCTGCCTAATATTGTGTAGCTCCCCCTCGTGCTGCCAAAACAGCACTAACCCGCATCTCATAACAGCATTCTGAGATTATATTCTTCTCACCACAATTGTACAGAGCAGTTATCTGAGTTACCATAGACGTTGTCAGTTCAAACCAGTCTGGCCATTCTCTGTTGACTTCTTTCATCAACAAGGCATTTCTGTCCACAAAACTGCCCCTCACTGGATGTTTTTTGTTTTTGGCACCATTCGGAGTAAATTCTAGACAGTTGTGTGGGAAAATCTCAGGAGATCAGCAGTTACACAAATACAATATACAGCCCGTTTGGCAGCAACAATAATCAGTGTGATTATCTAATCAGCCAATCATGTGGCAGCAGTATAGTGTATAAAATCATGCAAATATATGTCAGGATCTTTAGTTAATGTTCACATCAACCATCAGAATGGGGGAAAAAAAATGTATCTCAGTGATTTGGACTGTGGCATGATTGTTGGCGCCAGATGGAAGAGTGGTGGGGAGAGCACACATCCCTGGGGGGCACCAGTGCTGATCGTACAGGTGCTGAACATGCCCCCTCTTTCCAAATCATCACCCTCAGAAGAAGCAGCAGCAGTTCTTCTTCTTAAGGTTGTCAAACACAAAAGTAGCAATAGTGCCCTCAGCTAAGAACTTTTATGAATCTGAATACGGTTCCAGCCATTCTACTTCCACAAGTCTGAACCGTTGGATAAGCCATGGCCCCTCTAACTCCAAAGATACCAAAATTAGATTTATTGAGAGCAGAAACAGTTGTTAGAAACAACAGTAGTAAAAAAGCACCCTCAACTGACAACCGTTATGAACAACATGGCATTAAAATTAATTATGGCTCAATAATTCGCCGCAACTATAATACTACGAGAATGCGGAAAATGATCAACATGTCAAAAGCATCGTTGTCAGCGGACCATGGACACTTTTTTGTTTGCTGTATACAGTGTCTAGAGTTGTCACAGAGACAGGGGAGATATTTCAGGGGACTTATTTAATTAATGTCTTTCAGGGAGTAGGAACATTTTTTGCATACATTTAAATTACACATTAAATTATCTCACTATTTACTCACCTTCATGCCATCCCATATATGTATAATTTTCTTTCTTCTGCAGAACACACAATGCATGTGAATGGTGAACAAAAGTTTCATTCTCCAAAAAGCACATAAAGGCAGAATAAAAGATCCATATAATTCCAGTGGTTAAATTTATGTCTGCTGAAGCAGTTCAATCGGTTTTGGGTGAGAACAGACCAAAACACAACTGCTTTTCACAATAAATCTTGACATCAGATGTCTCCTTGACAAATCATTATTTCAAGCTTGATTACACTTCCTAGCACCATCTAGCATGCGTCAAACACTAGGAGGTGTAAACGAGATTGAAATCGTGATTGTTGTCTAGAGACTCCAATGGCAAGATGTACAGTGATATTTTTTTTTATTTTTTTTGTCTTTTGGTCTGTAATCACCAAAAATCAATTAGATCGCATAAGAAGACACTATTTAAACCACTGAAGTCTTATGGATTACCATTATGCTGTCTTTAGCAGTTTTTTGGAGATTCAAAGTTTTGGTCATCATTCACTTGCATTGTATGGACCTACATAGCTGAGATATTCTCCCAAAAATCTTTGTTTGTGTTCAGTAGAAGAAAGAAAGTCATACACATCTGGGATGGCATGAGAGTGAGTAAATGATGTGATAATTAACATTTTTGGGTGAACGATCCCTTTAAACCTGAAAGTTCCACTACACTACATAGAATGTGCAAAATGATTGACAGGTAGAAAGCACATCAAAGTCTACTGATTGGCACAAAAAATGGTGAGATATGCAAGGACACTTATTTCAGTAATATCTTTCAGAGAGAAGGGACATTTTTACATAGGATTCTGTGAAAAAAAAAAAAAAAAATTGCTTACAGCACCTTTAAAATACTTCAACTCCAGTTTATTATGCAGGGACAACTATAGGTGCTTTCACACTTGGTTCAACTGCTTGGCTCGAATGCAAATTTGTTTCCTCCCCCTGCCCTCACTGGTCTCTATTCAAATCATATTATTTAGGTCAGAACCGCGGTTCCATTGTCCGAGTACAAGCAGCAGTTATTTACCACTGTAACTAAGTAATAACTCAAGAAGACAGCTTCACTGTTTTGAGTATTAAAGTTTTTTTGGATTTAACACTATCCCATGATTTGGTACAATTGCATTCATATCGGTTGCTCGGGGTTACTCGGGTACACACCCGATTTCAGAAAACAGTGTTCACATCATCCAATTGAACCGAACTTTGACATCACACTTTGAACCCGGTGGCACACCAAAAGTGCTAGTGTGAAAACACCTTATAAGTATGCCATCCGCAGGTTGATAACCCCAAGAAGTGTTAACAGTGGGACTCTATTAAAACATTGATCTGTTTGTTTTAGCATCCCAACCAGTCTGACACAAAAAAACAGGCTAAATCAATTGTGTGACTGTATATCAGAGTTGGTACAAAACAAAAGGAGCAGAAATTACATCCCATGAGCCGAGTTAGGATGAGTGGTAAAGCTGAAGGTGTGTTGATGTTTGTTGTCCAATGTCACCTCTAATTCAATAAGAGCTGCTGTCACCGCCTCCAGTGCCATTCCTCCAGCTCTGAGCCTGTCCATAGCCTGCAACACATTAAATCACAACTGATAACACAAACCTCATGTTTACCAAAGACTAAAACTAATGAATTAGAATAAATGAGAGTTCCCTCATTCATTTCAGGAGAATCATTTCATCACCAGAACATGAATTATTTGCAGAGAAGATAACATTAAAACAATCTAGAAATTTTTTTTAAAGTGAAAATCCAATACAAACAGCTAAAAAAGAAAGAAAGCTACAATGTTTTCCAGTTGACAAGCTTGAAGCAGAGCGTGGAGCATTATATTAAGCCAGACTGTAGCTCAGGCTGCTGCTGGTGTCATGTTATCAACACATAACTCAAATTCCCTGGCACAGGTGTTTTACTCAAGTCTGAGCCCTTCTATTCATCCTTTACATGGAGCTTCAGACATGCACAAAGCATTGCACAACAACTTGCCATACTATACAACCCTGTAAACTTCAAAAAATCTATTCCAATTTACCTAGAATGGTTTTGTTGAGTGGCTAATGTAATTGGGTAGTTGACACATAATGCGTATTTAGATTTTTGATTAACATCATCAATATTTGAGGTTAACATTTATACAAAAATATACGGTAAAGTGTATGTCTGGAATTATATCTTTTGATATTTTTGATCATTTTAATCACCCTATTGCTTTCATTAGTTCATTTAAATGGTCCTGCACTGTGTGTGACAAATGAATTTCTAACAGGGCTGGAAAATATAACACATTATTTTCTGCGATTAATAGTTGACTGTTTAACGTGTTAAAAATATTGACGCAATAAATACGCTTTTTACACGCTTGATTCGACTGTACATTCTAGCACAGAAACTGATTGTGTGGAGCAATTATTTATAAGCAAACAATTATATGTATTTATGATTATATTTTAATGTTTATTTTAATGTACCATGATTAATCCTGATCACAAAAACTGTTAGTTAGTAAAACAAATTAATCGATTCACAGCCCTAATTTTAAAAAGCATAAATATTTCATGCAGTCTTTTAAATAATGAGGTAATAAAAGCTGTGCACATAATAATTATAAAAATAATCAGCAAAATGTTATTTCAAATAGTTTTAAGAGTACAGCATATCACATCAACAGACATGTCAGCTACCCAATTATGATTAGTTATTGCTTAAGTACTGGAAGCATGTATTATGCAAAAAAAATAGGAAAACAACAAGTAAAAAGCACTAGAGAATGAATCCATTTGTGTAGATAAACAAAATACAATCCAATTGTGAAAAACATGCAATCTGAGCTGAAACTGCAAGCTGTTTATATCACTGACTTGATGTCTGGTCGACATGACCTCTGGCAGAGCATTCCAAAGGTTAGAAGTCACAGCAGAAATGTAAAAGTACCTTAAGGCATCAAGTTTTGAATGAAGAATCACATGCAACTCACTCTCTGGCAAGCTCTCTTGCACACATGTTTGTATTCCTTGGCTTTGGATTCTGAATGATACCCTGCCCCTAAGGAGGTAAAATCATCAAAAATTTAGACTGATGCACTCAGTCTGTTTCTTACACGTGAGATGGAGACTTTTCACTCCTTTCAAAGTAAAGTGGTTTTTCATTAAAGAAAAGTCTTTAAGTTCCATTAACTTTAGGGAATCATTTACCCACAAAAGGAAAATCCTGTCATGAGATTTAAAAGCTTAGTTTGTGAATTAGTATTCACTATAGCGCACAAGTCATATAGACTAATTGCATTTTCTTTTTTCTTTTAGCTTGACAGCTGTGGTCACTGTGAATTGTCTTTCTATGGAAAAGAGCTATGTGAAGACTCTTCACTATTCTTCTTTTGTTTTCCACACAAAAACAAACAAACAAACAAAAGCATGGGTTTGAAATAAGATGAGGGTGAGTAATAATGACAGAATTGTAATTTTGGTGTGAACTAGTCATTTTAACATTACATATAATAGAAATATATTGAATGTACAGAATACCATTGATTGGGGTTGGGGCAATTTCAAGCCAAATTGCCAAATGACCAATCAAGACATGGACTCCAAAAGACCTCTGAAGGTGTCCTGTGGTATCCGGCACTAAGACATTAGCAGCAGATCCTTTAAATCCTGTAAATTGCAAGGTGGGGCCTCCATGGATCGGACTTGTTGGTCCAGCACATCTCATAGATGCTCAATCAGATTGAGCTCTGGGGAATTTGGAGGCAAAGTCAACACCATGAACTCTTTGTCATGTTCCTCAAACCATTCCTGAACATTTTTTGTAGTGTGGCAGGGTGCATTATCCTGCTGAAAGAGGTCAATTCCATCAGGGAATACCGATGCCATGAAGGGGTGTATGTGGTCTGCAATAATCTTTAGGTAGGTGGTACATGTCACAGTAACATATACATGGATGCCAGGACACAAGGTTTCCCAGCAGAACATTGCCCAGAGCATCACAATGCCTCTGCCGCCCTGCCTTCTTCCTATGGTGCATCCTGCTGCCATCACTTCCACAGGTAAACCACGCACACGTAACTGGCCGTCCACATGATCTAAAAGAAAACGGTTCATCAGAACAGGCAACCTTCTTTCATTGCTCCATGGTCCAGTTCTGAGATGCTCACATACCCATTGTAGGTGATTTTGGCAGTGGACAAGTGTCAGCATGGGCACTCTGACCGGTCTGCGGCTACGCAGCCCCATACACAGCAAGCTGCAATGCACTGGGTGTTCTGACACCTTTCTATCATCACCAGCATTACGTTTTTCAGCAATGTGTGCTACAGTAGCAGTTCAGACGGGCTAGCCTTTGCTCCCCACACGCATCAGTGAGCCTTGGGAGCCCATGGCCCTGTCTCCGGTCCACCAGTTGACCTTCCTTGCTACTAACCCCTGCATACCGGGTACACCCCATAAGATCTGCCGTTTTGGAGATGCTCTGAGCCAGTCGTCTAGCCATCACAATTTGGCCCTTTTCAAAGTCGCTCATATGAAACACATGACATTCAAGAACTGACTGGTCACTTGCTGCCTAATATATCCCACCCCTTGACAGGTGCCATTGTAACGAGATAATAAATATTATTCACTTCACTTGTCAAGAGTTTTAATGTTGTGGCTAATCTCTTGCACAAGCACTCACACTAACTCTCAAGTCTTACCACGAATATGAGAAAAGCTATATACTGTGAGAAAAATAACAAAAATAACTTCATAAATTAATATTAAATTCACCGAAGACAACCACTACAGACAATTTCACTGATACAAATCAAAACATAAAGAATAAAGACTGCAAAACTCACACGCGTGAACACTTTAGGTGCATGGCGGCAAAGGATCGCACATATTCACTGTTATATGCATGACTCAACATCTCTAATGATAACATAAACACACATATTGCACTGAAATATGAATGTAGATATGTGACTGCTGCATGGTTGTGATGTGACGATAAGCGGCGCATGTGTTCGCGTCACACCAAAACACTTCCTGTTTCAGTGACATACATCACAGTGTGACGGCAACAGCGGCCTCCAGTGGCACATTTGTGCAATGCGTTTAATCCAACGCATACAACAGATCGACAGGACTGAAAGACCTTGTCCTTAACGTTAAAGTGTTTTGCAGTCAACAGTCATAACTATATCAAAATAATTTTGAATAAGTTTTAAATTAAAAGTATAGTACCTTACACTACAGTATATTTTACAGAATACTAGAAGAGAGTAACATGTAGCCTAATAGAGCTGGCCAAGTGATAGATTTAGAATATGCTTTTTTTTTAGAACAAAAACAAATAAAAAAACAAAAACAAACAAAAAAAAAAAACATGCAGGGCTTGGCATAATAATGTCTCAACTGAAAGTGAAAAGGAAATACATAAACTTGAGCTAATGGTCAACTCCTGAAATTGAGTAAAACAAACACTGAAGAAAACGTAAGTGCTTTCCCTAAGGAACAATGGCCACAAAGGAGAATTTGCCCAACAACACATGGAAGATACTGTGTGATATATTTGTATTATATATGGTTGTACTAAAACACAAAAGAAAATTAAGTCTTAAAGAAAAGTTCACCCACAAATAAAAATAATTGTATCATTTACTCACCCTCATGCGATCCAGTATATGACTTTCTTTCTTCTGGTGAACACAAACAAAGAATTTTAGAAAACTATCTCAGCTCTCTTGGTCCATACAATCCAAGTGAATGATAACATTGAAGCTCCAAAAAACACATAAAGGAAGCATAAAAGTATTCCATATGACTCCAGTGATTTCTGTCTACATAAGCAATCTAATCGATTTTCAGACAAAATGTAACTCCTTTTTCACTGTGCATCTTGCCATTGCAGTCTCTATAATTTATAATGATTTCAAACTCTATTACACTTCCTCTATTACGCTAGATGGTGTTAAAAAGTGAGCTTAAATCATGATCGCCAGGGAGATGCTGATGTCAACATTTATTGTGAAATAAAAGTATTTATATTTTGGTGTGTTCTCGCCCATAACCATTTGGATCGCTTCAGAAGACATGGATTAAATGACTGGAGTCCTATGGATTACTTTTATGCTGCCTTTAAGTGCTTTTTGGAGCTTCACAATTTTGGTCACCATTCACTTGTATTGTATAGACCTCGAGAGCTGAGCTATTCTTAGATATTGGCATGAGGGTGAGTAAATTATGAGAGAATTTCTGGATTAATTAATTTTTGGATGAAGTATTCCCTTAAATGTGCACTTTTAGTTAATGTCGTCTTGGATTTATACTAACACCAACAGGTAGGAGCATGCTTTCAGTTTTCAGTTAAAGATGCAATTGAAGAAAATCACTATTCACAGGGTCAGCCAGTAGTGTATTCTAGGGCATACGCAGGCATGTGCCGTTTGCACAATATCTGTTTTAGGATTTTGCGTATATGCCCACCTAAAATAAGCGATGATACGATTGGCCGCAAGAACAACAAGTAGTCATTTGACCCGGAACTTCCAATCTACCAACGCAATGCCGCAGCACCATTGAGATAATTGTGTATGTAAACGCGCACGAGGCTGCGGGTGCGTAACTGATGGCATTGGCAAGAGAGACAGTCCGACTAATTTGATCCATCAATCAGAACGTTCACTTCACACATATCTGGATGTTTGCAAACCAATCCTATTTTCTGTTTCAGTAAGGGGCGGAACATTTCCTTACGTTTAATGCTGATGCACAAGCATCCCTGTAGTAACCATAATTTGCGCTGTAAATGTATTTCCATTCTAATTGTAAATATATACATTTACATTTAGCGTATGCAATTAAACATTGTGAAAATACTGCATGTTTTGCATATTTTTTACTGTCGGTAGGGCCTTTTTCTCATGATATAAAATTATTTAAATGTATATTTCTAAGTTGGAAATCAATTTCAGAAAAGCACGTTATAGTACACAAATAAAACAAATGACCATTAATTCTTATGTAGGCTATGGTAATACTAGATAACGTGTTAACGTGAACATTATACTCATAATCAGTGTCATCAACAGTTTATTTTGTATGTATTAGTTTTTAAATTAGAGTAATTCTATAGTATTAACAATTTTCATTGAAGCCTTATGAAAGGAATATTAAAGGCACCTATTAATTGAAATGCATTTTTAACATTCCTTCATAAATGTACAGTATGCCCACCTCTTCAGACACTACTGTTATATATATATATATATATATATATATATATATATATATATATATATATATATATATATATGAGTGAAAGTGTTCCATTATAGGGTGGTTACTGAGATTAAACCAGTAGTATTCGGCTGGATCATAACATGTGCGTGTCTTACCTGATAGATCCATCATTTGAATAAATAAATCATGAAAGAAAATAGAAATGTTAAAAGGGTGTATAGGGATAATTTTGGGTTAACCCCCCTAGATCCGTCCCTGCTTTGGAATAAATGTACAGCTATTTACTGGGTCTGCTGTGCAACTTAGAGACAGAACACTCTGAGCCATACTGTTACTCAGTAAAAACTAAATGCGCAAACAATAAGGAAACAGGGAAGTAGTGCAATGCAGTAGTACTATTTTTGTTGCACTAGGGTATACAGTTTCATTCAGTACAAAAAGTGTACTTCAAAGACGGAATTGTACATACCTGCTGCAAATACCAAACAGTCATATGGTATGCTGATGAAATTTACTTAATAAGTGAACTATATCCAAAATCTATGAATGCTGCTCAAAATTTCTTCAAGTATCTGCAGAATGTTTTTTGGGGGCTATTTACTGTACTATACAGATGACCTCACTGCCATGTCAAGTAAACCAGAATTGGCAGCAGAATTGAAAACACTGGTCTTGGGACTGATTACTTAAACATGTTCATGTACTCCAAATGAAGTCAAGTATGGATGACTCCATTGTTTGAAAAACACTTTTTCAAATAAAAAATAAATGGCAGCAAGAAGTTATTCAGGGGTATTGGCTGTTACCTGCACTGATCTTTTTGAGGAAGGGATAGCATTAGTCTATGAGGCAAAATACCTAAGGCACTTGTGTGGGGTATAATATGAAAGATACTTAAATAAAATATGTCTGTTACATTAAAATCCACTACCAACATGTTGCGACAAGATGAGGCTTCAACAAGGTGTGTATTGCAGCAAACAAACATTGCATTATCAAATTTGTCTCAGATGTTTCTCTGTAAATCTATCAGGAGAAATGTAAATAGATAACTACTGATATACAGTAAGAATATATAGAGAGCAATGTATTATAATGGATGGCATTCAGATAATTTAGCCTAGGAAGAATTTAATGACAAAGTTAATTGTGAAATCTCTGACTTCTCATTGCAGACTTTCATTGAGTCTGAATAATAATGTTGTGTGTTCCAAACCCAAGGTCAGAACCAGTTACAGAAGAAAGGCTCTGCAATGGGAACATGCTTTGCTTCTATTTATGCAAACAATAGTATATTTAGTTGGGGCAGATACAGTACTGATGATATACTCTACTTGTAAAGTATTGTGCCAGGTTCTGAAATAGAACAGTTTAATTTGTATCTCAATTGTACTAACATTAAACTGAAACATAGCATCAGGTTTTCTACAGAAATTCATTTTCTCAATTTGAAAATATTCAAAGATGATAATGGTGACTTTAGCAACAGGCTGTAACACCATCCTTTGGTCAAATATTTTTCATCCACCCTGGTTTATTGAGAGCATTCCATTTGGTCAGTTTCATAATTATGAATGATGATGTATGCTGATTAAGGCCCGATGATGGGGTCTTCCAGCTGCAACACATTGGTTGACATTTTTATTTAATAGCCCAATTTTAAAGTCTTTTTTATATTATACCCCATATTTTCTTTTTCTTACATTGGACACTTTTGAGCTGCTGCATTCTAGAGGCTGAGATTGAGTGATTTATTGTTTTATTTTTATCAAACAAATCCATTATCCTGACAATCACTTCCTTGCCATTCAGATTTAATCATAGAATTAAATCTGTGAATTTGGTCCATTACACGTTTTCTGGGCTACCAAACCACTGTCAAACCTTAAATAAACTTATACTTTATTCTCTACATTGTATTGTGATGGATATCTGGCAGTGTCTTGTTCAATGCTGTGGCATTTGTTGATGCCGGAGTAATTGCTTTGGACAGAATTAGTGGTGCTTGCTAAGCCAAATTGTGGCTTGTTGAGGAGAGGTACTTTTATTTTTCTAAACTACACTCAAAATGATTTGTGCTGCTTGTTCAGATTTCTTAATTAAAATAAACTAGAACAACACAATTCTAGAAAATTTTGTTCATGTATTTTGCATGCTAACATTCACTTTCACTAGTTAGTACGTTAATAAATAAAATAGACTTGAGTTACACTGACATGTCTAATTTTTTGGGTTTAACTAATTCAACAAGAGTTTGAGTTGAGATTACATAGTTTTGTATTTAAGATAAGAAAACTAATTTCAGAGATGTGGAACCACTGTCAGTCAAAGAGATATTTTTTGAGTGTATCGGATTTAATGTTTTCAAATGATATGGCTGAAAAAATCCAATAGACTTACATTGAAGGAAGGACCCAGGCTATATAGTCTTTTGACTTGGGCCAATAATCAACCAGCCAGAAAACCCTAGCACTGGTGCAACAAGCAAGGGCATAGATATGGTTTGAAAGTTGGTAGGGACATTGCAAGGAGGATCATATTTAAAATGTTGTTATTAAGGAAATGTGAGAACATTAGTCTGGTAATATAGGCAAAATAACATTGTTTTCTCATACAACAAGTCTCATTGTACCCATCACAATAGACTAGCCTGTTTTTTTTTTCCTTTGAAGAATAAACAGGTTTAGAACTGACAACTACAAGGCTGCATGATATGACGGAAAAAATGTATTTGTAATATGCAAACTTGTTGTATTATGCATCAGCGGTATAATTCAAACATAACAAATGAAACTGAGAAACTTTAATAGTCATTAAAATTCAAATAAAAACAGTATATAGTTAAAATATTTTTATGAGGTAAAATTGCTGAATTGTTGGCTGGGACATTTTGGATTTTTTGAAAGTTGGTGTCCCTATCATCCCTTCCTAAATCTATGCCTGCGAAAATTTTTGCATGGAAGTACAACTCACATTTTGACAAAAAAAAAGAAAGAAAAAAAACCCTTTATGGAACAGAGCACAAGTTGTATAAAATATTAGTTATATAAAATATTAATTACATAATTTAACTGACTTAAAGAACAAGCCTGATTCAGAAGCTATGACAGAAAACAATGCAAGACTTGCATTTTGAATATGCATTGTGTTTTTCATTTCACCTATCATGATCCCTGCAAAGTCATTTAGACAATTGTGTCATCATTCTTTTTGGGTTGTGGCTGACCTTCACATCTGGAAACAATTTAAGTGATCCCACTTAATTTCACCATACTGTGATGTCCATTAACTGCTTGTTTTATTAGGATCAAAACTGCTGTAACAATGCAGGTAATATTATAGGCAAAACTGAGTTTTAGAAGCATGTATTGGAGTTAATTTATAAGAGAGAAACATGTTATCCATGATTTGAAAGGGACTGGTTCCTACTTTTTATCAAAGTATTGCATCCAGATGGTTGTACGTTTGCCAACTAACAAGTGATTTCCTTTAATCATCTGTTCCATTCTTAATGATATTTAGGTTGGCTTACATTCACACCACTGTTCAATTAGTGCAGTAGTGTACGTTAGTCGGGGGGACTAAAACATTGTTCAGCTTATGACACCATAATCGTTTGCCTCCTCTTTGACTCTTGCTATCAAAACTACACGATCAAAAAAAGAGAAAGAAGAGAAAATATGAGTTGCCTTAAGTTACTTGATTTAAGTGAGTTGAGGGTACAGTGCTTGTTTATTCTGGCAGAACTTCACAAGGCAAATAACTCCTTTTTGCAGGCCCAATGATTAAGGTCAAGTTATTTTTATTGATTTCTTTGTTTGTTATTTCTTTGTTTCTATCAAAAGCTCTGGGAAAGTGTTTTTTTAAGTATAATAGATTAAAGTGGTAACTCAAGCACCACGTGAACAGTTTCAAAATAACAAAACTATATTAAGTATGACTATAAAAAGTTAGCGTCCAGTTTACAGCTAAAAAAAATGCTAAAAAGCATGTAAAAAATAGGAACATTCTGTTATCTGTCAGGATAATTTAATGTCTGTTTGAGACAGTGAACAGACTATGCCATGGCAATATAGTTTTTTAGCATGAATCCTGTGTAAAAACATTGATGTGTGAAGTTTATTTGACATGAGAATCAGACATTCGTCTGCCTGCTGTCCAATCACTATACTCCAATTTCACGCTGCAGACGACTAGACTAGTGCAGACTTCATACATGTCTCTGATCTTTTGTCTTCCAGCATGGCATGTTCAAACAAGTTATACACCTATCTTTTTTAGGGGGCACCAGTGACTGTCCTGGCTCACTTGATGCCTTTTATGAGGAATAAGATATTACCATGGGTGAAAAAAATACTTTGTGTGAAAGGGGAGTCAAAAACTCTAAAGTGGAATTAAATCCTCACCTAGTAAATTAATTAAATAAATAAGCACATTTTCAACTGAACTTGACAGCCAGTCATCACCATATAGTTTTATTGAATGAAAAAAAAGCAGATTTGATATTCTGTTAATTAATTTTGTGTTCCACTGGAGTTTCAAGCGAAACCTCTGTGGTGTGATTTGATTGACCAGATTTAGATCTATGATTGAGTGCTTTCTGCCACAGCGTTTATCATATATACTTTTTATCTTTTCTATGATTCTATCCTGCACATTAAAGTGATAGTTCACTCAAAATATTCAATATTCAAATGTTCAATATGTAAGTCCTTTTTTACTATAAATCTCCACTTTCACATTCTTCTTCTTTTGTTTTTGGCGGTTCACATTCATTGTACATATTGCCACCAACTGGGCAGTTATTAGAATTTATAGTAAAAAAGGACTTAAATATTGATCTGTTTCTCACCCACACCTATCATATCACTTCTGAAGATATGGATTTAACAACTGGAGTCATATGGATTACTTTTATGCTGCCTGTATTTGGACTTTCAACGTTCTGGTCACCATTCACTTGCATTGTAAGGACATAAAGAGCAGATATATTCTTCTAAAAATCTTTGTTTGTGTTCTGCAGAAGAAAGGAAGTTATAAACATCTGGGATGGCATGAGGGTGAGTAAATGATGAGTGAATTTTCATTTTTGGGTGAACTATCCCTTCAATAATCAAACACTCAATTAATTTGATTTATTTATTTATTTTTGGAAGTTGCATTCAAACTAGGCTAAAACATCTGAGGGGGCATGTGCATATTCGGACAGTTTGTATATATAATAACCAGAACTGATTTCAGTACAGAACAGTTTTCAGTAATTATTACTTAAAAAAATACAAAAATTCATGGTCTGGAGATTCTCGGAGCGAGCGTGAGGAAACGCTTACAGCTGTGATATGATGAAGTGTAATGTGGGAAGCAAGGCAGAAGGAGAGTCTGTGCACCATGTGATCAGTGACTGACAACTTCCTTCCCTTTCATTCAGTGGTGATTGTAGAAGAATGTCTAGAACAAAAGAATCAGTAAAGGGTTGAGAGTGACCAAAGCATCAAGATCTTGTCCTTCAAACCACAAGGCCTATCTAGTTTATGTTTATACATTACATTATTATTCATCTTGTTTGAACATCTGAGCTACATCTGCTCCCATGACTTGTTTGCATATTGAACCCTGCATTTAGAAGATTTGGGAGATATTTATTTAGGCATAGTTCTTTAGATTTCCTATGCTTTGTTGTGGTTAAACAGCCTTTATCATATCATGCAATGCTTTCTGATGTTTGCAGTCATGGGAATTAATATCAAATCAATGTGTGGCTGGTACCTGAAAATCTTTCATTTTATCTCCTAACAGCAGAGCTTATAACTTTCTAAGTTATGTTGGTGTGTTGGAGATGATAAAAAATGATTACATGATCTAAATGATTTCATGCAATATTAAGAATAGCACATTAATTCATAAAAAATATAGGCAGCCTGAAAATGTTATATTAGTTTATATGGTGAATATACTGTATTTAGTGAATACCGTAAATAGTATTCTTTTATTTTTTTGTTGTGCAGTAGCAGCTAAGGTTTGAATTATATTTTTTAAAAAAAACATATGACCCGTGTATCATTAGACTGTGCACTTTTACAAGTGTGTGGGTCTGGCTTTTATAACCGGAAAAAGACTACCATCTACAGGGCATGAACATAATATTTGCCTTTCAACTCTTGTCTTCGGTGAAATCTTTAATATTCATGAGGCAACCCATGCAATTGGAATGTTAGCAAGCAACATCAGGGCAACCAAATTAATATTCATGGCCCAAGTCAAAAAGATTTGAGAGGTTTTAGAAATGCTATGAGAGCACCATAACTTAGTCTGCCAGGCATTCATAATATCATGAGACAATAGTAGAAATTTACTTTTACATCTGTGGAGAGTGGCAGATTCAGAACACCTGTAGGCAGGGGCGGACTGGGAAGAGAAATCGGTCCGGTATTTTACATAGAAACTGGCCCAAAAGTTGTTGAGATGTGTGTGGGGGGATGGAAATCGCACAAAATTTGTTGAACGGGGAAGAGGGGGGGGGGGGGGGGGGGGGGGGTCACTGTCCTTTTCTGCATATCGCAGCCCCCTTCGGCACATCGCAACGCCATTTTGTGGCCCGTTCTGCATAACGCAGCGGCCCATTTCAGCTTATCGCGGCCCATATGGCCCTGTTTCGTGGCCGGACCAACGGGAAAAGACCCGGTTCTCCCGATGGCCAGTCCCCCCTGCCTTTAAGAAAAGCGTTTCACCTGCGAATACCTCTACCTACAGCAGGGGTGGGGAACCTTTTTTCCATTAAGAGCCATTTGAGAATTTACAAAATTATTTGCGGGCCATATTATACTGTCAATTATACAATATTTTGTGTTGTTCAGTGGTGGGCCGTGCATTAAAAGTCTAGGCCATCAGTGGCATAGCTGGGATATGTGAAAAATAAATAATTTCACTGTATATATGCAGAAATGTATGTATAATGTGTGACAATTGGGCAATTAAAATTAACTCAGTCCACTTGACATATTGCTAATACATATGGGGAGATGTCCTTCCACACGACCTAGTTGAATCCTCTCTACAATAACAGCAATATTCTAATACTGTCCATTTGACAGACTACCCTCACTGCAGGGTAGTGAGGGCATGAGTCTCAAGATACTGTGCTTGCGAATCGCTCCGGGACAATTCAGCCACCCACCTCTTCTGTGATACCCGAGGGTCACACGAAGAGGCACGGCGGGGTTGTGAGGTCAAGCGGGATGAATTTGAGGTGGACCTTGTGCCAGTATATGCCCCACAGTGAAGGTGAGGAAGTGTATGTGGGCGATCGAAGATCTTGATATAAAGTGGTCTCCTCCAGAGGAACCTATACAGACTAGCCTTGATGAAAAGTTCAAACAGTCCAAATGCCTTCAAGCAACCGCTTCACGTAGATCAGCCCCATTCTTCTCTGAAGTTCAGAACAAACTGTCAAAATCCTGACGCGTGCCCTATTCAGCTCGCTCAGGCAGCGATTACATCCTCTCCAATGTGGATCACGGGGAAGAAAACGGCTAGACTTAAACTAAAGTGAGTGTGTCTGCATCCCGAACAGTGTTAGGGAGACTATTCCATAGTTTAGTAGCCAAATAGGAAAAGGATCTGTTTAAAAACATTGTAAATTTGATTGTCAAATGACATGTTGGTATCAGATATAACACCTTCGCTGTTGAAGACGATGTAACAGTACATCCATCGAGAGTCAAATTATATTTTAGCAGCTTATTTTTAGAGGTTTTTGGTCCAACAACTTGTACCTCTGTTTTGTTGGAAAATTCTGGCCATCCAATCCTTGATTTCATTGACACACTCTGCTAATTTGGAGACTTGTGTTTTTTGGAGAAATATAAATTTAGGTAATGTTGGCATAACAGTGGAAACTTATTCCATGATTAGATAGAATAATATCTCCCAGGGAAGCATATATACAGAGAAAAGCAGAGGCCCTAAAACAGATCCCCGTGGCACTCCATATTCAACTTTTGATTTGAAAAATCCTTGTTTACACAGACAAGTGTAACTGCTAAATAGGACCTAAATCATGCTAATGCAAGTCCACAAATGCCAACATATTTCTCTTGCCAATTCAAGAGAATATCATGATCTATCATGTCGGAGGCAGCCCTAAGATCTAAAAGCACAAGAAGAAAAATGCA
Organism: Moxostoma hubbsi; assembly: GCA_032164185.1. NCBI lineage: Eukaryota > Metazoa > Chordata > Actinopteri > Cypriniformes > Catostomidae > Moxostoma > Moxostoma hubbsi. Next base: position 11,350,150 of record JAVLUX010000034.1, read on the forward strand.
GCTGTGATTAGATGTTAAGAGCAATTCATTAGTAACTCTGATACGTGAAGTCTCTGTACTGTGGTGTGGCCTAAATCCTGACTGAAATTGTTCATATATACAATTTTTCTATAGAAATGAACATAATTGGGAGGACACAAACTTTCTAGAATTTTCGACATAAACAGAAGATTTTAAATCATTCAATAATAAACCAGTTCTCCAGGATCCAGTAGTGGCTTCCTAATAAGTAGTTTGATAACTGCCATTTTAAAGCTTCTTGGGACATGTCCTAAGGATAGTGAGGAGTTAACAATATTAATAAGAGGTTCTGAGATTACAGGGAATTTCTCTTATAAGAGCTTAGTTGGTATTGGATCTACCATATTTGTAGTGCATTTTCATGTTTCGATAAGTTACATGACCTATGACAGCGAAGGATTGAAGTTGCAAGTGAGGAAAATTAAGAGACACTGTTTTCTGAGGTACTGTGACAGATGATTGCATAATTCCCCCCAAAAAATCTGATTATTTAAATTTTATAAATAAAGATATTCATGAAGTCATTACAATTGTGCTGCGACAGAATATCTGGTTCAGTCGAGGCTTTATTCCTAACCAATTTTGCCACAGTACTGAATAAACATATAGGATTGTTGTGGTTATTTTCTATGAGTTTGCTAAAATATGCTGACCTGGCAGCTTTTATTGCCTGACTGTAGCTACAGACACCATCCTTCCATGCTCCACAAAATACATCTTATTTTGTATTCTCCCACTTGCACTTCATTTTCCGAGCTGTTCTCTTGAGATCATGAGTGTGATCATTGTACCATGGTACGGGACTTTTGTCTTTATATATAGAGACACTATCAAGAGTGCTAGAGAAGACTTTATTTATATTATTTGTTATTTCATCAAGTTATTCTGGGCTTTGGGGTTTATTGCGTGTATGAGATAGATCTGGAAGATTATTAGTGAAGCTATCTTTAGTGTCGAAATAATTGTTCTTCCTGAACGATAATGTGGTGTAGATTGAATAACATTAGCTGATCACAGAATACAAGAGAAAAAGTAATGATCTGAGATGTCATCAATCTGCAGTAGAATTTCTATTGTATCAACATCAACTCCATATGACAGAATTCAATCCAGCGTATAATTATGTCGATGAGTTGGTCCTGTCTCACACAAAAGGAGGTAAATGCCAATCCCAATGTGTCATTTTCATTATCTCTATGAATGTTGAAGTCACCAACAATTAAATATCTATCTACAGTAACTAATAGCTCTAATAGAAAATGTGCAAATTCACTAAGGAAATCAGAATAAGGCCTGGGTGATCAATATACTGTAGCAAGGGCAAAAGAGATTTTTTATTTTTATCTGACTGTGTTACATTAAGCATTATTAGTTCAAAAGACTTAAACTTATATCCTGTTCTCTGAGTAACACCCAAAAACATCACTGTAAATTGAAGCAACTCTGCTCAAAACTGCTCCTCGACCCTTCAGATGAGACTCATTTTTATAACAATAAACTGGGGGAGTAGATTCATATAAACAAATATATTCATCTGGTTTAAGCCAGGTTTCAGTCAAACAGAGCACATCCAAACTATGATCCATAATACTTTCATTTACAATTACTTCTTTTGGTTGAAATCTAATGTTTAGTAGCCCTATCTTTATATGATGTTTATCTTTTTGTACAGTGGAAGGAAGTGGAGACATGTCTTCCACCTTTATATACAGTCTATGTTATAAACTATCTTCTGTGCCTATGAGTTGTTTACCACTTAACATGCCAAGGTACCTCACTTATATTTCGGTGTCATTATTTTCCTTCTATTTAAGTGAAAGCATGGATTATTAAGGATACAAATGCTTTGTTTTGCTAATTTGACATTTAGATTATAGCTCACATTCAGATGGACACAGAGTAGCTGCTAAACTTTTACACACTGCAAGCTGGTACAAACCCCAAGAAGATAATTGCCAGTGAGATCTAATCAAAGATAATTAATCGCCTCCACATCATCCATTTAAAATAAAAATATATATATATTTATATGAGTAATTTTTCCAACAATTGCTTACAGAGAGATTGTTTCACTTTTAATTAACTACAGTATATCACAATTCCAGTGGGACAGAAGTTTACATACACAAAGTTAACTGTGCCTTTCAGCAGCTTGGAATCAAAAGCTTAAAAGGCCTACCATCAAAATCAGTGCCTCTTTGCTCGACATAATGGGAAAATCAAAAGAAATCAGCCAAGACCTCCACAAGTCTGGTTCATCCTTGGGAGCAATTTCCAAATGCCTGAAGGTACCACGTTCATCTGTACAAACAATGGTATGCAAGTATGCACCATGGGACCACACAGCCATCATGATGCTCAGGAAGGAAACACATTCTGTCTCCAAGAAATGAATGTAGTTTGGTGCAAAAAGTGCAAATCAATCCCAGAATAACAGCAAAGGACCTTGTGAAGATGCTGAAGGAAACAGGTAGACAAGTATCTAGATCCACTGTAAAACGAGTCCCATACCATCATGACCTGAAAGGCTGTTCAGCAAGGAAGTAGCCAATGCTCCAAAACCACCATAAAAAGCCAGACTACAGTTTGCAACACATGGACAAAGATCATACTTTTTGGTGAAATTTCCTCTGGTCTGATGAAACAAAAATGTAACTTTTTGTCCATAATGACCATGGTTATGTTTTGAGGAAAAAAGGGTGAGGCTTGCAACCCAAAGAACATCATCCCAACCGTGGAGCATGGGGGTGGCAGCATCATGTTGTGGTGGTGCTTTGCTGTACCACCTGGGACTGGTGCACTTCTCAAAATAGATGGCATCATGAGGAAGGAAAATTATGTGGATATATCGAAGCAACATCTCAAGACATCATCCATGAATTTAAAGCTCTGTCACAAATGGGTCTTCCAAATGGACAATGACCCCAAGAATACCTCCAAAATTGTGGCAAAATGGCTTAAGGACAACAAAGTTCTGTCTGGAGGAATGGGCCAAAATTCCAGCAACTTATTGTGAGAAACTTGTGGAAGGCTACTCCAAAAGGTTTGACCCAAGTTAAACAATATAAAGGCAATGCTATCAAATACTAACAAAGTGTATGTAAACTTCTGACTCACCCTGGGAATGTGATGAAATATAATATGAAATAAATCATTCTTAAAATAGAGTAGTGATCCTAATATATATAGTATATATTACGTATATACACACATTTGTTATAGTATAAATATTAGGTCAGTATATCTTTCATTGTATCATGTTATTTCAAGAAAAATCAGAAAATATGGCATGGACAGTGCACAAAGAACACTAATTATCGGCAGGTCAATCAGGAGACTAATTTAGATTCATTCTAATAATGCTATTCTCTCTCTTATTCCCATCTGTCCTGTGTGGTAATTAAAAACCAGCATAGCACATGAGAGGGGGAAATAGTGGGGAGACTTTAATTGAGTTTTGATTTATTCAAAGTGCTGGTGAAAAGCACAGACAGAGAAAAAAGTAGAGAGCTGAAAATATAATTTCTCAAGTGTGTGGACTTCTGAGGGTGCCAAGGAGGACAAAAGCATCATGAGATTATAAAGTATAGTAAACTTTAAGTTATGCTATACTTTTAAGATTTGCAGATGCTATTTGCACCCTGGTGCAAATAATTGTAGATTCTATTTACAGCCCAGTGGAAATAGTGGAAGATATTGTTTGCACTCCAACCCTGGTGCAAATAGTGGCAGATACTTTTTGCACCCGTATTTAAATACTAACACACAGTACATATACACTCACCTAAAGGATTATTAGGAACACCATACTAATACTGTGTTTGACCCCCTTTCGCAATCAGAACTGCCTTAATTCTACGTGGCATTGATTCAACAAGGTGCTAAAAGCATTCTTTAGAAATGTTGGCCCATATTGATAGGATAGCATCTTGCAGTTGATGGAGATTTGTGGGATGCACATCCAGGGCACGAAGCTCCCGTTCCACCACATCCCAAAGATGCTCTATTGGGTTGAGATCTGGTGACTGTGGGGGCCATTTTAGTACAGTGAACTCATTGTCATGTACAAGAAACCAATTTGAAATGATTCGAGCTTTGTGACATGGTGCATTATCCTGCTGGAAGTAGCCATCAGAGGATGGGTACATGGTGGCCATAAAGGGATGGACATGGTCAGAAACAATGCTCAGGTAGGCCGTGGCATTTAAACGATGCCCAATTGGCACTAAGGGGCCTAAAGTGTGCCAAGAAAACATCCCCCACACCATTACACCACCACCACCAGCCTGCACAGTGGTAACAAGGCATGATGGATCCATGTTCTCATTCTGTTTACGCCAAATTCTGACTCTACCATCTGAATGTCTCAACAGAAATCGAGACTCATCAGACCAGGCAACATTTTTCCAGTCTTCAACTGTCCAATTTTGGTGAGCTCTTGCAAATTGTAGCCTCTTTTTCCTATTTGTAGTGGAGATGAGTGGTACCCGGTGGGATCTTCTGCTGTTGTAGCCCATCCGCCTCAAGGTTGTGCATGTTGTGGCTTCACAAATGCTTTGCTGCATACCTCGGTTGTAACGAGTGGTTATTTCAGTCAAAGTTGCTCTTCTATCAGCTTGAATCAGTCGGCCCATTCTCCTCTGACCTCTAGCATCAACAAGGCATTTTCACCCATAGGACTGCCGCATACTGGATGTTTTTCCCTTTTCACATCATTCTTTGTAAACACTAAAAATGGTTGCGCGTGAAAATCCCAGTAACTGAGCAGATTGTGAAATACTCAGACCGGCCCGTCTGGCACCAACAACCATGCCACGCTCAAAATTGCTTAAATCACCTTTCTTTTCCATTCTGACATTCAGTTTGGAGTTCAGGAGATTGTCTTGACCAGGACCACACCCCTAAATGCATTGAAGCAACTGCCATGTGATTGGTTGATTAGATAATTGCATTAATGAGAAATTGAACAGGTGTTCCTAATAATCCTTTAGGTGAGTGTACATACAGTATATGAACATCACTGCAGCATGTTCATAGTGTTTATTTAGAGTCCTACAGTCACCCTACACCAACCTCTACACCTAAACCTAACACTAACCTTCCTGTATGAACATTATACGTGGCTTTACTACAGTAACCATACTTTGGCCATAGTATTTTGTAGTAAAATCAAAGTAAACACAAAATGAACCATTATTAATATTTTAACTCAATATTGTTGTAGTAACACTATGGCCTCAAAACTATGGTTTCTGCCTAAAACATGGTTGCTTAAAACAAATTAATATAGTTAGCAAAACCATTGTCAACTTTCACAAAATGAGAGATACAATCTACACACAAGTGATGCTAAGCCGCTGGATAATGGCATCACTGTTCTCATCCTGGATGAGACAGACAGACAAACAACTACTCTGAATCAAATCTTTCTCTGCACTCCCTGCATTCACCATGACCAAAGTGCTGCAATAAAATCAATCTTTTTAAATGCATATTTATAAATTATTTTATATAGGCATCATTTCACATGGAGGTCAGATATGAACACAAAACTGTATGTCCAGATAATGCAGCAGGTGAAATGTCAAAGGAGAGAATGACAAAATAACTCAGACATGTATGTATGACTACAGTTGTTTCTGCCCGGATCATTTGCTCCAAGGTGGTTTATTGTTTGATTATCACATCAAGACCCCATGGAGAAAGACAGAGAGATTGCAGAGTGTAAATGAGCATTCCAATCAGGCTGATTGTCCATTCTTGTGGGCATTTTTAGATAGCAGGGCACTAATTACGACCAGATGATCAGGAAGGTCAGTTTTCAGTCTCCATCTGCTCCCGCCTCAAGCAGTTTTCTCAGTGATTTCTTGATAATAACCCATATAGTCTGCTGATTGTAGTCTGTTGTTCTCATCATTGGACATAAGTATTGTGTCGTTAATCGTGAGCTTTCTAAATAACTTTTCTTGGATATGATGGTTTTCTTAGGCTTTTTTCACAATGCACCCAATTGCCATTTGTTTTTCAAATCTGATCTTTAGGGCTGACTGTTCAAAGTGTGATTTTACAAGTAATGAAAACGGATCTGATGTAAATATCTGGTATATCAACATAGGATGCCTTATTAATGTAGGCGTCAACACTGCGGCAAGAGACAGAGTTGCTGTAATTTTTTAAAGAGAGGACAGAAAACTTGAAATTTTGCCTATGCTCCTGTCCATCATTACATCAGACAACAAATTATTTCACATCAATCTACACTCCATACCCCATAATGACAAAGCAAAAAACAGACTTTTGCCAACTTTGCAAATGTATTAAAAAGAAAAACTGAAATATTACATTGACAGAAGTATTCAGACCCTTAACTCAGTACTTAACTGAAGCATCTATGGCAGCAATTACCGCCTCCAGTCTTTCTGGGTACGATACAACAAGTTTTGCACACCTGGATTTGGGGATTTTCTGCTATTCTTCTCTGCAGATCCTCTCAAGCGCTCTCAGGTTGGATGGGTATCATCGGTGAACAGACATTTTCAGGTCTCTCCAGAGATGTTCGATTGGCCACTCAAGGACATTCACAGAGTTGTCCCTAAGCCACTCTTGCATTGTCTTGGCTGTGTGCTTAGGGTCATGGTCCTGTTGGAAGGTGAACCTTTGGCCGAGTCTGAGGTCCCAAGTGCTTTGTACTTTGTAAGTTTTCATCAACGATATCTCTGTATTTTTCTGCGTTCAGCGTTCCTTCAACCCTAACCAGTCCTCCAGTCCCTGCTGCTGAAAAACATCCCCACAGCATCATGCTTCACCAGTGTTATGGCATTGTGCAGGTGATGAGCGGTGCCTGGTTTTATCCAGACATGACGCTTGGAATTGAGGCCAAACAGTTCAATCTTTGTTTCATCAGAATTAGAGAATAATATTTCTCACAGTCTGAGAGTCCTTTAGGTGCATTTTATGTGTGTCTTGCACTGAGGAGAGACTTCTATCTATTGATCCTTCAAATTCAACAATCATCAAAAATAAATGTCAATTATCAAAATCAATAGATTATTAATAAGGATTAATGTCGACGGGGCACTACCCTGGAATCAGAGACTAATAACCAGACAATATAATAGTCTCAATATTAGATTGTTCTCTTAGGAAAATTGATGTCCATAGATCATCAAAATTCAAAAGGAAATAACGAAGGTTTGAATTCGAGCACTGGCATCCCCTGCCAGCCTTTGACCCATTTGTATGCAAAACAAACCAAAACACTTCTCTTTGAAATATAACAAAGTTTATTGATGCAGTAATATCAATTAATAATCAATACAATGTAGTCAATAAACTTCTGACTTACAACTACAAATTAAACAGTGACGTGATTAGATATGGTAACCAAAATAAGCCTATAACACATGAGAGGACGGGTGCTGAAGCTGGTTTCGCGATCATGGGAGAGAAGGCAACTGTTAGTTTATCACTCGTATCCCGTCCTGCGGCCTTTGGTCCTTTAAATGGATAAACACAGTGTGCCGGTCTCATCCGCGATGGCGTAAATACATAACAGTCCAACGTGGTTGGATTACAACACAGCAAACACTCATTTGTTATAACAGTATGTTACATTAATACCTTGAGTATTATTAGCAACAATGAGTGGACTCTGCTGTCTGTAAACTGTACAAACAGTAACCTTGATCCACAAGAATAACACATCTATATATTCTATCTCTGCCCAGACGTTAACCTCTTACTTGGATCACGTACGGACACATGTAGAATGTGTGTTCATGCGTTTAACTCCGACTTGGTTCCTCGAGGCTCGGATGATGATGGGAGGCCGTTTCCTCGTCTATGTAGGGGGGCGGTACGGCTGCTGATCCTCGGTGGGCTGGCGGAGAAATCAGCAATGTCAACTTGATTGAAGAGGGAAGGGGATTCTTCTTTCTTCACTTCTGCAGGCAAACGGATGAAGATGAAGATGCAGATTGCTCGGCAGTTTCCTTCAGATCCGTTAAAGTGTTCGATGGAACACAGAGCAATCTCAACTCATCCAGCAAGATGGAGATTGTATGGCCGAAATTTCAAGTCATACGTTACTTCCTTGTGCAACGAGGCAACACCTGAGAGTAGCGATGACTGCGTCTACGCATGGCTAGCAAAGTCACTGGAAGCAATGCTCAGAAGGAATTCGAAGGTATTTCTACTCCGGATGGCATCATAGTTGAGGTACGTTCTGATGAGTGCCTCATCCAATAGGAATTGAGAGTTCGATCCTTTGGAATTTCACACAGTTGTAAAGTGAGCAAGGCTTCTTGGGATTTGTAGTCGGTTTTGTACTGCCTTAATTTGATTTTGCCGTGTTTGTAATAAGTAAGATTTATGACTTTGTTTTTGTGGGCCTCAGTCAGGCTTTACGACTGCCTTTGTCTTGTTTCTGAATACATGAGGCCCAACAATACATATAACAGAATGGCATAATGTATGTGCAAGGTAGGGGCATGTACAGTTATTGAGTTAAATTTGTGAATTTACATAGGCTCATGAGATATGTATTTACATTATTGCACTATGGGTAAGTCCTGAGTCCTGAGGCAGCATAATTGTTCTTGTGAAAAATGGCCTGAGGGTAAAAACTGTTCTTATGCCTGGGTGTCATTGCGCTCAGTCCTCTGTAGCACTGGCCAGAGGGCAACAGTTCAAAGAGGGAGTGGGCAGGGTGTGTGGGGTCCAGTGTGATTCTATGTGCACGTTTCCTCTTCTGGAGACGTACAGGTCACTTATAGATATACACAGGACAGACTCAATGACGGCTGAGTAGAACTATGTCAGCAGCTCCTGTGGCAGGTTCCTCAGCTGGTGAAGGAAACACAACATCTGCTCAGCCTTCTTCACAATGGAATCTATTTGGGTGTCCCACTTCATGTCCTGAGAGATGGTAGAACCCAGGAACCTGAATGACTCCACTGCTGTCACAGTGCTGTTCAGGATGGTGGTGGGGATAGTCCACTATCAACTACACTGTTTTGATCATATTCTGTGACCACACCAGACAGCCATCTGTTCAACCTCCCATCTGTATGCAGACTCGTCACTGTCACGGATGAAGCAGATGACCATGGTATCATCTGCAAACTTCAGGAGCTTGACAGTGGGGTCCTTTGCAGTGCAGTCATTTGTGTACAGGGAGAAGAGCAGTGGAGAAAGAATGCATCACTGAGGAGCACAAGTGCTAACAGTGAGGGTCACGGATTTGAGTTTACCCAGTCTCGCTGGCTGCTGCCTATCTATCTTGCTGATAGATCACAGCTGGTGATCCATCGACAGATTGCTGTAAGCATGGAGAGCTGGGTTAGCTGGGTTAGTTTGGTTGAGAGAAGATCAGGAATAATGGTATTGAAGGCTGAACCAAAGTCCACAAATAGGATCCTTACATCAGGCCTTTCCACAAAGATGAACGATCGTTGGCTGAAAACAGATTTTTCAGCTTTTCAGAGTAGCTTCTTTTAGCCACTCCGATTTCCTTAGTCAGTGTGTTTCTGGCCTGGTTGTTCAATATTTTAATTGCCACTTCTGTAAGCATCTTCTTTGGCATGACAAAGCTGTCTGAGTTTTCCTGTAAACCATGTTTTTTCAGTATTGAATGATAAAAATGTCCTAGTATGGATGCATATATCCTCACAGAAACTGATATATGGTGTAATATTATCTGTAAGCTCGTTCAGGTCTGTGGCTGCAGCTTCAACAACACTCCAATCAGTGCAAGAAAAGCAGGCTTGTAGTTTCAGCTCTGCTTCATTAGTCCATTTCTTTACAGTCCTTACTACAGTTTTAGCTAATTGTAGTTTCTGATTGTAGGTCGGGAAAAGATGAAACAGACAGTGATCAGAGAGTCCTAAAGCTGCACGTGGGACAGAGTAATATGGTATGTATCCTTTACAGTTGTTTAGCAGTGGTACAGTATATTTCTGTCTCTGGTGGGGCATGTGATGTGCTGATTGTATTTTGGCAGTTTGCCAGTGAAGTTAGCTTTATTAAAATCTCTCAGAATAATAAGTGAGTCCAGGTGTAATGAGTCCCTGTATCTGTGATGTGATAAGTCAGCTGTTGCAACACTGCATTCAAGCATGCTTGTGGTGGGATATAAACACAAGAAAACTCCTGCAGTAAGTAGAAAGGTTACAGTTGATGATGAGCACTTCAAAATAAGGACAGCACATCTTCTTCAATGCTGTTACATCTGTACACCAACTTTCATTGATGTAAAAGCATGTTCCACCGCCTCTCGTTTTCTCCCATATTTCTGCAATGCTATCCGCTCTGAACAGCTGGAAGCCAATGAAATGAGCTGTCTGCGATGGCTTAATTCAGCCAGGTTTCCATGAAACTCAGAGCAGCGGAATGAATTGATATGGACACAGCTGCAGACAGTACTGGCCGTTGTGTATGACATTACAGTCAAGTTGTGTCCTTACTCCCGAATGAAAAAAAAAACAATCCGATCTGACTGTTAAGGAAATCTGATTTTAATAAGATTTTATACCACATATGAATGTGGTTTGAATTTGGTTTATAAAAAACTGTTTGCGTTTATTTTTTGTTGTTTTTGTGCTATTCAGACTACAAATAAGTAAACAGTTCTTACTGCCAGAGATTTTTTGTAGTGTAACTACCTGGATTCCCTCCTTCAAATGATACTCCTTCATTGGGGACAGTTCAAGCAGTAGAGGCATTCCGGATTTCTAAATGCCACATTTGAATTAGTGCACTGTTGGTTTGAACTGAGCTCTGACTGATACTGTGTCTTGCTCCAGCTTTATTAAAAGCAGAAGAGGGACCAATCAGTCTTTCATTCTGAGAGACTGTTTAAACATTCACACAATTTCTGTAGACAGCCCAAACTAGGTCTGTCATCTCATGGGATTTTATGTCTTTCTGACTAAGATAAGAATAGAAATTTTTTCCCCACCCTTGATAGCTGCAATAAGCTTTGTTGGGATATATTGCTGCATATTTAGATTCAAGTAAAATGTGATATCTAATTCCTCATCAAGTCCTCGAGTTTACACTTTTTATTTGCACACGATAATATTTAAAAGAGATAGGCTATTGAGTTTTCCAATCAACTGCTTCAAGCCTGATTTCATCGAAACAAAGCAAATCTAATTAACTAAAATAATTTCAAGATATTAGAGCAAAACATATACCGAATAAGCGGTAAATTGCACAATTGTCAGTAATGTGTGTCAGTTTAATTGAGAGACAGAGTCATTGTTAAAGTTTGTGTGATGACAACATTTTATCCTATTATAATGTGTTAAAGGTAAAGTTGTGCTTCAAGAGGATGACAAAAGCAAACTATCTGCTTTGTTCAGAGCTTGTCTTTGATGCTTTGTACTTGCAGCTACTTAAATCTACAATAATGAATTTGAGATCTTCCAAACACAGAGGCTGTGAGCCAAGAGTGTGAGACATCCTAAAGATTGGTTAGAGGTTAAACTTAAGTTAAAGATGGCAACAATAGGTTCTGCAAGAAGATCAGCTGTAATTAAAAAACATAAATAACAAAAATAGGATTAAATTTTTCTGGTCCACCAGATTATTTACAATCTAGTCTCCATAGCGCTTTGTGAACTTGAGTAGCTAAAATAGAGGTAAAAGTGAACAATCAAGAAGGGCAGCATGTAACTGATTCAACATGTCCTCTCTTTGTCTAATAAAAGATTAAATGGATTCATTAAACCAAGGGTTATCTCTGCCACTTATCCTAAATATTCTAAGAGGAGAGTGTTTATCACAGAAAGTTAAGAAAGTGTATAAGCTAGGTCAACATCAGTCATATGTGAAACAATATTTAAGTCACTGTTGTCAACATCGTGCAAAAAAGCTTGTTCATTAAAATGTTTAAATTGACTTTCATAAATAAAACGTGGTATACTCTTAAGAATCATACAATTTTACTGCACAAGCTACTGCACAGTGATCACTCACATTATTACAAAAAACTGCAGAGAATCTGTGGGGAGCATTTGTTAAAATAACATCAATTAAAGTGGATTTGACCATATCTTTTTAATTTAAAGAGAGTCACAAATATACTTGAATGGATGTGAAGACAGCGATAACCAAATCCCAGTTTAAATCACAGATTAAAACCAGCTCGGATTTAGTCCAATTGTGAAGCAAGTCAGAAAGTAAAGTAATCGCTTCACTTGAAGCTGAGGGCAGCCGGTAACATCCGACCAAAAATATGTCTGAACCACTAAGGAAAAATAGTTTAATGACAAAATAGTTTGGTTTACTGATGGACTGAATACAGGTGCAGTATAATTTAGATTTAGTATTAACTATTTAAAATTTACAATAAACGTTTTTTTTTTAAGTGGTCAGTTCTGAGGACATTATACCCCTCTATTTTTATCATGCCATCTGCGATTAATTTTTTCAACCACATCTCGGAAAAAAACATAATGTCGGCGTCAGTTGAGTCAGCCCATATTCGTATTGCGTCAATTTTATTTACCAAACTGCGTACATTAAGATGAAAAAGACGTAATCCGTTGCTAGTTTTAAACTCATCGGACAGCAGTTCTGGGCATGGGATAGGATGAATATTACCCAAAAGCAGTAATAAAAGGAGGACAAACCACTTTCTCCTTTCAGAGCCTCCATTTGAGTTGCCATCACACATGGATGTTTCATAGGGAGACAATTTCCCATTCCCCCAAGCCCACAGGCACTGCAAACCTCGCAGATTATCTCGTGAACAGAATGAAAACTGAGAAGAGATGCCCCTCACGGACAACTGTGCCATCATGGCAGAATCTCCGGCCAGCTCTGGGGAAGTCACAGCAAGTGGGAACCAAAGACATGGCACAAGTGCACCTCGCCCTTCCTCGGCATCGAGGGACACACCAACCACCCGAATCCGTAGCACCAGGCAGCAGAGCAGGCACAGCAGCAAAAGAGATGTCCACATTTTGGAAGAAGTTTTTTTGATAAAAGGTAATGAAGCCTGGACATATAACGAAGGGACTTAATAATTAAAGAAGGATCAGCATCAAAAAGAATGTATTAGACTTTCAAACAAAGAACTAGACATAAAACTAAAAAGACAGTAGAGCAAAGCATTAAACACAGCTATCTTGAAATAGCTCCTTAAAGAAACAATTGCCAGATTATTTTATTACCCAAGATACTATTATCATGCACTTTCTCAGCGACTCCTAAACTAATGTATGTTCACTGAATAATAAATTATTTTTGTATATGTTCTCTTTCACTGATTCATCTTGTCTTCATTGGTGATTGAAATCTCAGTAAAAAATAAATGATTAATTTTTTGTTGGAAATATCACTTAATGTTGTGATAATTTGCTATCATTATAGGGCCTAATTGAACTTTTACATGAAAATCAAACATAGTGCTTTTTGTGACTAAGTATTTTTTTCTCAAAAATACCATTAGAATATTAAAAAACACATTTAATTATTATTCTGTATGACGTGAGAACATTTATCTGGTTTTCATTTAAATACAACACTACAGTTTTGTTTCTTTCTTTTTCTTTCTACCATCAATGATTATTCTGAGAAAAAAAAAAAAACGTGCCACTATAGTAATGAACGCAACTTCCAAGTGCGTCTGATAGACAGATAAAATGCACTCTGTTATTTCAGTTAGTTTTGTTGTTATTTTTTTGTTATTTCAGCAGACAGCATGCGTTATACATTAGGGTCACCAGCAGTAAGTTAAAAAGAGTAAACTGTTTCATTCAACTGAACTGTGCACAAGCATTTATACACTAACGTTAGCTGTGCTCTGTCATTTACTTAAAATGAATGCGTGACTTGAATGAGTGGGGGTTTCTGCGCATTTACTTAATCCACTCAAAAATGTCAATGGTATGAACCATTTTAAGGGTGGCCCAAATTAGTCAAGACTAGCGTATTCACGACTTAGTATTTATTTAATATCGAATGCCAAATTCAGAAATCATTTGGGTGGCAATAATATAAAATAATAGTGAATAAGTAGACAAATTAATAAAAACAAGCGGGGCAGCGGGCCAAATCAGTCGCTTGGCCAAAAGGATTTCCCCCGCCGCTACTGATGGCCAGTCCAATTTCTCTAGTCAGAAAGACATAAAATCCCATGAGATGACAGACCTAGTTTGGGCTGTCTACAGAAATTGTGTGAATGTTTAAACAGTCTCTCAGAATGAAAGACTGATTGGTCCCTCTTTTGCTTTTAATAAAGCTGGAGAAAGACACAGTATCAGTCAGAGCTCAGTTCAAACCAACAGTGCACTAATTAAAATGTGGCATTTAGAAATCCAGAATGCCTCTACTGCTTGAACTGTCCCCAATGAAGGAGTACCATTTGAAGGAGGGAATCCAGGTAGTTACACTACAAAAAATCTCTGGCAGTAAGAATTGTTTACTTGTTTGTTTTATTATAATTTTTATCCAGATCTATTAAATTATTCAAAAATACATAGCAAATGCAACTGACACAAAGCAATTACTTGAATATATATTTTCTTTGATGAACATGTATTACATCTCTGAGTTCATTCTGAGATATATTTTCTGGGGCTCAAAGTAAAAAATGTCATGTGAAATGATGATTGAATGAGTAGTGCAGGATAATATTTTATTTTTATTTCTTAATATAAATAAGCAGTGATTTTTTTTTTTAAATGATTCATGTTTTAAAACTTTCCACCATACAAAAGACATCATCCACATTTCATTTGCTGCACAACCAGTGAATAGCTATACAGAACATTAAACCAATTGGAAAATGCACTATCAACATTGAAAAGCATTGAAAATTACTGTTTTTTTTTGTTTTGTTTTGTTTTGTTTTTTGACATAGTTTGTTTCAAAATAACACCATCTCGCTAATGCCACTTGACTTGTATTTGTGTATGTGTGCACATGTATGTTATCTTGCCCTGTCCAGACACTAGGTGCAGAGCTACATTGAGATTGGCCTGCTGATTGAGGAGGGCAACAGAAGACGTGCCACTGCCAGCATGGGCAGAAACCATGTCAGCAGCCTATCCTACGCCACCTTCAACATTTGCTTCATCAAGATCATGAGTCTATTTACCCTCTGCTGAATGCCATCTGCCTCTCTATTTGTACTTCACATGTGCAGATAGCTATCACGACTAGAACTTATCATCTCCCTATTTGTATTAGCCAGCAAGTCCTCTATGTGTTTGGTTGAGCGACTGGGTATTGTTTCAAATACATATGTTTGTATTGCATGGGTTGGACTGACCTTTGAGTCTAGTTTGTATCTCTGTCCTTTCTAGAAAAGCCATCTTAAGCTTTTATTTATGTTGTGGAACATTGCAGCTAGTTTCTAACTGCAAGCTGGTTATTAGCTAGTCTATACTGGTAATTAGGTTGTCAAGGTTGTTAGCTGATACAAGTTGGTAGGCCATCTTGGACAAGCAACAAATCAGCTAAATGCTGGTCATACCAGCTTATGGTGGTTAAGTTTATTTTTAAAACATGATAGCTTGTTGACAAGCTTGGACCAACTAATGATCAGTTTGGACCCGCTATACCAGCTAGTAACTAGCTATATTCCAGTTACTATGTTTCAAAGCACAGTTTAACCCTCTGGGGTCAAAGGACGTGCCAGTGAGTCCTGCTGTAAATTGTCATGATTTTGCAGTCAGTCAAAATTCATTTTGGGGCATACAGATAAGTGCAAGACATCATTAGAGACTAAAAAGGGTCTACTTTTATTTGTGTACACTCACAATAACAACAAAAGCTTGTGCTTTTGTAAAATAAAGAAAATTAAAAAGGGTGAGCTGTAAGCAGTCTCTATGTTCACAAGCATATTTCTGACGTCACAAAAATGAACTGAAACTCCGTGAATACTTATCACACAAACATGAAACATATGTCTAAAGAAAGCTTAAAATGTGTACTTTAAAATGAAACAATTCAAATTTAAAACAAATATTCTTCTGCAATGTAATCTGTATGAAACAAAGTGATGTACAACTTGTTCAAACAAGTTCACAAGTTCACCCTGCTCAGCTAATTATCCCTAATGTGATCACACACACTACCAGAGGGCGCTATTCATACGGTAATGTCCTGAGAGGATCAATGCAAATGGTGAACGCCCCCAACTGTGCCTTAAAAAGCATCTAGTTCATTCACTTTTCTGCACACTTGAAAGATCGCAAGATACACAGGCGAGAGAACTCCTGGAAAATGACAGAGTTAAGATTTTCCTCCGAAGAAGAGCGGGGACTCTGATGAACATTTGCATTTTGAAGAGTGACTTGATCCATACGAGGATACAATTTCGGATGAGTAAGTCATTTCGATTTTCCAGCAGGGTATTTTGTCATAACTTTGTCTTAAGTTTTTAACTTTTTTATTCTCTTTCATGACTAATATTTTGAAGTCCTGTAGGGTTCTGTTGGTTATACAATAATAAATCCAGCTGTCTTTTTATATTTTCATAATCATCTCAGACACTCCATGGGATCAGTTGTCATGCAGCATTAAGCATTTCCAAACTTAATATCCTGTGTTTTTTTTGGGGGGGGGGGGGGGGCTTTTTAATTTTTTTCAACACCCCACCCTCTCCCATTTCCTATTACTAAAACAAAAACTTTTGATTGTATGGTAATGTTGTGTTAATGAATTAATGAATTGTAATGTTATAGCATACCTGACCATATTGTCTACCTAAAATGTCACTAAAGGCCAGGTTTGATGCAGAGTTACTAAATGTGAGACATTGAGTAGTTGGTTGACCTGGTAGTAAGTAAAAAAGCTGGTGCCACACAGGCCACTGGCACCAGGTTAAAGAAGTGTGCCAACATCAACAGATCTCCAGTCACTCTGGGCATCGTCATCTCCACTTTAGGTAAACCAACAGCCTCAAAAGATCAATTTCAGGTTAAGGTTTAGATGCACTTTGACTCACATTGTAAGAAGGTTGTTCAGTGGACTTTGAATGTTGTTTTTTGTCTTTCTGGGATCGCAGCTGATCTGTCTGTTAGTGGGAAATAAAAAGGAATCAGAATTTTGTTCCTTATCAAGACTCCATTCTTACTTGCCTCCCAAAGGACAGTCTTGGTGGGAACACCAAAACCATAATGATAGCCTGTACAGTATGTCAGAAGTCACACTTATCATTTTGCAGACACTTTTCTTTCTGAATGTAAGATGATTACTAACTGTAAGCTGATACCAGTTGCAAGATGGTTCTGGAATAACCTGGGTTAGAGTATTGATCTAGTGCACAGTTATGTGATGCCAAGGATTGAAACTAGTCTGTCTGCCTCCTATAACCTTAATCAGTCTTGGCTGTCTCTATTATGTGATAGAATTTTCATGTGTGGGTGAACTGTCATCTTCTACTCACCTTCATTTCACCAAACCTATATTATTATTTTTTTCTTATTCTGTGGAGCATAAAAGTTATTTTGCAGAATTTCCAGGAAGTCCTTTTCCATGCAACCAATGTGATTCAGATCAGATTAACTGTCTAAATATGCACCTTTGAAACCTAGTTGAATTTTTTAGTATTGCATTGTAGGCAGATTTCATCTAATCTCAGCCTTGATATACAGTATGGCCAAATGTTAATTTCCTTTTATCTCTCCCCCCCCCCCCTGCAGCCATCTCACCTGCTGATGTAAACTCCAGCGAAAATATAAACACCCTTCATTATGCGAGCCAGACCAAGAACATTTTAAACAAGACCACCCGAGGACAGTAAGGATCATTAGAGAGCTACGTGATGAGATTGCTATCTGAAAGCCTTGCTGTCCACACAAAATCAGGTGAGTGAGTTAAGCTGTGTCCTCAGACATCATTTGTCGAATCCCAATTTTTATACCATTCGTAAGATATAGTATTCAATATTAGGATTCCCTTCGGTAAAAGCAGCTTTGCCCGGCATGAATTACCAAGATGGTTTAGACTGTTTTTGCTGGTTAGTACTGGTTTGGTCCTGTCTAGCTGATGGACCAGCAAAGCCAAGATATTTACCAGCAAAATTATGATGTTGTTATATGTTCCCACACTGGCAAACTATCTTCATTGATATTTAGAGAGTTTAAAGTTGCAGTAAGCATTTTTTTTTTTTCATGGAAATTTCTGCAAAACATTCCTACTCCCTGAAATGAAATAAGTGTCCTTAAATATCTTACTTATTTAAGATATTTTGTCTGTGACAGCTATAGACTCTGCAAACAGCAAACACCCCCACATGTGCTACTGAAAGAAATAATTAGCTCAAAAATGAAAATTCTCTTACTTGCTCACCCTCATGCCATCCCAGATGTCCATGACTTTCTTTCTTCTGCAGAACACAAATGAAGATATTTAGAATAATATTTCAGCTCTGTAGGTCCTCACAATACAAGTGAATGGATGCCAACATTTTGACACTCCACAAAGCACATAAATGCATCATAAAAGTAATCCATATGACTCCAGTGGTTAAATCCATGTCTTCAGAAGTGACATGATAGGTGTGGGTGAGAAAAAGATCAATATTTAAGTACTTTTTTTCTAGAAATTCTTCACCCTGCCCAGTGGATGGCGATATGCATGAAGAATGTGAATCATCAAAAACAAAAGTATAATGTGAAGTGGAGATTGACTGAGCAGGGAGGAGAATTTACTGTAAAAATGTACTTAAATATTGATCTGTTTCTAACCAAACCAATCATATCTCTTCTGAACACATGGAGTTAATCACTGGAGTCTCATGGATTAGGCTACTTTTATGCTGACTTGTGATTTTTGGAGCTTCAAAATTTTGGCACCTATTCAGTTGCATTGTAATGGACAAAAAGAGCTGATACATTCTTCTAAAAATCTTAATTCGTGTTCTGCTGAAGAAAAAGTCATACACATCCGAGATGGCATGAGGGTGAGTTAATGATAAGAGAATTCTCATTTTTGTGTGAATTATTCCTTTGAAGCCCAATGTGGCCCCTGTACCAAACAACTGTTTTACCCCCTCTATTTTGCAGGACATAATGCACCTAGTGACCCTGCTTTTTAGTGTTTTAAAAAAAAAAAAAAAAAAAAAAAAAGTTTGCATTCCTTGCATTGTTTGAACATGTTTTATGCACAACAATAACGCTCTGTTGGCATTAAGTGAAATTTAGACCCTACACATAAACTGATTTTAAAGAAATTGTCTCATACATTATGATATTGAAAATAACTATTTCATCTTAATTTTTGTAATCATGTCGCCCTTTTTTTCATTTTCTCCATCAGATTAATGTAGTGTTTACAGTATCATAGATAAGGGATGTATTTTAAAAGCTGTCAATCACAAACTCCTATAAAATACCTATATTTTTTATTCCTTCTGGCAAACAGCCATAGAAGGGAATGTAAATTACGGAATGTGAGCATATTTTTTTTTTTTATTGCAGCATAGAGTTTTATTATAAAGGGGCATAACTTTCGTAACTCAGTACTCAGTACTCGCTACTCATGAGTACTTTAAAATGAGCTACTCTTTTACTCTTACTTGAGTAGTTTTTAGGACGGGTACTTTTACTCCTCCTACATTTTTTAAGATGTAACAGAACTTTTGTTGAATATCATTTTTCAGTACTCTTTCCACCCCTGGTTAAATTAACATATCAATTCTTGATTTACTCGCAGCAAGTAAGTCATCATTCAGTTGATGACTGTTTAAATCTGATAAATGCGGATTTAGAAACATAATTAAAGCCTTTGTGTTAAACATTTTCTGCAGCAGCATTGTTCTTGAGAGTTGGAACATCCATCATTCACACATTTCTAAACATCCTCCACCCCTTTCAAGTTTAATTATTCAATATTTTGGTTAATTTGAATATGCTTTTATCTACTAAAAAGAGTTCAGTACTCTTAGTATTCAATTTAACACTTTTTACCTTGTTAATTCCACAGCTTTCTAATGAAAAACACAGAAAATACGAAAAAAAATCTACAGATTCTTTCTGGGTCTTTCTTTCTGAAAAATTTGATTTCAGAGGGCTGTGTTTTTATCTCAGCACTCAGAATAAAATGTTCTTTATCCAATTTTTATGATAAAAAAACAAATGTGACTTGCTGCTCTTTACCTCTAATTCTTATACTTTACACTCACAATACAATAGAGCAAGTTATGTAAAACTTATTTTATTTGTATTTTCAAATGGAGGAAAAATGCTTGATGATTTCTCTTCCTCAGGTTCAGGAACTGGCAAAACAGTGGGCTAATTATTGAAAATAAAACTTTAATTTCTATTTAAGATAAATGGGGTAAACTAATGTCGTGACCTGCCTTCTTTTAATTTTGTTTTCAACCCTGAACATTTATTTTAGGATGTATATGTACAGCAGAGCATGTCATAGGTCTAACTAGTGATCAATTCAAACAGCAGTCTGTAAAGAATATACAAATGTACCAAGAAATATATTTGACCGTAAAACTCAATGTGAAACAGGGTTTGTTATCATGTCATATTTCTCAGCTCTCTCAGCCTGTGTGCTTCTTTCCCAGAATCCCCTGTAGTTTTAAGGGCATAGCATTGATTGTGCTTCCATAAGTAATTTGTTCATCCTCAGTGATCTGAGACGGATTGAAAAAGATTGCAGTGAATCCATTCTCTTCTTTTCTGAGCAGCACCCTTCTGTGTGAATTGTGGCAGTCAGTGAAGTAGCTCTAATTGAGAGGTGGAAAACAACATCAATTAAGCTATGTGCATTCCTGTGGTTCTCTGGTTCCATTTGCTGCTAAATAGAGATGTAGACATTTCTGGCAATTTACCCAAACAGCATAGTACTGTGACCAACAAATATATCGATTTCGGTTTCCTGATACCAGAATTTAATCATTTGTTAAAATGCTTTCTGTCGATTTAAATGTGCAGTGAAAACTAGAAAGGTATTGTTTATTTCTCAGTAAAAATGTAAGTTAAATATAAGAGCCATGATGCAGAAGTAGCACACACATAGGGCTCACACAAGGATGCAGGTTTAAGTCTGGGCTGTGTCATGCCATAATAATTTCAAAGATAATGACTTTCCTCAAGTTAAAAAAAAAACAAACAAAAAAACGTATGCAGTTACAATCTTGTTAAGGTGATGAGAACTATCCCTTTAAATCAGAAAAGCCAATTTAACAGCCTGTTTTTATATTCATATCAAATAAATTATGGCGTCTAAGCTGGTCCATAGATTTTGGTTCTTCTATAAATATTACATTCAACAGCAGTCATTGGATGTTTTTAATTTTCCTCCACCTGGTGGCAGTGTTGCGCTTGAGAAGCACTGTGGTTTTGCACTGCTTTTGCCTGTTTGTGTTTGGTGGCGTGTTGTGCAGCAGCCTGTGGTGTTTTAAATAGAGGTTTTCAGACTGGTGCTGGAGTCTGGGGGTGAATTTCAGGCCACAAGCTGGAATTGTCAGAATGCCACGGCAGAAGCTCATTGGTATGAGAGACTTTTACCACTCTTCTGCTCTTGCTTGTGTTTGTGTGTGTGTGCATAGGTAGTCAGGCAAAGAGTTTGTGATGGAGAAGGAAGGAGAGCAAGGGATGATATTGCTCTCTCTCTCTCTCTCACTCTCTTATTTATTTTTTACGTCAGGTTTCTTCCCTCTCTATCTCATTTACACATACACATATCTATGAACCATAGGGCAAAACCGAGATGGCAGATGGCCTCTCATCCTCTGTTCATCATTCCAGTCTAAGCAGTAAGGCATGGGAGCCACAGAGGGCCAAAATGTTTAGACCATTTAACTATTAACTCACTCCCTGCCATGCCAGTGCGTCATCTGCCTCTGCACATTCTGCTTTTAGCCAATCAAAAGTGTGTGTGTGTTTGTGTTGGTGGGGACAGAATGTTGAGGAAATATCTTGGGACCAATTTGTCAGCAGTTTCTGTGAATTTCTTGTGCATCCTTTCCAAGCTACCTAACAGCATGGGGATGAGCTGTTGATACATCAGCTGAATTTAATTGCAGATAATCTCTACAAATAACACATCGCCAGGGCTGTTTTCTCAAGTCCCACCACAATGATCATGTTTGTTTCTCGACTGCTTATTCTTTTCAGCCTTTTTCAAGTGCTTTGGCATATTTTTTGAGGGAAAGTGTTGCAGTGAGAGAGACATTCTATAAAAGAGAACAAAGGCACAGATTACAAAGCTCACAAGTTTGTTTGTTTATTTTTTTATTTTTTGTCTGCCTCCTGAGCTTGACTGAGAAACAGGAGATTTAACAATGCAACATGACTTTGCAAACCCCAAAACGCAGATGACGGCTGTTCCCCGTCTGTCGCTCACTTCGACGTTGTGTCGAAGAAGCAACACTAGGGATCTCTCATGAGCGCCGAATATGCCTCTGATGCATGAAAAAAGGCCAATGAGAAGTAAGCAGACAGTATTTGCATACCCCGCCCCCAGAAATATGGGTATAAAGGCGAAGATTTCATTCAGAAATTTTCTTCGGAGCCGATGGTCGTGTATGCAGTCAGCTGCCAGTTACACACCCGGTCCTTTTCCTCTGACACTTTGCTTGCTGTTGGATCTACGGCGCACATCAGCTGCTTTTCTCCTTCTCTGCATGGCAGTGCAGTTTGCCCCTGGGCGCTTCGACAGCGCAAAATTAAAAGAGTGATTTTCTTTTTAAAAGAGTATTTTCCTCTAAAAGAGCAATACACAGCGGCGTTGAACGTCCTTTTCAGGACGTGTCTTTATAAAGATGCCCTGTGTAGTTCCTGGATGCGGTAGAGTGCTCTCTGCTTCAGATGGCCACAGGCGTTGTCTCGTGTGTCTGGGTTGCGATCACACAGAGGCAGCATTTGTGGATGGCTCATGCTGTCACTGAGAGAGCATAACCATGTCAACGTTGCGGTCGCGGCTCGCTTTCAACAGAAAGCACGCCACTCCAGCCGCCCCCCCGCATCGCTCCTTCCCACGGGATTGAGGACGATTCCGCTGGCGCTGGAGGCGATCTGGGGACGGCAGCGGGTGCAACTCAGATGGGTATGCCCCCTCAGACCACCCACCCCCCGGCACGCTCGTCGTCCGTGCTCGAGGCAAAAGCGGCACGCCTCACGGCAGCCTGCCTATCCTATAGAGCTAGAAGTGGATGAGCTAGCTGCTGCATCGGAGAGTGCCGTGTCTGACGCAGACGACTCCCCTGGGCAGCTAGCGTGGGGCTGGACTGGAACCCTCCGTCCTCCCCACAGCCATCGCGGCTGGATGATTGGTCTCTAGTCGGGGCTGCGGTACACACATTCTCAATAACAGAGCTATTTCCTTTGTCTCTGGGTCACCTGGCCCACAAATGCCGTTCTCACGGCACTCTGCCACCACACCTCAACAGTCCCGGCACGCTGGATGCAGACCCTCCTCCCTCAACCCCACGACTGTTCCCCGGCTGGCCGGTTTGGACGAGTTCAGAGGACGCCTCTACCAGCCCTCCTCCTCAGTCACAAACCCGCCCCCTGCCGGGTGCGCCGAGCAAGGTAAGTGCTTCGAGTCTTTTCTCAGCACCAGAGCCTCGGGACGCGTCATCAATTCCCGATGCCGTAACACCTGCTCCGCCACGCTGCGAAGCCCTGCCGGGTACGTCAAAAAATAATCGTCCCCTTGGTGCCCCTAGCACAGAGCTTGCATGCGTGTATTTCTCTTCCCAATCCGTCACGCTGGCTGGCCTGGACCATCCGACTCGGTTACGCAATTCAGTTCGCCAGGCCTCCGCCCCCCTACACGGGAGTCCGCTTTACCGCAGTACACGGCCAGCATGCCAAATCCCTGCACGCTGAGATCGCTACCCTTTTACTCAAAGACGCGATAGAGCCTGTCCTTCCAACAGAAATGAAGAAGGGTCTCTACAGCCCTTACTTCATTGTACCCAAGAAAGGCGGCGGCTTACGACCGATCTTGGACTTGAGAGTTTTCAACCGGGCTTTGCACAAACTCCCGTTCAAAATGCTCACACAAAAACACATCTTAACTTGCGTCCAGCAACTAGATTGGTTCGCAGCGGTAGACCTACAGCACCACCGCGGTAGCGTACATAAATCGCCAAGGCGGCGTACGCTCCCGCCACATGTCACAACTCGCCCGTGGTCTCCTACTTTGGAGCCAGCACAGACTCTGGTCGCTGCGCGCCACTCACATCCCCGGCAACCTCAATGTGGTAGCAGACGCACTGTCATGACAATGCTTGCCTGGCGGAGAGTGGAGGCTCCACCCCCGGGCAATACAGCTGATTTGGGATTGGTTCAGCAAGGCCCAGGTAGACCTGTTTGCCTCCCGAGATACCTCCCACTGCCCGCTCTGGTATGCTCGAACCGAGGCTCTCCTCGGGACAGACGAACTGGCACACAGCTGGACCTCGGGGTTGCGCAAGTACGCATTTCCCCCGTGAGCCTTCTTGCAAAGGTGCTGTGCAAGGTATGGGAGGATGAGGAAAAAGTCACCCTAGTGGCTCCTTACTGGCCCACATGGGCCTGGTTCTCGGACCTCGTACTCCTCGCGACAGTCCCTCCCTGGCGAATTCCCCTGAGGAAGGACCTTCTTTCTCAGGGACATGGCACACTCTGGCATCCACACCCAGACCTCTGGAACCTCCACGTCTGGCCCCTGGATGGGATGCGGAAGATCTATCTAGTCTACACCTACCGTCGTAGACACGATCAACAAAGCCAGGGCCAATTCTACCAGGCAACGTTACGCCATAAAGTGGCGCCTGTTCACAAATTGGTGTTCTTCCCGGACTGAAGACCCACAGAGGTGTGCAGTTAGGTCAGTGATTTTATTCCTACAGGAGAAGTTGGAAGGGAGGCTGTCCTCTTCCACCTTAAAGGTGTATGTTGCCGCTATCGCAGCTCACCATGACCCAGTAGATGGCAAGTCTCTGGGTAAGCACGACTTAGTCATCAGGTTCCTAAGAGGCGCCCTGAGGTTAAAACCGTCCCGGCCAAGCCTGTTCCCCTACTGGGATCTCTCTGTGGTCCTCACCGGTCTTCAGAGATCCCCGTTCGAGCTGCTAGAATCAGCCGGACTCAGGGCCCTCTCTCTAAAGACGGCCCTGCTGATCGCACTCGCCTCCATCAAGAGGGTCGGGGACCTGCAAGCATTCTCTGTCAGCGACACTTGCCTGGAGTTCGGTCCGGCAGTCACACATGTGATCCTATGACCGCGACCGGGCTATGTGCCCAAGGTTCCTACCACACCCTTTAGAGACCAGGTAGTGAACCTGCAAGCACTGCTCCGGGAGGAGGCAGGCCCAGCTCCTTCGTTGCTGTGCCCGGTACGTGACTTACCCACCTACGTGGACCACAAGCACGACTTCAGGCGTTCTGAGCAGCTCTTTGTCTGTTTTGGCGGACAGCGGAAAGGGAACGCTGTCTCCAAACAGAGGCTCTCCCACTGGCTGGTAGACGCCATCCTGTTGGCCTACCACACCCAGGCCATGCCCCCCCCCCCGAGCACACTCAACAAGGAGTGTTGCGTCCTCGTGGGCACTGGCTAGGGGCGCCTCTCTGGCAGACATATGCAAAGCTGCGGGTAATACCGTTGCGAGGTTTTACAACCTCAGGGTTGAGTCAGTCTCGTCCCGTGTTTTTCTCAGGTCCGAGCCGATAGAACTCGGTACACGCTGATGGTCTGACCGGGTGAATCGCTTGCGCCCAGCGTCTTTTCCCTCGGCCAAGGTAAAACACACAGCTTTTCCCTCCCAGGAAATCCCACTCACTTGGCTCCTTGGATTACTCCTCCCTAGCCCTGTGGGTCCGCAATTCAGCAGAGGATTTCGCCGACCCAATCCACTGCGGGAATCTCAAATCTACCCTGCACTGGGAAAGGTGCTCCACAGATCAGGCCTCCTACGCGGACTCCTCCTGTGTGTATTTTCCACAGAACTGTCCCCTTACGAGTGGACCCGCATCTCCCTTAGGCAGTTCCCGCTGCCCTCCGGTCGCCGTGTTGTAGCAACTCCCCCCTCCTCGAGGCTGGATCTACCACCATGCCATTCTTTCCCACATGTGAACGAAGAGGCCCATGTGATGTATTTTGCCACGTTACCTCCCACATCCTGGGCAGGTATGGTCTCCGCAGGGTCTTTTCATACTGAAAGAATAGGAAAATGGGTAAGACCCCCTTCCCACGATGCGGTAAGGGCACCAGCCGTTTGACTCTATGAGAGAGGCATAGAGAGAAAAGAGGCCCGGCTAGGCTCGGCCCGTCCCAGGTTGGCAAGCGTCGCCTTGTTCCCCTGCTTGGGTAACTAGAAGGATTCCGACATCTTTTATGGGGCATTGGGGAAGGGTACGTGCAGTCTGACACGGCTGTTCGTCCTGGCACGTGAAATACCTACCCACTCCTGTGTCAGCAGTACACTTACATGTCTAGGTTACATATGTAACCTCCGTTCCCTGATGGAGGGAACGAGACGTCATGTCCTCCTGGCCACGCCGCTGAGCCGAGCCACTGAGGTGGCCGGACACTACCGGCTCCTCAGAAAAATCCTGAATGAACTCAGTATTTCCTCGCCTTTATAACCATATGTCCGGGGGCAGGATATGTAAATATTGTCTTCCAACTTCTCATTGGCCTTTTTTCATGCATCAGAGGTATATTAGGCACTCAAGAGAGACCCCCAGTGTCGCTTCTTCGACACGAAATCTCGTTCCCTCCATCTGGGAACGGAGGTTACATACATAACCTAGACGTTTTTATGACTTTATATTTCCAGCAATGGCAAGCGATTCCATGTTAAGCATTTTGTTTTCTTTGATCATCATATGATATTGATAGCAGACAAGAATACACTAAAGACAGGGAAATTAAATTTAAAATCTAAAGTATGAAGATCCAATTGGATTTAATGTTAATCTGCTAGATTCTTTTCTTTTCTTAAGAAAATGCTTACTTGTGCAGAACTTGCCACTGCAGTGTTGTGGGTGGTTTGAGGACTTTCTATGTAGTTGCAAAGGTGTTCTGGGAGGTTTTTAGTGCATTGCTCTGCAAAGTTATGATGTTCTTGTTCTTAGATATGACATTTGTCCCTAGATATGTCTTTGGTCTCCCCTTAAATACAAGTGGATTTTGTTTTATCAGTTTCCAGGCAAAAATCTGATTATGACCTATTGTTTAGGAAAGTAATGGCACACCTCTTCTAAATAAGTTACATACTAAATTTGAATGTCCCTTCCCCCCCCCCCCCCCCCCCCCAAAAAAAAAAAATTTGTCACACATTATTTTCACATGCAAATGAGCTTTGAGGTAAACTCTTTATTGTTGCCACCACATATAGTGTCCATTGTTGACAAAGTTTTTCTGCAGGTTCACCACAACCATTGATGAGCTGCAAAATTCTGTCAATAATTTGTCAAATTTACCAAAAGATGGCACTGTAGCACTTTATGGAGTTTCATAATCTTCCACATGGGTTTGAAGCAATTACATAAACAATGGAAAGTCTGCCCATAGTTCATATTTAATTTTCAAGCTATTTAGATTACTATGTCATCCAACCACCATTAAAACTGCTTTAATGATGTTGAAGTCAACATGTGGCAGAGGGAAGGGAGGGGGTCGACTAGCGGATGATTAAAATGGCTTCTGTCAGTGAAGAAATATTAGCTGAGATTATGCACACTGAGCTGTTTGCCATTTCTCTTCCTC
Source organism: Moxostoma hubbsi (assembly GCA_032164185.1). Classification (NCBI taxonomy): domain Eukaryota; kingdom Metazoa; phylum Chordata; class Actinopteri; order Cypriniformes; family Catostomidae; genus Moxostoma; species Moxostoma hubbsi. The sequence continues at coordinate 11,377,846 of JAVLUX010000034.1, forward strand.
CGATCACCCTAACATCCACAATGGCCACCCATTGTGTGTAAGGACAATTGGAATTGGAATGATGGCCAAATGATGCTAAAATTTATGTTTTCAGTGTGAATGGCCTGGCCTACGTTAAGATCCTTCAATGTAAAGAAGTACCTTTCTGTGAAAGGAAATGTGTACTATTTGTGAGTGCAGTATATGTAATATTCCCCTGATGTTCCCATCATATGGCCCTCACCCCACACCCATTTTTGGGTCACATCCTACCAGTTGGTATAAAAATTAACTCTCAAGCATTACCTTTAGAAGATATAGGAGCTAATATTCTGTAGAGTAGTCTCTCAAATATCTATTTTAAAAAAGGCATTGAAAAGACAAGACATTAATAACTTGCAATTCTGTTGTTGAATAGACTCATATATACAGTATATCATATATTTATTGATACAGGTAAAAGGTTAGTGGTGGGGATTTTGATTCATCCCAGTGACTCAAGTCATTTGAGTTCCTTCACCAAAGTGATTCATCCACTCACCATTTCTACAGATTGCATCTTTACACCAGTAGTTGGCAACATATGAACACCTCTTTGTGTTATGAGTGAGTCATAAAATTGTTTATTCAACAGATTTGTTTCGCAACCATAACAATGGAAGTGAACTAGAATGATTCATTCATTTTAAAGATTTGTTCAAGATTCAAAACACTGATTTGTATACGAGTGAATGAATGAAGATAATTATGTCGTAAAACCAATTAGCAGGCCCAGGTTTAGGCCTATGGTGATTATTACATAACTAATTATTTTTTTATCTTTACAAAAGGACTCCCTAAAGATCTCAATCGAAGCATTCCTCAAGTTGATAGTGACATTAACCAGGAAATGCAGAGCAGAAATCAAAGTGGCTGGGCCAGTCTCCAGCAAGCATAAGACATCTGAACACATGCCAAAGGTTGATGAAGTGTTTGAAGGCTTTCTGCCATACAGTATTTAAAGTCGAAAGTAAAGCTTGTCGAATTGAGAAATCCTTTGAGTAAGTCGTAAAGGGCAAGTCAGGGGTATATAACAGGTTAATTCAAGAAGCTAAGAGCACTGTGGCCCATTATGAGACAATGCTATAGTCCTTAATTAAGAGATTTTGATGGATTTTATGGTGGATTAATCTCAGAGCATCCAGCGTGCTAATTAATATGGCCGTGTTGTAATTCTCTCCATCTGTGTTTAGTCAGAGTTCCAGTTGCTTGCTTGCTAACAGCTCATGGCACAGTCTCAGTGGGTGTGTTGGAAAAAAAATTACAGAATGCTAACAAATATGAATGAAATATGTGTCCACAAGATGATTAGGATACTGCTGTTGAAAACACGAACTTTGGTTGTTTTTTTTAATGCTTGTACACATTATGGGATGCTGATGTGATGGTGTCATCACCTGGCTTCCTTACTAGCATTTCTTGTTCAACCAGCATCTTCAGAATGACCATGCTCGTATTCTTTCTTCTTCTGAACAGCATGGCTGTGCTGGTCTAACAGCTAGACCAGCATCAGTTGGAAATACATGCTGGTTTTATCTGGTCTTTTCAACAGGGACATGTCACTATGTGATGCACAAACAGCAAGGATGCAAGACGTCACAAGCAATCTGGACCTCTGATTGTGTTTTGTGAACCGGCTAAAGCTATTCCGTTTGTCTTTGATCAGTGTGATGGCATCTTTAAGACGTTTGGTAAAGCAGCACTTCCCACATACATACATATACATATATATATATATATATATATATATATATATATATATATATATATATATATATATATATATACACTTTCCAAACACATCGTCAAAGATGTCTAGTTAACCAAATCTGTTTAAGTCCTTCGCGATGAACCATTAATGATTGATTGAGATGAAATGGCCAGCTGTTAAGATCCGTAACTGAGGCAGACGTGGGACTATCTTCAGAAAGGTCATCACTAAGAATAGTTTTACCTCTGGCAGATTTATACCTGCAGGTCTTTCAGTACATTTGTGTATACCAATTTTCTAACCAATAATTACGATTAAATCCTAGATTTTACAGTTTCTCTAAAAAGTCAGTGGTGCTTGTCTGTGCAGAACTTTGCTCCTTGATGGTAGGTGTTTGCAAGAATGGTTGCTATGTGGTTTTTAGGGTATTTTGGGTGGTTGCTTACCTGGCCCAAGTCAAAGCCCTCCCTCAAGTCTCTATGATATGTCTTAAGTCCTTTCTTCAATGTAAGTTTAGTAATAGTGACGCTTGCTTTAGTAAACACCAAGAATAATGTGGAATTACAAATTTTCGGATGTTGATGTTATGAATGGGCTTTTCAAACTGTAATATCTTGAAGTTGTAATGCTTTTTGAGAGGTGTCAAATTCTTTGAATTTTTAAAATCTCTTCTGGTTCGTGTTTCATTTTTCACTCTCTTTCTGAACGCTCAGGGTTAATTTAGTTGATGGGAGTTGATTTGCTGCTTCACAGGAGTAAATTGATGCTTTTAGAGAGTGATGGCAATTCTCTGGCTGTGGAACATAAACAGAATATTAATTTGCTTTCCGAGAGAGATTTGGAATGTAAAGTTAAGCAGCTGTGCCGATGTAGATTCGTTGCAGGATGGGTGGGGATGGAACAGTGGTTAATAACGAGACGTGGTTCAATACTGGACTCTCAGAGAGAGCGAGAAAGTGTCAGAATAAGAGAAGAGAACTGGATGTGTCGTCAGAGGAGAGTTAACTTCGGCACCTGGCAAGGTGATGTGCCCTCATTGCATTTGTTCAATTAAGAGTGTTCATACAGAACTTTAGGGAGGATAAAGTTTGGCTCTGGAGGAGTGTTTATACAACTCCACCCAAAAATTAAAATTCTGTCATCATTTACTCACCAGCATGTTGATCTAAACCTGTTTGATGTTTTTTTTCTTCTGCAGAACACTGAAGGAGATGTTAGTATTCCATACAATAAAAGTAAATGGTGACTGAAGCTGTCATTCTGCCCAACATTTCAGTTTGTGTTTCACAAAGGAATATTCCGGATTCAGTTCAAATGAACCGCATTTGTGGCATAATGTTGTTATAATTTTCGACTTAAAAATAAAAGAAGCACAAACCGCGATTACAGTGATGCACTTAAAATGGATGTGAACGGAGCCAATATTTGGAAGGTTTAAATGTGTTTGTGGTAATACACATTATGCCACCAATGCTAACTATTAATCTTAACTTGTATTGAATCCTGAATAGTCCTTTAAGAAAGAAATCATACAGGTTTAAAACAATGACAAGAGGGTTAGTAAACGATGACAGAATTTTCATATGGGGTGAACTATCAGTTTAAGCATCTTTTTGTCCTCCCCCTCCTTAACAATTTCTTGGATTTTCGTTGTTGATTCTGCTGTTCTTTCTCTCACTTCTTTATGACTTAATGTTTTTTAAAACCTGTTCTTTAATTATGCATTTCAACTGTGTTTAATTTGCAGTGTTGTGACTGCAACATAATCACTCTGTTTTCTGCCTTGAAAAGGTGTGAAATACCTTCAGATAATAAAATGGGTTGGAAATGAACAAAGAATGACACTAAGTAGTACTTTAATATGTAGTATGCACATTCATTTTCTACCTGATGAAGCCAAATAGATCTTGAAGCACCTGTGCAATGGATGTCAAATCAATTTGAGAACCATATCAAGCTGTGGACAAAAGGAATAGGAATGTAAGCTTTTATTGGTTATGGTGATAGTGTGATAATAGCAAGGCAAGAATCACTATTGCTTTTGCTACTAAAGATTAGGGGTTTGTTCAAATCTCTTAAGTATTAAACTTTAGAGCTTAATGGAATAGTTCACCCAAAAACGAGTCTATATAAAATTATTTCTTCTTTGGAAGATGTTAGACAGAATATTACCTTCAATCGCCATTCACTTTCAATGTATAAAAAAGTATTTAATAAAAGTAAATTGTGGCTGAGGCAAACATTCTGCCTAACATCTCTGTACATTTTGTGTGTTTCATGGAAAAAAGTAATTTGGGTTTGAACAGCATGAGTAAGAGTAAATAATGGATGAACAAACCCTTTAATTCATACTGCAGAATTTGTACTACAGACATGAATGATATATCAAAGTGTGTGGCATGTTGATAAGAGGTGTGTTTATTACTTTTCTATTTTAGTTTTTACATGGTGAAAGATCAAATGGACGTTTATAAAAATTCAATACATTTCTATTGAAGTTGGGACTCATATATAGGGATCAGAAAATGGTTGAGAGAGGACCAGGAGTTTTACCTAGCAACCACCCAGAAGAACCTACCAACCACATACCTGTGCTCTGTCAACCATCTACTACATCCAAGCATCGTGGTGATGAGTTTTGTACGTGTATGCACCACTCGCAATATCTTCAGAAAATGTAAAAATCTACTTGCCTGTTGTTAGCTGTTCTTGCATACACTGCCCTATATAATATTAAAAACAGTCCCATTCCCAGTCTTTGTTTCTGTCTTCTCTCTCTCTCTCTCTTTATAGTCAGTGCACCATTGTGAAGTTCTTATCCTCTTTTAATATCTCAACCCATATATTTTCAAAGCTCTTTTTATCTTCACTCAGTGCATCTGCCTTGTTTTCAGAGCACATTCAATGCCCCAAATAGCCTAAGTGTTGAGCACCAGGGCCACCTTTAATTTGCCAAGAGAATGAAATTAATTATCAGTTTATGGTGAGCTTTCAAATGCCATCCAAATCTCATTTACTGCAAGAGTTGTAGATTACATGTTATTTTACAACCATCACACACCTGAAGTTAAAGAACTTTTCCTTGGCTGAAGGTACTCAGGCTGGACCCCTGTTTTCTCTATCTCTCCCTCCTCCAGAAAGAGATACAGTACAGTAATCTGCCATCTCGGTTCCTATCTATCTCCCTGCCTCTCCCTCTCTTTCTCCCTCAATCTCTCTCTCATCTTGAAAGAATTAATTTAATTACGTATGGAAAGAAGACCCTCCACACAATCGATGCCTCTCCTTCATTAGGAGAAAAAAATGTCACCCAGTTTGCTGCTGTCGATGAGGTGGAAATTGACACATTGCTCTCTAGCCTGAAGAGAGAGGGAATAGGGAGGAAAAGGAGATGAGGGTGAAGAGAGCTGGTAGGAGGTAATTTTGAGTTGCCCTAAAGAAATAGTTTTCCCAAGGAGACTTTACAAAAGGAACTTCATGCAGGGCATTTTCTAAACAACAACCCACTGGGAGTCTACTTAGTCAGGGAATTGTGGGAAATGCAGCAAGAGATGCTGAACATGTCGGCAATGCTGTTGAAGGTCGTTGCTGACTTGGAGGATCTTGCTGTGATACGTTGATCGATCACTGCCGTGGAGGCAAAGTTCACGGAAGTGGTTACAAGAGTGGGGGATGTTGAGAAACTGATTGATTATCTGGAGTCATCGGAGCGGGAATTATCTGCTTATCCACTAGTGACCAAGGTGGATTTGGAGCATGTCTGGTAGAAGTTGGAGGACATGGAGAACCGTAGCTGGCGGAATAACATCCGTATTGTCAGAATTCCTGAGGGAAAAGTGGAACAGGATATGATGAAATTCCTGGATGGGCTCCTTCCGGATCTGCTTAACATAGTAGGCCATAAACTGAAAACCGAGCAGGCACACAGGGTTCCTACTCGGCGATCCACAGAGGGAGGCAGGCCCCAATCTATTCTGGTCAAATTTCTGAGATCATCCAATAAAGATCTTGTGTTATGCGAGGTGAAGAGTAAAGGAAGGCTTTCTTGGAAAAACCACAACATTTTCTCATTCCCAGAATTTGTGAATTCCACGAGAGAAACGTGATCGATTGAAGGAATGCAAGAAACTTTTACAAAGGAAGGTTGTTTTCGCACTGATATTCCCGGCCAAATTAAGAATAGATTCTAAGGATGGCCGTAAACCATTCACATGCCCACAGCAAGTGATGTCCTTCATAAAGTCAATGGAGTAAGTCATCTTGTGGTACTCGCGTAGCAGCCAAGTGGACAGGCTCACTGAACATTTACTTGACTGTTTGAGGAAATTGACATTGGACATGGAGTTTATTTGTAGAGTAACACACCTTCAGTACAGTTTTATGGATGAATCTACTCGCTCTTTGTGTTTATTCCACCTAGAGACTTGAGTTTGTTTTGTGGATTATTTCTTGCATTGACATTGGAGTGATTGAGTAATTTGTTTGCACTCGTGTTGTAGCCGAGTGCACCAGCTCACTGAACTTTCATTTGACCATTTGACGAATCTGCATGCTTTTTTTTTTTTTTGTGGGCTGGTTCCGCCTAGCGGCTGGAGTATATTTTGTAGATTAACACACCTTCAGTTGTATGTATGAATCTATACCCTCTTTGTGTTTATTCTGCCTATTGGCTGGAGATTGTTTTATAGATTATCTTTTATCCATGTAATTCTGTCTCACAAAATATGTATAGAAACACCAGACTTGAGTAATCCAATGGCAAATTTGTTGCAGGGGTTCTTGTAGGCATGCATGGACTGTTTGAGTTTGGAGGGATGGACGCCAGTTGGCGCTGTCGTGCGTGGGGTTAATGCGCACGTTTTTCTTTTTTCTGTTTGTTTTGTTCTTGGGGATGTTCAGGTTTTGATGGTTGCACTAATGTTGGAATGTGGTCTTTCTAATCTTGATTTTAACACACGATTTTTTTCTTATATGTAAAAATGTCAAATGTTAATATGAGTGGATTGGCACCCCATAAAATGAAGGAAGGTTATTTCTCTTAAGCATAAAAAATATAATATAGAACTTGCGAATCATGTATTTTAAGGTCTTATTAAATCGTTCAACCAACCCTTCGGTTTGCGGGTGGTAAACACTGGTGTGAATCGACTTAATGCCTAATAATTCATATAGTTTTCGAAGTGTAAATGACAAGAATGTTGTGCCTTGATCAGTGAGTATTTCTTTCGGAATCCCCACTCGGGTGATAATTTTGAAGAGTGCCTCCGCAACACTATGTGCTGAGGTGTTGCGTAAAGCACTGCTTCTGGATATCGCTTTGCATAATCCACCAGAACTAATACAAAGTGATGTCTGCATGCAGTCTCCGCTAATGGCCTGAAGAGATCCATAATAATTTTTTCAAAGGGGCTCCGAGGAGGTCGCAGCGCCAGCCCCCTCCTTGGCAATCAGGCTCTGGAGCACCTGCCATTCCTCCACTTGTGCCTGGAGCAGGACTTGGAAGCGTTGTTCCTGCTCCAGGCCTACCTCCATGAGGGCATGATGTTTTGATTGCTGTATGCTTGTGAGGGTCTTGAAGACTTAACTCAGTGCTGAAGACTCCATAGCAGCATTCTCCTCCAAAGCCAGGTTCTCGGCACCACTGTAATGAGATCTTAGTTTCTTGGGCAATGAAGAAGTCATGAGACAATGAAGCAGGATCAGAGTGGTCCTTTTATTCTTCTCCTTTAAACACACAATCGATGGTAACCGTCGATAACAAAGAAATAGTTTTTAAATAAGCACTGTAAATAATAATCACTCTCTCGGTTCAGTGCTGTTGTGCTCTCTGGTCACTCTCCCCACTGATGCTCTGGCCTCCCTTTTGGTCTCCCTCCCGCATCACTATAATGAGAGACAGGTGTTAGGGAAAATTGTGAACCAGGTGATGAGGCTTACCGCTATCTCTCTTGTGCAGACCGACACATGACCATGCCTCTAATATATATATATATATATATATATATATATATATATATATATATATATATATATATATATATATATATATATAATTTTATTTTTTTTCAGGGTTCCCATGCATCTTGGAAAACCTGGAATTTTGCAATGCAGTTTTCCAGTCATGGAAAATTCAAGGAAAATTAGAAAAATACCTAAATTTCCTAGAAAATATTTTAGTATAATGTAACTGTTTGACTGTTGCTAACAAGGTTTTTGTTACATGTACAAAAACATGGTAATGATAAAATACACATTCCTATCATATTTTCATTGCCAGCATCTGTGCATTGTGAAACAGCATCAACAGTTAACTGTCATAAACCAATCCCTGTCACATACTTTCTCTGCTCATCTGCTGTCATCCCTGCTTTTCTAGTTGAAGTATTGATATAGTACAAAATAAGATTTTTTTCATTCCAACATTGTGTCATGCACAAAGTAGATGTTGTAAATTACTTGCTTAAACTAGAGTTTACTAATATTAAATCTGTTTCCAAAACATTTGATTGTCGGACCACAGATTATTTTTTTTATTTTTTTATGATTTCACACCAAGTGGGTAGCATGGTGACAGGCTCAAGATGTGCATTAATGTTCAATAATTCAATGATCGAAGTCTTCTTATACTGCAGTTATCACATGTAGTATGCGGAAAACACAAACTGCAACTAGTCATCAAAATTTAATTAGCTACAAAACGTAGAATGTCATGGAATACAACATATTTGCACAAAAATTTATGTTTGAATGCACAAGGACTATATCCTACTGTGATGAATAAATGATTATATGATCTGCAATTGATGACTGTTTCAAAATGAATGTGTAAAACTGGCCACCTCATCATGATCAACTCACACACTCTTGTGTGTGTGAGATAACAGAGAGCAGATCATATATATATATATATATATATATATATATATATATATATATATATATATAGGTGTATGTATGTATATGAATATATATATAAAAGAGAGAGAGAGAATGCACAAAACACACACACAACAGCACTTCCATGTCAGTGATAAAATTATGGAGAAAGGACCTCTTAATGCTATTTGATTTACAAAACAAGCACAGATGGACTTTTTCAGCTCATGTAAGGCTCATTTCAATTAGTCTGAATCAGAGTGTGGGAGTGGAGCGAGCAGTGGAGAGGCATGATTTTGCCTGGAGTAAGGAGCGTGTTTTTAAAAAATCGGAGCGACTTTGTTTTCTCTCGCTCCAAGAGCACTCCACTATCGCTCCATCAAGGGCTAAACATCTGTTAACGGACCTTAATGCAATAATTCACCACATGTTAAGCAGTGTTAAACACTATTGAAATGAAGGAAAGGTAGAATTTCTGATATAACCAGAAAGAATATACTAATTTTAAATCTAGCAGCACTTGGTAGTGGTTGACCTCCAGCACGAAGGTTACTTTCGCTTTCTGTTTTCATGCTCCCTATTATTGAGTTAAGCTAGCGGTAAAGCTTGACTTAACTACATGTGTGTGCTTCGTCTCTTTATTCTTACGTCAACTGGCAAATAGTGAAAATTTTGAAAATTGCGTTAAGTATTAAAAAGCTGTGAACTTCAGTTTTATCTCATCACGGTTGATGTTCAAACCTTGTAATCCGTAACTGTCAGATGTAGTAAAAGTATATCCCCATTAAAATATGATACGTAATAAAAGTAGCTACATTTGAAGAATAGTATATTTGCCCCGTGTAAATAACAATAAATAGGAACTGTATCTAAAATAAAACAGTGGTGATAAATAAATAATACAACAGGCTGGAAAAATAGACATTTATTCATTTAAATATCTTATATAATTTGTATATGTTTAAACTTGACACCAAGCGACCTGAAAACTGTACCGTTAGAATGGTTTCATACTGAAGAGCAACTTAAAAGTTAAACTTTTCCTCTCTCGTAAATGTTACAGGACTTATATTATCTGCTGCTAACGTCTTGGTGCCAGATAACACAGGACACCTTCAGAAGTCTTGTGGAGTCCAAGCCTCGACAGGTCAGAGCTGTTTTAGTGGCACAAGGGGGGCCTACATGATATTAGGCAGGTGGTTTTAATGTTGTGGCTTATCGGTGTGTGTGTATGTTAGGGCTGTCGATTTAACTTTGTTGATTTAATAAAATTGTATTTTATTAAAAATTAAAAAAAAATACACAATTAATGGCAATGATTAATGCTTATTAATCGTAAGATTCCTGAGAAATGTAAGCTTGTAGTACCACCTGTTTACTCCAGTAAGTGAGTGAAACTTCAGCTGTATGGCAACGTGCAGTTTATACAGTGAACAAAACAACCCTTCAGCAGGCAGCACAACACAAACATTCTTTACGTTCTTGTGTTCAAAACACATGATGGAGCGCAAATTCGAACTAAGGGATCTATATATATATATATATATATATATATATATATATATATATATATATATATATATATATATATATAATTCAACAGAATAATGTCATGTGGGTTTGAAATGATGGTGGATGGCAGACTTTTATCCTTGGGGTGAACTATTTTTAAACTGAAGCCTTAAAGAAAATCACTTAAAATTACTTGCATGTATGCGGGGAGAAGTTTTAAAGCAGTTACTTTTGTGTAACACAGAGTTCCACAGAGAAGACTTTTGAGTCCTCGGGTCACTGTGCGCAAAGAACCAAAGCACATTAGGTTTCATTCTGAAAGGAAAACACTAGGTGCTCCAGTCTCCAAATCTCTGAATTAATATCAGCACTCTGTCCAAGTCCACAGTCTGCTTTCAAAACGTCCTCTGGCCCTCTCCAATTTGAATTTGTCCTCATAGTCAGATTGGTATTCAAGAGTTTTTCTTTTTTGAAGCATTGCTGTTTCAGTATGCTCAGGGCATACCAAGGTCTTTTCTCATTCTTCAGTTAGGTGGATTGTTGTCATTATTTCCTCCCTCATATTGGAGACAGATGCCTGTTCCCATGTGAAAGCACACATTATTCAAAGTAGAGCACTTATTTGGTGAGGCATGGCACTTTCCACCATTTTAGTGATGTTTGTTTGCATAAGATAAGGGGAGCATGGAAAGGGTTCAAAGTTCTGGTGAAAACAAGAAAATATAGATATTCTTAGAATATTTTCTGTGTATATTCTGTTTTGGGAAGGATGGAAGGCTTTTTTTGCATAGGTCAGAACTCTATTAAGGTAAAGAAGACTCACAGTCTATTAAACATACTGACATTTTGTTTACGTTATAAAGGAACATGATGTACATTTGAAGTTAGAAGTTTAAATACACTTAGGTTGAAGTCATTTAAAAAAAAAAAAAAAAAAACACTCCACAGATTTAATATTAGTAAACTGTAGTTTAAGCAAGTAATTTACGACATCTACTTTGTGCATGACACAAGCAATTTCCAAATGCCTGAAGGTACTACGTTCATCTGTACAAACAATTGTACACAAGTATAAACACCATGGGACCATGCAGCTATCATACTGCTCAGGTAGGACACACATTCTGTCTCCTAGAGATTAATGTAGTTTGGTGCAAAAAGTGTAAATTAATCCCAGAACAACAGAAAAAGTCATTTTGAAGATGCTGGAGGAAATAGGTAGACAAGTATCTATAGCCACAGTAAAACAAGTCCTATAACGATATAACCTGAAAGGCTGCTCAGCAAGGCCACTGCTCCAAAACCACCATTAAAAAAGCCAGACTACAGTTTGCAAGTGCACATGGGGACAAAGATTTTACATTTTTGGAGAAATGTCCTCTGGTCTGATTAAACAAAAATGGAACTGTTTGGTGATAATGTTTGGAGGAAAAAGTGTGATGCTTGCAAGCCGAAGAACACCATCCCAAACATGAAGCATGGGGGTGGCAGCATCATGTTTTGGGGGTGCTTTTGCTGCAAGAGGGACTGGTGCACTTCACAATATAGATGGCATCATGTGGAAGGAAAATTATGTGGATATATTGAAGCAACATCTCAAGACATCAGCCAGAAGTTAAAGCTCAGTCGCAAATGGGTCTTCCAAATGGACAACAAAGTCAAAGTGGACTTGGATTGGCCATCACATAGCCCTGACCTCAATCCGATAGAAAATTTGTGGAAAAAGCATGTGCAAGTAAGGAGGCCAGGAAGCAAGTTACACCAGTTCTGTCTGGAGGAATTGGCCAAAATTCCAGCAACTTGCTGTGAGAAGCTTGTGGAAGGCAACCCAAAACAGTTGACCCAAGTTAAAATAACTTAAAATAACAAAATGTATGTATACTTCTGACCCACCGGGAATGTGATGAAAGTAATAAAAGCTGAAATAACTAGTTTATTTATTTATATCTGACGGTGTCAAATTAAGCATTATTAGTTCAAAATACTTAAACTTGTATCCTGTCCTCTGAGTAACACCAAAAACTTCACTGTAAATTCTAGCAACACCTCCATCTCGATCCTTCAGATGAGGCTTATGTTTATAAAAATAACCTGGAGGAATAGATTAATTTAAACTAATATATTCATCCGGTTTAAGCCAGGTTTCGAGTGAATGAGAACAGAGTGTCAAGTGTTTGGTATTTTTTTAAATAAAACTTATAATTTTTTAATGATATAGATTATGATAAATTCTGAGACTCTCAGCCTAAGGAACTGCTGAAAAATGCAAAAAAAACATCCTTTAATTTTTAATAAAAAAAATAACTTTTTTTATTATATTATATACCTGAGGGTGTAAATAAAGTAGCTCTGAAAAACTGTTTGTTCCCAATCATTAATTTTGTGTTGGTACAACAAAGTAATCAAAAGTTATGTCAGTTTGTGTTTTCAGATGTAATAATAGGATTCACCCTACAACCTCATACAACCTCACCGTGTGTCCTTGCAATATGTCTTTGACATGTAAAAGTGGATGGTCATATGTTAATGTTTTGAGTTTTTGGCATTAGAAATTCATGGATTTCAGAACAAGATGATTTTGCAGCTTAGTTTTTAATAAATGATCTTCTTTTTTTTTCTTTCTTTTTTTTACTGGGAAGGTAGTTATGAATTCTGAAAGTAACATAACTAGTTTATAACTAGCCCCCAAACCCTCTTGCATAATAACCCCGACAGCTCACATTTTCCAATTTATTGTACAAAATAAGATTTCTGGAGAGCCTGTACAAGTCAAACCTCTTCCGATCCCTCTTTTGCTGATTCCAAACACACCTATTAACATGTCCCTCTAGTCTACAATTGAAGTACTTAAGAGTAAATGTATCTAATTAAATTTTCAGAATCCAACTTTTCATTCTACCATAATAGTATCTGTATTGGTGGTTTCAGACCAATTTATTTAACTATTTTGTTTTTATGTTGCATGTTTTGTTTTTTATTGTTGCTTGTCCTTTTTTTATCAGGATTCAACAGCACATCTCTGAGATTTGGGCATGGCATGTGGTTTATCTTTGCAAACTCCATGTAGAGTTTGAGATGGACCCAAAGTGATTTTAAATAGTGGTGTTTCCTTCTTATTTTCACATCCCTCCATCTCTCATTTACTATTTCTCTCTCTTTCCCAGCATCCTCACTTCCCCAACCTTTTGACATGTAGCCAAAGCCAGATATTATTCTGCTTGGCCTTGAGGCATAACGGCAAAGTCATAAAACACACGCACACACTTTTTCCTCTTCTCTGATGCTTTACTATAAAATGTCATTTCAGTTTTATTCAGCTATTCAAATTATTATTTAGGTTATTTTTTTGGTTTGTCTCATCTTTTCTGATAGCATCTTTCTTTCTGTCCACTTTTATGTTTCATATGTAGGAAGAAAAAGTAGCTCTCTGAAAAGAGGTTATTGAGGTGATTGATTCCCAAATGCCCTACTTGATCAGCAGAAGATCTGCTCGGCACAGGGGTTGTTCTCTATCACTTAAAGGTGGGTACAGAGCCAACATTTCTTTATTTTTTTTTCAGTTACAATTGAATACCTCTTTGACATGATCAAATGTCTTTTGTTAAGACAAATACGATTTTGCTAGTAAGCATGTTGTAAAGGAATGCAGAATAAAGTTTTTTGTTTTGTTTGCTGAGTTCCTTCAAATGTGGCTCATCATTATCTTTTGGTTTCTGCCCATTATGTTCCAAATAAAAATAAAAAATTATCAGAAAATAATTTAATTAATCGAATTGTCAAAAATGGACATTACCACATGGTTCTTTACACTCACTGAGGACTTTATTAGGAACACTATGGTCCTAATAAAGTGCCTGACATGGTTTTCTGCTGTTGTAGGCCCATCTGCCTCAAGGTTCAATGTGTTGTTTATTCTGAGATGCTATTCTGCTCACTACAATTGTACAGAGTGGTTATCTGACTTACCGTAGCCTTTCTGTCAGCTCAAACCAGTCTGACCATTCTCCGTTGACCTCTCTCATCAACAAGGCATTTCTGTCCACAGAACTGCCGCTCACTGGATGTTTTTATGTTTGTTTTTGGCACCATTCTGAGTAAATTTTAGAGACTGTTGTACATGAAAATCCTAGGAGATCAGCAATTACAGAAATACTCAAACCAGCCCGTCTGGCACCAACAATCATGACATGGTCAAAATCTCTGAGACCACTTTTTTCCCCCATTCTGATGGTCGATGTGAACATTAACTGAAGCTCCTGACCCGTATCTGTGTGATTTTATGAATTGCACTACTGCCACACAATTGGCTGATTAGATTAATAAGTAGGTGTACAGGTGTTCCTAATAAAGTGATTAGTAAGTGTATGTCTTGCTAACGCATTCACTTTATAGCTCTATGCTTTTCTTACTGTGTGTCAATAATTTGTCTATTTTTATTTCTACTCAGAAAGGAGAAAAAGTTTATACTTATATATAAAAGAAGTGTCCGCAGAAGTGTCGCTCACAGGAAGTTTTTTGCTTTTGGCACCATTCCATGTAAATTCTAGAGACTGTTGTGTATGAAAATCACAGGAGATCAGCAGTTACAGAAATAATCACACCAGCCCGCCTGGCACCAAAAATTGTCCTTGCGATTATCTAATCAGCCAATTGTGTGGCAACACAAGAGATCAACAGAGAATCAAAGAGACAAAATCTATGGTAACTCAGATAACCACACTGTACAATTGTGGTGAGGAGAAAGTTGCCAATGTTTTGGCAGCACGAGGGTGACTTACACAATATTATTTTTTTAATGTTGTGGCTGATCGTGTATATTAATTACTATACTTGCTTATTCACATCTTTATATTTTTGACATCCCTTCAGTATCATTACAGAGCTCATTCTCGAAAACTTTTGACATCCCAACAAAATATTTAAATTCTCTATTCAAATCAGTTCCGTTTTAACCCATAAAAGCTGTATTGGCAGCATCTTGACATTATGATTATAAATAAAGTACAACTTGACTGTTGTTCTTTATTTTATTACATATAAAAAATATACATATAAAATAAATACATATATAAAAAAAATAAATACATATAAATAATAGTTAGATTGTAGAATGATGCCTTTTAAATAGGTTTAATTTAATATTTGAAATTGTTTTGTTTGTCACCATATTTTGACAATGACCCATGTACTGTAGAGCTGCTTCTGAGCAGTGTCTGGTGTGACCCGTCACAATAATCAATTAGATTACATTTTCCTGTTATTTTTTAAGCGCTCTCTTCTACAGTATGTCTTCACTCTAATGTCGCTGGGAAGCATGTGTATAATTTTTCTTGTTTCAATGAAACAACAGAACAAACCAAGTAATTCCATCATGCTTCCCAGTGTGATGCTAGAGGAGACTGTGTGCTATGAATAGCAGCTGTATGTGATAGCAGTGTCCAGTGTCAAGAAGATGAATTTCATATAATTTCTCATATAATAGAAATTAGAGTAAATTGTCTTCTATGGCCTGTTTTGCCTCTTATCACATATTGACTTACAATGTTTGAAATGGAATGGCTAAGCATTTGCATCTAGATTTGAATGTGTGTGACAATTTTGTAATAAAGTGTAAAGACTGTGTAATGCTTTTGAGTTAGCTGTCAAGGAGAGAACTGCTATATCTGCTATTTTATAATAGCTTTACTAAAATTGTACAATGCCTTCTACGTCCTAAGTCTCATCCAGTCCAATTTTAGAGCCAGAACAATCAATTTTATACTTTAGCTTGTTTTGACTGGTCCATTTTTATTTTTGCTGTGTGATCAAATGTAAAGAAACGTACGCATGTACCAGAACTTCCACATCAGCAGATAAGGAAAAGAAAAATATTCTAAATGGATGAAACACATCAAACTTTCTGATTTTAACTAGAATCTCATAGTTCTTTTTCAGTGTGCATAAGTCTTGCCACTTCAGACATTTTCTCTACATCCCCAGCTCCTCGAAACAGACTATTGCTTCTGTTCTTGTCCAGGTCCATCAGAGCGACTCTCATCTAAAAATGAAACTCACTGCACTTCCAGAAAAGCCAAACATGATTGAGGTTAAGAGGCTGGTGGACAAAGCACCCGACAAACAGTTAATTGGCAGATGAAGCAGATAGAGTGCAGAGGGGGTTTGAAGTCCATGTGTGGGATTAACCTTTCAAAAAGGGTAAAACCTCCAGAATTCAAACAGATCAGCTTGTATTTCTAGGGCTTGATCTATTTTGGGTGCAAGATTAAAAAAAGCAAGAGAAAAGGCATCATAAGAGAGCGAGGGAACCATACTAGTCTCCTTTTCACAATTTTCAATTTGCCACGGTTCCCTTCTTTAGACATGGTGGCATCTAAAGCCATTTCCTTTGAACAAATGATAGTAATTTTCACAACAACCATGGCCCAAATCCATCTAGCGCTGGCTTTTCAAGGGTTTTGTCACCCCTTGGATGTCATTAATAGAGGCAAGATTTGTTTTTGTGTTTCATCCTAAAATAAAGGGGGGAGAGGAAGAGAGAAATGGGCATCTGCTCTGGAAGAACCTGAGTCTCACATTCTCACAATTCACCTGGAAAGTTATGTTTCAGTAAAATGTTTCATAATGTGTTTTCTGGGAAGGAAAGGGAATGTGAAAGGTCCCATGTTAAGAATCATCTGTTTACATCAATTTCCTTCTATATTATCTTGCATGTTTTTTAAACGTACATTTTAAAGATACAGAACACAATAGTTTTTCATTCAGTAGCTAAAAGGATATGTGAAAATGTAAAGTATTTTCCAGGGATGCTCCATGTATTACTGCATGCTTTAAGGGATTCTTCAGGCATAAAATCATAATATTGTACAGGGCATACAATATTATGTTTAAATACTTTTGAAACCTGGTTTCGGACTGTCTGGTTTGGGCCCTGCAGAGGATAGTGAGAACAGCTGAGAAGATCATCGGGGTCTCTCTTCCCTCCATCAAAGACATTTACACCAAACGCTGCATCCGCAAAGCCACCAGAATTGTGGATGACCCCACACACCCCTCTAACAAACTCTTCACCTACCTGCCGTCTGGCAAGAGGTACCGAAGCATTCGGGCCCTGTCGGCCAGACTGTGTAACAGCTTTTTCCCCCAAGACATCAGACTCCTCAATACTCATAGACTGTAGTGACACACACACACACACACACACACACACACACACACACACACACACACACACACACCTGTACAGCATCCAACTTTTGCACGTCCAGAGTTTCACTTTAATCATTGTCACTTTATACCTGGCTGCTACCTCAATAACTGCTATGCCCATAGAACACTATTTCATAGTATGATATGTTTATATTCAGCATTTTAGAAAGTGTTTTTTGCACTACCCTGATTAGAAATGTGTACTGGTCGGCACTGCACTCTCTCTTACTGTGCCTATTGTCCTGTTCCTTTTTAGTAATTATTGTACTGTCCTGTACTTTTTGCACACGTTTGTACCTGCACTTTATGTAGGAATGTGTAGGTCTTATTTAGTCTCATGTGTTTCTACGTTTGTCCTATGTTGTTTATGTAGCACCATGGTTCTGGAGGAACGTTGTCTCATTTCGCTGTGTACTGCACTAACTGTATATGGTTGAACAACAATAAAATCCTCTTGACTTGATTTGAAACACCTTTATCGGTGTACTTACTGGCTTATTGAATGTGCACAAATGTTGATGTCAAAAGCAGAGAATAACTAAATAATTTCAAATCTTATGTAAATTCAGGTTTCTTGATTGTCTGATTTTTTTTTTTTTTTTAAATAAGCTGATTTTTAGGAGTCATCAGTGTACTGGTGTGCATGTAACCTGGCTCACTGATATACAAAACGATTTGGACCATTCAGGCAAGCTTAAAAATGCCTGAATGTATTTGCATTATATAACAAAATATTAAACCAAGAGGCATTTATTTTAAATACAGAGAGCACAAGTATATTTTTTCATGCAAAATATTTCAATGAAAAAATGTATTTGATTTCAAATGATAAAAAGCAGATTCATTGTTCAAAATGAAGACAAAATCTTTAATTTATTTTTCACAGGTGGGCACATGTGTGAACTTGAAACTAGCTTTATACGTCCACTAAATATGGCCTTGGGACCAGTTGGTGAAAAGTTATTGCAAAAGTTACCTCTAAGAAAAGGTCTAGCATCACTTGGCTTGTTATTTTGTTGTCTAATGAAATTAAATTCATACATTTTTAAATGTAACTTAAGTCTCCAGAAGGTGACCAAATGTGTATTTTTGCATCCCCACAATTTTTTCAGTAACCGGCTGTGTTTTTATTAAAGGATGTCACATTTTGCTTGTCATTGCTTAATTATGCACCATATCTTCTCTGTGTGTACTATCAGTGCAAACAGAAATTGTGTGTACAAAGCACTAAAAGGCTGGGTCAAGTGGGGATTGTTCCCCAGTTGTTGTGCCGTCTGCTTCCTATTATTTATTCCACTCCTTGTCAAGCAGAGGTGGTAGAGTAGCCAAAAACTGTACTCAAGTAAAAGAACAACTACTTCAAAAGCATAATTACTCAAGTAGAAGTAAAAGTACTAACATAAATAATTACTTGAGTAAGAGTAAGAAAGTATCCAATTAAAAGAGTACTCAAGTAGTAACTCGTTACTTTCACAAATGACATAATAGACATTTACTCCCCTATATATTTATAACACTCATTGAACATGTACTATAGAATTATGATTATTATTAATGGAAATTCTGTCATCATTCACCATCATTTTGTTCCAAACCTGAATGAATTTCTTTCTTCCATGCAACACAATAAGGAGATATTTGTCATGTTTATGCTGTTGATACCTGTTTTTTATGTCTTTTATTTTGAAAAGTTCATGTCTTGTTTCCTTGTCATGTGTATTTCCTGTTTCCCGCCATGCTTATGTGTCTTGTTTTCATTGTTTAATTACCTTGTCAGTTCTAGTTTGTCATTGGTTTTAGTTTATTGTCTTGTTATCTTGTTTAGAGTTTTGGTTTTCCATTGGCTATGTTTCCCCCATGTCCTTGTATTTAAGCCCTCTTGTTCGCCATTGTCTCTGGTCGTGTATTGATGTGAGTGTAGTCCATGTTTAGTCAAGCTATGGTTAAGTCAAGTTTATGTCAAGTTCATGTTTAATGTTTATTCAAGTTTATAGTTAAGGGTTTTGGTATTTATGTTTATTTAAAAAAACTGCACTTGGGTTCGTCACATCGTCATTGCCTTTGCCTTTGCCTTTTACATTACAATATTAGACAGAATGTTTGCCCGAGACACTATTTAATTTCAGTGAATTTATATATATATATTGAAGGTGAATGAGACTGTTAGTCTCTAACATTCGGTCTAACATATTTTGTGTTCCACATAATACAAAGCCTCACACTGGTTTGGAACAATATGAGGGTGGAGAAATGATTAATTCTCTCATTATTTACTCACCCTTATGCCATCCCAGATGTTTATGACATCCTTTCTTCTGTAGAACACAAATTCAGAATTTTAAAAGAATATTTTAGCTCTGTAGGTCAAAATTTTGATGCTCCAAAAAGCACATAAAGGCAGTATAAAAGTAATCCATATCTTCAGAAGTGATATGATAGTTGTGGGTGAGAAACAGATTAATATTTGTCATTTTTTGCTAGACAGCAGGGGGCGATATGCAGAGAAGAATGTGAATCACCAACGCAATTGGAGAAACCGCGCTCCGTGTTTGCTCCATGGAAAAATTAGTGCCTAAAATAAATACACAATACTAGAAGAAAAGCTACAATGTGCTTTATTTGAATACTAACATTAGCCCAAGACTAAATTAAATAATTTTTATAACTTTCTTTTGAAACATATCGGCAGCATTCTCTGGGTTTGATCAATTAAATAAATTGCTAGATGCAAAAAAATAAAAAATAAATAAAAACAAAACATTAAATTAAAAATATCAATTACGAAACAAAAAACAAATATATAAATTACCAGAACAAAAACAAAACATTAAATTAAATCAAATTAATAAATTACCAAAAAAAAAAAAAAAAACATTATTAGTTCTATGTATTATTGCCTAATTATTACCTATTATTTTCTATTCTTGCACTTCTTTTAATTACCTTGCCCTATAATTCTGTGAACGAAAAAAAAAAAATACATTCTCAGAATGTTCTACACTTTTTTTTTAATCAACTAGATAAGGCTGTAAAAACTATATGTCTAATGCAGAGTTCACTTTTAGAAATACTAGCGTTTTTAAATCTTCCTCTATTTGCATTTGCTGAGCTTCTTTATCTGCAAATGAATAATGTATAAATTAGCCTATGGCGCTAAAATAAATTTAGATGGCAATCAATTCTATGCAATGTTAACATGTTGGTTAGTTCAGTTTGTGTTTTGCGTTGTTAAAAGTTCATTTCTATTTAATGCGGGACATAATAGCCTACAGTTAAGATTGTGATTGTGACAGTTATGATTATTCAAAATATTTAACAGGGGAGATATATAGATGTGTGTACTGATGACATTTAAATTTTCTCTCCTCATAAGAATGGATTATCATCAGGTTTTCTTGACACGTCTTTTAGGATTTCACAACCAACCTTTCATTGTGGCAGTGACCTCCCCACTTGAGTTCTCCTTTGCCATCACGTTATTCATTTTTAATAAACAGCAGTTGATGCAGGAATAAAGAGACAAGGCACAAGCATGTAGTTAAGGCAAGCTTTACCACAAGCTTAACTCAATAATAGGTAGCGTGAAAACAGAAAGCAAAAGTAACCTTCGTGCTGGAGGTCGAACATTACCAAGTGCTGCTAGATTTTAAATTTTTATTTTTTTTATCACATTCTTTCTGGTTCTATCAGAAATTCCATCTTTCCTTCATGCCAATAGTAGTTAACACTGCTTAACATGTGGTGAATTATTGCATTAAGGTCCGTTAACAGGTGTTTTGCCCATGATGGAGAGTTAGTGGAGCGCTCTTGGAGCGAGAGAAAACAATGATGCTGCGAATTACAAAAAAATTTAATTAAAAAACGCTCCTGGCTCCAGGCAAAATCATGCCACTCCACTCCTTGCTACGACTCCGTTCACATACTCTGGTTGTCACCCATTCACTTGCATTGTATGGACCTACAGAGCTGAGAAATCTTAATTTAAGTTCAGCAGAAGATAGAAAGTCATGCACATCTGGGGTTGCATGAGGGTGAGTAAATAATGAGAATTGTAATTTTTGGGTGAACTATCCCTTTTAGGGCTCTTGTCAGATCTGGATGAATTGTCAATAAGAAGAGCGGTTTGGAAACATTTATAGTAATTATTACAGTGAAAACGGGAAAATGTCCAACAAGGACATTATATATAATGCTGAAATATAATGCCTTCTTTTGCTATTTCATAGCTTTTAAAGTCCTGTCTTCTTGTTTCAGTGTAGTTACAGTTTTCAGTGTCATAAGTATTTAGATATTTAGTTCTGTACAGCAGTACCGCCGCTCTATAAATACAGAGTACACAACCTACGTAGGGCACCAACCCTGATCGTGGAACATTCGCTGTGTCTGAAACCACCCCCTATCCACTATATAGTGCACTAATTCGAGTTTTTGCAATTTTGTAGGAGTGTCTGAATTCTGAGTGAGCCACTCGTTTCTTACTTTTGTTCACTCATTCTTACCTGCAATGCACTCTAATTTCAAGTGTACATTTCAAGTACACTTGATGATGGTTAATTTCCCACAATTCACCACAGGGAAGACATACAAGCTGGGAGTTTACTGCTTCCTTCACTCCTGCAATGCTTTATTTCATGCTAAATGTAGTAAATTACTTTTTGACAAATCATTACTGGATTAAAATAACATAATAACATATAGAGAGACAAAACATACAGATACATCTTAAAATGTACTCTTTCAAATGTGTTTACTCTTTATATTAACACACCATACATATTAAAAAATGACAAACAGAATGAAGATTTGTTTTAATAAATTATTTAATAAGAATAACAAATAAGGCCCAAGTATTTAAAAATTTCATATGTGACATTTTTGCACCAGCCCCAGAGCTCCGACACACTCATCCGAATTCACTCATTTCGTTCACTCACTGCTGAGATATAGTACACTAACTGCCATTCACTATATAGGAAATAGTGAATGAGTGATCCATTGCGTACAAAGCCACTCTCGTCGCAACGATTGGCTTGTGCACATCACATGCACGCGCACCTTGCACCTCGCTGTGCACATGCAGAAATGCAGTCTGTTCGCGCTCCAGTTGTCGATCATGCGAATGGCAGTGATTTACACTCAATTTGGATGTTACATGGCGGTAGCAAGTTAACATAGCTGCGATAGTTTCCAGTACCCCCGCGAGTGCGCAGAGTATAAATACTGCTTATGACATGTGGGACAAAGCACACTCATATATTGCTGCAGTTATTTAAAAATGTACACTTAAAAACTGATGTCATAAGAGCCCAGTTACAGAATCACCCTGAAAATGACCATCTCATTACACAGAAAAGCACGCGTTAGAATTAGAGCCAAAAATTACCTAAGCGTGCTGCCTGAAGTTGGAGCTGTGACTTTAATCTTGAAATATCAGCTTGTCTTGGTGTTAAATGAAGGCATTGAATGACGGAACTATTATTTTTTTCATTGTGCGGAGCTAAGAAAGTGTTTCACTTTGAAGAGTTTGATGCTGCTACACTGATGACTTGAGTGACAGTCTCATCACTCAAGTGGAAGCGTCTCATCGCGTGCAGCTGTGAACTTCCACTCTCGTAAATGTCCCATTCATTAATCTCTCAATAAACTACACATGAATTCAAATTAAACCCAGTAATGTAACGACTGTAATGCCACACATTGTAAAGAAGTAAAAGTTAAAACAAATCATTAGAAATTACTTGAGTGAGAGTAAAAAGTACCCACTCTAAAATCTACTCTAAAAGAAAATTTTCCCCAAAATGTTACTCAAGTAAATGTAACGAGCTACTACCTACCTCTGCTGTCTAACAACATTGATAAAAATAAAGACAGCCAATTCATAAGAATTTGTTTGTGTAAATGGGCTGTATGAAATGCATCCCTTGCTCTGTGACTGTAGTGACTTTGTGTCTTCTGTGCTGCTCTGGATAGGGATGTATGTGTTGTATGTTCTGTGTCAGCCTCTCTGGGACTATTGGCTCTTGTCCTGCTCACCTATGTTTCACTTTCTTGAAATATTCTTTGCTTTTATTGTCCATTGTTTTGTAATGCATATTTGTTTTATGCTTCTCTGTTTACATTTTTTTGCATTATTTCTATACAGCATCATTGAGCTTTGGAAAGGCACCATACAAACTAAATAATTTTGATATACTGACACTCAAATCATGGCTAGTATTTAAAGTGATCAATAGCTCTTTGATGTCATCTTTGCATACCAACTGCAAATGCAGGAACTGAGTTTTGACTTCACACCAAGAATAGACTTGGTTCTCAAACATCATAGTGCAATTACCTATTTCTCCGAAAAAAAGGAAATGGCATTTTGCAACCACTTCATTAACATACAATTCACCCACAGTTTGCACGTACACCCACAGAAAGCGCAAACACTCCCACTCATGGCAATTTGCGCTGGAATACAAATTGCACTTAGAATTAGCACTCTCACGCAAATTGTATATGATGTAGTGAACAATCTTTGCATGTAGCATTGCACCTAGCACGGTCACGAAAATAGACCCCTTGTGTAAGAAAATACAAGTCATCAAAATACACTCTGTCATAATTGCTATACCACTTGGCTGTGCTCCTCCACAAAAGGTAGAAAAAGAGCCTTCTTCAAAAAGGCACATATACACCTGCTCAAGCGACAATGATAAATCCTGCTTGGTATGTTTGCCAAGAGTCCAGTTTTCTTTTTCTTCCTATCTTTTTACAAATGTTATCTTTTATGTCCTCAGATATGTAAAGTAATTGTGCACCTCAGTGGTTTGCAAGTGTGCACCTTCACATTCTCTATTACTTTCATTCTTCCCTACCCTCCTTCTCTGTCTCTCACTGCTGTGACAGGTAATTAAATATTTCCTTACTGTTAAGTCTCTCATTGTAAAGTTAGACAGCAGCTGCGTCCTCTCCTGTGTGCTGAGATTACAGCGCCTTCTCGCTGCGTGAGCTATTCTTACGCACTCAAACAACTGTTAACTTGCTCATGGAGCTCTCAGTTTCACTATTCAGCCATTGCTTTTGCATGAGTTTTTACACAGACAAACACCTAATTTATATTTTATACAATGGCACATTACAGTTTGAAGATTTCTTGAATAAACCAGCCTCATCTGAATGCTTTTGTTATTAATATTTTCTGCCATATTATGATTTTTATTTGAAGTAATATTTCAGACGAATTAAAATTCATATTTTACTCACCCTCGTCATGTCAAACCCATATTTATTAATTTTCTTTTTTTATGTGTGTGTGGTATTTTTAGTCCTTTTTGAAAGTGTGGTCACTATGAACTTTCATTTGGCATGATCTGTGTAAATTATTCTTTATGTTCCCAGAAAAAATAACAGCACATATCGGTTTGGAAAGACATGAAGGTGAATAACGACAGAATTTACATTTTTTTACATTTACATTACGATAAAACTTGAATCATGAAAGCTTCACCCTTAAAGTGAGCAAGATGAGCTGTTCTGTCGTTTTTTGCCTCATTTCTCAATTTAAGATAAAACGCCCATTTAAGTGTCCAATATTCTCGTCAGACAGTCAACGAGGGATTCCTGGAATAGATCAAGTTTTTCATGCTCTTGAATTGGATCTTTGATGTATAGCTAATTTGTAATTTCACATATTATTGGTTTCTCTCTGTCTGGACATTAGTTAAACTTTGATTTGAACAAGGACTGTTTGCTATAAAAGGTATTTTGCTTTGCATGCTTATTGAGGCATTGCAATGATGTTTAACAGTCTACTTGCACTCCACTCTCTCATTTTGTGCTGAATGATGGTGATTTGTAGTGTTTTCTAATGGCATGTTTGCTTTAATTATGGTGCTGTAATTGCCGTGTGTTATACACAGCTGTCTTTTAGTCGGGGGGCATATTCACACACTCAATAGCCGCTTTTCCAACATCGGGCCAGAGCAAACCAGGGCTGTCTACTTGTCAGCCAGGGCCAATAGACTCAGATCTTGACCCGCAAGACTAAAATCAATCTGCATTCCCACCATTGGGCCAGCTTTGCCCTAAAACCCACACTTAATATGCTGCTCTTTTGCTAACGTCACTCACCCAACCCATTTCACAAATTAAAGGGAAACTCAAGCTGATAGCTAGCCCTCGAAATTAACACTGATTTGTACTGTGCTCGCTTTTTATTTTCCAAATCTGTACAACTTAGCAAGTTTGGGGGCAATGTACTTAATCACGTCCTTGTTTTAGCAGACACCATCGATCTAACATTGCACTTTTTGGGTGAAAAATTGGGAAATTATTATCTTGTTGCTGAAACCTCTGACCTGACATTGACCCCACCTCAATACCCTGTTGACCTTTTTTGGTCCAAGGGTAAGCAGCGTGCCATGGTGCTTGCCAGTTGTTCCTGAGGAGGCACGACAGTGGCAGTGTCCTGGTAGCGACAGTGGGAATGCAACTGGCCCT
This sequence comes from Moxostoma hubbsi, assembly GCA_032164185.1. Classification (NCBI taxonomy): domain Eukaryota; kingdom Metazoa; phylum Chordata; class Actinopteri; order Cypriniformes; family Catostomidae; genus Moxostoma; species Moxostoma hubbsi. Next base: position 11,403,653 of record JAVLUX010000034.1, read on the forward strand.
GGAACGCACTAGAATACCTGTATTTGGCCCAATAGTGGAAACGCATCAAATGTTTGGGACTTATGGTTGTGAGTCTCGAAATGTCCTGTTCATACAACATCTTGCAGTAGCTGCTTAATACTGTATGAAGGAACAACAGATGTGAAGCCCGTATCATGCATCAGATCATAATTTACCAACAGCGGCTTTGAATGATTTTTAAGCAAGTGTAGATCGCATCATTTGAGTGTCACGGCTCGCATCCAGACGATACAATTTTATGAGCTCTGCTGAAAGACAGTGTCTGGAGTTCGGACGACTCACAGCTCATATATCTGTCTCCATGAGTTAATTAAATTCTACATGAAATCACGAGACACCCGTGTATTGTGCACTGTGGCTTTCACATTATATGACGTGACAGATTAGTTGACTTAGTTGTCCAGTACGGTTCCGTTGGCACGGTTTTGCCAAAAATTCGATTTGTGAGTCCTAAAAATTAGCATTTGTTACTTTGGTTATAGAATGCGGTTGTCACTCTCGTAAATAACTGACTTGTGTTGAAAATAACCGTATTAAGCAGTCAAATACAGGACTGACATCCGTATTCTGCTGCTGTGTGAACATGGCCTGTGAGTCTAGGCTCTTTGCATCAAGTATATGTACTGTGTTTAATTTCTCCGTGTCCTCTGAGAACTCTTTCAGTCATTTCAGGTGAGTACACCTGCTTTGAGCAAGACTCTGCTGCAATCCCATCTATCCTCTTGATTCATTATGTTATATAACGTTTAATCAGCATGCTAGCTTTATCTACTCTCCAAACGTAATTTTGCAGGACACTTATATTGGAAAAATTAACTTTTGATGTTTACTTCAGACTTTTTATAGACCTAAGCTTGGTCTAAATGGATATAAAAACAGTCACATTTAGGACTCTTCTAGTTGCTTCTAGGATGTCACTAAACAACACTTTTTTTAAACAAAAATATAAAATATTCACAAACAGCTCATTCATTTTTGCACTAAATCTATTTACACGGAGTCTGAAACTGAATTTTCCTAAAAAGAAAAAAAGAAGAAAAAAAAGAAAATTTGGATACCTAAATTAATTGTAAAAAATTTTTTTTACCTAGCCTACAAGGAAATAATATTGCGTGACATCACATTATCAAATTTTTTATTCTGTATGAGGAAGTCTATAAAAATCCACTGTTTGTCTTTACAGTTGTACAGTGCATATTTTTCTTGTCAAAAACTGGTACTTCATGTGAATAAACCTTTTAATTTGTGTGAAGAAAACCACACCTCTGTTATTATTGTTTTATTGAGCCAATCTTTTCAAGATCTCTTTCTAATATTATATCATTTATTCAAGTTTTGTCCTAGTTTGAAAGTATAATTGGCTGCATTTTAAATCAGTGGCTGCATTTGAATTAAATCCACAAATTATACTCATGTCTTTGTGGCACACATTTGAAGTGAATCTTGTTTCCCATCTGTTTAATGTTCAGCTTTTTTCTACTACAATTAGCCTTTTTCATGCTGGCAGATGCAGTTAAGAAAGAGAGAAAAAAGAAACTGTGATAGAAGCCGTCTGCTGTTTAAGAGCACCGACACAGCACAATATTTGACAGACAAGTAAACACAACATAAATGTTACAATTATGAAATATGATTTTTTTTTTTTTTTTTTTTTTTTTATAAAATTAAATCTATGATTCTGTTTTGTAAAATTGTATTGCAGTAATATAAGACCAAAATTTGGTCATGTAAAGTGCACCAGATATTCAGTATCTTGAAGTCAAATTTGTTTGGTATGTCAAATGTGAGATATACTTTTTGGGGTGGAATATATCTTATCCCAGTAAAGAGACCATCATGAACAAAGACCCAGAGTCAAGGTTACAATTGACTGAGTATACTGAAGTGTTTCCCATTCTCCACAATTCCAATGTCAACAATCAGAAAAACAGGTTACAAATGATTTCAGGGAGTGAACTAACTTAAAATACAAAAATACTAGTGTGGCAGGGCGGAGGGCGGGGCCGGGTTGTGATTATACACACCCGGTCCCTTATCAAGCTAATTAAGCCTCTGAGAGGGATAAAGGCCGATAGTAGACGGTGGTGTGACGAAAGAGTGGGGACTCGACTCACCAACCTCCTGGAGCGATAGAACTGCTGCTAGGGGTGGAGGAGAGCCCTGCCATCCCCCAGAAATGTGGAGGGATCAAAGGAAGACCGCCGTCCACGAGGGGAGGAGGGAAGTGTCTCCCCGACCGCCTGGAGCGGTAGGGCCGCTGCCAGGGGCAGAGGAGTGTCCCCACAAGTCGCCGAGAACGCAGAGGTGCGTTCTGACCGCCGGGAGTCGTGAGTCTGACTCTGGTCCGCCCGGGGAGAAGTGGCTGTCGTCCGCTTGAGAGGGTGGAGAAATGATCGAGGACCATGCAACGGTGTATCGGAGAACCGGCGAGTAGGTATTTTTTTCATCTATCTCTCCTCTCTTTCTCTCACTGCGCTCTGAGCTGGCCTTTTTACCTTTCGTTTAAATTTTAGTGTTTTTTTTTGGGGGGGGGTACTACACTGTTACAGGAAGTACCCCCCCCCCCCCCCCCCCCCCCATTTTTATTATTTCTGTTTCCCTCCCCTTGCCCCCTCCCTCGTCCAGGTAGATGGGGATGACCTGCCAGCAGACCGGGCTTAAAGCACGCCCTCCCCCAGGGAAAGAGGGGGGGGGGGGGGGGGTGTACATCAGGCCGGGGGCTCCCCAGCCTGAGAGATTATGATTATACACACATATGCTCCAGGTGTACCGAGGAGAATTGGTCCTGTTTTAAAGGCAAAGGTGGTCACACCAAATATTGAGTTATTTATTTTTATGTTTATGGACTTTGTATACTTGACATTAAGTGATTTCATTATTTTTGAAGACATCTTCACTATGCAACATTTTTCACAAGTGCCTAAAACCTTACTGGTTTAGCCTAAAGCCCAGTACTGTATAATGACTAAATAAAATCGTTAATTAATAAGGATTATTACTTATGAACTAAACCATAGAGAAAAGCATAATAAAATAAAAGGGTGGGGAGCTTGCAGTAAATCAACCCCTTCACAATTGTAAAGAATGACTTGTATTAGTGAAAAACAGTGTTTCAAGGCCATGCCCCATCCTGGTGTGTTTTTGTGTGTGGAAAGTGTTTGTAGCAGGAATGTGTTAGTCTCTGAAAGAATTTGCAAACATATAAGAAAGTTTGATGAGAAAAAGTGAATTAGACATGCGGACAGCCAGAGAGGTTCTGGCTCATCAGCAGGAGAGTGTGTCGACAACTATAACAACAGAGAATGTTCCCACTCCCAGTTGGGGAACTGAGTTTTGACACGCTACTGTTTGCAGCTGAAGCTGTGAGACCAAATGCATCATCTGCAAACCTCCAGGCATTTCTCTCTCTCTCTATCACACACACACACACACATACACGATTTATGTGTGGTGCTCTACATGCCTTCAGCAACTTTCTGAATGCTATTACCCCAAATTGTTCCTTTGTCTTTGTTTGGTCGTCTTTGGCTTTGTTGTTCAAAGCTTTCTATAGATAATGGATTTGCGTGTTTAAAGTGAACACCGGCAGTTGAGCAGATTGCTATTTTATTTGGTTCTGGCTTTCATTTGATAGACTGTGGATTAGCTTTCTGCAAAAGCATCATAATGGTTCAATGGGATTTAAGGCATGTCAAAAAAGAATAGCATTCTCCAAATATGTGGGGCAGAACAAGGTAATTGGCCAAATTATTGAGTGATGTCAGTGACCTCCTATCAGCAGTGGTTGCCACCTATTTAGAGATGGTTGGCTGTAGCTTGGGACATCCTACTTCCCCCCCTACTCCTGGTTTCCGATGGTAGCGGAAGGTATGTGCTGTTTGGCTAAAAAGAACTTTGTTGCTGTAATATTCAATATTCGCTCTGTTTATGTTTTTATGAGTTTGGAATCCCTTGTACTTTCATCAGCTCGTTTTGGCGACTGCTCACCTCTCAGATACGTTTTATAAGTTGTCTTTGTATTAGGCCGTTGGTGTATGTTTTTTTTCTCCATGGTGTCTACAATCACTGAGAGCTGCTTTTTGAACTGTTTTGAATCCTGGGGCCATGAGCATCTTCAGTCATGTCGTTGGTGACAGCTCCGAGCCTCTAACAATCTTTCAATTCCTTACATTGTTTATATGGAACTCGACGTGGAGCTCTGTGGATGAGTAGTACGAGGATGTGGGGTGCTGGTGGTCAGAGATCCTCCGGGTGGTTTGTGTGCTCAGGTTCCTGTGTTCTGGGAATTAATATCCTGAACAGCTGCTACCGGGAGCTGTTTGGCCAGCATGGCCCCAGCCTTTTTGACTTACCCATCATATCACAGGCCCCTAGTTTTGTTTCCCAGGCTCTACAATATTGCCATTGAGTCGATATCCAGTCAGTCTCTGATCGGGGGAGGTGAGTTCAAGTGCGTGGACATAGGGTGTGTCGCATCCCAGGGGGCATGATGAAATTGGTTGCCGCCACTTGTTCTGCAAAATATTCTAGTGGAATGGTACTGTTTGAGCCATCAGGTTTGGGCATCCCGGCAGGCTTGTTGGCATCTCCTGCCCTGGTAAGAGTGACCAGAGGAATGGTTTATGTGCCGTAGTTAATGTTGGCACAGTAGATGTAGTACTCTAAACTAGCACTGTTATGGGTACTCTTAACAATATTTATGTGGTTAGCTTACCCACAGTGGTTACGGAAGTTAAATCTGTTACCGCCATGGTGAGTACTCAAGTTTCTCAGGTTATTTGAGAAGGTTATTACATGCAGGAACAAATTGAGCCTATCCATTTATCTGTTTTGTCTGTGGAAGAACAAGTCAAGATGATGGCATTGCTCTGGAAGTATTTGTCGGTGTTTGCAATGCATGGGGATGGGGATTTGAGATGTACAAATCTTATGTCGCATAGTATTACCCTCTAGGATGATATCCCAGTGTTGCAGCGGTATGGACAAATTCCTCCCTCTGAGTATGAGGTGGGGAATGCACACATTAACCAACTGCTCGGGGCACAAGTAATCCAAGAGAGTTGCAGCACCTATGCTTCCCCCATCGTCCTGGTCAAGAAAAAAGACAGTATTTTGCGCAAGTGCGTAGACTATCATCATTTAAATTCAAAGACCAGGAAGGATGCGTTTCCTTTACCCTGTAGAAATGTTGGACTCGCTGGCGGGGGCCCATTGGTTTTCGACAATGGACCTTGACAGCAGGTATAATCAAGTCCCTGTTACGGAGGCTGATAAGCATAAGACTGACTTATGCACGCCGTTCCGCCTATTCGAATGGAATACGAAGCCTTTTGGACCTTGCAATGCTCCCGATACTTTCAAACGGCTGATGGAAGAGGCTGTTTGGTGACCAAAAATGTCAGCCTCTGTTTTTTTATTTGGATTACATTGAGGTGTTTCTTGCTCGGATGGAGGTAGTTTTGGGCCAGCTGCGGAAAGAGGGTTTGAAGGCTAAATTGGGTAATGTGTATTCTTCAAGCAGAAGGCAATGTATTTGGGTCACGTAATCTTGCTGGAAGTGGTCTCAACAGACCCAAGTAAGATTGAGGCAGTGGCCCAATGGTGCTGTCCAACAAGAGTTGTGCTCATTTTTGGGGTTTGCTATCTATTACGCTGTTTTGTGGAAGGGATTGTCTTTTTTTGGGGGGGTGTCTCTGTACTTCCTTATGTTTGGTTAGAAGCCTAGACTCCCAGTGGATTTCTTGCTTGGTAGAATTCAAGGCCGATTGGCAGGTAGCATACATAGGTGGTTCCTGGAACATCAAAATTTAGGTTGCCGCCTATTTAGAACTGGTTGGTCATTGCTTGGGACGTGTCACATCCTACTTCCCCACTCCTTCCTGGTTTCAGATGGTAGTGGAAGGTATGTGCTGTTGTAAGTAGCGTTTTGACTAAAATAATATTGTTGCTGTAGTATTAATGATTTGCTCTGTTTATGATAGAGTTTGGTATCCCTTGTACTTTCATCAGTGCGTTTCGGCGACTGCTTACCTCTCAGGTAAGTTTTATAGGTTGTATTGGACAGTCAAACTATTGAGGGCCACCTGCGTGTGGCTAATTGAGTGTAATTTTGGGTTTTGGTGAACAAAGCCTATTCTCTTTTTTTGTGTAATCTTCTGTTCTTGTGACTGGATTTTCATTTAAGTGTTCTATTTGCTAAATGTTTTTGTTGTGTGTGCGGTGTGTGTGTGTGTGTGTGTGTGTGTGTGTGTGTGTGTAGCAGATGTGGTTTTCATGTGTGCAGGCCTGGACTGGTAATCTGGCTTACCGGTCATTTTCCATGTTGGGCAGATGCACTTTGGGGCCGATCAGGGGCGGACTGTCCATGGGGAGAACTGAGCAGGTTGGTGGGTCGGCCGAGAAACGCGCCGAATGGGCCGCAATAAGCTCAAGCGGTGCCTCGTCATGCAGAACGGACCACAAAACTGCGCTGCGATATGCAGAAAAGGACAGTGAACAGAAGACTTATCAGTGAATGAGTGTGAAACTTGCGAAAGTGTTGCTTTTTAATATTTTTGCATTGTACAAATAAATTGTAATTATATTTCTTTGTGACTCATGTCTCTTGCCCTCTTTATAGAAACAAACCTGCGTGCCCTAGTTTGAAATCTGGGTTTTCTTTAGTATTTTCCTGGGTGCAATACCTGATGTGGCGTTGTTGAATTGCAAAAGATTAAGATCAATATTTATGTCATAAACCCGCACCTCCACCTCGCCACAATCGGTTTAATTAACATTTTTGCATATTTTGGACCTGACAGAATAAAACACTGGATTCCTGCTTCATTTACATGGATTCCTGTTTCTATGTGTACTTTTATAGTTTTCCAATTTCTGAAGGAAAGCATGCAAGTGTAAAACATCAACAGCTTTCCTAACACAAGAACAATAATAAAATAAAAGCAAATAGATAAAATAGACAGAATCAAGCTTTATAACTTAAAAAATCATCTGCTTTGATTATTAAAAGAATGATATATGATTATGAAAAGACAACAGTCTTTTTTGAATTGTCAAAAAACACACTAAACACACCAATTATATCCACAATTCCCATTTATTTGCTTCTTGCAGTTACATCCCCTCATTTACCAAGTATTGTTTAAGAAAAAAAGCATTGACACAGTAGGCGAAGTGAAGCTGCAGCAGTGAAGAGTGTGTGAGAGGTAGAATATAATATAGGTGCTGATACAGACACAGCTCTTCAGAAAACCATTCTGTGGGAAGCACATTTATGGCTTGAATTCGGATGGGTTGTGCTGATTTTGTTGTTTTGCACAGTGCTTTCTGTGATCTAGGTATCACGTCAGTTCTTATCTGAAATGTTCATACAATGCCAAACGTTCAAAGTGAATAGGCCAAACTTTCAAGCTCCAAAATGGGCATAAAGGCTGCATAAAGGTAATCCATAATCCAGCGATTTGAATGGATTTGTGTGAGAACAGACCAAAATGTAACTCTCATATCACTGTAAATGTCAACACTAGCAGTCTCCATGACTATCATAATTTCAAGCTCAATCACAATTCCTAGCACTTTGTGCATGCGTCAAGCACTAGGAAGTGTTATTGAGCTTGAAATCATGACCGTGCCTAGAGACTGCAATGTCAAGTTTTATAGTGAAAAGAAGACATGGAGCTGACCACTGAAGCCTTATTGATTACTTTTATGCTACCTTTCAACTGTGTCTTGTTTTGAAGGCTGTGTGCTCCAGAGATCACATTTGTCAGTCACATACATCACGTCTTGTTTAAGAAAAGTGAGTAGGACACTCCCAAAGCAGCCTTCGAATGCGACCTTCTTTCACAGGAATTTGGAGGATGCAAGAGGTGTATCCTTCATTGGCACTCACAACCCACAATTATTTGCTTCAACAGAATATTACATAATTTATTTGAAATAATGACGCAGATTTACCCAAAAATATTGTTCAATAATGTTCAAATGCAAGTAATGTTAATTCCCAAGCTGAAGTACCTCAGCAGGGTACTTATGTATAATTATAATAATATATAATGTAAAATAAAGTATTATGAAGTAAATATAAAAGTACCATCACAAAATCCATTTTCTTTTTATTCTACATCATTATAACTCTCCGAAAGTTTACCTCAGAGATTCCCTCTCACTCAGCTGTAATGTCTATAATGTCGATGAATCATCATTGTGTAATTAGATAAAATACGATTGTTAATCGTGTATAAAATAAGTAATTAAATAATAATTGTAATAATAACCCCAGTGAGCAAGCTGAAGGCAACTGTGGCAAGGAACACAAATCTCCAAGATGTTGATTAATGGAGAAAAATAACCTTGGGAGAAACCAGACTCACTGTGGGGGCCAGTTGCCCTCTGGCTAACATCATGAATATAATGTAAATATTACTTATGTATAGTTAAAGTCATGTTTTAAAATTATTTAATTAATTGTTAAGGGTCGGTGTTTAAACATCGATTTTGTTTGAACTGTAAGATTAATGACCAATGTCCATCCTGGATTAACTGCAGAAGTTCACGTAGATGCAATTGTCCTTGTTAATTGGCTGATGAAGGCTTTTGTTGGCAATTGTTAGTCTATGCATTCCATTTCAAGATTGTAGTCCATTAGTAGACTGAGGTGATGCAGGCAGAGATCAGGGATGTGAAACGCAGTTCAACCTGGCCGGTAATTTTGGTGAGATTCGTTGTGGTCCATCCTAAATCCAAGGTTCAAACAATGGCATAGGAAGTATCCCATGTCTTATGGTTGGAGTTGGCATCAGTTCATCCTCTGAAGTCCATCATAATAAACTGAAATGATGTTTGGCTGGCACCGGCTGCATTTAGTCATCATCACACAGCGACACGTAGCAGTGGAGTCCCACACGAGGCAGGAATGGTGCTGGATCCAGCCGGTTCTGGTGACCTCAGGATAGGAGTCCCGAGGTTGAGACCGAGAAACAAATTAAATAATATAAGCATAGATGCCATTAAATATATTGCAGAGTTATAAATCATGATCAATGTTTCTGGTTCCAGCAGACCCAGCTAAAGTAGCCTAATTGTGGGTTGGAGGATAAATTAGGTGTAGGCCTATGCCTGGTTAAATAGATGAGTCTTAAACTGAGGGAGTGTGTCTGCATCTCGAACAGTGTTAGGGAGGCTATTCCATAGTTTAGGAGACAAATATGAAAAGGATTTAATAGGAAGCCAATGTAACAATGATAAAATGGGGCTATTATGATCATATTTCTTGGTTCTCGTTAGCTCTCTGGCTGCTGCATTTTGAACCATTTGAAGTTTATTTATTGATCTTGCTGGACATCCTCCCAGTAATGCATTACAATAATCTAGTCTTGAGGTCATGAACGCATTAATTCGTTTTTTGGCATCAGCAACAGAGAGCATGTGCCTTAATTTAGCAATATTTCTTAGGTGGAAGAATGCTGTTCCACAAACATTGGTAATTTGATTTTCAAAGGACAGATTGGTATCAAATATAACTCCTAAGTTCTTCGCTGTTGAAGATGATTTAACAGTACATCCATCGAGAGTCAAATTATATTGTAGTGGCTTATTTTTAGAGTTTTTTGGTCCGATAATTAGTACCTCTGTTTTGTCAGAATTGAGTCGAAGGAAATTTCTGGCCATCCAATCTTTTATTTAATTGATACTCTCTGCTAATTTCGAGAATTGTGAAATCTCATCAGGTTTTGAAGAAATATAAAGTTGTGTATCGTCGGCATAGCAGTGGAAACTTATTCCACGATTCCTGATAATATCTCCCAGGGGAAGATATACATAGAGAAAAACAGAGGCCCTAAAACAGATCCCTGTGGCACCCCATATTTTACTTTTGTTTGGTTTGACAATTCCTCATTTACATAGACAAATTGGTAGTGGTCTGCTAAATATTACCTAAACCATGCTAATGCAACTCCACATATGCCAACATAATTCTCCAGCCTATTCAAGAGAATGTCGTGATCTATTGTGTCGAAAGCAGCACTGAGATCTAAAAGCACTAGAAGAGAAATGTAGCAGCGATCAGATGATAAGAGTAAGTCATTTGTAACTCTGATAAGTGCAGTCTCTGTACTGTGATGAGGCCTAAATCCTGACTCAAATTCTACGTATATATCATTTCTCTGTAGAAATAAACATATTTGGGAGGATACTACATTTTCTAGTATTTTTGACATAAACGGGAGATCTGAAATCGGTCTATAATTAGCCAGTCTGAAATTACAGGAGATACCTCTTTTAAGAGCTTAGTTAGTATTGGACCTATCACATGTTGTGGCTTTTGATGTTTCGATAAGTTTTGTTAGCTCTTCATGACCTATGACAGAGAAGAATTGAAGTTGCTCGTGAGGAAAATGATTAGACACTGTTTGAGGTGCTATGACCTATGATTGCATAATTCCAATTTTATTTCTGATTATTTCAATTTTATCTGTAAAGAAACTCATGAAGTCATTACTCTTGTGCTGTGTTGTAATATCTGGTTCTGTTGAGTCTTTATTCCTGACCAATTTAGCCTCAGAACTGAATAAACATCTAGGATTGTTGTGATTATTTTCTATGAGTTTACTAAAATATGCTGACCTGGCAGCTTTTAGTGCCTGTCTGTAGCTACAGACACTATCCTTCCATGCACCACGAAATACATCTAATTTTGTATTTTTCCATATGCACTCCATTTTCCGAGCTGCTCTCTTGAGAGCATGAGTGTGATCATTGTACCATGGTGCAGGGCTTATTTCTTTAATTTTCTTTAATTGAAGTGGGGTGACAATATCAAGGGTGCTAGAGAATACTGCATTTATATTTTTTGTTATTTCATCAAGTTATTCTGGGCTTTGGGGTTTATTGTGTGTATGAGATAGATCTGGAAGATTATTTGTGAAACTATCTTTAGTGGTCAAAAGAATAGTTCTACCTGAACGATAGCGTGGTGTAGATTGAGTAACATTAGCTGATTAGAGCATACAAGAGACGAGGTAATGATCCAAGATGTCATCGCTCTGCTGCAGAATTTCTATATTATCAACTCCATATGAAATAATTAAATGAAGAGAGAATTATATTTTTTGGGTGAACTATTCCTTTAATGCGCTATCGAGTTTTAAAAACCAACCTAACCTACCTTCCTACCTACCAACCTTAAACCTACCTGAAAGTATCGTAAAAAGCAACTATAAAATTAAAAAGGCAATTTTTTGTATGAACCACGTCCATTTTGTGGTGCTTCTATAAGACTTTCACATCACGTTTACTCGCATGCTTTTCAAGACAAATGGGCTTTGCCCATTCAAGAAGATGGCTTTGCTTGTATGCCTAATACCTACATAGAAAATAGCTGCCCCAGGGCATTACCAAGATGGCCACCAAGTGAACTAACTTGCCTTAAGGGGAATTTGCTTATGCCTTTATTTCTAAGCATGCCAGTTGATTCCCTTCCATGTGCCAAAATAACTTTAGGTTGTCGACCCCTGGATTATTAGGTTCTGTTCTTTGCATCTTTCCCATAGTGACATATTTTATGAGCTGAAAGATGAATGGTTTTCTATTCCTTTAGCTTAGCTACTGTCAAACTGCAAGTCTGTTATTACTGCATTGAAATTTTAAGAGTAACCTTTCACCAATATGAAAAACACAAGTCCCACAGTACATGTTAAAAATGAACCTGACCCTACTTTACACTCATGAGTTCACAGGCCATTGGTAAGGCATTGCTTTTGCTCAGTCTTTTTGTGTAAGTGGGATGAGTGTACAGATGATCAGTATGAGTTTGTGTGTGCATGTGTTTGTCTGCCCCCTGCTCCTTCTTTTTCTGAGTCTGCAGACAGATGGTGCACTCCGGCAAAACTTTTATCATCAGCTCAAGAAACATATGCCTCTCACCTGTTATGTCACTCTGCTGGAAAACTGTTTCATTCTGTTTTCACTCTTTAATTATGTACATTCACACATATGAGAACATTTAATTTTCTGGAAATTACGCAGAATATCAACATTTAAACCTTCCAAATGCCTCATAATATTACTTTATTTCCACTCACAAGAAATGTCCTCAGGGATGTCTCAAGGAATTGTTCACCCAAAATTGACAATTGTCATCATTAACTCACTCGTATTACTTACTTTCTTCCATGGAACACAAAAGAAGTTAGGCAGAAAGTTGTAGGCTGACAAGCTCAGATCACATTCCCTTTCATTATATGAAGAAAAAAATATGATGCAAGAAAAATTAATGGTGACCTATGCTAATATTCTGCATAGCATTTTATTTTTTTGTTTTACAAATTTAAAAAAAATTGTTTGTATATGTTGACAGAATGTACTTTTTTTGTGTGTGTGTGTAAATTATCCCTTTTAGAATTAAGGATTTTAGTATTATTGACGAAATGAAATTGGAAAGAAATGTCTGAGCAACAGCACTGTACTGATGGATCACAGTTCAGGCCAAAGGTCAGCCCTCAGACTGCATGGTGAATGCTATTAAGTTCTGTAAAAGCTGCTTTGGGCTTGATGCATAATTTCATGCAGAGGTTTGCACAGAGGGGGAAATAGTGTCATGAAAGATCCTCTGCACATCTTATATCTTTGCTCCTTGGAAAGTGGAAATTTTTTGCTGTGGTTTATGTCTTACCTGTCGGCTAAATTTACAACATTTTGCTTGACTGATTTTCTTCAAAAATGCCTTGATCTTTTTCCCCCCGGTCTTGTTAGCTACATGACGTTTGAAAACATGAAGTGTTGAGCTGCCTTTTCTATTCAGAGAGCACCATTGAATGACAGCTGAATAGCAAACAGTTAAAGTACCCCTCTAATACAACAAGTTATGTTTCTGAATCCCTGAAGCTGTATCATTCTAATCTTCATACACTTTTTATCCAACTCAAATGAAATGTTGCTGGTTTGAGATTGGTAATATGCAAAGTCAGCTTTATGGAAGCCATTTTTAGGTGGATTTCACTGTAAAGTCTTATCACTTTGACTCTGTGCTGCTTTCAAAACATTTCCGAGTTTGTCTAAGCATTCCAATCACCCTGACCTAGCTATAATTGCTCAACCAATGGCTTAAATTTGGGGCGGGACTATTTGTTTTTCTGACCAATGGTAGGTGGGTGGAATGTTTGCCGTCAACAAACTCTGATAGACATTGTCACTGGCCTGAATGTTTTTAATATTTCATGTTGAAAATGAAGTGTTGTTTGATCTCATTGATAGAATTGGAGAAACATACAGAGAAAGATTTTGATGAGTACATGGAGAGAATAGCATGTTCATTTAGGGATAGTTTTTCAGCATAATAATGTTCCATTATTGCATTTTGGTGTCTTAGCACCTATGCAATTATTGTTATTATTATTAATTTGTAATATTATGTTTGATTAAATTCTGATTATATCTGGTTATACCTGGATTAAAAGTTTTAGAGTAACCTTTCACCAATAGGAAAATCACAAGTCCCACAGTACATGTAAAAAATGAATCTGACCCCCCTTTCATTCATTCATTATTTACATAATTTAAATATAATTTACTAAAAATCAATCAGTTAGACAAACAAATGTAGAACAAACCAAACTTAGATTTAAATAAAGAAAAAAAAAAAAATAAACTTCACAAAAATGGTTTTAAGTCCAAATCTAGATTGATTGAGCCCTTTGGAGAGAGCATGTTAAGTGCGTATATGTAAAACACCTCTCTTTGTAACAGGAGTCTGTTAAAATCACCTCCTCTTATACACTGCATGCACAAAAATTTGTGTTCCTCAGGATGAATTTTTTATTCAAACACCAAGCTCTTAGTCAATCCAAAATGTTATTGAACCTCAAACCTGAATGTTTAACAAAGGAAACGTCTCGGTTACGTATGTAACCTCCGTTCCCTGATGAAGGGAATGAGACGTCGTGTCGAAGAAGCGACACTAGGGGTCTCTCTTGAGCACCGAATATGCCTCTGATCTATGAAAAAAGGCCAATGAGAGTTGGCGAACAGTATTTGCATACCCCGCCCCCGGATACGGATATAAAGGCGAGGGAAATACGCTCGTTCATTCAGGATTTTTCTGAGGAGCCGGGAGTGTTCCAGCCACCTCAGCGGCTCAGCTCAGCGACGTGGCCGGGAAGACACGACGTCTCGTTCCCTCCATCAGGGAACGGAGGTTACATACGTAACCGAGACGTTCCCCGTCTGTCACTCACTTCGACGTCGTGTTGCTCAAGAGAGATCCCTAGTGTCGTTTCTTCGACACGACATCGAAGTGAGCGACAGACGGGAAACGTGAGCTTTGTCTTTCTCAGGGGAATATATAAGCGTGCGCAATTATTAGGCACCTAAATTACAAAAATTATTTCAATTGTTTATTCTCAATTTTTAGTAAGTGCAACAAATAAGTAACCCAAAATGACAATGAAATTTTAGGCCTTTCAAAAATATTCCCAAATGCTGTTCAAAGAGGTATATTGTCTTCCCTCACTTCCCTCAAATCTCATGTTTGAGAAGGGCCAACAAGTTCTCAATAGAATTTAAGTCAGGTGAGGAAGGGGGCCCCAATTCATTATTTGGTCATCTTTGAGGCCCTTACTGGCTAGCCAAGCAGTGGAGTACTTAGATGCATGTGATGGAGAATCGTCCTGCATAAAGATCATGGCCTTCATGAATGCTGAGGACTTTTCCTGAAGAAAGTACTTTCCAGAAACTGGCAGTAGGTTTGAGAGTTGAGTTTCAGTCCATTTTCAACTCAAAAGGTCCAACTACCTCATCCTTAATGATAGCAGCCCATACCGGTACCCCTCCTCCACCTTGCTGGCACCTGACTTGAAGTGGCGCCCTGTGTCCATTAGTGATCCTGCCACGGGCTCATCCATCTGGTCCATCAATAGTCAACCTCATTTCATCTGTCCATAAAACCCCTGAAAAAATCTGTCTTCAGGTATTTCTTTGGCCAATCTTGATGCTTCAACTTCTGAATCTTATTCGGTGGTGGTCGTGTTTCAGCTTTCTTGACCTTTTCTTGGTCATGTCTCTGAGCACTTGGCACCTTGTACTTCTGGACACTTCAGGTAGATTTCAGTTCTGGAACATGGTGGCACTGGAGGATAATGGGTTCTCAAATTTTTTGCAGTGTAACAATGTGCTGGCACTGGAATTGATGAAGACGATGACGTGAAGATAAAGAACCCAATTGCAGTTTATTTACATACGTGAAACCCTAAATATAGTGACTTTGTGAGTCCCTACAGAGCATGGTGCCAAGTTTCGTAACGATACACCAAGTCGTTCGTAAAATACAGCATTTTATGAACGACGTCCAAAATGGCCAATGTATGAATTTTTGCCCTATGCCCTTTTATGCCCTATTGAATGAAATGAGACCAATTTGATGATTTTATGACAAACTGTTCAGAAGTTATAAGCAAAAAATTGGCTTTTTTCATATCTCGTGACCAGTAGGGGGCAGTGCAACAAAACGCTGCAGGTAACCTCAGAGCCTAATGGTGATGACTTGTACCAAGTTTCATCCCAATCATTCAAAGCGTTACGGAGATACAGCCTCAAGTTCAATTTTGCACCTTCTTCGTCGAATTCGTTGAAGCACCATTCAACAACGGTATGGTTTATCAAAATTCTGTGAATAGCTTCTTGTCATGACTGCCTCTGGATGATTCAGGCCAATTTTTGTGCAAATCGGACAAACGGCCTAGGACGAGTTCGAAAAAGTTGGTTTTTCAGAAAATTCAAAATGGCTGCAAAATTTTCATGACGGAAAATGACGTCATAGGGTGCAATCGAATTGTCTTGAGCCATGGAATATTGTTTCTAGGACTTACGGTTCAAAAGTTATTAACATAAATACGTGTGCAAGTTTGGGCAGCTGGTGACACTAGAAGATTTGAGCTAGAAATGCCAATTTTGCTATGGTGACACATCAGACATCTCTATCTGTGTGCCAAATTTCACAACTTTCCCGCAAGCAGGTGTGGAAGAAATTTAATATGTTCTTTATGTTGGCATTTGATTATATTTAGAATCTTAGAAATATGATGAATTAAATAAGATTAATGTAGTGTCGATATATGTGCATGTCTTGTTAATTTGACTAAGTTTATGACGGAGACAGAGGGTCTCCACTCAAGGGTAGTATGATAAAACAATCTAAACAATATGTCAGTTATGGCTAAGACATATCTTCATTTAGCCTCAAGAAACAACCTTGGGGGAGGAACAACTATAAAGAAGGAAGGCTGCCCCAAATCGTAGTCACACTCTGCAGGCACTTTGTATGACTGTATGACTGTTGACCTTTTCTTGCAAGAAAATAAATAACCTTTAAAGACAATTGGTACATGTTTGTCTCTTATTCAGTGATGTAAAATTGTTTGCCACCACACAGGTCTATGGGCTGCCATTGACTCAAGGGCAGAAGAAGCAGAAGCAGAGTAATAATAATAATAAGAAGAAGAAGAAGAAAACTAACAGAAACAATAGGGTCTTTCGACCCTTCGGGGCTTGACCCCTAATAATAAGAAAACTAACAGAAACAATAGGGTATTTCGACCCTTCGGGACTTAACCCCTAATAATAAGAAAACTAACAGAAACAATAGGGGTCTTTCGCCCCTTCGGGGCTTGACCCCTTATAACCTTAAACCAATGACAAACTAGAACTGATAAGACAATAAACCAATGAAAACAAGACACAAGAACATGGAGGGAAACATGAAATCACATCTAAAGGGAACCACATGACATGAAACAGGAACTAAAATTTCAAAATAAAAGACAAACAAAAACACATCAAGATATGCAGTTAATTTACACCTTCTCCATGCGTTCTTTTGCGCCCCAGTTGATTATTCGCAACGAAACGTTTGATTGTCCAGTGGTCACGCATCAATAGTTTAGCTATTTCAAGAGTGTTGCATCCGTCTAAAATGCATTTTAAAATGTTTAAAGTGCCAGTTAAATCTCTTTTTTGGCCCATTTTACCTGAGGTAAAGCAGCCTAATAATTAGGCACACCATGATATAAGGTGTTAAGTCACTTTCGTCACACCCTCCCTCATTACACAAATATATATCACCTGAAAATGATTGAATCCAATAAGCATTCAAATGTATATGGTTTGTAGTTGGAAAATGTGCATGGAAATAATGATAAGATCAGAATACTCACTGTGCACACAGTGTATGTATCTTAACCTGCTCAATCCCTACGTATCAAAATGTCAATAAATTATGTTTAAATTAGTGCTGTCATTAGATTAATCAGTCGATTACATTTTTTAATCATGATTAATCATAGAATCATAGTTAGATTTTGAAAAGTTTAGAAAGTGCTGAAATTTTACTCTATACTTCTTTTCCTATCAAAATACACTTATTTACTTTTTAGGAAAGAAGACAATAAAATATGTAACAGTAATGCTTTATTAAAATTTTCCAAACAAAGCCTTCCCAGGTATAAAGATAGAATTGCAATAAATGGCTCCAATTCAAGTAACATTAAATGTTGTGCAAAGTCTAAGTGGGAGGTTGACTAATTGAAAGAACTATGCAGAACTATGCCTTAGGTTACATATTTATTACATTGTGCATTAAATCTCTATTTACAATTCACAAATCTTGTCAGGGCTTCAAAATCAGTCAAGCATCGCTTTGAACTCCACATGAAAAGCACTAGCAAACATCTTGTTCTGCATTTTCATGATAATTAAGACTTGACATGCTTCTGTGGTAATCAAATTGCAACTTACTGAGGCTGCAAAGTTCTTGATTCCTGTCAAGTCCAATTTGAGCTTGTTTTGTAAAACAAATAGCGTTAAGATGTCCTTTTCCCAATATTTGTTCACTGCCTCCACTGTGGTGTGTGTGTTTGTGATGTGTGCATCTGTGTTATGGCTCCAGGCAGACACTTACCTGCAAGTACACCTATCCAAACACACCCGACATCAATAACTAAGCAAGTTTAAATTGTGCAAATTAACAGGTCTATATATTTAAAAGCATAAATCAAAAAAATGCTAAACTATCAACTGTAGTTTATCAGCACAGGTATATCTACTACAGAAGTACAAAAAAGAGAGTAAGTATTTTTTTTAAAACAAACAAACACATATCACATGCACAAATGAATAAGCATATTTAATGAAGTTCTGTGGAAATGAATAATAAAGATTTAAATGACCAAAAAAAAAAGGTATGGTAGGCTACATTAGATTATATTTACACTTGCTGTAAATAGTGTATGCTATATGCACCCTATAAAACAGTGTATAATAAAACAGTATATAATCTAACAGCATCTGTATATGTAGTATAAATATTGTGACTGAAAATAACTACATTGTTGGCAGTGGGAAGAAAAGCACTGGATGTGTCACGTAATGGTACCTCATCACTGCTCTCTTTAAACTTGGAGTGCTGCTTTAGAGCAGTCTCTTCATGTCCAGGAAATGGGTAACCGTTTCACCACCATGACACTCTCTTTCAGACGGTCTGCGAAAAGCTGAGCCGCTGGAAAAACCCACCAACCACGCATTCCAGAATGGGAAAGGTGTGCACCCATCTGACCCCAAATTTTATGCTGAGGAAGGTGAAATGCGCATACTTATCTCTCCATGTCTTTTCTTATAAGCATATGCAATAATTTAAATAGTTTTGATAGGTTCCATCGAATTATTGGGATATATAGCCTGTCTGTGTGCCCAGTGATATTTACACTTATTGCAAATAATTATGGCTATACTGAACCCGTGGAAGGGGGGTCACTGGTGGCCGTGGGAACCGTATGCAGACACATTTGTAATGTAATAGGCAGGGCCGGCACTGTTTGGTTGTAAAATTGCATTGTGCACATTGTTTGCATCTATAGTTACCATCAGAAACAGAAAGAAAAGAATGTCTTGGACATTTAGGGGTTTGGTGAGCTCTAACAGCAATACACCATATATTAGGCGCACATGAACTGTATAAACTGTACGTAGAGGTTCCTTACAGAAATTACTAATTTACAGTATCAGAACTAAGAACATGGCAAAATGTGCACATTATCTGTTCAAATACTTGAACAGGGAGAATATTAAATAATACAAGACAGACGATTGTTTTTAGACTCTACATATTTTCTATTGAGGCATTAATTTTGATCTGTATTTTCAAAAAGATCAGCTGCCTTTTAATCCGGCTATATAAACTCTTTCCTGAAACCTATAGGTCAAATTTAATTTAATCAGAACTACATAAACAATGAATCCTGTTAAACTGATTAATCGGAAGGCTTTCTTCAAAAAAATGGGATGAAAACTTTGGCCATGTAAAATTTTATTTTTGGCAGTTGGTGTCCTAATAAAAGTCTGTTACTAGTCTAACCCCAACTTTTATAAGATAGTCGAGAAAACTGACCTGAAAATTATCATAATATTTAATCTGCAAATGTGACCATGGAGGAAAGATCATAGACAGGGCACAGACTGGAAGATAGAATGTATGTATATAGAGGTGAATGTACAGAAAATTAAGCAAAAGGAGCCACACTGCACAGAAAAAAAGGTCAAGAATTATACTTTGGATAATAAATTAATGCATAATACATTGGGTATAATTGTAGTAATCATAATTGATTATTAAATTCCATAAAGCAATTTTTGTAGAAGTGAATAAGTTGGCCTTTGTGGCTTTCATAGAATATATTGTATTTACCTTTGTGTCAGACATGCTCTCAGTAGATGCTCTATTGATCAATAAGCCAAGCTCAAGTTTAAGCCTCCACTCTGCTGTTGTTTTCTCACTGGGGGCATTTGTGATATTTTTCAGGGCTTCAACAAGTTGTACTGGAAGCTCCATTAAATCTTAGTTTTTTTTGTCAAAAATCCTGTTGCGCTTGAAAGAAAGTCATTGGTTTCCCAAGAAGCTCCTTTTCTGTCCCTGTGCGAACAGTCTGAAAATTACTTGCTTGTATGTTAATCCTCAAATATGTACACATTCATTTCATTTCACAGATAGCTGAGTGGCCCTAATCGCATCCACGCATTTGGGCCTTTCGCTATTCAAATCTAATAGATGTTTTTGGAGATGCAGGGCATTGTGTGGTTTAACGTTTTTTGCCTTGGCTGTTGGAGGTCTCTTGTGTCATAACCGGAGCAAAAATGATTAAAATCTCTCTTCAAAACAAAGACTACAGCTATGTGGTTTTGAATATAAACCAAATTGCTCTGCTGTAAATTGTGTACAGTATATATAATTGAAAATGCAGAAGCTTTAAAAAGCAGTTTTATGCACTCTCTGAGAGGCTAAAGGCCTGAGTATACTTTGTTGTCTGAAGAGTATCACAAAAAGAGTTTAACAAAGCAGTCATAGTGCGCATGCATCGGATGTGTTCATATTTGCTCGCGGTCAAAAGAGAATACTTTGAAAGGCAACGTGGTCAACCAGGTGCGATCAGATAAAATTAAGTATACTTGGGCCTTAAGAGGGTAAGCATGTGGTTTAGCCTCCACTCTCTCTTTACTGAAAGAATTACATTTGTTGAAGCTTTTAAAACCATATTTATTCAGGTCTGCTGACATTTGTTTCCAGCACCTTTCATACAGTGTTCCAATAAAGTATTTGGAAATGTATCACACTTTCACAACCACACATTTATTTTGCTTTATTTATGGCTCTCATCCACACTGGAAGATCGTTTTCCTTCACCCAAATCAGATAAAATTAAGTATACTTGGGCCTTCAACTTTCAACTTTAAGATTCAACTTTGACATTGTGCAGAGTACATGTACAGAGCCAATGAAATGCAGTTTTTTTCACATATCCCAACTAAGCTGGGGTCAGAGCACAGGGTCAGCCATGAAACAGCACCCCTGGAGCAGGTAGGGTCAAGGGCCTTGCTCAAGGGCCCAACAGTGATATCTTGACAGAGCTGGGGCTTGAACCCCCGACCTTTCAGTCAGTAACCCAGAGCCTTAAACGCTGAGCTACCACTGGCCCTCTATTAGTTAGGATGTGGCCATTTACTATGACAGATTCAATGTGCACGTACCTCAGGTAATTGGACATATTTTATTAGTGCGAGATACACAAAACAATAGTACAATGGATAAGTATTAACAGTTCTGTGTTGAAAAGGAATTGTACTAAATGCCAAGCAAACACAGTATAATGTTTATGCCAACTTTATTTAATATAATCCTGCTGAATAAAAAAAAAAACACACACATCTTACACTAGCCTAAGCTGGCTTGCTGGTCTTAGCTATTTCAAGATGGCCTCCCAAAATGACCAGCTGAAAAGTGCCCAAACACCTTTAAAACCAGCAGACAGACCAGGCTGGGAGACCATTCATCCAGCTTTGGTAAGGTTAATGCAACTTGATTTGATATTTTCTTATAAAGTGTAATACAAAGAAATTCAAAAGTTAAGTGTGGCTTAAGTGTCTAAATACTTTTTGGGCACACTATATCTGCCCCTTGCTAGTCAGTAGCATAATAATAATACAAAAAATAATAAAAAATAATTCGCATTCCAAAGGCTGCAAAGTACTGATTTTTGTCACAAGTCCCATTTTAAATTAGTTTTATAAATTAATACATTTTAATAAATGATTATACCTATTACATTCGTTTCGCATGACTTTATGTTCTACCCCCTGGAAAGAGAGTGTATCAAAGCAATGGCTTAATCATATTTTCATCTGTGGAAAAGAAGCTAATGCAAAGAGCATGCAGGTTACCCTAACAGATATAAAGATTTATAGAGTAGCTGTTTCCGACCAATTACTTCTTGCTGCTTTTTGTCCTGTCTTTTCTATTTATATTGGGTGAAGTGTACAGACCACTTAATCAGAGGCCTGCAAGATAAACAGAAGTTAGCGGGAGAGTAAAGTAATGAGAAATTATTTTCACAGCTTGCACAGCCCTCTTTTGAGAAATAAACTTTGGTCTAGAGCAAGTCTCCTTTGATATTCTGTGACAAGGGAAAAACTATTTGCTTAAAAAGATTTAAACTTTTGTTTAACAAATGTTTAAAGAACCTAAAAAAACCTTTTTCACAGAAACTTTAGTAAAATTTTCAAAACATAATTTTGAATCATTGTAAGTACATTAGAAAATTTAGTGAACTAATAACTGTGTAACACTTTTTACACTATTTCCTTTATCTCCCTACAGATATTCTCCAAATCTGTTTTTAATACTGACTTACTTTATCACCAACACAAAACAGACAGTAGTTTCTATGGATCTTTAAACTTCCAGTATATTCCTAACACACTTAGTGCTCATAAAGAACACTGCGGCACTGACAACCCTTCAGGAGTTGCCAAAAGTCTGGGAAAAGAGCTTCAGACAAACCTCAACATCCAGGGGGAGAAGCGGCACTCAGCCTCTCATAAATCAGAAACTGAAGCAGTGGACATGATAGAAAAGGAGCCAAAGGCGGAGTAAACATGGGAAAATGGAGGACTCTGGGATACTAGTGTACTTGAAGAGTGCCGTAACAGGACCGTTGGGTTCCTAAATGTTGAGCAGCAATATCTCTGGCAACTCTGAATTCAGTGACCACCCAGAGTAGTGATGTACTGAAGGTGTGCTGCCAAAGGCTCCATTCAGTACCTGAATCCTTGCTCCACCTCCAGAACCTTCCAACTCACCATCTACTCTCCTGCCTACATAGTGTCATCACTGCCCCTGTGATAATGAAAGAGACAATGTTAGCGTTAGCTTTATACTGGTTCAGTGTAGCCACCTGCTCTCAGCCTGACCCACAGCCTGCTGTTAATGTCCTCTTTTAGACTCAGTTTTGGTGGAACCTTTGAACTTGTGCCTGATTCTAAAAGTCACAAACATTTTTTAAATGTTTTTTACCAGTTGACCTATTAACGATTTCATGAAATCTACAGTACATATTGCTGGCGAGCCACACTCTGACCCTCTTAGACATAATTCAGGGTGGCACCTACATAATCTGAACTTGTTCAGCTTGTCCTGTCTGACACCCACCTGTGTCTCTGGTGAGAGGATGCTGTGTACCACCCACCTCCATGTTCAGTAGCTATAGTGGCACTCCAGGCCCAGTTAAGGCAGATAGACCTGTGGCAGCATTCAGATGTCCGTTGAGTGCTGGTCAGAGATGGATATGGTAGAATGCGTCTGAATGTGGTTCTTGCTTGTGGCAGAAATCAGGTGGTACAAGGGGTCACCCTCAACATCCTTATATCTGAGGAGCTTTTGATGTAGCTGCCCAATCTCCCAACATCACTGATTAATCTCCCTGGAATAAAGTGTGGAAATGAACTTTTTGCAGCTCTGCTGAAGCCACCATTCTGATTAATAACTTGTCAAAAAATTTATCAAGGACCTTCCAGAAAAATAATTAACAGCCCGGTGAGAAGAATCCGACAGCATACTGCAAAAAGGGCACCACAAATTTGGCATCAGTCAGTACCGCTAGGATTGGAGGAATGGAGTCATTTTATAATTATGCTCAATGTTATTTTTGTTGTTGTTGTTGTTTTTGTTTATACTTTTTCATGAAGTTTCATTTGACAAGAATTTTTTGCAGTTTTCCGAAACGAGAATTAGTAATTTTTCAAATTTGCTTATGAATATAACAATTAATAGACCTTATCTTTACAAGTATTGTCTATGCTCAGGATCATAATGTCTTATCGCTAGTTGATATTGCTCTGACATTAGTAATGAAGTTTAGCTGGCAAATAATATATGAGAAGAACAACGATGCAGGTTGAATCAAAGACAAGTACTCTATCTATAAATATGCATAATGAGGGAAAAAAGGACTCAACTTGACTTTTCATGTTCATTCTGTTCAATGCCAGTTAGATCAAGAATCTAAAGTATGAGATTGCTTCTGATTTGGGTTTGACATGTTTATACCTGTTACAAGTCACCAATGTGCTTTTATAGTGCAATTTATTTTCTGAGAATTATTTTCCCTAGTCTGTCTCTTTGGCTCATTGAAACTATCTAAGGCAGAATCTTATTGCCCTTCCTTACATAATATGCATGTTGGATGCCTGTAGCAGTTATCAATATGCATCTCTTGAGCTCATCATAGTGTGAGGAGATGCTAGGGTCAAGGTGAGGCTGGGTCACTAAAGTTCTTACTTCATCCCGTTACTAGCTTACATGCTTCACGGCTCCTTCTGTTCCAAACCCTGCTATTTATGGATCTTTTGTGCTTCCTTTTGCTAGACATGCTTCCTGCTGCAGACTTCAGGCCACTAAAGAAGAGGAGTAGGAGGAGGACGCCCTCTCTCCCTAAAAAGAATACTGCTATCCTTTGTGGAAAATTATGGGAGCTTGTACAGTGCAATCAGCATGTGCTTCACTTTGACAGAATGTCAGAGAGAAGAGGAGAGAGAGTTCCTTTTATGTACATCATGTACCTTCTCAGAAATAAGTGCTTTTCACCTTTTCAGGTTTGAAATACTGTGTGAGCAAAAGCTCTTGTACTAAGGCTAGACATTCCAGAAAAAATATTTCAAATAGCCTCTCTTGTGGCTGACTAAGAAATATTATCTGTTTCATCATGTTTTTTTTCATAGCACAAAGAATTTCAGAATAATGATACACAATATATCGTATATGTATATTTTATTGCTGCCAGGCAATTAAAATATTTAATCACGATTAATCGTATGATTTTTCAGAGTTCATTGTGATTAATCACATATTTTGAAAATGTTATGTGATTCTGTATACACTTCTTTTCCTGTCAAAATGCATTTATTTCGTTTTTAGAAATTAAAACAAACAATATGTATGCTTTGTTGACATTTTCCAAACAAAGCCTTTCACAGAATAAAGATAGAAATGCACTAAAATTGCACAAAAATCAAGTAACATTAAACATTTCACAAAGTCTCAGTGGGAGGTTGACTAATTGAAAGAACTAGTTCCCATAGGTTGCATATAGCCATTGCAATGCGCATTAAATCTCTTAAACCTTCATCCTCCACAATATTAATCAGCCGGCAGGCTGTGGCTCTCCACTTTGGATATGGAATTCACATTATCCGTCATGTTCGCAGTGGCATACTACCCATACTGCTCATGATATATCTATGTATGCCAAAAATAGTAAGAGTTAGAGATGTCCTGATCGATCGGCCACTGATCAAACTCAGCCAATATTCTTCTTAAATCCGTGATTGGCGATCGGCCAATCGTGCCTAGAATTAGGGCCTATCTTTTTTTGCAGCGTACATATGCTGCTCCTTTAATGAATGAGTGCTTTCTCAGCCCTGGAAGCATGACAGAATGGCCTATGGAGAGTGAGTTGTTGGAAATTCTAAGCATTCACGAATTTCAATTTTCAGGCATGATGTAATTGAGATGAATATGCCTGTTTGTTTTTAAAAATGTGTAAGAATTACATGTGTATGAATATTACAATTCAAAATTTTCTAGAGTCGTTACAGTAGTTATTCGGACTCGTTGCACCCGGAAGAGGATATAGAGGCTGCTAACAGGTTTAAAAACAAATGAAACAACAAATAAACATGCAGATACATGATGTGAGTTGTGACAATCAGACATTGCATTGAGTGATAGAGACTGTTTGAGCAATCATGAGCACTTTTAGCTTTACTCTCTTTAACATGAGCAATCTCTGTGTCAATCAAAAATGTGCACTCTTCAGGTGCTCTCAATATCTCATCATCAGTCACTCATCCCAATTTAAATCAGATTAATGTTGCTCACAATACCACTAATAATAAATATAACGCATCTTCATGCATTTTCTTAATAATTAGTGATTTGTGTTACAGCAAAACTCAAAGACCGTAAACAGACCATAGATATCAATGATTTCTCACTGGAGCAGTTTTAGAGCTTGTTATGAATATATTTTTCTTATTTTTTGAATGTATCTCTGAGGTGTGTGATGCTTTCCTGGTTTTTACTGGTTGTCAGTATGTCACAGTGGCATTTTGATATTGACAACAGAACTATTAACAACTGTTTCATTATTGTTGAACTTGGGCCAGTTCAAGTGTAACTGTTTAGGCCACTTTTAATTGGAATCGTGAATTTTTGAATTAAAACTGTAAGTATAGAATTCATTTTTTTATTGTGACTATTCAAGTCAAGCTATTTGCACCATTTGTAAGTGTAAGATTTCTATTCATTCATACAGAAATCAGTGGATTTGTGATTTATTTGTGTACCTGAATATTAAAGTTAAATCAAGCTATTACACCATTCTAAGTAAAAGTTGATTTTATATGTGAGTTTTATAAAAATGCTAGCTGCACTAATGGCGGGTGCACACTGTACGATTTATAATAGTCCTTTACGATTGTTGCTTGTCAGACTGTACAATCTGAACGCATTGATAAAATAGTAATTATAATAACGATGTGAAGATAATGCATGATAAATGTAAAGAAAAATAATGAGAAAATGCAATCATTTATTTATTTTCGTTTTGTAAGCTATTTATGTAAATCAGAGAATAATGCTTTCATATTCCTAATGTGTTAAACTTTTCTCCAAGTATTTTCTGCTTATTTATTTATTAAAACATTTGATATAAAATGAAAGAAGAAAAAACATTAAAAAGTGCTTGAGTAGAGAGATAACTGGGCACGAATGTTGCTATGGTGGGGCAAACGCGGAGCAGGTTTCTTTCCAAGTAGTGTGCGAGAGAGGAGCGGAATATTTCATCCTGTCGTATTAGCAGTCACACTATACGGCTATGATGCTAAATTTCAGACACTGCCAGTACTTCGTCAGAGGCTGAAGGTCATCTCAAAGGCTATTAATCGGCCGTCTGTGAACATCACACTGAATGTTGTAAGATTGCGACGAGAGAAATCCTTTAGGATTCCCGAAATTTGCCTCAGACGGCAGAATCGCGGCCAAAATCATACAGTGTGCACCCGCCTTAAGTTAAATGCATTAAGAAGACATCTTTTAGTTACTTTGTTTAGTTATTTTTGTAAACAAAAAAAAAACAGTCTGCAGCTCTGTTATGTAGGCAAATACAAGTATCGGATCGGGACACAGTATCAGCAGAAATTTAATATTTAAATATCGTATTGGGATCGGGACATCCCTAGTAAGAGTAGTATGCTATTGTGGACATGGTCAACGTCTTATTTTGCATTTAGTGCTGGCACTACCCACGTAATTATACTTCATCTGAATTGTCCAGTAATTATTAGCTGACCCTTTGAAATGTCAGCAGCAATGGGTTCAAAGTTTACATTATTTGAACTGGGACAATTCCAACAAGCTAGCCGACCACAGTGGTCCCTCATCAGTGTCATATTTTAGGTGATAGGTAAGACTTAACTTGCTTCCATGGTAAATCAAACTTTGCCTTCCAAAGTCTGCAAAGTACTTAATTTGTGTCACAAGTTCCATCTGGATTTGTTTTGTAACAAATCTCCATCACTTGACCATTGTCACGGAATGGTTTGGGATGTGTACGACAGTGAAATGTCTTATCTCAAAGGTTCTGCCCTATTGCAACCAGTGTTTAGAACTCACACGGTGCTAAAAAATAAGGGGTAAATGTGTTAAATAAAAACAAACATGTGAAACATTTTAAATGAATCGCATCCGTTAAGACATTAATTTTGACAGTTCTAGTAGATACATGTGTACATACACTCACCTAAAGGATTATTAGGAACACCTGTTCAATTTCTCATTAATGTGAGCGCAACGTAGTTCTAGCGGGAAGACTAGCAGCTGTACATCATCACACTATTAGCTGGGTAATTCCTAGCCAATCGCAGGTAAGCCATTGCTTTATAAGTCTGCTCCCAATCTATCACATTGTTGTTTCAGTGCGCTAAGATGGCAACCTCCACCACCCCACCACCACCAGTTGAGCCCCGTCCCACACGGGGGTAGGCTCCTCGCCCCTGCCTCCTATCTCCGGCAGGATATGATGGTTCCGAGTACAACTCCCTCGGACCGCTGGACGGGGCCTACGCCAAAGAGAGACATTACTTTTCTGTTCTACATTCATCAAATAAATGGCATCATAAACCTCACTCAAGCCTGCGTGTCTTCCCGATAGAAATGCAATTATCTAATCAACCAATCACATGGCAGTTGCTTCAATGCATTTAGGGGTGTGGTCCTGGTCAAGACAATCTCCTGAACTCCAAACTGAATGTCAGAATGGAAAAGAAAGGTGATTTAAGCAATTTTGAGCGTGGCATGGTTGTTGGTGCCAGACGGGCCGGTCTGAGTATTTCACAATCTGCTCAGTTACTGGGATTTTCACGCACAACCATTTCTAGGGTTTACAAAGAATGGTTTGAAAAGGGAAAAACATCCAGTATGCGGCAGTCCTGTGGGCGAAAATGCCTTGTTGATGCTAGAGGTCAGAGGAGAATGGGCCGACTGATTCAAGCTGATAGAAGAGCAACTTTGACTGAAATAACCACTCGTTACAACCGAGGTATGCAGCAAAGCATTTGTGAAGCCACAACATGCACAACCTTGAGGCGGATGGGTTACAACAGCAGAAGACCCCACCGGGTACCACTCATCTCCACTACAAATAGGAAAAAGAGGCTACAATTTGCAAGAGCTCACCAAAATTGGACAGTTGAAGACTGGAAAAATGTTGCCTGGTCTGATGAGTCTCGATTTCTGTTGAGACATTCAGATGGTAGAGTCAGAATTTGGCGTAAACAGAATGAGAACATGGATCCATCATGCCTTGTTACCACTGTGCAGGCTGGTGGTGGGGGTGTAATGGTGTGGGGGATGTTTTCTTGGCACACTTTAGGCCCCTTAGTGCCAATTGGGCATCGTTTAAATGCCACGGCCTACCTGAGCATTGTTTCTGACCATGTCCATCCCTTTATGGCCACCATGTACCCATCCTCTGATGGCTACTTCCAGCAGGATAATGCACCATGTCACAAAGCTCGAATCATTTCAAATTGGTTTCTTGACAATGAGTTCACTGTACTAAAATGGCCCCCACAGTCACCAGATCTCAACCCAATAGAGCATCTTTGGGATGTGGTGGAACGGGAGCTTCATGCCCTGGATGTGCATCCCACAAATCTCCATCAACTGCAAGATGCTATCCTATCAATATGGGCCAACATTTCTAAAGAATGCTTTCAGCACCTTGTTGAATCAATGCCACGTAGAATTAAGGCAGTTCTGAAGGCGAAAGGGGGTCAAACACAGTATTAATATGGTGTTCCTAATAATCCTTTAGGTGAGTGTATAAAAGCTGTCTCTGCAGAGACTGCAGGGTTTATTATTCCTATATTTTTCTACCATCTACCATTCTTCCCCTTTGATGTTGAATGTTTGCATGTAGATTCTTGTGTCGTTTAAATATTAGAAAAGATTGGGGAGATGGAATGTTATCAGAATTGCTGGCATCTTAATGATCTTTATGAGCTGAAGTTAACCGAGAGCAGACAAACAGAAAAGACCATCTTCCTCTTTCTTTTAACCTTCACTGAAAAAGCACCTTGGTGTTATCAAAAATGTATGCAGATTTGTCCATTGGGAGCATGCTTTGATCTTCACATACCTCACAACATTTGAGCCTACAATGATGACATCTGTCTTCTGCAGATCAGCTAATATTTGAAGCAAAGTTACTCAAATGTCCCCTTTGCACACTCATACATGCAAAAATACGTTCCGTCTCTCACACATCATTACACTAATACAATATGAAACAGTATGATTCTTTTGCTAGTGCGTTGTGCATCTAAAAAATAGTGCATCTGTCTCTGTGATGAGAGAACAGCTTGTTGTTTGATTTAAATTCATAACATAAAAAGCCTCCATAACAAATAATGTGAATGCAAGGTGTAATGTGATGCTGGGCACTATTATTCAACCCACTAGCTGCTCCAAAATGTGCAAGTTACCGTGATAACAATAGTAGACACCGTATAGTTGTCATGCTGGTCAATCAATTGTACAGGCCAGAGAGCTCTGTGCCATCCTCGTCTCTTTATAGGTGCTTTTTGAATGCTATCCATCACATTAGACGCAAGCCTATTTAAAGGACAACAAATAAAGTAAAGATGACAGTGCAAATAGAAAGACACCCTCTTCCCGCTCGGCACCGCTGATCAGGTCAGGCAGACAAAAGGCCGGGAATGATGTGTGAGGCTTATTCCGAGAAAGCGTGTGTGTGAGTGGAGGTTCTTGTCTGGTCTAGCGAGACCTCTTATCTCACCCTTGCAGGCCCTGTGAGGTGGGATGCATCCTCTTTCATTTATATACTTCACACATCCTCTGCTTTAATGGCTTCAGGTAGTGCCCAGTGCCTGATTGGCAAAACCTGTGGGGTATCTGACAACTCTTGAAAAAATGTCTAATTTTATCTAGCTCTGTCTCATTGCTTCTCTCTCTTCTTTTAAAAGAGGCATCAATCATATATGAATGCCTTTGTTTGTTACCTTACCTACTTGATCCTAGATCCATCAAGTTAGAGTATATTAAATTGAACAGTAATGACATTGAAATATAGTGCTGCTTCTGTCTAATGGTCTCTCTTAAAGTAAAAACTTAGAGGTTATTGATTGAGAGAGAGTTTATAAGTGTCAAAATAGCACAATACACCAGCTGGCAGTTTATGGGTTTGTTTGTTGGTAACACCTTTACAGTAGTATTTCACACCCCTCCTTTTCAGTTAGAATTATATCATGGCTGTTTGGCTGACTGCAAAGCTGTTTTTACTCTTAAATTTACTCTTAAACTGAAACTTTAACTGTTAACATGGGTTATAGATGAAATTACTATGACGTCACACCGCAGGAAACCCCTTTTCTGGGTTCTGAGTAGCAGATTTCAATGGTGGAAATAGTCAGCGCAGCGGTACTGGTTAAATAATCTTTTAAGCTTAATAGAATGTAAAAATTAATTTTAATGTTTATAAAAGTTATTATAAATGAATATATATGGTTTACAGTGAAGAAAGTATGTGGGATCTTTTCTGAAATGTCAGCAAAACAAGTTTAAACTTGGTTCAGTGAGCATGTATGATTATTTCGGACATTAACAGGTTGATGAATTAACATCCTCACATGTTTAACACACTTCTTAAGTCTAAGAAATGTGATATATGAAAATAAAAACTACCACTAGACAAGCAATATGTGTCTTTACTTGTTAAATTATTAACCCACATCCAGTAAATAATAATAACATATTCTTACCTCATTATGATCATATTCCATATCAAAACTTAAAGCCGTTTCGATTGAACAATATTATTTACTGCATTCAAAATAAATGCAATGACATTTTCACAGTATGGCATTATTTTTATTCACTTATCCTTTCACAAACAGTAGTCCATGTGCTGCAGTGATGGAGATGGTATCTGTTCCTCCTGCTATATCGTATATGGTGATCATGATCATATAATTGTTAAATCATATTTGATCTCATATCTGTCACAGCGACAGCACTTTGGAAATCAAAAACAGCCATTTGTGATCAGAGTTTGGACGATTTCTTTGTAAAAAAAAGTTCATATAACCTACACCAACAGCTACTGCGGGTAAATTGCCTAATCGAGCAGATGCGATAACAATGACTGTGACCTATGAAATATCATTATTTATGTAAAATCCTGAGTTTTTCTTGTAAATGTTGTTCTAATGCAAGCATGCTATCAAGTTAGTGCAAAACCTGATGATCCATGTTATATCAGAATGATTTGAGAATGTTCCAGAGAGCATCTTGTGTGCTTGTATAGATTCACATCTGAACTTTTTTACAAAAAGTTAACATGGTCACACATTTGTTTACATTTGTTGACCTTGAAATGGTGCACAACCTAAAGAGTTCTTCACTTCCCAACTTTTTTTTCCTTTGCTTTAAAGTTATCAAAATCCTAATTCTTGCATTTTAAATTTAAATGAGATTTAAATTTAAAAAAAAAAAAGATTTAAAGCTTTAAAGCAAAGCACACTTTAAATGTTATAATGTTTTTACAGTGATTCCCAGTGTGTTAATTCATGTTAGCAAAATACTGGTCTGTTCCTTTAACCACCAGATTCCTTGCCTCATTACTGAGGCTGAGTCGGTTTTAGTCAGGGCAGTCTCTGTATCAGGGACTCTGATGGAATTTGGCAAGTAAGGGTGAGCCTCCTTGGATAGACACACACTTATTATGCCAACCCTGAATGTCATCCTTTGAGCCACGACTCATTTGTGAATGTCTGTCCTCTGGCCAAATGTATTTCTCTGCCCTTTAGAAAGATGATGTTATCATCTGATGTCATTTTTTAAATTGGAACACTCTATACCACAAGTAATCTGCTAATACAAAATACAGAATCTATTTGAAAGAGTTTTATGCTAATAATATATTTCTGTCATAATGCTAGCACATTTTTAAAGTGTTAAGTCTTGTACATTTAAGGAATTATGCTAGAAATATTCAGAAGTGAAGTTAATTTATTCAGATTGTTCTCAGTGCCGTGTGCGGTTTGAGTTTAACAGAAATCCCAATTTATAGTTTTAGTATCTCTTTAATTGACTTTCGAACTTTCTTTGGAATTGTTTCTGTCAGTATGTTCAGAAATGATGCATTTTTTTGTGTGTGTGACTTATCAGTTAAGTAAAAGAACATTGGTCCTATCTTAAGTCAATTTAATTTGTACTGAGGGCTAATGTGTACTTTTCACAATACATATTGTTCCAAAGCAGCTTTATAGAGAATAGTGCCTTTATAACCCCACTGAGCAAGCCAATCCAACAATAGCAAGGAAAAAGTTTTTTAAAACGGTAAGGTAAGATAAGCAAGAAACCTTAGGAGGTACTAAGACTCAGCAAGGGCTGCCCATCCTCCTGGCCGGCACATACACTACATTGACAAAAAAAATTGGATACCAATTCTATTTAACAGGTTTCGCTAGGCCCCTGGAAGCTACCACATACAATGGCATTCTAGAGAACTGTGTGTGCAACTTTGTGGTAACAGTTTGACAATGGCCCTTTGCACAAAGTGAGGACCATAAAGAAATGATTTGCCAAGTCTGATGTGGAATAAAGACCAATTTATACTTCTGCGTTGAACCTATGGAGTAAGCTCCAGCGCCCAACGCATTGTTTTGCATTTATAGTTCTGCGTTGGCTTTTGTTGTTCTGTGATTACACAGCTAAAATGTGAATTTTACATTAATGAATAAACAAAAGCAATGTAATTTGTGGATTTCAAAGTGTTTAATAAATTATTGTAGCATTAAAATCGAGTTGAAACGTTGATGTTTAGGTAGGCTACATATTATTTCTTATACATGTTGCCTGTTTGAGGGAGCAAATAAATGAGAAAAATGCTGTATGCTTGCTCTTGAGTCACTTAATAATATATAAATATTTTGGCATACTTTTGATGTTCCGTGCTGAAAAAGAAATCATCAAATGAATTAATAACTACCTCGCTTGGCGAACACTAGTCTTTTAAAGACTTTACAATGCATAGAGGTAATATAACCAACTCTTATCAGGTACTTTTTAATTTGTTGATAAATTAGAAGTGTTCCATTTCCATAACTTATGAAATATTATTCTTTACTGTGCACAATATTGCCAAACATACGTTCTAATCATTATGCAGATTGTAAAGTTCGCGAGTGCAACAGAACACATATTGTTTCACTCACATATCAAATTAATATCTAGTAAAAACCCTGAGGAAAAAAAAAATGTTAGAGTTTACAAGCTGTAAACAGATATCTTTTGTCATGTTTCACTTGTAACTTCATGAAACACAAACAGAACATACAAACAGCAGATGCTCCCGAATTGAGGCAATTGCTTTAATGGTCCCGAGTCCAAATACATGTGATATAAAGCATAGATATTAAAATAATCTTGGTAAAATGTGACGCTACCTCAGATACTTACTCATCCTGGGGGCGGTCTCTGGTTACAAAGTGCACCAATCACAGCTGTAGTGGTCGAAGCAACGCACAGTTAAATGTTTGAAGAGGTGCATGTAACCGCTGTAGATACGTTCAGTGTAGGTTCGACACAGAAGTATAAATCGGCCTTAACTTGACAATTTGACTGGCCTACTCAGCAACTAATCTAACTGAACACCATTGGGGATGAATTGAAACACAGACTGCGAGTCATGCCCTGTCACCAAAAACCAGTGCCTGACCTCACTGATGAACTTTTGTCTAAATGGGAGCAAATTCCAGTGGCCATATTTCAATATCTCATGGAAAGACTCTTCAAAAGAATTTAAGCTGATAAATGCCTTTGTTTTTGAAATTCAATGTTTAACAACCGCAAATGGCTGTGGTGTTTGGGTGTCAACATAGTTTTAGCCATGCAGTGTATAAAGACAACAGGCCAAATACAAACTAGTCATATAGTCTTATTTGGTTTCAATGTCTTGGGCTTCCACATTTTCAAATGGACTTCAAGCAAACCAGTGGCATGTTTTCCCCTCAACAGCTTATTTCCTTCTCTTTGCCACTTCCATAGTGTGCTTTAGACATACTACCACATGTCTTTCACTCTACATTATGACCCCTGTATTGTTTTTTGCAGTTCTAGAGCAGCTGAGGCATCTGCCAATGTGTATGTGTGATGAATCTTCACCACTCATAAATACTTCTGTTTATTCTGTAAAAATAATCTCAACCTAACTTCTGTTCAAGCTTCACTCCCAGAGCCTTGGTACACACTTACTATTTACTCTGCCCTCAAGCACTCTCACAAACAAGACAAGGTTGTTTTCTAAAACCTGCAGTGCTTTACTTTTTTGTTGGCTTTGGGGTTGGAAGGACTCTCCATCAGAATGCTGATGTCAGGGAGGATTCTCCACATCTCCTTGTCTCTCTCACCATCATTTCAATTGTCTGTAGCTCCAACGTGAAGTCATTAATCACAGTCTAGAAGTTAAGTCTGACTGCAGGCTATGTACTGTTATAAATTGCATGGGCAAGAGAAGGGCATAATTAGTTTGCAACATACTTGTTAACCATGAGTTTTTTCAGCCTGTTATTCAGATTACTTTTTCGGCACAGATAAATACTAATATTTTAGACAATTGATGATGCTGGGGTTAACAAGCTGACAATAAAATCCTAAAAAAATACCTAGACAAAACTATTTGAACTATTAGTTTAATTGTTTGCATCTACATTTATTTATGTAGCAGATGCTTTTATCAAAAACATGATCAAAAGTAATACAAAGAATTCAGAAAAAGTGCTCAGAAAAGTACAAAAGTATGAGATAGTTCAGAGATGTAGGTGAGATATTGTGATACAGTACACAAAGAACAGAGAATGGGTTTTATTTTATTTTGTATCACGAGTTAGAGAGTAAGCACTACCAGCAAGTCAAGTGAAAGTGTTTTATTTATTTATTTATTTTGGTCATTTTGTGGTGTAGGTACCATGAGATACCATTTCTTTTTACTTAAAAAAAGATTTATACCTTCATAAATGTAAATGTAAATGTAAAGATCAAATACAGACACTTAAGTGTCTATCTGGGATGATCCCTGTCATATCGGTGGCTTAACGTGATGGCTGAAAAGTTGAGCACATAACAAGCTGACTACTACTCAATTTATCCTTGTAACAACCTCATTATCAAACACCCTGGGTTGCAGAGTAAATAAAATAATAAAGTGATTAATATGCCGTTGAGTAGGGTATTTGTACAATCGTACTGGTATGTGAAAACTTGCTTTTTTATGATGCTACGTCTACGCCAATAGGTGTCAGTTTAGACTCCAAGACCACTGTCATATTGGTGGTTTAGGCAGATGAATAAGACATCAAAAATTGCACAAATTTGAAATGAAAAATATACAATTAGCCTGAGAGTCATCCACCAAAATTCTCACAATGTTGAAATTCCTATCTATAGAAGCTTAGATTCATTACAAAATGTCAGCACATGACATGACAAATAAAAATGATCCTATTTTTGAAATCCACTGTTTTCCTAGCACATCAGATAATTTGCATGGTACATTATTGCCTTCTAAAATCCCAGCCCTGCACCACTCCCTTCTCATTTAGAATACAGATCATGAATTTCAGTCTACAAACCTCAGGCCAGCTTATGCTTCAGGACATATACCATTCCAATTTCTCAACATCACCAGAGAGCTCCAGTTTATTCTTGCCTGCTTCAGTCTGAGATATTCAACACCACATGAAGTAGATTAATTTCTCCTGTGAGACACACTGTGCTTGTCTTGACTGGTGGAGGTTACTGTGTTTAATATGAAAGAGAAATAGGCAACACATTTGTCATACTATTTGAATGATTGATGCATTGCATGTCATTTGTGTGTATTGTAGTGATGGCTCACTCTGGAATATATTGAAGCTGGCATGTATCAGCAGCAGTTAATGTGATCCTATGCATGGCAGTTAAGAGCCTTATTTTCTCTATCATAACTGTGTAGGATATTTGTTGGGGCTCCTTTATGTCCACCTGGTTCTAAAAATGAAGTTAGTTCACTTAACTGAGTTTTTATTTATCAGGACTAACAAGAGAGCAAAAGTCAAGCCATCTCGGATCCACTGAAGATCTTCATCAGCCAATAAACAAAAACATCTGGTGCCCGTGCCATCATCTCTCCCCTTCAACTCAGATGAGAAATGCTCACTACCACACTTAACAGCTATCTAGAGGCCAAAATTGCTGTGCACCAAGTTTACACAATAGATCGAAGGCTCCCAGGCTGTGCCAATCTGTTCTTCAGAGCTTTGAAGAACCATTCAGCATTTCCTTTCCCTCAGGGCCAGGGCCAACCTCTTAGACCCTGTCAGAGTCACCTAATATGATTCGATGATGATCCACAATCTTTGCATGACTGTGTAATTGGCACTTCAGTGTTTTCTACCTCTCCCCTTTTCTCTCTTTCAAGGTGCCAGGCTTCGTCTCTGAACTGTGTAAATTGAGCCAGTGAGTTCCCCAGACACCCTCCCTCTGGTGGAGATCTGCCACAGCGTGGTGCAATTTGTCCAACCTGAATGCTCTCAGTGCCTCCGGGGACTCTCTAAAAGTGCTAAATGACCTGCCTGAACCCAATAGTAATCCAACAGTAGAACTTATTCCAGTTGGGATTGCCTGCATTTACACAGTGTGTACTTGAAGATAGTTTATGCTAATTCAAGGTGATCTGATTTCCTCCCACTGCATAGTGGAGCCATCTCTCTCTTAACGTCCCCCAGAGAAGGCTGCATTCACTTCTGCCATCTCACTCCTCTTGCCCCTCCTTTCACTTACCATTCTCATATGGACAGTTGGTAAACAAAGAAGCTTTTTCTCTTAAGTCATTTCTATTTGTATAGCACTTTTCACAAGATATATCGTTTCAAAGCAGCTTTACAGAAAATTATGCTGTAACAGAAAATTAAGCTGGAATGTATTTAATGTAATAATTTTTGATGAAAACGTGATTTTAGATTATGCTTTAAGAAGTGTATATATATATATATATATATATATATATATATGGTGCCAAAAACAAAAAAAATATCCATGGAGAGACAGTTCTATGGACAGAAATGCCTTGTTGAAGGGAGGGGTCAACAGAGAATGGCCAGACTGGTTTAAAATTACAAAGTCTATGGTAACTCAGATGACTACTCTGTAAAATTGAGGTGAGAAGAATGTCATCCCAGAATGCTATTCTTTGATGCGGTTTGGTGCTGTTTTAGCGGCATGAGGGGGATCTACACAATATTAGGCAGGTGGTTAATGTTGTGGCTGATTGGTATATATATATATATATATATATATATATATATATATATATATATATGTATATATACACTACTGTTCAAAAGTTTAGGGACACCAGCCTTAAATGTTTCACATTATCTTAAAAACCTTTTGATCTGAAGGCATATGCTTAAATGTTTGAAATTAGTTTTGTAGACAAAAATATAATTGTGCCAACATATTAATTTATTTAAAACTAAAATGTTAGATATAAAAAAAGAGTTAATGTAATCGATGACTTGGACCAAATAATTAAGAAAAGCATTTGGCTGATGAAGTCTTTAGCTGGCAATTAATATATTGTCTATGTTTTCCATTTAACGAGAGTGTATTCCATCCTTTGACCAAGATGATGCTGGCAGAGGTCAGTGAGAAACATTGCAGTCCAGTTGAAAGCTTGTGGCAGTTTGTTTCTGTTGAAGTCCATTCCAAGTCCAAGGTTCAGGCAATGGCCAGTTAAGTATCCTATGAGTACGGTAAGAGTTGGGATCTGGTAGTCTTTGGTAACCTCAGGATATATATCCCGAGGCTGAGACATGGAAACAAATAGAATACTATTAGTATTGATGCCATTCACTTTTATGCAGTTATAGAATATGAGAAGTGTTTCTGGTTGACCTGACTAATGCAGCATAACTATGAATTGGTGAATAAATTAGGTGTATGTCTGGCTGAATAGATGATTCTTTAGTCTAGACTTAAAAGAGAGAGTGTGTCTTAGTCTAGAACAATGGAAGACTATTCTATAGTTTAGGAGCCAAATAAGAAAAGGATCTACCTCCTTTTGTGGACTTTTGATATTCTAGGTATTATTAACAATCTAGAATTTTACGGTTGCAGTGAATGTGATGAGTTATAACGTGATAGAAGGTCACATAAATACTTAGGAGCTAGACTATTCAATGCTTTGAAAGTAATTAACAACAATTTTTAGTTACTGAACCTGTAGGACATTCTCCCAGTAATGAATTACAATAATCTAGTCTTGAATGGTCATGAATGCATACATTTTTTATTTTATTTTTATGGCATTAGAAACAGGGAGCATGTGTCTTAAGTGAAGTACATTTACTTGCTCAATTTACTTAAAGGGATAGTTCACCCAAAAATAAAATTCTATCATCTTTTACTCACCCTCATGTTATTAGAAACCTGTGCAACTTACTTTCTTCTGTCAAACACAAAAGGAGATGTTGGACAGAATGTTTGTCACCATTCTTCCATTGCATCTTTTTTTTCTCCTTACAGTGAAAATGAATGGTGACTGAGGCTATCATTCTGCCTAACATCTCATTTTGTCTTCCACTAAAATTGCAGTGCAGAGACTAGTCTTCTCTTTATTATAGTTGTTTATTGAGGTGATAGTTTAAAATAAATATTATGTTTTCAATGAGAGTTTAAGTTAAAGTTAAGGCATTCAGAAACAAAGCTGTGTATATTGTTTATACATTATTGAATTGATATGCACTAATATGGTCAGTTGGGGGCAGTAGCACACTACAGTTCAATACTATTCCTTCCATCCCTCCCCTCTCAAAATGAAATTGTGCCCTGCAGACATCTGGCTGTTTGAAAAGACACTGAGTATGAAAAATACAAAAATAAAATTAAATAGAAAAATACGTCTTGCAAAATGGAACAACTGCATTGATACTGGGAGGATATATCTGTTTTAGGTGTTTATGGTGTCTGTCAGCATTAATCCACAAAATTATTGTTTTTATCTGGGGTGTTTTATTATAAGGTATATATATATATATATATATATATATATATATAGAGAGAGAGAGAGAGAGAGAGAGAGAGAGAGAGAGAGAGAGATAGATAGATAGATAGATAGATAGATAGATAGATAGATAGATAGATATCAAAAAGGAAAATGGTCCAAAAACTACATTTTCCAAAAAATTATTAATTCCTCAAATTTAATTTGAATTAAAATAATTTACACTTGGAACTAAACCTAAAATTGATTGATAATCAAGAAGGCACCCAAACATCACAAGGTACCCTTGTGATTATTGGAGATGAGAGAAAACAAGTCGAGAAGTGGAAATGGAACTAGAGAAACAGGAAGGAGGAGCGAGGCACTGTGACTGTAGTGTGTTAGTGGGTGTAAGGAGCATTAATTAATATAGTGCCCAGTGGGAAGGGAATTCGATACCTCCCCTGACACACACACACACAAGCTCGGGCGAGTGGCTGTGAGCTCGGGTGTAGGGAGATTTGCAGGCAAAGGAGCATCTGTGCCAACAGCTTCACCTCCATTTTCATCACACTTCTAATTGTGCCACATGCCGCCTGGTAAACAAGACAACGCCACAGGGCAAATAGTTTTACTTTCCTTATCATCTTATACATTCCATTTGAAAGCATTTATTAGGGGTTCAAATGCAAAGTGCTGAAACCCTATTGTTATTTTTAGGATTATTAAGGGTTCAAGCCTGATTATTATTATTATTATTATTCTGCCCTAAAACTGATCTTGCAGACAAAACCGTAAGGCCTAGACTCGAGAGTTTGGGGAATAGAAGTATTCTAGCTAGCTAGTCATATGCATGGACTCGCCTCGATCGACATAAGGGGGTCACTACATAGGGCCACAATTTTTTTTTTTTCTCTCTATGATTCCTTGCATCATGTTGAATCTTTTCGAATACCATAACATTTTTGCTCTGCCCTTTTGTCTTCCTGCTATTTTGGATTGTTTGTAAAAAAATAAAAAATTAAAAATGAACTGGTCTTAGGCCATTCGCCTGATCAGAACCATACCAGAGTTCCAATATGAAAAGATACAGAAGGAATTTTTAACTTTCGATTTATCGGCAAACGGTTAAGCCAAGATGTACATAGTGGGTGTGGCCACTTTTACTAAAACGGTTATAGCTCATGAACGGAATGAGATATTATCACCTAATTTGGTACATATATGTTTGGGGTCATTCTTGGTGGCACCATAATAATTAAAAATCTAAAAATTGCTCTAACTATGGAACCCTTGGAACTTGAAATTTTGCATGCAGTGTCATTGTCCAAGGTGCAATCAAGGTCTATGTGGACAGTCTCATATTTTGAAAACATGGCAATCAAACAATCAAAATTTAGGAGCTAATAGATAGGGTTAGAAAAGGTAGATTGGAACATAACGTGGTTTCATGGCCCAAGAGTTCTGTACAAAATAAAAAAGGCCACCGGGAGGCACTATTGTGATTTGCATAAGCATAACTTTTGATTCATCATCGCAACATATTTTATATTATAACTCTTAAACAGAATGAGATATCACCAAATTTTGGACATTTATGTTGGACGTCAATCTGAGGACACAGCTCAGCAGTTACGGCTCTGGGATACTGACCAGAAGATCGGGGGTTTAAGCCCCAGTGCCGCCAAGATGCCACTGTTGGGCCCTTGAGCAAGGCCCTTGACCCTATCTGCTCCAGGGGTGCCGTATCATGGCTGACCCTGCACGCTGACCCCAGCTTAGCTGGGATATGTGAAAAAAAGTATTTCACTGGATATATGCAAAAAAAAAAAAAAAAAAAAATGTATAGGTATAACAGACCAAAAAAAAAAAGGCTTTTAATTGACTGTCTAATTCATATTTAATATTGGCTGGATATTACTGAAAGGACCTTAATAGCTTGAACCCCATTAATACCCCAGGTATATTTATTTTTATCTTTGGCTGCATCTTTGATAAGTTAATTAAATGTTGTTGTTATCTGACCAACTATAGTTAACATTTAGAATATGTTGAAAATAAGAATGTTGCCATATGGCAACACTGTACCACAATGGAATTGCATTAATGCAGTATTTTCATTGATTTTTGTTTGACCTATTATGCTACTGCATGTAATTATTTATTTGGAAAAGTTTACCATAATATAATTGTATTTATGTATAAATAACACAATCGCACAAAAAATGTTGGGTATGCTACTCAAAATAAATAATCAAATTAATAATTACTTCTATACAAATGTAATATGATTACTTTACTGATTACTTCATCTAAATGTAATCACATTACTAATTATTTTACTTTTAAGTTATGTTTGAAATCACTTTTCTTTGAAAAGATTTTGGTTTCCACTCAAATGTAAAATGTCTATATTTCCTCATTCATTTTCGCACACTGTTCAAATGTCATAGAAACACTAACAGGCATACATATGAATTACTATTTTAAATGTATTATACATATTACTGTAGCGCAATTAATGCACTTAAAAGTAATTATACTTAAAAATATCAGTAATCTGATTACAAGAATTTAAAATGTAATACATTACATTACTTTTTTTACTAAAAAGTAATTTGATTACAGTAACTAATTACTTTGTAATCAAATACACCAAACACTGAATACAATCAGGATTTGGACTGCTTCTTTTCAGACAAATATTAACAGCAATATTTTATGGAAAGTGCAAGAAGAGTACACAGCAAGGTTAGTTTAAAAAAAAACATATTTCGTTTTTATTTCTATTTAATTTAAAATTGTTCCACTCCAATTTAGTTTTGCTTGTTAGTTCCTTGTTAGTTTTAGTATCTATATTAAGGGATATTGGAGATTGGGGAAAACAGGCATTTGTGTAATGTAGGTCATATCGCTAGACTCCCCAATGTCCAATTTGTTGTCACGGTATACAATTTCATTGCTTCCTTCTCGTCTCGTGTTATTGTTGTTGCATGAATGCACGTGTGTTGTGGGCGTGAGTGAGTGTCATTCTTTGATTCGCTCCAGCTGATCATCATATCATCACCAGCTGCAGCCGATCTCATTCCACTATAAATGCTCACAGTTTTCTCATCTCCATTGTCAGATCGTTGTTGGATGTATCGGAGTTCCAGTCTTGTGTTCCTGAGTCTCTCGTTGTGTGTTCCTGTTCTATTCGTCGGTTGTGGATTATCACCGTTTGTGGATTATATTCGTCTGTCTTCACTGCACCTTGGGATTCACCTCGCGGACCATCTACGTTCCTGTGTCACCATTCCACGCCCGTGTCTTTCTGTTTGGACTTCCTGTCAATAAATACTGTTTACCTGCTATTGTTTCCCGAGTGTTCGTTGAGTCATGACAGAACGATCTGACCGCGGCACGGAAGCAGCGGGTATTTCATCATCTAGCTTGGAGGATTTCGTTCAACACAGCATGTGAAGATTGGACTCAC
This sequence comes from Moxostoma hubbsi, assembly GCA_032164185.1. Taxonomy (NCBI): domain Eukaryota; kingdom Metazoa; phylum Chordata; class Actinopteri; order Cypriniformes; family Catostomidae; genus Moxostoma; species Moxostoma hubbsi. Next base: position 11,446,628 of record JAVLUX010000034.1, read on the forward strand.
AAGAAAGGAATTTGAATGACACGGGTCGTGCGATACAAGCCTTGGTGACGCAGGTGTCCGAGCTGACCCAGCAGATATTACTACTTCGAGCTCCCACTGCGCCGCCCACACCAGTCGTTCCCCTCGTTCCACCGGAGAATTCGACTCACGTCGAACCACGCCTACCGGTTCCAGAAAGCTACGCGGGTGAGTCTGCTTATTGTAGGGCATTCCTGACCAGATGTGCTATGCATTTTGCTCTACAACCCCGAACATTTCAAAATGAGCAGACTAAAGTAGCATTCGTACTAACTTTGCTAACCGGTAAGGCAGCGCTTTGGGGGACGGTGGTGTGGGAGAATCAAGATCCCTGCTGTGCCTCATTCTCGACACTCTCCGCGGAGATGAGAAGGGTGTTTGATCGTGCCGTCATGGGGAGAGAAGCCGCTAGGGTGCTGGCCAACCTCCGTCAAGGTGAAAGGTCAGTCTCGGATTTTTCTATCGAATTCCGAACCCTAGCGGCCGAATGTCAGTGGAACGAGGAAGCGCAGTGGGACATGTTCCTGCATGGGTTGGCTGACCGTGTCCAGAGGGAGATCTACGCCCTGGACCTTCCAACGACTCTCAATGGCCTCATCGACCTGGCTCTACGGGTGGACGCTCGGCTGGCTAGGGTCGGGAGTAGAGTTTTGTCCACCCGTTCTACAGGAGGAGTCGAGGAACAACGGTCCAGCGGCAGGGACGCGGCCAGCCCAGTCTTCGATCACGAACCCATGCAGGTGGGTCGAGCTCGGCTTTCCCGGGAGGAGAAGGAAAGGCGGAGGTCCCAGGGTCTTTGCCTATACTGTGGAGGCACGGGACACTACGCTTACAACTGCCCGGTAAAAGGCCAAGCCCGATAGTAAGCATGAGGCTACTATCGGGTGAGATCTCCGCCAAAAAGACCTCATCCACATCTACTCTCCTTCCGGTAAGACTGAGATGGTCAGCTCACCAGCACGACTGTCGAGCACTTTTGGATTCCGGGGCTGAAGGTAACTTTATGGACAGCACTTTTGCACACAGATTTCAGATCCCCCTCAGACCCCTCACACAAAGGATTGCTGTGCACGCACTTAACGGCCAAGAACTCCCCACTATTTCATTTACCACTGAGGACATCACCCTCATCTCTTCAGGCAATCACTCCGAGACTATTTGTTTTTACATTCTGGATTCACCCCTGGCCCCCATTGTTCTTGGACATCCCTGGCTTATCCGTCACAACCCCCGAGTGGACTGGCAACATAAAGCTATACTGGAGTGGAGCAAGGAATGTCATAAGTCTTGTCTTGTGTCTGCTTGTCCGTCTGTGCCTGTTTGTGTGTTTCAGGAGGAGGTAGGGGATTTGTCTAACGTGCCCGAGGAGTACCACGATCTGAAGGAAGTGTTCAGTAAGTCTCGTGCTGCTTCTCTTCCTCCTCATCGTCCCTATGACTGTGCCATAGATTTAATGCCAGGTAAGTCTCCACCTAAAGGCAAGTTATACTCACTTTCTGTTCCTGAAAGGGAGGCTATGGAGAAATATATTTCTGATTCTCTGGCAACCAAGTTCATCCGCCCTTCCTCTTCTCCAGCGGGGGCGGGGGTTTTTTTCGTGGGGAAGAAGGACGGGTCTCTGCGACCTTGTATTGATTACCGGGGGTTGAATAACATCACGGTAAAGAATACTTATCCTTTGCCGTTGATGTCTTCAGCTTTCGAGAGGTTGCAGGGAGCGTCCATCTTCACAAAATTGGACTTGCGTAACGCTTATCATTTGGTTCGCATCAGGGAGGGGGATGAATGGAAGACTGCTTTTAACACCCCCAGGGGGCACTTTGAATATTTGGTCATGCCCTTCGGGCTGTCCAACTCCCCAGCAGTCTTCCAGGCACTGGTCAATGACGTGTTGCGAGACATGATAGACCAGTTCATATATGTTTACCTGGATGACATATTGATATTTTCCTCGTCTCTCCAGGAACATGTGCAACACGTCCGACGAGTGCTTCAGAGGTTGTTAGAGAATGGGCTTTTTGTCAAGGCAGAGAAATGCGATTTTCATGCACAGTCTGTTCCTTTCCTAGGATACATCATCTCGTCTGAGGGAATGCGTGTGGACCCTGAGAAGGTTAAGGCTGTGGTAGAATGGCCAAGTCCAGATTCCCGTAAGGCCCTACAGAGGTTTCTGGGGTTCGCCAATTTCTATCGACGTTTTATTCATAATTTCAGCCAACTAGCCGCGCCTCTGACTGCCTTGACCTCCCCCAGTACTCCGTTCAGGTGGTCAGATACAGCCGAGGCTGTATTTACCAAACTCAAGAGCCGCTTTGTTTCAGCTCCCATCCTCATTGCCCCTGATTATTCACGGCAGTTCGTGGTGGAGGTCGATGCGTCAGAGGTGGGGGTAGGAGCAGTCCTGTCCCAGCGTTCTCCCACAGACGACAGGATGCACCCTTGCGCGTTTTTTTCTCATCGATTATCCTCAGCCGAACGCAATTACGACATTGGTAACAGGGAGTTGTTGGCAGTCAAGTTAGCGTTGGAGGAGTGGCGTCATTGGTTGGAGGGCTCGGGGGTACCCTTTATAATCTGGACTGATCACAAGAATTTAGAGTACATCAGAACTGCCAAAAGATTGAACTCCAGGCAGGCTCGGTGGGCACTTTTTTTCGGCCGGTTTGATTTTTCTCTCTCGTACCGCCCGGGGTCCAAAAACATCAAACCCGACTCTTTATCTCGCATTTTTGATCCTTCCGAACGCCCGTCTACTCCCGAGTGCATTTTACCGGAGAGTCTATTTGTCTCCACACTCGTTTGGGAGGTCGAATCAAAGGTCAAGACGGCCTTAGAAGGGGTAACGCCTCCGCCCGGTTGCCCACCGAATCGCTTATTTGTGCCGGAGGGTTTAAGGTCTGACCTCATTCAGTGGGGTCATTGCTCCAACGTGGCTTGTCATCCAGGAGTTTATCGTACTAAATTTCTAGTCAAGCAACGATTCTGGTGGCCACTCATGGCTCGTGACATTCACAGTTTTGTTTTGGCTTGCTCGGTCTGTGCCACTGGTAAGACTTCCAATCGACCCCCAGATGGGCTCCTTCAGCCGCTGCCAGTCCCTTCGAGGCCCTGGTCCCATATCGCTCTCGATTTTATTACCGCCCTCCCACCCTCCCAGGGGAACACAGTCGTTTTGACCGTGGTGGACTGGTTCTCGAAGGCGGCTCATTTCATTCCCTTACCCAAATTACCCTCAGCTAAGGAGACAGCGTTGACAGTCATTAACCACGTCTTTCGTTTACATGGCCTCCCGATGGACGTGGTCTCTGATAGAGGACCCCAGTTTGTGTCCAAATTTTGGCAAGAATTTTGTAGATTACTGGGAGCGACGGTTAGTTTATCCTCAGGGTTTCATCCCCAGAGCAATGGTCAAACCGAGAGAGCCAACCAAGATCTGGAAAGGGTGTTGCGATGTTTAGTTTCCAAGAATCCTTCCTCATGGAACCAACAACTTTCCATGGTGGTGTACGCCCACAACACGTTACCAGTGTCGGCCACGGGCCTATCTCCGTTTGAGTGTAGTTTAGGTTACCAGCCACCTATTTTTCCCAGTCTGAAATCCGAGGTCGCGGTTCCCTCCGCCCACGCCTTAATCCAGAGGTGTCACCGCACTTGGACTAGAGCCCTTGAGACTTTACTCCAAGTGGGGGCGCGCACCAAGGCTAAGGCCGATCGCCACCGGTCAAGGCCTCCCGTATACGTCGTCGGTCAAAAAGTGTGGCTTTCTACTAAGAACATTCCTCTCCGTTCCGTCTCTAATAAGCTTGCTCCCAAATTTATTGGCCCGTTCTCTGTCACCAAGATCATTAGTCCGGTGGCAGTCCGCCTTAGTTTACCTCCAGCGTACAGGAGGATACACCCCGTTTTTCACGTTTCCAAAATTAAGCCTGTGTTTCGTGCTCACATTAATCCGCCAGTCCCGGTTCCCCCCCCGCCGCGTCTCGTTAATGGGGATACCACCTATTCGGTTAATCGTATTCTGGATTCGAGGCGGAAGGGACGTGGATTTCAGTACTTGGTGGACTGGGAGGGTTACGGTCCGGAGGAGAGAAGTTGGGTACCTGCTAGAGACATTCTGGATCACTCTCTGATCGATGATTACAATCGACAGGTAAGGGGGTCTGAGAACGCCAGGAGGCGTTCTTAGGAGAAGGGGTACTGTCACGGTATACAATTTCATTGCTTCCTTCTCGTCTCGTGTTATTGTTGTTGCATGAATGCACGTGTGTTGTGGGCGTGAGTGAGTGTCATTCTTTGATTCGCTCCAGCTGATCATCATATCATCACCAGCTGCAGCCGATCTCATTCCACTATAAATGCTCACAGTTTTCTCATCTCCATTGTCAGATCGTTGTTGGATGTATCGGAGTTCCAGTCTTGTGTTCCTGAGTCTCTCGTTGTGTGTTCCTGTTCTATTCGTCGGTTGTGGATTATCACCGTTTGTGGATTATATTCGTCTGTCTTCACTGCATCTTGGGATTCACCTCGCGGACCATCTACGTTCCTGTGTCACCATTCCACGCCCGTGTCTTTCTGTTTGGACTTCCTGTCAATAAATACTGTTTACCTGCTATTGTTTCCCGAGTGTTCGTTGAGACATGACATTTGTAATTAATACTATTGCGGGTGGCCTCTAAGTAGAATTTCGCTTAGGACCCCACATGCCTAGAAACTGTCCTGTTGAAGTACACATTTGCAATCAACTCGATTCTCTGTGACAGAAATGTAAACTGCACTGGGTAGGAAAGTAGGCTGTTGTTGTTATATTATGTTACTTACGGTAGTCAAAGAAAGAAAAGCCTCCATCTCTATTTAGTTAATTCCATTATCTACAGCAGGAGTGCTCACACTTCTATGGAATTAAATCTACTTTTTCATGTTATTACCGCAAAATCTACTGTGCATTATACAGTATATATTGTCACAATACCAACATTTCTGTAGATATTAATGAAATTGTACAATTATTGATACCAGTTTATCACAACAAATAATAACACTATTTTGTTATGTAAGAATTGTACTTAAATAATGATTCAAGACTACTAAACAGTCAGTAATAAAATAACAATACAGCAATGAATAGATCTAAATTAAATGTAATTGATACAAATCTGATTTTTTTCCCCCACTGTTTACGTTCCCTTTATAGATCACTCTCTGCGTTTACATGAATACCTCAGCAAGACGGGCATTTTACCGGAATTTTGAAATGTATTTCAGGCGCGCATCCGCATCACGAGCGTTCTCGTAGCACACGCGCATGTCAGCGCACAAAAAGCCGCCTGTCAGTGAAAGTGCGCAGGCGCAGCTATTATTAGATCACTATCGAATTATTAAATTACACGATCTGGCTTATTTTTTACAGCAGTATGATAATACCAAGTTTGTAATAAAGCCTTGGCTATATCACAAATATAGCAGGTTATTTTTTCGTTATTGACATTCAGGATACATGTCTCGTTTACTTGCCCCTTCAAAAATCCACTTGTCCCGGACAAGTGTTAATGTCGAGCCCTGCTGAACCTCAAACTCTTTACCAGTTCCAAATTTAATTTTAAAATCACAGACTGACAGGTTAAGACAGAACGAGTGAAAAGACTTCTATCTAGCTTGCCTACCTGCGTTGCCTCTCTGGTAGTGATTCCCGCTCTGTTTCTGATGCAATGAGGTTTTAGGTCATCTATTATCGCCATCTAATGGCATTTTCATGTTACAGTAATGGCGGGTTTAAAGGTTTAAAAACATACCACAACAAAAAAGGAAACTGAAATAAAATAAAAATAATCTCGAATAATATTTAGTTAGTTTCAGAG